>CM060931.1:224144282-224769282 GCA_030765085.1 Allium cepa
TTTACTTATCAAATTCAATGGGTTTTGAATTTATAAAACAACGTTTATAAATTCACATTTATATATTTAATAAAAACTTCAACTTATTAAATCCCTTAATTTACCAATTTTATCTATATCCCATTTAAATGCCAAAATCCAATTTATAAGCAAATTACTTATAAATCTTTTATTTTACAAAATCTAGTCATTTTATAACTTCACAATTTATAAATCTACAAATTTCCTTCACTTATGAAATCCCTTTATACTTCATTTTAACACTTATAAAAACTCGTTTTATAATTCCAATATTTCAACAAAAAAATATATCAATTTTATAATTCTTTTATATAACCCGTTTATAATAATTCAAAAATCCGAATTTAAACTATTTTATAAAATTCATTACTCCATATTTCAAAAATCACATTTTAACTATATTTCTCAAAAATCATAAATTTTATAACCTTAAAATTTTAACGTTTATTTAATTAAAACGAATCAAATCCAAAATTTAATAAAACGTATATTTTCAAAAATCACTTAAAAATCCTTTTAAATTCGAAATCGTTACTTTAACATTTTTAAAAATCAAAAAATAGGCCCAATGCTGCAACAGCACTAAATATAACAATCACCGCATCCAAAACATCATATATCATATGATAACAGAATATATCACAATATCTGTAATTAAATCAATACGTTTGAGGAATCCAGCTGGATCCCTCCGACCTTTTTCCCTGCATCCATAGATGTTAGAACAATACCAATCCCATGTCAATAAGGAATATCGCGGTATATAGGATTTATAAAATATTATTCGCTATTATGCGGCACAATAGAGTCTCATCCGCTATATAATGCGGGAAAATCAACTCCAAGTACATATATAATACCAATTCCAACCAAGTTGGAATTATCGCGGTATATGTGTTTAATAAATAACATCCGCTTAATATACGGCGTATAGGGCCTATTACTATACAACAGAAAATAATTTATCATTGAATCATACAATCAAGCAATTTTAAATTTAACTATTCAAAATTTAAATCGAAACAATTTCGATTGAGTGAGAAGTTCTCACCTTGCTTTCAATAACAGTCGCAGTGTTTTATTTCGAATAAAATTAAACGTGCGTTTAATTTTACCCAAAATTTTCACTAGCTCCAATCGATTCCAATCCAGCTCCATCGCGTAGTGTTCGTCAATACGAATCCGTCGCAATTTGTTTCGTCCAAAACGGACCTCGTATGAAAGAGATACAACATTACAAAGTTTATACGATTTATAATTTAATTATATTTACAATTTCTTTTTAAATTTTAACCTAAATGAAATCAGGGCCGTTGATTTCGTGACATCAGATCGTGGCCGCAAATCCCTTTCTTCCCCCATCAGGTAACGTACGCGACTTAGAACCCATAGGCCGCCCAAAGCCCTAGATCACGCGACCCACTACGAACACTTTTGCATCGATTAACTGCCACTATTTCGTCGCCCCACACGAGAGCCACCTTCGGCCGAAAAATGATGAAGCTCGGTCGTCCCTGGAGTTCGAAAATCACGCACGAACGAAGCACGGTCGCGACGAAACCATGGCTTCCACGCTGCTCTAGAGATGATCATCACCGTATGGATGGATAGATCTCTCGATGCTCGACATCTTCCTAGTTGATAGTTTCTGACAATAGTTGATGGATTTGATGAAATCGAGGAGGGAAGAAACGAAATTTTTGGCCATTGATATCGAACTGGCGGCTAGGGTTAGCTTCTGATTAGGGTTTGCAATTGTGAAATATTGAGGTCCTTTTATAGAAAATTTGCAAACACTATTCATCCCGAAATTTTCCGAACTCCAAACGAAGCGTGCCGCCTGGCGTTTATAATGTTTTACCCCCATTCCGAGCACAATGGAATATATATCGGGAGCCAATTCGATCAAATTTGAAAGATAAGTTTTTGAATCTACTTAATTAAATTTAAAAAAATTCACTCGAATCGATTTCTGCGCGTTTTATCTTGCCCCGGACAAACCGTAAGTCCGATTGACACGAAATGTGAAATCATACAATAATATAGCATTACGGATCCGATGAAACTAGTTTCGTCGAAATTCGAGAATGTTTAAAAAATGGCTATTTTAACTAGTCAATTAAATATTAAAGTATTCAATTTCTGCAATTTAACTTTTAATTCGATTTTAAAAGTTCTATAACATCATTCTAACTCCAATATGATATGATATAACTTTACGAATCATTTTAATCATTTTAAACCCAATTTCCAATTATTTCTGTAATTTCATTTATTAGTTTATCGATTTAATTACCCAATTAAATCCAGATATTCAAAATTAAATTTATTCGACTTACAAATTCTACTTGTTAATATTTAAAATAAATTAAATATACGAATTTCAATTGACAGAAATTCTGGGTCGTTACAGGGGAGTACCACTACAAATGGTCAGTACCCTGCAATAGTGGAAACAACTTTCTCTATCAATCTCCTTTGATTCGTCTTTTCAATTCTATGATGATTCTTGGTAGCTCCAGGAAAAAACTTTGATATATTTGCATGGGATACAAACTCCAAATGGGTCAGAATTGTTTGTTTGGATGAATTGTTTGCTTTGGTGGCTATGGTTGATAGGTATATTTTGGTTGTTTGAACTAAAATTTTTGGATTGCATCCATATATCTGTTTATTCTGTTGGGTCCAGATAAATTCTACGAACGGTTAGTTATCCTTCGAACTAATCAATACCCCTGTGTATTCGTAGATCTGGTGACCCAAGTATCTTAATTTGTTCTTGTATCTATTGTTGGTATTCTAATTTGGTAAGCCAAATGCAGAATAGATATTCAATTTGATCTGGTGATTCATCTCTCTATCTCTCTATATTCTTTTGTTGTCTCCCTATTTTCAAATTTTGAGGACGAAATTTTCTAAGGGGGGAATCTGTAACATTCCTGTTTTTAAACAAATTTAAATTTGTAATTTATTTGATTCCTAAATTAAATTAATAATTAATTTGGTAAATTAATGAAACTATATATATATATAATGTTTATATGTTAACTAGTGTAGCTAGTTTTAACAAGATATTTGTTTGTTGATTATATATGTGTATTTAAGTTGACTTTAAATTTGACTTTCAAATTTAATTTGAATTTGAATTTAATTTTAAATTTCAAAAGATAAACATTTTAAAATTAATATTTGGATGAGCTTTTATATTTAGTTTATTACATTTTCAATAAAAAGAAATTCATGTATATATATTTAGATAAGAAATAATACATTAAGTAAAAGTTTTTTTTTATTTACATTAAAAATAAATATTTAATACTTAAAGGACAAGTGTAAAAACATTAAGGCTTAATATAACAAGTGTTAACACTAAATGTAACAAGTGGCAATTGATCAAGTTTAAGGTTGATAAAACAAAAAAATAAAAATAATACATAAGAAAATAAAATAGATAAATATGTGTATATGGATATATGATTATTTATTAAGTGTAATAAAAAAATAAAAAAATGAATAAAAGGATTTAAAAACACTTTCTTTCATATTTGAAAATAATTATATATAAGTACGAATAAGAAAACATGAAAAAAAGACATGATTTGTAAATTAAAAATGAAGTAAGGCTTAAAACAAAATTTATAAATAAATTAACAAAAAGGGGTTAAACATAAAAGTGATTGTTTTTTACATTTGTGAAAATATAATGTCATGCATCAACAAATGTAAACTAAGTGATAACATGAATTACAAGTGGCAAGGAAAATTGTTTTCTTTTGAATTAAGTTTAGAAAATATGCATAAGAGAAAAAAAGTTTGAAACCAGGCCATTTTCTTCACTTTTCCTTCATATGTTTCAAAGTTTAAAACCTGAGAAAAACAAATGTAACAGCCTTTTTTTTTCAAAATCCTCGAATTCTGAAAAGAAAATTTAATCAAACTCTCTCATTCTCATTTCTAAAAACAAATGAAAGTGTGCAAAATATCAAAACCAGATCAAAAGAAAACCTGGAAGCTTTAGAGTTGAATCAAAAACTAGAATTCAAAGCTTCAGTTTTCAAGTCTGGGAATTCAAAAGAAAGTATGATCAAGAAGCAAAAATCAAGTACAATGTTTCAGAAAAACAAAAGCAAGTTGAATAAAGCCTGAAACCTGAATACATTTCAAAAAAAATTGATCAAGGCAAACAAAAAGTAGCAGATTCAAACCAATAATCATCTCAAGCATGCAAGTCCAGGCTGTGTTCTTCTGTTCTTCCCAAACACTCAGGATCTAGTTTGCTTCTCTGTTTACAAGCATGACAGGTGAGCAAACTCTAAAATTATGAACATACCTTGGATTAAATGTGATCAATATTGATTTTGTGAAATATGAATGGTATGAGTATAGTTATGCCTGTATATATATATGACTGTAAATACATATATGTCTGTTACAGGGATATGTACACTTTCTTCTTCCTCTGTTTAACTTTTTAACAGATCAAATCCATAAAAGAATTCAAATACTTCTTCCTCGATGTGTTTTAGATGTTAGTCTTTAAATAGAAGTTGATTCTAACAGCATAATACTAATTTTAAAAAAAAATTCCCACTGTATTGTTAAGGATTTATTTCTAAAATTAACTATTACAGTAAACTTCTTGGAAATGCTAAAAATAAATGATTTTTTATTTCGAATCTGGAATGCATAAACTAATTGGTATTATGGAAAGATGAATTATAAAATAAAATCGAGATCTTCTATTTGTTAAATTTTGAGAGATTACGAGTTGAACGAAAATAACACTTTGGTCAAATTCCGTCGCACGGCGAAATGAAGTTCGTTGTGTTTGGGTTAGATGATGGTTCGAGCACCAAGGATCAATGGAAAAATAAATGATCGAGGCACGGAAACGATGATGTTTTAGGGTTTTAAAAGCTAGTTTGCTTGTCCGTGTTTGAAATGGAACCGCATCGCCGTCAGGGTGATTTAGGCGATCGGATAGGGGGGGTTGGATTTGTGGATGGTCGGAACGTCATCAGTCAGAACGACATGGTTTCTGATCTCCGTGAGCGCCGTGGTGAATGTAATTTGTCGATGTGAGTTGGGTTGCAGGTGGTAACTGAATGTTCGAAAATTTGTTCGATTTTGACTTTTGGGTGATTTCGTTAAACTAGTTGCTTGAATCGACTGTGGTGGTCTTCGGCGACTCTCTAACGGTCGCAACGTTCGTCGATGACGGCAGGTTCGTTTTTGCATGTGCATGCATCGTTGTTCATATCTGGGTTTCGTGTTTGGGGAAGAAGAAGGTAGGCTCGAAGTGTGTCTCGGGGAGAACGAGGGGTAGCTCGAGATTTTACTCGAAGTAGGATGAGTGCGCGACAGTAAACATACTTCAATAAATTTTAAGGTGAAAAATTTTGGCGCTCAGGTCAATTCTTGAGGAAACCCGAAGAAATGGAGCACTTAGCTCGGGTTCGACTCGAAGCAAGTCTCGAGTCAGCAGGTAAACAGTTTTGAAGTTTTAAAGGAATTCAAGTTTTTGAAGATAAAGTTTGTTAATTTTTTTTTCTTTCAATATGTAACGTTTCCTAAGTTTTTAAAATAGTTAAAGAGGGTTTTAAATAATTGTTTTAATTAACCTAAATTTAAATGGTTTAAAATAAATTAACTTTACTTGGAAGGTTATCTTCTTAAGAAATGATCATTATAAAAGATGTTATAAACTGGTTAATCAATTTTTCAATGTTAAGTTAACATATTTGTTAAAGGGAAATTATTATTAGGAGTGAATTACTTAATGAAAGGAATTAAAGTAATTAAAGAAATTAATTAGTAATTCAAGTTAAATTAATTAAGTAATTAATGAAAGATTTAATATAAATAATAATTACGTAGTGAAAGTGATTAAAAGTAGATAACTAAAGCCTAAGGATGGATTAATCTAATATTTAATGTCAATTACTTTAAAGTATAATTAATTAATGTGGTTAATTAATTAAGGTAATTAAATTAAGAATAATAAATTAAAGGTTAATTAACTTAAAGTGATTAAGAAATTATTATTAATTAAGGAGTAATTAATTTTTTGTAATTAATTAAGGAATAAAAAATAAATCTATTAATCAATTAAGAACAGTTAATTATAATTAATATTTAATTAATAATTAGGGGTTATTAATTAAAGTAATTGATTAAGGAATAATTAATTAATAAAAGTAATTAAGATTTAATTAATTACAATTAAGGGTTAATTAATTTAGATAATTAATTAAGAAATGATTTAATTAATGAAGGTGGTTAAAACTTAATCAATTGTAGTTAATGATAATTAATCATTGATTAAGAATTACTAATGAAAGTAATTATGTGTGTAATAAATTTAAAACCACACGAATTATCCATCTTAATTAAAGATGTTTGATTGTTATTGAACACTGTGTGATGGATTGACATATTTGATACGTGATGTGATGCTATGTGATGTTTTGTACTGAACTGTTATATTTGTGATGTATATACTATTGTATGAATATGAAAACCGCTTGACCCGTAGAACGACATTTGAATTTTGATGCGACATGGAGTCGGGTTCCAGTTGGTTATCCGAAACCCACATCGAATCATAATGATGAATCTTTGTGATTGATCATTTATTTTATCTATGAATCTGTGAATAAATATTATCGTTATAGTTTATACTGCTTATCAAATATATTGTTGTATTTGAATCTGTGCTGATTGATGATGTGGCACGTTTATTGTGTAAAACCCCTGGACCATATTTATACACACACAAATATGGATTGCATGTGGAAATCGGTTAAGTTACAGATTTTTGAAATAGTTTTAAATTTGAATTTTTAATCCAAATGGTTTTCAAAATGAATTGGGTGTTCTCAAAGATAAAATTTATTTTTGAATAACTTGATTAAGTTTTGAAATTCAAATAATTTAATTTGAATTCAAGATTTGAAATTGAATTCTATGTTTGAAAATTTAGGTTTACAAATGTTATTCAAGTTATAAACGTGTTTATATGGGTTTTGAACCATTTTAAAAAAAGTATCGTTTTAGGAAATTTGAATCTAACCAAATTTTATACTTAAAGAGATATAACTCATGCAAATGAAATCCAATTTTTCCGAAATGAAAGTTATGTGTTTTCAAATAATAATAGCTTTCATATAAAGAAAGAATTTCCAATTTGAGTTGAAAAGATTTCAAATTGAAATGAAATTGTTTTGAAAGCTATGAATGAATCTTTGTGAACGATGGTTGAATCTTGTTTTGAAATTGAAGAAGGTTTTAATGGTGTATCTTTTATATAAAAGATTTAAAATGAGAATTGTGAATGAATCTTTGGAAATGGGTATGAAAGCTATGAATTGAGTTTTGATTTAATAATTGGATAAGTTAATCCAATTTGGAAAGGAAATGGTTTTCAAAGCCGTGAATGAATCTTTGTGAAACTGGGTGAACCTTATGGAATAAATCTTTTTTGTTTAAGGATTTGAAATGGTAATTGGTTTAAACCATTTGAAAGGAAAGTTTTGGATTTTAAAGGTTGTGACTTAACTAAGATCCCATTATCCATATGTTTTTAAATATTGTGCTCACTATTCGGTTTAGCCGGGAGAGGACCTTGTGTCATATAATCCATTCTGAACAATGATACGACGTTATGGATAGCATTTGAAGACCGATGGTGAAGACCGGGTATTTGCGAGAACGATAGGATGACCTATCGATTGTCTCTACACCGAGTAGCTACGGTATAGAGATTCCCTAAGTGATGGAAAGTCTGATCGGGATTGTGGATTCCCGGATTGCAAGGGCTTCTTCGAAAGTGCCTTCGGTTTTGTTCGGACCCGGAACAGACTTGTATGGATGTGTGTCTGACATTACACTTTGAGATGTAAAACCGGTTTCTAACAAATACATTTCTATTTGGTGGCGGAGATTTATTCTCTTAGCTTAACACCCTTCTCTAAGACGTACGAGCTCAGAGGTTATGTAGTTGATGGTTACTAGTGATACATTCCCAATTTGGTAATGTGGCATACGAAGTGCTGCCGAGCATTTGTTGATCAAAGCATGGCTTTGTAAAAAGCGTAGCTTTGTGGACGGGACTTCGTCGAACTTCACAACCTGGAATGGTCGAAACAGAAAGAATGCGGCAAGGTTATTTGGGGGTAGCGCCCCCTGAGGATATGTTCATTTCCTTCTGGATAGAGGTGGTATCGTTGTATGAAGCCCAGATATTTAACCTATGTGGTTGCTGCAAATTTATTAATTTGTGGTTGTTGGTGAATCCCGGGATAAAGGTTGGTTACGACCGAGGGATGGCATACTCGTATAGTAGTTACCTAGTTATAGAGGTAACCCGGCCTTGTGTTGGCAGAGATCCGGTTACGTTCTCGGGGCGTCCCTCCAAAGGCATACCCATGTGGCAATGGGAAGTTCCTTGGCTTGACCATTTATTGAAAATCCATTCTTCAATACGCGCCTTGTACGGTTTTAGTTGTAGAACCTTTCATTTACTTATGGTGGCCACCACTGTTTAGATGGTAGCTATAGTAGGCATAGTTCTGAATGTCTATGCTGGCTAGGATTTATATTATACTTTCGAAATGATTTTCTACACCGTGCACTTATAAAAATAATATAAAAGAAACTTTCTCGTATCAAGCATATTTGACTGTCATAAGGAGAAATCTCCTCCAATTCTGCATTTGCATTGTGTGTGTGGCGGAAGGCCTTATGGTAGTTTCATTTTCCAAAAAGCATTGCGGATTTCAATGTTTAAATTCTTTGTCGTTTGTTTTAAAGATAAAACTGTTTTTGTTTGCTCATACCAGTCCCACGACTGACCCGAAGTTTATTGTTCCCTTCCTAAACTCTATGTGCCCACAATTTTCCACACAGGCAGTCTAGAGTTGGGTTTTTCAGATAGTAGATATAGATATCGATCCGGTAGCTCTTAGCTTTCTCTTTGTAATCCTTCGGAGACTTCGGATATTGAAGTCTTTGGTGGACGAGACTTGCTTATCTTGGTGAAACTTGATGATGGTTCGAGCTCGTGGTTTAGAGTTTTGGCTTTGGAGCATTGGATTGGAGTTATCTCTTGGCTATTTGTTTTCTGCTACTGTTTGTTGTCTCTAATATTCTTGTATCATATTGATATCATTATTGTATCATTGGAGTTGTATATGATATTCATTTTTTTATCTTCCGCAGTGTTGTTATACTTGATGTGTTATAAGCTCCGGCATGACTTGAATTTCAACGTTGGGATCTGCGACATTTAAGTACAGTGGAGTACGGATGTCGATTTTCGAACGCTGGAATTTTGATCGTAACAGATCGATTATGTTCTATGCCCGTTGCCTCCAACATTGGTTATATATGGTCCGTCGGAATAGGGGCCTTCCGTTTTTACCGCAAAAATGCTTAAGAACATTTATTTGCAACACGTTATTCCCCAATAAAACGTTCGTTTACCGATTGGAAATGAATTTGCCAATTAACACTCGCCTGGTTTCATAACCTGTAGTCGTTGTATGGGTCATAGCGATGTCATCTTTCCATTCAATCCATTCTTGATCATTAAGGCTCTCGCTGTTTCAAGTTCACCCGAATGAACATGCCTTATTGAGTTCATTATATATCTAATTTATGCAAATATTTGTCCGCCCTCCTCAATTCAACAAGCTTACATACCTTCTCAAGTTTAAGATGAGAAAAGAGTGCCCATCTTTCGCAATCATTAAGCTTGGACAAGATGAAAGGTTACTCAAAACCTCCATGATAAGCGTTCCTACTTCAAAAAGGTATATTTCTTCGTACATTGTCCAAAAGGGTTCAGTAGCTTCTGGTGAAGAGGAAGTAAGTTTATTTCCATCGATCTTTCCTACATTGGAGTCGCTAAGTTTCTAACTTAACATATGTCCACACAGATATTCCAAAACGATTCAGGAAACTAGATCATAAGAGAATGCTCGAGGACTTAAAGGCTGTTAGAGTGAGCCAACGTGCTTCAAGTTCCTTTTGATTAACAAAAAATTACAAGAGTATGGACTACTCTAGCCAGGAAGAATAGTAAAACATCCCGTATCTTGTGGCCAAAAGCTAAACACTACAGATGCTGCAGTCATCTATAGTATTAACTTCTGATGACAAAATACGGTAAATTTAATGGTATCCATAATATCATAGTCACATAAATATGAAATAAAATCATCGAAGATTAAAACAACTTTTCTCATTACATTTCAGAAAAATATTTCATATTTAGATTACATAATCTCATAACGCTTCCAAGGTTTAGATTAAATGTAATTACTACAAAATAAGCCAAGAGCGACATATGAAGATGGCCCCTTGGATGACCAGAGTACTTTATAGACATAACCGTCTTAAATCAATTTTGAGCACTAGAGAGTTCAAGGAAGAAAACGTAAACTTCGAGTCAGACATAAAGCCTGGTGTGAATAATACTATACATCTCGGTTATTTAATATTAAATAAGACCAAGCCACTTAGCGGAATGAGTTTCCCCTTACTAATATCCTTTTAAAACATATCTTTTTCAAATCATTTCCTGCTGCCATAAACGGTTAAAGACTACAAAGCATTATCATGTAAATATACATATCAGGTAACAACTGCACTATCTGTCCGAACACTATAGTTTTGTTTGGCTAACATTATTTCCACTGTTTAACTCAAGCCCAACTCCTGCTCCAAAGAATAACTCCTCATCATTATCTCGAATAGTAAACACGGTGATAACATTTGCTAATGCATGTCCATTAATCACTCTCCGACGATGATAGGTCCATTGTACTGGTTTAACTCAATATTCAAGTTTAGAAGTCATCCCAAAGTCTTGGATCAGTAAAGTGCTTGATTCAAGTGTTGATCTATCAACACTTTATTAGGGTGAGCTTGGAAATACGATGGCAGCTTTCTTGATGCTATCAAAAAGCAGTACACTAACTTTTCTAATTTCGGGTAGTTTCGTTCAGCTTCGATGAACTGGTTGTTGATGTAGTATATGGATCATTGAATCCTAGCTCACTCACAAATGCTTCACTTAGCGCATGGGCTAATACTACCATGTAGATAAATAGATCTTCCCTATTTGTTGGTTTAGATAGGATCGACGGTGCCTCCATGTGTCGAAGTAATTCCTTAAATTTTGTTCGGTAGTCTTGATTCCATTCGAAGTACTTCTTAGCCCACTTTAATGCATCAAAGAATGGTATACACTTATCCGTTGCTTTAGATGTGAAGCAACTCAATGTTGCAATCTTCCCGTTTAGACTCCGCAACTCTCTTTTTTGTTGATGGGGCTCTGACATTCCGTAAAGCAATGATCTATTCTAGATTAGGCCTTACCCTTGCGTTTACTATGAATTCGAGAAATTTTCCTGATGAAACATCAAATGAGAACTTCATGGGCTTCGATATCATCCTAAACTTCTAAAGAATTTCAAATATATCCATGAGATTATCCAGAAGATTTCCAGATCCTCATGATTTCACAAGCATGTTATCCATATATACCTCCTTCGTTCGTCCGATCTGATTCTTGAGCTTTGCATTCACTAACCACTATTAAGTGGTTCCAACATTTTTTAAACTAAATGGCATCACATGATAACAGTATAGTCCTAAGTCGGTAATAAAGCTGGTGTTCTCTTGATCGGATTCATACATCATATTCTAATTATATCCTGAGTATGCACCCTTAAACAAGTGCAGCTCATGTCCCATGGTTCCATCAATGAGCTTGTCGATTTTAGATATGGAAAGCTATCCCTTGTGCAAGCTTTTTTCGAGTCTGAATAGTCGACACAAGTCCACCACTTCTCATTCAATTTCTTAACCAATACAGGATTTGACACCCATCGAGGATATGTTGCTTCATGGATAAAGTCGTCGGCCAATAGCTTATCCACTACTTCCTTCAATACAATGGATTGCTCCAGACCCAGACCTCATCTCTTCTGCATTATTGGTGTGAATTTGGAGTCGATACTGAATGCATGACAGGCTATCTTCGACGATATTCCATATATATTAGAATGCATCCAAGCGAACACATCTAGATTGGCATGAATAAATTTTATCAGTTTGTTTTGCATCTTGACTGCATGTTGTGAGCCTATCTTCAAGTCTTAATTTGGTCATCCATGTCGACAGGGATAACAACCGTAAACTCCACCGATGCTGCCTGTTCATCCCCTGCGCTTTTCTTCCTAAGGTCCATAGTCTTGTCGAAGAGACTACGATCCCCGACCTAAGGGCCGTTCTATAATTACTATGCTTGTGGGTCATTAATATGGAGAGTATTCCCTACATTCATCCTCTTCTCATGTCGTTTGGCTTCGTGCAATTCAACGATGTGACATTCTCTTACCATGCTTTGGTCTCCTCTTATCACTCCGACATCATTCTCCATTGGGAATTTCATTATAAGGTACCATAGAGCCACAGTTATTCTGAAATCAGCAAGTGCAATCGGCCCAAAAAAAGCATGTAAGCTAAGAATTCATCGATATCACGAAGGTTTAAATAAATACCACTCTTCACCCTCCTTCTCCAAGTTCTACAGGTAAGTCAATTGTATCGATCGGTTGTTTTGGTTCTCCTGTAAATCAGTGAATCTTCGTCCTATAAGTGGTCACATCCTTCATGCTAATCTTAATCTAGTGGAATGTTTACTGGAAAAGGATGTTAACCGAACTTCCACTATCAACCAACACCTTGCGCACAACTGCCAGCCTGATCCCAATTGTTACCACCATTATATCGAGAGTTTGCACATCTATACCTTTAGTATCCTAATTCTAAAATACGATATCATCAGTTACCATTTGTCTTTTTGTCGAGGCTTCATCTTCAATGGCATAACAGGTTTCCTTAGGAGCGTGCTTCAAAGAACTAGCTTATCACCCCATATCATCCCAACTATTTTGCGTCGGGTAAGGTCCTTCGATAATGATACTTTTGGTCTGATGAGTCCCTTCTCCGTTGGGTCTGGCCTGATTCCTTGATTGTTTGAAACTTGGGGCATAGCACTTTAGTCGAAATTCTACGGTTTCTGTTGAATATTCGAGTATATGATTTTCGTTTGATGATAATAAACATATATACGTTCATTTAAATGTATTTGTTAATGTACTATTTTATTTTTTATAGATAAAATAAATATTTGCTGAATAAAATAAATAACACAGAATTTGAATTCAAACAGAAATTTTATTCAAACAAATATTTATTACAATTTTTGAATAGTACAAATTTCAAGCTCATGCTATATATACACACAACTTCAATTATAATACAATTTTGATTACATCATGATTCACATTTACATTTGACCTTACTACATATCACTCATTCACTCAACTCATATTTTATCTTCAACTTCATTCCAAATTTAATCTAGCATCTGAGCAATCTGCAAAAATATATACAGATGTAGTAAAATTGAAAAGGAAATATTTTTGCAGTATAAAATAAAATGTGAATTTTGAAAATAATATTTGCCTCAGTTATTTGGGTTGTTCGTCATCATTTAATTTTGAATTCATCATACACGAACAGTTCGTGACATGCACAGTGTATCACTGTACATGCCACAAGGTCGTGCACACCGATATACATTTGATAAAATTGCAGGGACGGGTGAGCACAAGGTCAAACCCAAATCAAAAGTCGGTTTCAACTCAAGTGAAATCACAATACGAGCACAAGGTCAAACCCGAGCTTTAAAGCGGGATTAAACACAGGTGTAATTCCAAAAATCAAGATGAAGCTCAAATGAAAAGGTGATGGGCATAAGAATAAAATGTAGCTGGTCAAAAATGGAACCAGAGTTACAGTTTCAAGTTCATCAACCAAGTTCAATATCCAACAATAGTATAGCCTCAATGATGAAGAGCAAATGAAGATTCAAATATCAATGCCACCGCCTCAACTGTCCAAGCATCATATATACAAATGTGCTCAAGACAACCAAGCTAAATATGCTAACCATAGTACACATGAAGACTCAAACTCAAGAAACAAGTTCACCATGCAACAGCAAGTGATAAACCAGAAAATCAAAATGTTTGCAAAGTGGTGAAAGCAAACAGAGGTGGCAACATGAAACAACACCAAACCAAACTAATGCAACTGATTTCAAGTGAATGGCAATAAGTGATGCATCAGTGAAACAACTCAACAAATGCATATACATCAATATGCACACATGTACACAATGCTACAACAAAGATGAACACAAGCTTCAGACTAAAGTACATATCTACATGATCAACAAGTAGTCAAGCATCATCAGAGACCAGACCCAAAAGATCTGATTCAATACCAAAGTAAAATAGAACATGTGCATATATAAACAAGCCTGGCAACATGATTATCAAAGTGCAGACATGATGAAGTCAGTGCCAACAGTACAATGCAAACTAGCTCGAAACAGTATGGAGGTCGAATGGCCAAGCAAGTGCACACACTAAACCAATAAGAGGATGGAGGGATTAATATGGAAACACAGCAAGCACATGAATGCACACTGCAAACTACAACACCAAGTGATACAATAGTTCGGTGAACAAGTGAAGCACATTTGTTTATATGTGTAAATATATATATTGCAAGTTCAAGCTGCAGGTCAAAGCATAAAATTAAAGTGGACAATGTCAACAGGATCATGTAACAGTTTTTTTTCTTAAAACATTATCACGTAATCAAAGGAATGCCAAAGTCAAGTATGCTACAAAATAATCATGCCAAAGCCATGGAACAGCAGGCCAAAGTCAAAGCGAACATACCACAAAATCAAGTTTGCAGTCGAAGACAACTGCAGGACAAATCAAAACCGAAGTCAACATCGAATCAAGTCAGTGCCAAAGTTGAACAAGTCAGAAATCGACACCGTGGTGGCCAAGTAAAGTCAAAATCGAAGCCGTGTTAACCAAGCTAAAATATACAAATTGAAAATGTCAAAAATCATCACAATCATCAATGCAAAATCGAACGGCCGGAACAAAGTAAATGACGAATTCAAATAAATTTATACGAACGAAAATATAGGAATTCGAATCCTATATAAACCCAAATCATCACTGGCCGAAAATTCAATCGAGTTCAAGTATTCAAACCAAAGAGAAAAAGGCATAAATTACATACCAGAGTCAAAGTCGAACTCGATCAAATCAAGGAGCCGTGTTCGAATTGAAGAAGGAGTCGATTGCCGAAGTAAGATAGAGAAATAGAAATTGTAATCGACCAACTACCCATCGACTTCATCGGAATTCTCCAAAGCCCTAATTCATCAGAGAGAATCGAACAAGGAAGAAGCAATGAGCCGCCATTTTACAGAACAAAAAGGAAAGAACTGGTCAACATAATAAAAGGAAGAAAAGGGCCGGCATATTTTATTGATAATTATTTTGGGCCAGTTTTATTAAGAAGCTTTTGAGCTTAACCTTTTTAAATTAGGGTTTTTTTTATTTAAATTGTTTTAAATTGTATTTTTATTTTGAAAATTGTGTATTTACTAGTCGTGGTAGGGTTTTGAGCGTAGAGTTAAGGCTAGTCGATAGAGGGTGTTGTGAGTTTACGTGTGTAAGCGTCTGACTGCTTAATTTCTAGTAGAAACCTTGGGGGCAGCACGTAGGTAGGGTTTTGCCGAAGCTGGGTAAATTCTGTTTCGTTCCATTACTGCATTTATTATTCTGCTATTATCTGTGCTGCTATTTTGATATATCTGTGTTGAAAATATTTTATAAACTTCCGCAATAATTTCTATAATTAATAGCATCACCTTATTCACCCCCCTCTAGGGTGAAATCAATCCTACAAGTGGTATCAGAGCTAGGTACAAAAGCCATTTTTGTTTTAAAAATTTGGTTTTTCAAAAACCAATTTGTTTTTAAAAATTTGAATTTTTAAAATGGCATCTTTTAATAATGCTTTTGCGGAGGGTCAGTCTATAGTTAGACCACCAATGTTCAATGGTGAATATGCTTACTGGAAAAATAGGGTGGAAATTTTTCTGAAAACCATTGACGCTTGAGATATTGTTGAGACAGGATATAGAGCACCAACTATAATTGTAAATAATCGGGAAATAAATAAACAGAAGGATCAATGGACAGACCTAGATACAAAGTACTAATGCCAAAGCTATGAATTCGATTATTTGTTCATTAGATTAGTTTGAATTTAATCGTTTCTCACATCGTCTAACTGCGTAGGAAATATGGCACACGCTAAAAGTGACCCACGAAGGAACATCCCAAGTCAAGGAATCTCGCCTTGCCATCTGAGCAGCGGAGAATTTTACAATGGCCAAGGTAGAAAATGTTAAAGAGATGTATGGACGGCTTTCCAACATCGTATACAAACCAAAAAATCTCGGAAAATCATACACAGAATTGGAAATAGTCCGAAAAATCCTCAGAGTCCTTCCATGTAGTTTTGAAGCAAAAGTGACTGCCATTCAAGAATAGAAAATTTTAAAACAAATCAAAGTTGAAGAACTCATCGGAAATCTCACCACTTATGAGCTAGAAATGAAATTCAAGGAAGAGCGTGAAGGAGGAGATACTCAAAAGAAATCAATAGCTCTCAAAGGAACAACTGAAAGTGACGATGATGACGATGATGATGGAGCAGCTGAGCTGGCGTTAATAATGAAGAAATTCAAAAGGTGGAACCGCAAATATAGAAATCCAGCTCTAAATCAGAAATTGAAAAGCAGAATAGGCAAAGTACTAGACAATCCAGAAGAACGGGAGATCATTTGTCACAAGTGCAACAAACCCGGACACATCAAGCCCAATTGTCCTCGACTTCAACACGTCCAAGAAAAGAAGTAAAAAATGAAAAGTTTTGCAGCCATGTGGAATACAAGTGATGAAGATAATAAAAGTACATGTTGTAAGAGTGAGAAAGAAGATATGTGCCTTCAAGGTAATATAACTGATAGCGACGATGACGAGCCAAGCGAGGTATCAAAACTCACTCACTCAGAATTACCTATATATTTCCACGAAGTAAATGGCTGTTTTGAATTACTTAGGAAGAAGTATGCCAAACTTGAATCACTAAGAGATAGTTTGATAGAAGTAAATGAACAGCTTGAACAATTAATTAAAAACTATCAAAACAAGTGCCCTAAATGTGATAAGTGTCCAACATTCGAAGAAGAAATTAAAATTAAACCGCTTGAAAATGAAATTCTGATTTTAAAGGAAAGTGAAAATACTAGGAGAGAGAACTCTATTTAAAATTGCACACAATTATTAAACGAAAATGAATCTCTCAAAACACAAGTCCAACAATTGTCAACGACTTTAGATAAATTTTTCAAAAAGTGAAAAATCATTGAATATGCTATTAGGGAAGGAAACTATTAATACAGTTAGACAAGGACTTGAATATAATCAATCTAAAAATGTTAGAAATAAAATTAATCAAGTCAATTCAATGTGCACAATTTGTAGAAAATTTGGACACAATCAAAACAATTGTTGGCATAGACCCAAACACGTGAAAACTATACCAATTTGGGTTCCAAAAGGCGCAAATATAAAATCTCTCAAAGTTAAATAAATCTGGGTGTCGAAAGGAACATATATAATTAGTTTTGGGTCTCTACAAAATTATTTAAAATATTCTGCCACCAACAACAATGGATCGATAAAAACAAATAGGTCACAAAAACCTTTTATCGTGTAGGTATGTTGGCAGGCTAAGGAACAACATCAGTGTTAACTTGGATTCTGGCTGTTCCAAGAACACAACGGGTGACAAAGCAAAGTTCCTTAGCCTAGTACAAAGGTGACAGAATCACAATAGGCAACAATGAAAAATTATCGTAAAGGTAAAACTGGTAATGGTATATTTTGAATGATATATTAAATGTGATAATCTGCACCGTAGTATGAATTAAATCAGCCAATAATGTGATGATGAAATAAATGATGATGTTGATTCTGACTCTTTCAAAATTGCTGGTCAATTATACTTTTTCATATCAAGAATACTACATGCTCTCTAGAGTCTTTATATTACTTCATATGAATTTGTTTAGACTAATGATGGTATCTTATTGACTGATTATTAATCTCGGTGCACGTAAATATATTTGTTTATCCTATAGCTTCTAAATTTGACATTATATTTACGATTTTGTTTATTGGCACGGCTTCAATTAAAATTCAAAAGAATATTCATTTAAAAAAGTTGAAATAAGGATCTAAAAAAATTGTTGAAAATTTCACGATCTGGTCTATAATATTCAATTAATGATAATCTTGAGTGAAAGAGAAATTCAGATGCAGATTACATTGGTAATTTAGTTGACAGAAAATTTTCAAGTAGAACGTGATTTATGTTGAGACATTCAGCAATTGCATCATTTTTTTAAGAAAATATCTGCATGTTTTTCATTTCAAATAATTTTCAAATAGTAGAAAATTTTCTTATAAAACCTCTTCTAGAAAATCATTTTTGACATCGTATTAGATTAGTCATTTTGGAAATTTTGGTTTTATAATTATTTTTGAATATGATTTTAAATGATTACATTGACTAATCTGACTCCCTAATAATTATCGAAAGGATAAATAGTGATTGAAAAAGTGATGAGTGTTGGTATTAATCATATATTATAACTTGAGACTGTATAATTATTAAATTTCTTCAGAAATTTAAACAACAGTTATAAAACTTTTTGTTGGTAAAAATTCCATGACCATCTCTATTTCTATCATATTTCTAACGACCATCACTTATCAAAATTCAATATAGTTTGTCGATATGTGGTACTTTAAACATGAATCATTCGTTTTTCATTTTATATTTTTTTAAAAATAATAATAATAATTAAAAAACTAAAGTATCACTCTCATTTAAAAGTCCTCACGGTTATGCATGGGTGAATTACTTGGAATTTGTTATATGCGTCCATGCTCATTTAAAAGTCCTCACGGCTATGCATGTATGGAACGCATATCAAAATTGATTTTTTAAAATAAACAAGTTGATTCTAATCCCATTTAAAAGTCCTCACGGTTATGCGTGGTTAGAAGATACTTGAATTCATTTTTTTAAAAATAAAATTGGAATACTACTAATCTAATTTAAAAGTCCTAACGGTTATGCATGATTGGTAGATATTCAAATTCCTGATACAAATATACCACAAATAGACACAACTGTATGGTTTTAGTTGATGACATCATTCTCATCATTCTAAAAGTGGAATATGCGCCTAATAGAGTATTTATGATTTTTGTTTGATTTTTTATTTAAATTTAATATTTATATTCAATTGAGTTTTAATGTTGTATTAATATCTATCACTTTATTTTTCTAACACTATTACTCTTTTGCTGATAATAAAAGGGGGAGAGAAAAGTTAAGATTTTGTCAAATAAAAGGAAGTAAAGGTCAAATATTTTCTATCAGCATCTAGGCTCATTTGCATATTTTTAATTGTATGCATATATGAAGGGGGAGCTTTGTGTAGAGAGGAAGCATTCAAATAGGGGGAGCAAATTGAATAATCAAATACATTTAATAAATTCAAAATCTTAAATATATGTTTGTTATCATCAGAAGGGGGAGATTGTTGAATATGCGAGTATATGATTTTTGTTTGATGATAATAAACATATATACATTCATTTAGATGCATTTGTTAATGTACTATTTTATTTTTCATAGATTAAATAAATATTTGCTGAATAAAATAAATAACACAGAATTTGAATTCAATCAGAAATTTTATTCAAACAAATATTTCTTACAATTTTTGAATAGTACAAATTTTAAGCTCTCACTATATATACACACAACTTCAGTTACAATACAATTTTGATTACATCACGATTCACATTTACATTTGACCTTACTACATATCACTCATTCACTCAACTCGTATTTTATCTTCAACTTCATTCCAAATTGAATCCAACATCTGAGCAATCTACAAAAATATATACTAACGTAGTAAAATTGAAACGGAAATATTTTTGCAGTATAAAATAAAATGTGAATTTTGAAAATAATATTTGCCTTGGTTATTTCGGTTGTTCGTCATCATTTAATTTTGAATTCATCATACACGAACAGCTTGTGACATGCAAAGTGTATCACTGTACATGCCACAAGGTCGTGCACACCGATATACACTTGATAAAATTGCAGGGATAGGTGAGCACAAGGTCAAACCCAAATCAAAAGTCGAGTTCAACTCAAGTGAAATCACAATACGAGCACAAGATCAAACCCGAGCTTTAAAGCTGGATTCAACACAGGTGTAATTCCAAATCAAGATGAAGTCCAAGTGAAAACAAAAATGAAAAGGTAATGGACATAAGAATAAAATGTAGCTGGTCAGATACGGAACCAGAGTTAAAGTTTCAAGTTCATCAACCAAGTTCAATATCCAACAAAAGTATAGCCTCAATAATGAAGAGTGAATGAAGATTCAAATATCAATGCCACTGCCTCAATAGTCAAAGCATTATATATACAAATGTGCTCAAGAAAACCAAGCTAAATATGCTAACCAGAGTACACATGAAGACTCAAACTCGAGAAACAAGTTCACTATGCAACAGCTGATAAACCAGAAAATCAAAATGTTCAACCCAGATTGGTTAGAGAAACCACAGTGCCAAGTGGTGAAAGCAAACAGACGTGGCAACATGAAACTGCACCAAACTAGACGAATGCAACTGATTTCAAGTGAATGGCAACAAGTGATGCATCAGTGAAACAACTCAACAAATGCATATACATTAATGTGCACACATGTACACAATGCTACAACAAAGATGAACACAAGCTTCAGACTAAAGTACATATCTACATGAACAACAAGTAGTCAAGCATCATCAAAGACCAGACCCAAAAGATCCGATTCAATACAAAAGTAAAATAGAACTTGTGCACATATAGACAAGCCTGGCAACATGTTTATCAAAGTGCAGACATGATGAAGTCAGTGCCAACAGTACAATGTGAACTAGCTCGAAACAATATGGATGTCGAATGGCCAAGCAAGTGCACACACAAAACCAACAAGAGGCCAGAGGGATTAATATGGCAACACAGCAAGCACATGAACGCACAGTGCAAATTACAACACCCAGTGATACAACAATTCAGTGAACAAGTGAAGTGCATTTGTTTATATGTGTAAATATATATATTACAAGTTCAAGCTGCAGGTCAAAGCATAAAATTAAAGTGGACAATGTCAACAGGATCATGTAACATTTTTTTTCTTAAAACATTATCATGTAATCAAAGCAATGCCAAAGTCGAGTATGCTACAGAATAATCATGCCAAAGCCATGGAACAGCAAGCCAAAGTCAAAGCGAACATACCACAAAATCAAGTTTGCAGTCGAAGACAACTGCAGGACAAATCAAAACCCAAGTCAACATCGAATCAAGTCAGTGCCAAAGTTGAACAAGTCAGAAATCAACACCGTGGTGGCCAAGCAAATTCAAAATCGAAGTCGTGTTAACCAAGCCAAAAATATACGAATTGAAAATGTTAGAAATCATCACAATCATAAATGCAAAATCGAACGGCCGGAACAAAGTAAATGACGAATTCAAATAAATTTATACGAACGAAAATATAGGAATTCAAATCCTATATAAACCCAAATCATCACCGGCCGAAAATTCAATCGAGTTCAAGTATTCAAACCAGAGAGAAAAAAGCATAAATTACATACCAGAGTCAAAGTCGAACTCGATCAAATTGAGGAGCCGTGTTCGAATTGAAGAAGGAGTCGATTGCCGAAGCAAGATAGAGAAATAGCAATTGTAATCGACCAACTACCCATCGGCTTCATCGAAATTCTCCAAAGCCCTAATTCATCAGAGTGAATTGAACAAGGAAGAAGCAATGAGCCGCCATTTTACAGAACAAAAAGGAAAGAACGGACCAACATAGTAAAAGGAAGAAAAGGGCCGGCATATTTTATTGATAATTATTTGGGTCGGTTTTATTAAGAAGCGTTTGGGCTTAACCTTTTTAAATTAGGGTTTTGTTTTTATTTAAATTGTTTTTAAATTGTATTTTTCTTTTGAAAATTGTGTATTTACTAGTCGTGTGACTAGTGGACAAACTACATGGCGTAGTTTGAGAATTCGCAACTCAGTAGCTGAGTTGTGGCAGGGTTTTGAGCGTAGAGTTAAAACTAGTCGATAGTGGGTGTCGCGAGTTTACGTGTGTAAGCATCTGACTGCTTAATTTCTAGTTGAAACCTTGGGGGTAGCACGTAGGCAGAGTTTTGCCAAAGCTGGGTAAATTCTGTGTCGTTCTATTTCTGCATTTATTATTCTGCTGTTATCTGTGCTGCTATTTTGATATATCTATGTTGAAAATATTTTATAAACTTCGACAATAATTTTTATAATTAGTAGCATCACCTATTCACCCCCCCTCTAGGGTGAAATCGATCCTACAGTTTCTTCACATAATGTTGGAGCCTGTTGTTCCTTATTAGTTCCTCGATTAAATCCTTCATATGTTGACATTCATTTGTATTATACCTATTAGTCTCGTGAAAGCGACAAAACTTCCTCGATTTATTTTGTGGTTCAGACTTCTCACTTGTGTGGTTTGTTGTATTTCTCAGCTCCCTAAGTGGTATGGTAGATGTTTTCCAAGATATCTTTCAATGGCATATAATCCTCTTAAGGTTCTTTAGACATTTCCTATTCCAATCATGCCTACCAGAGTTCTAATCCCTCTTCTTCCAATTTGAATTATTTCCTGCTGTAGCTTTAGAACTATTTACATCCGACTTAACTAGGACATTGCTTTGAACCATTTCCTTTAACTGCTCACCGATAGATTTACCTTCGACTATACTTGCCTCTTCCAGTCTTAGAAACTAGTTAGCCTTTTGGTAGAATTCCTCCATGGTAGTGGGTTGTTTCATTTTAATCCATCTACTAAAATCTGTATTGGGGTAAATGGATATGACCAAAGTCATAAAAATCACATCCTCCTTTGGATTTCTAACTTAAGTAACTACGATGTTGAACCAGTTCATGAAAGATTTCAATGAATTATTAGGTCCTTAGGAAAAGCTGGATAAGGACATCACATCTTTTGGTCATACAATATGGAGTCTGAAACGGTATAGAATTTTTTTTGCTAATTTGTCGAAGTGGAAAATAGACCCTAGTGCAAGTCTAGTAAAGCACATGAAAGCAACTACTTTTAAGAAGACATGGAAACGTCTGCAGAGGGCAGCATCTATTACTCTAGCTCTATCGTATGCCAATCGTATTTGTACAAGTGTTGTTTAGGGTATTTTGTTCCATTATTCGATGGCATAGTCGACATAGTGAACTTCTTAGGGTATTCTTTTCTTAGAATGTTTTAGTGAATGGAGTTTGGCTTAGCTCGGAACTGCGGTCTTCATTCTTTCTGCCCCTATGCTCCTCTAATAACCACTTGACTATAACACCTCTAATTCTAAATAACATTATTCACGAGATTTAACTGGATAATTTAAATAGAATAATGTAAAGATCAAAATGGTTAAGAGATTGAGAATTGTATAATTATAAGGTATTCATGCCTTAAGTAATGAATAATCAAATGGAAATCTAAAATGAAGTAAAGGTAATAAGATAAGGGCAAAATAGGAATATGTTATATTCTTATACCCTAAACCCTTATCCCATTCTCATTTCCAATATTCACAAACAAAACTAAACATAGAGTTTGGCTGGTCACCATTAAAAGTAATCTAAAGGAAGATAAGTAAGAATTCAAGAAGGAAGCTTGATCAAATACAGTCAAGGGCAAATCTCAAACTCCTTAACAATAAACTATGGTGAATAATAGATTACATCTCATTTTTATTGTTTTTAGATTCTAGATGAAATCCGAATTTATTTTGCAAGAAAAATGCCAAGTTTTGATTGTTTAAATGGATATATATGCATGTTGAAGATTTATGTTGCTTCATATAGATTTTATGATAAGATTTAATTTGAAAAACCTATTAAATAACATCCAAATGGCTTGCTTGTTTGTTATAAGGTCAGAAAGATTATTTTAGAGATGGGTTTCAAGTTTCATAATTTTCTTAATTAATGTGGATTTATTATAAATTTTCTAGTAAAGAAAATGGTTAAATTGGGTCTAAATTATTTTCGGCTATTATATGTTAACTTTGGGTCAGAAACATAAATGTGTTAGAAAACATATTAAAAGTGATTTATGGGAATTTTTGGAGAATTTTATTAAGTATTTTATAAAAGATATAAAATTATTTATGGTGTGAGTCTTAAATGTTTTATATATTTAGAAAAGAAGAAGGGCTATTTGCTAAATATTTTAAATTTTAAATTACTGACTTAGGCTACACTTTTAGAAAAGATTTAAAAAATAATTGGCAACGAATTATATGTTGACAAATACAGCAAGTTAGTTGGAACTGTATTACTTTAAAAAGTTAAAAATCAGTTTTGTAAAGGTTTATTGCTTCGCCACTTATAGCAGCCACCTTTCAACCCCATATATCCGCCTCCAACCAATTCCAAACCAATGCGCATGGTAAAAATGCTTTGGTACATAGTGGATTGGAGTTAGGCGGAAGGAATAGAGTCGAAAAATGCTTTCGAAGGGGCAGAAATAGCTCTTGTAAACGTGGAACTATTATGATTACAAGCAATGCTTTCGCAGGAGTTGGAGCTTTCGACTTAACCAACTTGCTTCTATTTATATAAAGAAAGGGCTTTCGAAAGGGTTCCCATCTTTTTGTTAAAAAAAGCTTTTGAAGGGGTCGAAACCTCTGCTACGCATTCAACCTTTTGAATCAATGCCTTAAAAGGGCTCTTTTTCCTTAAACTTTGGAGCTACTTCTCCATGCTTTCGAAAGGGTTGGTTATGAAACCATCCACTTTCTTTTACTTAAGAGTAATGTTTCCGAAAGCAATTCTTTCGCCATAGTTTTTTTTAAGACCCATAGATATACTGAAAGTTAAACCTAAAGGTTTCGAAAGGAATGTTTTAAATGGTTTCGACGTTAAGCTCCACAAACTTCTACTTTAACCCAATTCGAAAGGTTTGTTTTAAGTAAAGGACTTTAATGCTTTCGAAAGATATATAATGAAGGTTTCGAAAGGGAGATTCACCAAAGTTTTCGAAAGTTTTACTTTTAGCATTTGAATGGAAGGTTTCCAATGCTTTTGAAAGGTAAGTTTGAAGTGTTTTGAAAAGAGGATGTCTAAGGTTAAACAATGCTTTCGAAGGGACACTTTCAATGATTTCGAAAGGTCTATTTTTAAAGGTTTCGAAAGATATGTTTTGGCCTTTCCGCCTAGTGATTCAAGGTAAATTTGTTAACCTATTTTGAAAAAAGTACTTTCAATGGATTCAGATGGGATTGTTTAAAGTTTTTAAACAAGGGTTTCGAAGTTGATATCTTGAATTTAAAGCCTAATGTTTTCTAAATTAAAGAAGAGATTTAACATGTTTTGAAAGGATAAATAACCCTATTAATTAAGGTTTTCATCAACATTGTTTTGTATAAAGCATATATCATGGCAAAGATATTTGAGTAAAGTTAAAAAGTATATTTTCCTTATTTAAGTATGATTTAAAGGGATAAATCAATTTGAAAGAAATGTTTTCAAGGAAAATTTGATAGGGTAGTTAACCCAAAGTGAATGACACAGATATTAGAATACCAGATAGGACTGGTACACGGTTGCGCCTTATACTTTGGCTATAGTCCCTAGCTAATATGAGTCCAAAATTCTAATGTGTGGCGCTTTGTCGACTATAATGATTTTACACACAGAAAGGAATATATAAAGAAGAAAAGTATTGGTGAGCCTGCAAAACCGTTAGGATCAGTTGACCCTGGAAGAACTAAGTTAAGGACAAACCATTCAGAAGCATGTCTAACAGAAGTTAGATTGGTTATTTTTACTATAGGCCTGAGTCAACCAATGGTTAGTAGTTAGCCAAGCAAAACTACATTGTTCGAACAGATAGTCCATTGATTACTTGATTTATGTGCATATATGATATTGCTATTATTGCTTTAATCAGTTTTATTGCAGGATTCTGATTTGTAGAAGATATATTTTAGAAGGGATATTAGTGAGGGGAAACCCATCTCGTTAAGCGTTGTGGTCTCTCTTAATATCAGTAAACCGAGATGTAATAGTATTATTCACACCAGGCTTTATATCTGACTCGAAATTTATGTTTTTACCTTAAACTCCCAAGTGTTCAAAAGTTAATTTAAGTAGATTAAGAGTTAAGGTGTTATAGGTTCAGTTAGTTGGACGAATAAGCTTCCAATGACGTGTAGGAGGCATAGTTTGGAGTTATTTAGTTTTATTTATGTTGTGATGTATTATGACTGTCATGTCTATTTAGTGCTCTGATCATCCAAGAGGTCATCTTCATATGTTTCTCTTGGCATAATTTGTAATAATGATTTTTGATCAAAACCTAGAAATCATTTTGGGATTATGTATCTGAATATGAAATATTGATTTAACATGTAGTCAGAAAAGTTGTTTTTAAATCTATGTTGATTTTTATTTCATATTCATATGCCTCTGATATTATGGATATCATTAACATTATCTTTATTTTATCACCGGAAGTTAATATCATAGATGACTGCATCATTTGTAGCACTTAACTTCAGGCCTCAAGATAGGGGATGTTACAACTTGGTATCGGAGCATAGGTTTATGAAAACTTAAAAAAAATTAAACTTAAAATGATATAGAAACATAATCTTAAGGAATTAAAGAAAAGATTGAGGTATGGGATAATGCTATAGTAACGTACTTGTATTTGCTATATATAAGTATATGCTTTATCTCTATTCTCCTATCTCTCTTAGGTTATCCTTCTATATTTTACAAAGGCAAGAATGCAGATTTTGCAGACGTAAAATATGGATGCTAGAAGTGGAAGATTTAACATTGGTGGAGGGAAGTATTATAACTAATAGAATGCCACACCAAACACAAGAAGGAATACCGGTCAGGCGGAAGCTGCTAATGTGGGTGATGGAATGCCACAAGTTAATATGGGAGCTACATATCAGTTCTTCATTAACATGATACAGGCTAGAGTTGCTGCAGATTTAGTTGGAGGAAACGCGGAATGAGGAAATTAGGGAGCTCCAATGGTTAATAACTATGTTTTATTGAGTAGAGATTATGCTATGCTGGGAGGAAAACCATTTGTCGAAACCGAGGACACAACTGAAATGGAGAATTGGTTACTTTATTATGAGAGGATTTTTAATGATTTGGGCTCAATGATGAGCAATAAAGGAGGCTTGCTTCTAGGTAATTACGGGGAGTAGCATTGTACTGGTGGGACAGTGTTACAGTAGGAGTAAATGAGGAGACCTTGACTTGGGCTAAGTTTAGAAGAAGGTTTGAGGAAAGGTTTATGTTGGAAATTGCAAAGTCAACTCTGCTAAGAAAGTTCGCTTAGTTGGAGCAGGGAGACATGACAGTGCTTGAATGTGCGACCAAATTTAAGGAGCTATATGACACGGATATGCTAAAGTTGGTGCCATTATCGAAAGGAATGAGAATCTTATCCGTGGGTTGAAGTTTGAGCTTGCTAAGGCCATATTATCGCATATCAGAGATCTGTGCGATGTAGTGGTTAAGGTGGTTTTAAGGTAGGAAGAAATGCTTCCTTACCTTGAGCGTAACAAGGCAGGAGGAGGTCAAGGAGGGTAGAATCAGAAGAGAAAATTGTTCCATAAGTAGGGAGCTCAAAAGAGTGGTGCTGCCAAGAAGGGAAAGGTGGAATTTATCTGCTACAAGTGTCATAAAAAAGGACATTATGCTCATGAATGTCGGACAGGCAAAGGGAAGAAAGCTACTGACAAGAAAGAAGCGAGATGCTTTAACTACAATCAGATTGGACATTATAAGAACCAGTGCAAGGAGCCAACCAAGGATGGGAAAAAGAAAGTCTTTGCATTGGAGCCAGCAACCTCGAGACCAATGGCAGAGCAAAAGCGAAAAGCTGTGATGGGAGGTACGCTTTTGATTCATGAGATATCGGTTAGATTTCTATTAAATACTAGTGCAAGCATTCTTTTATATCTCATTGTTTGGTAGATAAGCATAACCTAGAACCCACATACCTAGTTACATCCTTAAGGGTTGCGATCTGATAGGAGATATACGATTCTTGGGATGAGATGTGACCACTTAAAGTTTGAATTGTTATGTCACACATTTGGTTGCAGTTTGCATGTGTTTTGTTTCATAGGGTTTAGAATTATTTTGGGTATGGATTGGTTAAGTAAATACAATGCTACGGTATTTTTTCATGATAGAGAAGTGTCACTTAAACACCTTCACTGTAGTTATTGGACAATACTCCATAGAAAACCCTACTTTCAAGGATAATGCTTTATTGGGTGTTGTGGAGGCAGGAGACAAGTTAAATCGAGTTTTCGTTATTAGAGAATTCGTAGATGTCTTCGAGCCAATAGTAGGACTGCAGCCAAAATGAGCTATTGAGTTTCAGATAGATCTAGTACTAGAAGAAGAGCCAGTGAGTAGACCGCCAAGCAGAATGACACCTACCGAGATGAAGGTGCTAAAGGTGCAGTTGGTAGATTTGGAAAATAAGAAATTTATCTGTAACGACCGGGGATATTCGATCCTCGAAAATCGACATTAACACGTTCACTGAAATAGAATGCCGAGCAATTGAGTGCCAGAAATACTAGATCATTTGGAGTTAAGAAGAAAAGGGATAGAAGAAGAAATAGAAATAACAACACAGAATCTCGAAATCGCAGTGGAACAAAATATAATATATAATAACAGATTTTTATACAAGAAAACTGTGACTGTTATTATATATACAAATTATTAGAGTATAACCATTAACATAAAAATATGGATAGTTATAATAACATGTCTTCAAAAGTTCTGAATATACAACCTACGATACACATCAGAATACAATCAAGTACGCACAATACGTCTCTGCCATCTAGCTCATCTCTTGAGCTCCAATGCATCCTAACCTGAATTATGTAACACTCGGTCTGACCCGAGCATTACAATAAAGTAATACCTGAGTCAGGCTAGAAACCATCGTGAGTAAACACAATTAATTTGAATTACTTAAGTTATCAAAATTCTTTGAAAAACAAAGGTAACTCGTAAGACCATGTTACACATAAACACGATGGGTTTTTCCCTTAAGATAAGCAAAATAATTTTTATAGAAAATCCAGCGATATTACAATATTGTCTAAGTACAATATATAATAGCCGAATTTTTTACATTAATTAAATTCCAGCATACTAGACTCTATAATCAAAACTGTAAAGGTTCATAGTGGTTATTGGATCAAAATGGTTCCAGATAATGCTGATATCCGATCCCGGTCTCTTCGACTCAAAACGTTAAATTTGAAAAGGCCAAATTGTTTAAAATAAAAAATTCTACAATCAAGGTGTTAATATTTATATATAGAAATTCATGCCATATGTTTACTTCATCATAACCATACGATCAAAATTTATTTGCTTATAATTGTTACAATTTTCGAAATCGGTATAGTGATCAGTACACGCTGATTTACTTTGAAATAAAAACGTATCAACATTTTATTGTAACCTCTTTAATTTGTTTGGCTTCTTAATGGCAGAGACAAAAATAATTGAAATCAATATCCAAGGGAACCATCAGTCAACATAGATCATTATCTCAATCAACGATTTATAATTGATATTAAATCAGTTTACAATTCAGAATTTAATTAGGTTTTAACTTAACTGAGCCGAGTTACTCTTAAATCCATATTTATTTTTTAATCAAAGAAGTCAAATTAAAATAATTTATTTTTAGTTAATTATAAATTTAAACAGTTCATTAATTAATTAATTTACATGTAAAATAAATTAAATAAGAAATTACTTATTTATTCACTTTAATTGTTAAATCATTAAATTTTTACATTGCTGAAAACTTGATCATATTGGTTCGGATGAAAATATTCGACGATAGAGACTCGATGCAAAAATCTATGCGTCGTCCGGATTTGAAACGGAGTAGAAATATTGTTTTAAAACTTATAGACTTTTAATTAAAATAGTTAATTTAAATTTCAAAAAAAAACAACTCAGCCCAATTCCAAAACTGATGGCCCAACAAAATCAAAACCGGCCCATACTTATTCCTTCTCTTCTCCCAGACTTCCTTTCTCTCCTCTCCCATTTGAACGAAGACAAGTGTGTACATATGTGCGCACATACACACCACGTCCAGACGATCTTTCCTACTACCGACCATCTCCACATGTCGCCCACCACCAGAGCAACTCGTCCACCTCCTAAAACACGTGACAAAAGCACTCGTTCGAATTTTTCAACCTCACACACCAACCTAGAACACAGCCCGCTCATTCAATCACCTCGCGACGATGCCTATTACCACTATACACTGCTAGAACTTACCCCTAGCTCCGCCACATCCTCCGCCACCATTTCCCTTTGGTGCACACGTCTCCATTCTCTTCCACTCGTTGCCATTTCCCTGAAGCCGAGACCATGAAACCCATGACCTAAAACCCTAAATGAAACTCGTCTAGCCTCCACCCTTCACCAGACAACGTCACACTATTTTTCATGGGTGCTTCTTCCCCCAACCTTCCTCCACGCCCAACCCAATGACACAAAATCCACTGGGTTGCCAGAATTTGGCATTTCACCTAAATCAGTTCATCTCCCCATTTCTCCGTGCACATAACACTATAAATTCTCAAACACCTTTCAAAAATCAAGATTTTCAAAGACGAACGCATCCCTATAATCCATTCTTAAAATTATGAAAGTTGGATTTCAACCAAACTTGACCTATTTAATGTAAAATAGAAATTTCTCGGCCTCTGCTTGATGAAATCGAATGGAATAAATTTGAAAATGATCTTCATTCAAAAACAAACACCTTTTGTTCTGGAATCAAGATTTAAAATTGCTTATATGATGAGATGTTGATTTTTAAAGTTAAAAGTCTAGCTGTTTTAACCCAAAGTAAATAAATAGAGAGCTTTTAGTAGAAGATGTACATTGTTTTATTGGAATGATCATGTCAAACACATTCATTCTGGTACATATCCACATAACAATTACATATACAGTTGACATAGATCAAAGATTCATCCCATCCCAAAATCACAGTTATACATAAAGGTGAAATAACAAGTAACAAAAGTAAAGGCGTTTTACTCACTTGTAAAAATTTATGAACCCACTGCTGTAAATTCTTTTCCAAACTTGATGAATAACTCAATCTTCTTCTTTTAGTTTAAATCGCAGCACTTTTTTTCATAGGAAAGAACAGGAACATGCTAAGGTATGTATAAATAGAAGAGTGGAAGGCAAATAGTGAGGTAGGGTGGCTATGCATTTATACATGCTTTCATTTCATTTATTTTATTTTTGCTGATTGATTTTCTTTTGAGTGATCTAATCTTTTGTATGCTGATTTTATTTATTACACTTTAATTTGATTTTGTATGTGCTTGAATTTAAGTTGACATGATCATTCCTATGTATATATACATATAGATGTATAGATATATACCTTTACATATACATATTTAATTTATCATATTTTTACATATATATATATATATGTACATATTTACATATTCCTATTTTTTTACCTTGTGTATATATTTACCTATTCACTATATCACACACACACATACATACATACATACATACATACACATTTATGCTTATTTTGTCACCATATACATATTTACATATTTTTTCCTATTACATGTACATTTAGATATACATATGTTTACATCCAAACATACATACATATGTGTGTATATATATTTATACTTACATACATATCCTCACCATATATACATTTACTTATATATATATATATATACATACACACACACACATATATATACATATATATACATACATGCATATATATACATATATATACATACATGCATATATATACATATATATGCATACATATATATATACATACATATACATATATACATACATATACATACATACATATACATACATACATACATATATATATATATATATCATCAAAAATTAGGAATTTATCATCGTGAAGCTTTTACATGTGCATATCTATATGTAATTTCCTATACACTATTTTACCATAAATACATACATACATACATACATATATATATATGCATACATATAAATTTATCATATCTAGAAATTTATATTTTAAATTTTTAATACAGTCTAATAGATTCGAATATATTCAATTATAAGAAAATCTATCTGTTTGACTTATAAAAGTTAATATTTCAATATTTAAAATTGGTTAATCATTTTTTTCATATCTAATATTGTTATTTGAAATTTTATCTAAGTTCATATCAATAAATTACATTAATAAATCATTAAATTTTATTTTTTAACCATTTTAATTCAAAAATTATATTAAATTTAATAATTTAAAATAATTAAAATTACGTGTTGTTATAATCTCCGCCACTCAAAATTTTTCATCCTCGAAAAGGAACGAAGTAAGAAATGTAACATACGATATATTTTACTCAAAATAATCAACTTATAGAACATAAGAATCATTAATACAGCTATGTGTGACACGTAAATGTAATGCAAATGATATGGATGATGTCAAACTACATGCAACCAAACATCATAGCAATCCTAAGCAAGAAACAATCATAGATAGCAACCATAACATATAATCATTTTATTAGAATCCGTAAGATATACATACACACCATTCGTACGTATAACAATTTCGATTTCTTATTCGAATACGCAATTTTATTTTCCAAATTAGTATTGGCAACCCTACTACTCTAGTGCAGATCTAATCCGACTTGTTGATTAGAAACTTTTATCCTCCTTATATAGTAATAAACTATGATGGAGAACTTCAGATTCGTATCAAAAATTCGTATTAGTGTTCGCGTCAAGAATTGAGTGAACAATGCTAAATCAGACAGGTATGAATTACCTTAAAATTGTGTATTCAAATCTAAATCAGAACGGCAAATGCAATTATAATGGTCTATATACAACTTACGTATTTATTCCATTAGTTTCTTAATTACACCAATAGATAATTCAAGTGGGTTTTTTTCAAATTTTAAATGCTTGAAAATTTTTCTTTGTTAAAAATTCTATTATAACGAAATATTTTTATGTTGTAAATACTTTTGATAACTCGATGTTTCCACAAGTTTGTCCTCGTTCTTACATAATCTAGTAATATGTTGATCAGGTGCAAGACTAGAAATCTCTAAGTACTTAGTAAACCCATTACAACACCCAGTGAGAATACTTGGAAAGCATTTTAAAAAAGATATGGAAAATTCAATCAAATCATTGAAATCAAATGAACGGGATCATCATTAACGTAGTCCCTAAGGTCGCTCTCTCGCTAAGTCGAGGGGAAAGAGCGATGCGACCTGTTTAACGACGGAATTTCTATCGAGTCATAAAACCGCCGATAAATTTTGAATTAAATTTATACTACAAGCGCACAACGTATAATTTTAGTACGTGGCGAGTACGGTCAATCCGCAGAGAATTTTTAAGATTTTAAATTTTCAATTCAATCAAATTAGACCAAAGTGAGAGAAAATTGTTAACTACAAAATGAAGCTAAAATTAGATTTAAAATGTGATTTAAAAACTATTAGACTAGAGAACAATTTAGAGGCAAATCCGCTCTCATTTTTTTGTAAATCAACAAACAAATAATGTATGATCTCTTGTTATGAAATCAAGTGAAATAATTGTTGCATTTATCATAAGTATGATTTGTTTATGTAATTAATTAGCATAACTAAAACCATTAACTAAAATACAAAAATTATACCACTTATAAATTCTCATGAAAATGAAGCGGAACAAAAAGCTATTTTACGTATGATATATTTACTGTTGTAATAAGTAAGATAGATTGCCAAATTTTTGTTTTTACTTTCCTATCAAAATCAAAAATCCATTAGCAAATAATGATGTAAATTGAGTTTATGTTGAATAAGAATAGCTCATTTGCATAAGCAATATAAGTATCCAAACCACTTGTATAAACTTACATCAAAATTCACTTTCATGAAGCACATGCTAAAGAGATCATAAATCATAAAAATGTTGAAATTACATAAAGTTAGAGAGCTTCATTAACCCTAAATTGAAAGGGTTTAGCTACTCATTTGTGGTATCATATCAACACATGTAAATTTCAACATAAAAAGAAAACGAAATAGAAATTAAACAAAGGAGGAAATGAGATTAACTATCAAGCTACTTGCATAAAGGAAATAAAACAAAACTACACTACTTACATGAATGTAAATCTAATCTACTAATAAAGGAAAAAATACAGCATAGAAGTAAAAATGAACATAAAAGTAAATAAACACAAGTAGAAAAGAGAAGAGAAGAGAAAGAGGCTAAGAAGACATTTCTATTTCATGAAACATAGAGCTTACAACTTTTACTTTGATTTCCTAACTAATTTCAAAGAGTAGAAGGATATTTACATGTATATAAGAGGGCTATTTATGCATGCATAAAACCATAATTCAATTTTTAGGGTGCTTACTAAAATGCCCTTTAGCAAATATGGCCACAAGTAACCATTAGCCACTGATTAATCCATCATTTAATGTGCATGAAGTTTTAACCTCCACTTAGTTGTCCATTAGCTTATAATTGTAGATTTAGGTAAGTGGGTGGGGTCTTTCATGATCATGAACTTGAATTATTTCCTCTTCATTCCTTTGTATTCCTTTGTGCATGCATATATCTTCATGAATCTCTCTTCTATATGCATCAAAATTTCCTATAAAAATCGTAAAAAATTTCCAAGTTAAAATTCTCAAATTGACATATGCACAAAATGACCATTTTGCCCCTAAATGAAGATGAATATATCATGATTTGAAAACAATTGAATTTTTGTTTTAAACGTATTAAAATGCCCAAATATGATAATTATATAAATAAAAAGAGATAAAATATGGATGTATATATATATGCACATTTACATGCACATCAAATACCCCCATATTTATCTTTTTATTCGTCCTCGAATAAAGGAAAACTAAGATAAATCCATTTTCGTAGGGAGCACGATTGCATTGAGCTTATGCAACAAGTCGTTAAACCTTTGGGTGTTCCAAGTAGGACGACTGTTGTCTCGTGATGGTTTTCAACAGATACTACTAATAAAATCCAAATGCAAAGTGAAAATATTTACAAAGTGCAAAATTTATTTACAATGGGATGAATGCAAGTTTTTGAAAGTATTTACAAATGAAAGATTTGCCTTTAAATAGACAAAAATAAGTTAAATATAAGTTAAGGTCATTATCTTTAAAATTTAAGTCATTTACTCGTCAAAATTTCTAACAAAAATTAAGTTGTCATAACAGATAGACTATAGTTTGGCTAGTTATTTCGGTTGATAACACAATGTAATTATAAAATGGATCCTTAGTGGATTTTCAAAGTTTGTCAAAGCGATATTTTCATTTCATTCCAATAATAAGAAAAATCAAACAAGTTAAAATGGTGCTTGGATTTCAATTCCTTACTCTCTCTTACTTGAAAATTTTTATTGATATTAACATTATTTATGTATGCCTAACTTAGGTAAACCGAGGCTAAATATATTACCCATGCACTGCCTTGCGGATTAATGTGGGGGGAATACAGAGCGGAGCGAGTGAACACACAAGGGAGAATACTTATCAACTGTATGTGTTATTAAAAAGAATTTTTATATGCATACACCTAACTTAGATAAATAGAGGCCAGATATACCGATCGCGCACTTCCTTTCGGGCTTACATGAGAAGGGTACAAAGCACAGCGAGTGAACACATGAGTGTGAATACATGACTCAAGGTGTTAAAAATATACATACATATACACAAATGTTTTTTTTACTTATATATATATATATTCCTATTTTTTTAGAAAGAGAGAGCTTTGCAAAATCATCTTAGCACCATTTAACTTAGAAAATAAAAATGTTATATCCTTTACTTTAAATTTACCACTTTTTTAAACAAAGATTTTCAATTAGAACATACTTCATAATTAACATATATGAACCTTCCTATGTACTAGTTAAACCATTGTTATTTGTAATCAAAATTCATTTTTATTTCTGTTAAGATAAATACATTTTCAAAAATTTCAACTTATTGACCAAAACTTAAACTTATCTCGTAGTGTTTCGTCAAAAATAAATCAAAATGCTAAAAAGAAATTATTTTTGAGATTTAGAAATTTTGAGATTTTTCTTTGTAGTTAAAAGAAAATGAAAATTCAAAAATGCCATGAAAAACTAAAAAAAATGAAAATGAGACCCCCCCCCCCCACACTAAATATTGGCGGTGTCCCCACAGTCAATGCACGATATAATAAGTGTAACGGGGAAAATATGTACATATTTACAAAAGAGGGTTAATATTCTTACAATACGTAGCTTGGCTTATGAAGAATCATGAGCTCCTCCTCTTGGTTACTGGGCAATTCCAAGAAAGGTTTTAAGACCGTTGACTTTGAAAATCGATCCATCCACGGAGTTTTCTATTTCTACAACACCATATGGAAAAATAGTTTGTACCACAAATGGTCCGGTCCATCTCGATCTAAGTTTCCTAGGGAATAAATGAAGTCTTGAGTCATATAAAAGAACTTTATGGTTAGGCAAAAATGTTTTCCTTAGGATTGACATGTCATAAAAAACTTTTTTCTTTCTTAGTAAATTTTCTCGTTTTCATACGCGTCGTTCCTAAGTTCTTCTAGTTCATTGAGTTGTAGTTTTCGGTTCTCGTCAGCTTTCTCAAGATCAAAGTTTAAGTTCTTTATTACTCACAACGCTTTGTGTTCGTTTCAACGAGTAAATGGAAAGCTTTACCGTAAACTAAACGAAATGGGGACATCCCAAGATTAGTTTTAAAAGCAGTACGGTAAGCCCAAAGCGTGTCGGTCAATTTTGAGACCAATCTTTTCGATATTTTTAATAGTTTTTTCCATGATTTGATTTATTTGTCGATTTGAAACTTCAACTTGGCCACAAGTTTGAGGATGATACGGAGTGGATAACTTGTGGATTATCGAGTATTTTTTTATCAAAGTTTCAAAAGAACAGTTACAAAAATGGGTTCCGTTATCACTGATTATTGTTCGAGGTGTGCCAAACCTCGAAAAGATGTTTTCTTTGAGAAATTTCACAACAATTCTATGGTCATTGGTTTTTCAAGGAACGACTTCGACCTATTTTGAGACGTAATCGACAGCGACAAGGATATACAAGTTTCCAAAAGAGTTGGGAAAAGGTCCCATAAAGTCGATACCCCAAACATCAAAGATTTCCATCGCAAGAATGGGGTTTAGAGACATTATGTTACGTCGAGAAATTCGTCCAAGCATTTGACATCGACCGCAAGTTTTACAAAATTCAAACGTGTCTTTGAAAAGAGAAAGTCAATAGAAACCATATTGAAGCACTTTTTCGCAGTTTTTCGAGGACTGAAATGTCCACCGCATGTTTAATCATGGCAAAACGAAAGAACACTCCTGATCTAATTATCCGGAATGCAACGTCGGATGGTTTGGTCGAGGCAATATTTGAACAAGTATGAATCATCCCAATAAAAATATTTCACTTAGGACATGAATTTTTATTTTTCCTGTTTGGACAAAGATGAGAGAGTTTCTTTAGTGACTAAGTAGTTCACTATATCAGCGTACCATGGATCGATAGAAATTGAAAGGAGTTATTCATCAGGCAAGTTTTCATTAATTGGCAAAGAAGATGGTGCGTTCGGAAGACGATACAAATGATCGGCTATGACGTTATCGGATCCTTTTTGTCATTAATTGTAAGTTCAAATTCTTGAAGTAAACGGATCCAATGAATCAAATGGGATTTAGCATCCTTTTTAGTGAAGAGATATCGAAGCGCAGAGTGATCCGTCTACATAGTAATGTGTGAACCTATCAAGTAAGGTCGAAACTTTTCGAGCGCAAAAACAATAGCTAGAAGCTCCTTTTCGGTTGTTGTATAGTTGAGTTGAGCGTCATTCAAAGTCATACTCGTGTAGTAAATGACATGAAGGACTTTGTTGATGCGTTGTCTAAGACAACACCAACCGCAAAGTTAGAAGTGTCACACCTTATTTCGAAAGGAAGATCCCAATTGGATGCACAAATGATTGGAGTAGAAATGAGTTCATTTTTGAGACGTTCAAAAAAAGAGATACACTCAGAGTTGAAATCGAGTGAAACGTCTTTTCTGAGAAGAGTCGTCAAAGGACGAGCGATTTTGCTAATGTCTTTCACAAGCATCGGTAAAAGCCAACATGTCCTAGAAATGATCGAATGTCTTTAACAGATTTGGGAATGGGTAGGTTTGCAGCTACGTCGATTTTCACTTTATCTACCTCAATGCCTTTATTTGAGATGATATGTCCAAGGACTATGCCTTGTTTGACCAAAAAGTGGCATTTTTCCCGATTCAAAGTCAATTATTTTTCTTTACATCGATCTAGAACAACCTCAAGATGATGTAAACAATGGGAAAAAGAATCGCCAAAGATAGAAAAATCGTCCATAAAGACTTCTACAAAGCGTTTAATCATGTCGGAAACAATACCAACCATGCATCGTTGGAAAGTAGCAAGAGCGTTACGAAGTCCAAATAGCATGCGTCGATAAGCAAAGGTGTCGAATGGACATGTGAAAGTCGTTTTCTCTTGATCTTCGAGAGCGATTGGAATTTGGTTATAGCTGGAATAACCATCAAGGAAGCAGTAGGATTCGTGGCTGGCTAAACATTCGAGCATTTGGTCGATAAATGGAAGAGGGAAGTGATCCTAATGTGTTGCAGAATTTAATTTTCGATAGTCAATGCAAACACGCCAGCCCATTTGGGTACGAGTTGGAATAAGTTCGTTTGAATCGTTCTTGACAACGGTTAGCCCAGACTTTTTAGGTACAACGTGAATTGGGCTAACCCATGAACTATCAGAGATTGGGTAAATGATTCTATTATTGAGAAGTTTAAGAATTTCATCACGCATCGTATCTTTCATTTTTGGATTAAGCCTTCGTTGCGCATCACGAATAGGCTTGGCATCGTCAATTAAATGGATGTGATATTGAACAAGAGTGGGACTAATTCCCTTTATATCAGAGATTGAACATCTAATTGCTTCTCATTTTTTCAAAAGAATAGAGAGTAACGAGTTTCTTGATAGAGAGAGAGAATCGTAGAAATTATGACAGGAAATTTTCCTTATCACCTAAGTATGCGTACATAAGGTGATCGGGAAATGGTTTGATGTCCAACTTCGAGATTGCTTGAGAATTGGGTATAGATTCGGACTTAACTGGAAGCGATCAAAGGGAAGAGTGTATTCAATTTCGTTGGGAATTTCCTGAAACAATTTTTCGTACTCGGCCTCGCATTCATTGTTAAGATCAAGTATCTCATTTTCAAAATTTTCATGAATGGCACTAACTTCCAACTTTTGGTCATGAGGTTCATTCGATTAGCTTTCATGATGGAAAATGTTAAGATCTAAAGTCATGTTTCCAAAAGAGATTTCATCGATCTGTTACAACAATTGATTAAGGCATTTGAGGTGGTTAAGAATGGTCGGCGTATTATCAATGGAATTTGACTCTTGGGATTTGTCACAGGTTGCGTTTCGAGAACGATAAAATCAATGGGGAATATGAATTTCCCTAAATAAATGATCACGTCCTCGATTTCTCCCATGGGCTTCTAAATGGAGCGATCGACAAATTGAAACATGACTTTTGTGGGTTTGAGCTCACCTAAGCATAATTTTTCGTAAACGGAGTATGGAATCAAGTTGAAACTCGCGCCTAAGTCAATCAAACATGTGTTAATTGTCTTATCTCCAATCGTACACGAAATCGTAGCACAGCCATGATCTTTGTATTTGACGGGCATGTATTGGGACAAGACATCGCTCAAACTGCGGCTAAGAAGACTTTTTTGGGCACTTGAGTGTGTCGCTTTTGGGTACACAAGTCCTTAAGAAATTTCACATATATTGGGACTTGCAGAACTATGTCAGGAAGTAGAATGTTAAATTTGACTTGTTTAAAAATTTCCAACGTCTTTTCCACTTGGTTCGAGTGTTTCTTTGGTCGAAGACGATGTGGAAATGGAACATGATACTCGGTAGGTGGGTCTACTCGAGTAGAAGTAGAATTTTGACTGGCATTCGATTCAACATTTGGCTCCACGTTTTTTTCAGATTCGTTCTTTGTTTTAGAAGTGTTGAGAGAGTTTTCCGGTAAATCATTTGGATTAACGACTTTATTATCGATTTGTTTACCGGAACATAGAGCTGTGATAGCATTCAATTGAGTGACATTGCTATTTTGAACAACAAAGGCTTGATTTGAATTTGCGTTTTGATTTCTGGGATTTGGAATAGGCCGGCTTGGAAATGTTCATCGTTCGCCTTCTCTTATAGACATGGCTAATTGACTCAAGTTTTGCATTCGATTGGTTTGCGTTTTGCATATATGAGATCAATAAATTTTGCAAATTGATGTTTGATTGGAGGCTTTGAGTAGAAGCTTTAGCCAACGTTTCAAGAGTTTTCTCAAGTGAAGTTAAAAGTTTATTGTCTTGGAAGGTTAAGCAGCATTTGGTTGAAAATTCGATTGTTGCATTTGATTATGAGACAGATCCGCAAAGTTTGGTTGAAAATAGTTAGGCTGAAATGGAGGATTCGAAGCATTATTTGGGAATGCTTGAAAATTGGGACGGACAGTATTTGTGTTGGGATTGATTTAGTTCCAAGCAAAATTTGGATGATTTCTCGAACCAGGATTGTACGTTGGAGAAACGGTCGTTTTTGGCTTTATTGAAAGCATTGATTGGTTCAACAGAATTAGGACACTGATCGGCTATATGATTAGGATCGTTGCATTTATAACACATCAGTTGGGAAGCTTGGTTCATTTGATTCGATGAGAAAACGTTATCGAATTTTTTAATCATTACGTCAATCTTAGCTTCCAAAAGCAAAAGAAGATCATATCGAGTGTTCACTCGATCGTGAGTGAATTGATTTTTCATTCGAATGTTCCCATTGGGATGATTTTTCGACAAGGTTTTCAAGGAATTGCCAAGCATCGTCGTGATGTTGGGCTAAACAGTTTCCTTGGCACATTGATTCGAGAATGCTTCGTGAGCTGTTTTCGAGTCCATCGTATAAGATTTGACAAATCGTCCATTTTTCGAAGTTATGGTGTTGACATATTATCAAAAGCTCTTTGCATCTTTCAAAATATTTTACGAATGGTTCTCCATTTAACTGATGAAAATTTACAATTCCGTTTCGGATTATACTTGTTTTTTTCCATGGGTAGAACGTTTTTAAGAAAGCTTTTACGAATACTTTCCAAGTTTTAATTGTGTTCGATGGTAAGCTGTAAAATCATTTTGCAGCGTAATCCGTAAGAGCGAATGGGATTAATCGAAATTTGATTCCGTCATCGGAAAGTTGTTGGAGTTTAATGGTTGCGCAAACTTGTTCGAATTTAGTCAAGAAAATGTATGGGTCATCGTGCTTGAAATTGCCAAATTTCGGAAGTGTGGTAATATGGTTCGAGTGAATTTTGAAATGGTTACCCGTAGCGGCGGGTAATGTGATGCAGGATGGAATAGAAACTCTGTTTGGAAAGATTCTATCCATAAGAGTATGAAGGGAGTTCTCATTCGCCATTTCGAAAGGATCGTCTGTTCGAGTCTAACGATTGGTTGTTGAGTCGCGAGTCTAACGATTTGTTGTTGTGTCACGAGTCCAAGTACTCATGCACAAGTGAAAGTCGAGAAGAGAAAGAAGTTAGAATCGAGTTCAGAGAATGAAACAAGATTTGGAAAATAAAGTGAATTTTTTTTTGTTTTCTTTTACAAGGAAGAAAACTATTTACCAAGTGAAATTTATTTTCAAAAGGAAAGTTAGATTTTTGGCTTTTTAAATTTTTTTATATGTTTTTGTATTTTTTTTCAAACATTTACTAAAAGGATTTTTTTTCTTGGAAAAAGGAAATTTGATTTTGTTTTTGTTTTTGAAAAGATTTTATATTTTTGATTGATTTTTTTTCGATTGAAAATTTTCAAAGGAAGGTAAAAAGGATTTTTTTTTGTTAAAAATCAAGTAAAGTAAAATTTACAATTTTTTTGGATTTTTAATTTTTTTAATATGCATAAAATAATGCAAATAAATGAATGCAAAGGACTTAGTTACAGTTTTCTGTCCTTAGTAGCTCCTAATCTAAAATTGTATAATACTACTTTGTCTTAAATCAACAAAAATATTTCTCAACCAGGTAACGGGAGAGTTATCGGTGCACCACGAATCACCGCAGCAATGCAGCCGAAGGTTTAAGTATCTTCAAAGGAACAACCAGTATAATATTTACGAATCACCACAATTTTTATAACTGGTTATTACCCTACCGTAGCCTACACACCAAGAAATAAAATTGTTCAAACAATTGTGAATATACAATTAAGCCCTAAGTGAGCTCGTGACACCCTTAAGCCGAATGTCTAACCTTTAATATTAGTCAAATTCTATGATGAAATGCATTTGTAGGTAAAGGAAAGTGTGATGAAATCCCCCACCTTATGTGACTTGTGGTATTGCCCTTAAAAAAAAGGAAAATAAGATGAGATGAATGCAAACAAAAATTAAACGTGAATTCACAATGCAACTAAAATGAACTTGTTTTTGTTTTTTGATTTTGAATTTTTTTTGTATATAAATACAAATGCAAGAAACGAACAATGCAAGAAACGAACAATGCAATTCAAAGTAAAACTAAAGATGAAAGCACAATACCAGAGCGTGCAGATTATTTAGCAATTTTTTTTTGAAGCAGTGATTTTTTTAAAGCAAGCAAGCAATTTTTGACAAGCAATTCCTTGTAACTTTCTGCTTTGGCCACCTGAAAATTCAAACAAGATATATACAATTTTTTTTAAGAGAAAGAAACTAAGAAAAAATTTGAAACCAAATCAAACAATTTAGCAAAACCAAATTCACTAAATAAATAAAATCTAAAACAATTTTTTCTTCCGATTTTTTTTTGGTGATATAACAAAAATAAAAGCTAAATGAATTTACACTAAAACAAACATAATTTTTTCTTGGTTTAGAAAAACAAAAGAAGATTAAGGAACAAAGGGAGAATGGACTTGAGCACAATAGAAATAAAAATAAAAAAACACAAATAAATACTAGAAGCCCACCGGCCCATAAAAAAAATCCACAGACTACTCCCCTTTCTCTTTTTTTTTGTATGAGTAACTCAAACGCAATATGGAATCACAGACCACATACAAATACCACTTCCTTAATTCACAATTCTCGAATTCAATAAATCAAACACAATATGAAATCAAAAATTCGATTCTCAAAATTCAATACACATAGGTTGCGATTGATGGGGAGAAGACGAACTAGAGGTCGGGAAGCGATTTGGTAGGAGCGGTTGCGATCAGGCGATGGAGGTCGGAGATTGAGGCGCGATGGCTTGGCGGAATGTTGAACTGATTCGTGGTGGTGAATTGAAGCGCGAGGTGGTTCGTCTTAGGGGATTTTGGGATTAAGCTGATGGAAACATGATTGGGGTTTGGGGATTTTCGAGGAGGAAGTAGATGTTGCTGTGAGATGAATGTAGGCAATGTTTGCACTATTCTGTTGGTTAGGAGTATGTCTAGGATGATTGACAGTATGACAGTAATTGTGGTTGTAACTGGTGATCGAATGTGTAGTAGTAGGAAGATTGATGTTTGTTGAAGTGTGGCGGTATTTGTGGTATGGTATGTATGCATATTGAAGTATGTTAGGGAAGGGTGAATGATTGTTGTTTGGATGGGTTGTGGAGGAGTATGGATGATGTAAGACACTGGCACTGTGAGGTTGTATATGAGATGTAGAGTATGGTCAGAGTGGAGCATGGAGGAGGTGATTGATATGGTTATGTGATGAAGACGATTGACAACAGTCTTGGTTTAAGTGGGAAGGTTGTAATGTTACAATGATGCAATGATGCTTGCAGGAGATAGCAGTGTTTTGTGGAGGTGAAGGTCAAGGATGGTATGGATTAGTGGTGATCAATGGAAGGGGATAAGAATGATGAGTGAAGGTGGTGTGGTAGTGGATGTGTGAAAGAAGTTATAATATGATGTATGAGAATGTATGAATATTGACAGTGTGAAGAGAGTGTATGTTGTTGATGCCAGAGGAGATGTGTGTAAGTGGCACAGTTTGTGGCAATATGAAGAAGACAGTTAGGTTTGGTTGTTGGCAGTTTACAGTTGAGTTTGAGGCAGGAGACTGTTTGAGACGCAGTTGTGGATGAGTTCGTGGTTCGAACTGGTGGATGGCTGATGTGTGGGGTTTTGAAGTGGTTGTGTGCTGTTGACGGTTATTTGTAAGTTGAGGACTTTGGTTGTATGCTGGTTAGTGTGTTGACGGCTATGTATGGTTTAGGGGGGTGAAAACAGCGTTTATGAGCAAGGCCGTTAAAGTTTGTAGCTGCTGTTGAAGGTCACTGATGACAGTTTGGTGGAGGAAGAACAGTGAGAAGGGGATGACGGGGGATTATGGCCAGAGAAAGCTGTTGACAGTGCACAGTGTCTGTTTTTTTTGAAAACGTAAAAAGAAACAAAGAAAGAAAGAAAGAAAAAGAAAAATGTAAATGTTGATGCAAAATGAAATTGCAAATGTAAATTAATAAAATATTTTTTGCCTTTAGAATTTTTTTATTTTTTTTAATATGCAAATGCAAATAGACTAGAAAACAAGCGCACAATGTACACAAACAAATCAAAACTAAATTCACACAAAACCACACAACAATAACTTTTTTTTAAATGCACTCAAACACATGATAATAATCAAAAGAAAATAATTCGAAGAATAGAAAATCAAAACCAAAACTACTCCCCGACAACGGCGCCAAAAACTTGTTTAACGACGGAATTTCTATCGAGTTAGAAAACCGTCGATAAATTTTGAATTAAATTTATATCACAAGTTCAAGGCATATAATTTTAATACGTGGCGAGTACGGGTCGATCCGTAGGGAATTTTTAAGATTTTAAAATTTTCAATTCAATTAAATTATACCAAAGTGAGAAGAAATTGTTAACTACAAAAATGAAGCTAAATTTAGATTTAAAATGTGATTTAAAAACTATTAGACTAGTGAACAATTTAGAGGCAAATCCACTCTCATATTTTTGTAAATCAAGTGAAATAGTTTTTGCATTTATCATAAGTATGCTTTATTTGTGTTATTAATTAACATAACTAAAACCATCAAACTATAATACAATAATTATACCACTTATAAATTCTCATGAAAACTAAGCCAAAGCAAAAGCTATTTTAACTATGATCTATTTACTATTGTAATTAGTAAGATAGATCATCAAATTATGTTTTTACTTTCTTTTCAAAATCAAAAATCCATTAGCAAATGATGATGTAAATTTTGTTTATGTTGAATAAGAATAGCTCATTTGCATAAACAACATAAGCTATCAAACCCACTTGTATAAGCTTACATCAAAATTCACTTTCATGAAGCACATGCTAAAAAGATCATAAATCATAAAAATGTTGAAATTACATAAAGTTAAAGAGCTTCGTTACCCCTAAATTGAAAGGATTTAGTTACTCATTTGTGTTATCATATCAACACATGTAAATTTCAACATTAAAAGTAAAAGAAATAGAAACTAAATGAAGAAGGAAATGAGATTAACTATCAAGCTACTTGCACAAAAGAAATAAAACAAAACTACACTACTTGCATGAATGTAAATCTAATCTACTAACAAAGGAAAGAAGAGAGCATAAAAGTAAAAATGAATATAAAAGTAAATAAACACAAGTAGAAAAGAGAAGAGAGAGAGGCTAAGAAGCCATTTTTATTTCATGAAATATAGAGCTTACAACTTTCATTTTGATTTCCTAACTAATTTCAAAGAGTAGAAGGATAATTTACATGTACATAAGAGGGCTATTTATACATGCATAAAATCCTAATTCAATTTTTAGAGTGCTTCCTAAGATGCCCTTTAGGAAGTGTGGCCACCAAGTAACCATTAGTCACTAATTAATCCAGCATTTAATGTGCGAGAAGCTTTAGCCTTCACTTTTTTTTTTGAATTACCTAGAGAACCAAGCTTCGCTTGTAAACTCTAGGGAAGTATGTGCCTGCCAAACACATAATTCGGGTACTTGTTACAGGGTTGTCAGTTTCGGGGCTCGAACTCGTGACCTTCGATCACGCAGTCCGGACCATCAACCAACTGCGCCAACCCTGTTTCCTCTTAGCTTTAGCCTTCACTTAGTTGTCCATTGGCTTCTAATTGTAGATTTAGGCAAGTGGGTGGGGTCCTCCATGATCATGAACTTGAATTATTTCCTCTTCATTTCTTTGTATTCCTTTATGCATTCATATATCTTCATGAATCCCTCTTCCATATGCATCAAAATTTCCTATAAAATCATAAAAATTGTCCAAATAAAAATTCTCAAGTTGACACTTGCACAAGATGATCATTTTGCCCCTGAATGAAGATGAATATATGATGATTTGAAAATAATTGAATTTTTGTTTTAAACATGTTAAAATGCCCAAATATGATATTTACTTAAATAAAAAGAGATCAAATATGGATGTATATATATGCACATTTAAGTGCACGTCACGGCCTTAGGTGACTTTAGGCAGCCACTGCCCCACGTCTTATGCCATGCCATCCAAAACAACCATAGATCGCAGATACACAATGGTTTCGTCTAGATCTTCCAGGTTACATCCATACCCGTGAGCAATCACTGCTCAACGAATTTCGCCATGTAAAACACTCACTTGGATCGTAGTATACTTAATAGTAACATTGGTGGTTACGTAGCTATCACCCATAGACTCAAGGCAATCATCTGCCCCTCGAATTACGTCATGTGGACCATAGATACACAATGATTTCGCCTAGTTGCCCCAGGAAACATCCATACCTTAGATCGGTCGCTCTACCCTGGCGGATTACACCAAAAACAACGATATATTGCAGTTACACAATGGTTTTTTCTAGGTCCCCCAGGAAACATCCGTAACCATAAGCCTTCAAAGCCCTGCGAATTTCGCTATGCAGCCGAGGTCGTAAGACCATATGTTACGCTATGAAATTTGAAGGAACTCATGAGTTTGTGTCCAGACGACCTAAATCAATCAATAGAATGCATGCACAATGTGGCCACAAAGCGGATAATCAAGCAGAAGGTACTTTCCATATCTTCAAATCGAGCACCTCCCAAAATCAATAATTTTCTAAACAACTTCATACTTATACAACCAATTTTATATAAGAATCAAAATTTTTTAAATCAAATATTTATATAGAGTAAAGGTTCTCTAAACCAATCACTTTAAAATATCGGTTTAGCTTCAAATTCATATATGATTTCAACAATCATTTTTCAAATTGAATATTATTCATTATTCATATATTTTAAAATTCCCATCATCTGTTCTCAAATTACTTAGTTTCATATTTACGTAAAGTCATATTTATATAAAATCAACTTTCTTTCTAAATCACTTTGTAAGTAACTAAGTTTTAAAATCACAATTTCTTGTCAAAATCAAATACTTTACAAAAATCCTTTATACATAACTAACCTTATAATTTTTTATTTTATTTTATTATTTTATTTTATTATTATTATTATTATAAATTATTATTTTTCTTCATAAAAATATCTCAAACAAATTCATTATAAAACTTTTCAAAACTAGATTTCATGTTTGTAGATAATTAAAATTTGCCTTCAAATCATTTTGCAAATAAATAAGAGTTTATAAATCAAAATTACTTTTAAAATAAATTTGTAAAATAAAAAAGTTTTTCTTATCCCTTTATTGTTCAAGAATATTTCTTAAAGCAAAATTTCATTGAAAACATTTCAAAGCAAATTTCATACTTAAATAATAAAAGATAGGCTTATACAATTTACTTATCAAAATATTTAGCTTTTTAAAACTTGTTCAACTTTCATTAGTTTTTATTTTAAAATTTCCAAAACTAACTTATATACTTTCCAAAAATTCTTAGCTTTGAAAATTGGTTCTCAATTTGGAAGTGTTCAACTATTCGGAATAGTCTGAAAAATAAAATTCTAACTCAAAATTGGAATCAGCAATCGATCATCTCAACAAGATGCACAATCAATCAATCAATCCTGATGCATAGGATACATGCGTTCATAATATAATTCAATCCGAAATTCGAGAGTTGATCACCAGGTTCATCTCATACACACACATCTTTCGAATATCAAATCATATTTCGGGGATTTGTATCAAATCAATTTCATTGAACAACCGAGTAGCAAAGCTATTAAAGTTTATTTTCTTTGAAATCATTTTGAAAATTGTTTCAAAGACATTTCTTTTAGAACTTTTGTAAATCCCTTTTCGAAATCACTTTGAAACATTTATAATAGTTCTATTCGAAAAATAATTTCAAATTATACTAATATATTTTTAAACAAATTTCAAAAACTCCCAGAATCCAAACTAGCAAATTTTCAGTTTGAATAACTTTTTGTTTATTTATTAACCATGTCTGAATAAACCATATTTCGTATATCACTTTCAAATGGTATCGATTATTATTTAAAATGATACAAGGGAAATTCAAATATATATATTCGCTTCAAAATCCATGTTAAACATGCAGTTTTTCAATTGATCAAATATTTTCTCAAAAATCCAAAATTTTCCAAACATAGACAAATACTCAAATCAATAGTCAATAGTCAATGCTCATAAACTGGCTGAGCATGACTTATCAATCAATAAGCGATAGTATGCATATCCCTATTAATCAAATAATCAATCAAAAAAGAGATAGCATCCAATCATCATCCACAGTCACGGTTGATATTATCAGTTTATAGAATTCATTCTTTTATAATCTATATAAAATCCAAGTTAAAATCATATCATTTATTAATATCAAAATATTTTTATATCACTAATAAATTCGCTCTCTCTTATACGTATATACACTCAGACTCATTCTAGGGTACTACTGATTATATCTCTAATGAGTAATCCTTACCAAAGCCAAGATTCTCATTTAATCTTCAGCTCTGATACCACATGTGATGACCGAGGCTTTTCGATCCTCGAAAATCGACATTAATACGTTCACTGTATAGAATGCCGAGCAATAGAGTGCGGGAAATGCCAGATCATTAGGAGTTAAGAAGAAAAGAGATAGAAGAAGAAATGGTCTCACAATCGTAACAAAACAAAATGTAATATACAATAAATGGATTTTATACAGGAAAACTGTAACTATTATTATACATATAAATTATCAAAGTACAACCGTTAACATAAAAATATGGACAATTATAATAACTTGTCCTCAAAAGTGCTGAATATACAACGTACGGTACACAGCGGAATACAATCAAGTACGCACAATATGTCTCTGCCATCCAGCTCATCTCTTGAGCTCCAAAGCATCCTAGCCTGAATTCTGTAACACTCGGTCTGACCCGAATATTACAATAAAGTAACATCCGAGTCAGGTTGGAAACCAGTGTGAGTAAACATACTTAATTTGAATTACTTAAGTAATCAAAATTCTTTGAAAAATAAAGGTAACCCGTAAGACCACGTCACACATAAACACAACGGATTTTTCCCTTATGATAAGCAAAACACTTTTTATAGATAATCCAGTGATATTATAATAGGGTCTAAGTACAATATTTAATAGCCGAATTTGTTACATTAATTAAATTCTAACATACTAGACTCTATAATCAAAACCTAAAGGTTCATGGTGGTTATTGGATCGAAGTGGTTTCGAATAATAATGATATCTAATCCCAGTCTCTTCAACTGAAAATGGTAGATTTGAAAAGGCCAAGTTGTTTAAAATAAACAATTCTACAATCAGGGTGTTAATATTTACATATGGAAATTCATTCCATATGTTTACGTTATCATGACCAGTCAATCGAATTTATTTGCTTGTAATCATTACAATTTTTGAAATCGGTATAGTGTTCAGTACACGTCGATTTACTTTCAAATAAAAAATGTCATCATTTTATTCTAACCTCTTTAATTTGTTTGGCTTCTTAATGACACCAAAAATAAAAATTGAAATCAATATCAAAGGGAACTATCAGTCAACATAGATTATTATCTCAATCAACGATTTATAATTGATATTACGATTCTGAATTTATTGGGTTTCAACTTAACTGAGCCGGGTTACTCTTAAATCCAGATTTATCTATTAATCAAAGAAGTTAATTTAGAATAATTTATTTTTAGTTAATTATAAATTTAAACAGTTCATTAATTAATTAATTAATTAACATGTAAAATAAATCAAATAAGAAATCACTTATTTATTCACTTTCAATCGTTAAATCATTAAATTTTTACATGGCTGAAAACTAGACCATATTGGTTCAGATGAAAATATTCGACGATAGGGGCTCGACGCAAAAAATATGCATGTCGTTTGGATTTAAGATGGAGTAGAAATATTGTTTTAAAACTTATAGACTTGTATAAAATAGTTAATTTAAATTTGAAAAAAAAACAACACAGCCCAAAACCAAAACTCACGGCCCAGCAAAATCAAAATCGACCGGCCCATACTTATTCCTTCTCTTCTCTTCTCTTCTCCTAGACTTCCTTTCTCTCCTCTTTCATTTGCACAAAGACAAGTGTGCACGTATGTGTGCACATACACACTATGTCCAGACGATCGTTCCTACCGCCGACCATCTCCACACGCCGCCCTACCACCAGAGCAACTCGTCCACCTCCTGAAACACACGATAGAAGCACTCATTCAAATTTTCGAACCTCATGCCTCAACGTGGAACACAGTCCGCCCATTCATCACCTCGCGAAGATGCCTATGACCATCCTACACCTCCAGAACTTTCCCCAAGCTCCGCTACATCCTCCGCTACCATTTCCCCCTGGTGCGCACGTCTCCGTCCTCTTCCATTCGTCGCCATTTCCTTGAAGCCGAAACTATGAGACCCATGACCTAAAACCCTAAACGAAACTCGCCTGGCATCCACCCTTCACCAGGCAATGCCGCACTATTTTTAATGGGTGCTCCATCCCCCAACCTTCCTCCATGCCCAACCCAACAACACGAAATCCACTAGTCTGCCGAAATTTGGCATTCACTCAAATCAGTTCATCTCCCCATTTCTCCGTGCACACAACACTTTAAATCCTTTATGAACTTTCAAAAATTAAGGGCCCGTTTGGTTTCATTTTGTATTTTGAGTTTTGTGTTTTCAACTTGCACTAAGAAATATGAAGAAATAAGAAAGAAGATCAATAATTCTTAGCCGTTGAGACGACCAATGTACGACAAGGAGTTGGATTGTTTCCAATGCTTTTCTTTTCTCTCGAAACACGAAAAACAAAATAAACTTGTTTTATATTTTACATGTTAATTTCATTTTTCAAAATTGTTTCTTTTTCAACAATACATACAACGAACGCGCTTTTGTATGGACGAAAACACAAAACTAAAAATGACAAGCCAAACGAGGCCTAAGTTTTTCAAAGACGAACACATCCCTATGGTCCATTCTTAAAATTATGAAAGTTGGATTTCAACCAAACTTGACCCATTTACTGTAAAATAGAAATTTTTGGGCCTCTGCTTGATGAAATCAAATGGAATAAATTTAAAAACGATCTTCATTCAAAAAAAAAACACTTTTCGTTTGGAATCAAGATGTAAAATTGCTTGTATGATGAGATGCTGATTTTTAAAGTTAAAAGTCTAGCAGTTTTAACCAAAAGTAAATGAACAGAGAGCGTTTAGCATAAGATGTACGGTATTTTATTGGAACTGATCATATCAAACACATTCATTCTTATACATATCCACATAACAATTACATATACAGTTGACACAAATCAAAGATTCATCCCAAAATCACAGTTATACATATAGGTGAAATTGCCAGTAACAAAAGTAAAGGTGTTTTTACTCGCTTGCAAAGATATATGAATTCACTGCTATAAATTCTTTTCTAAACTTGATGAATAACTCTATCTTCTTCTTTTAATTTAAATGGCATCACTTTTTTTTCATAGGCAAGAATAGGAACATGCTCAGGTACGAATAAATAGAAGAGTGGAAGGCAAATAGTGAGGTAGGGTGGCTATGCATTTGTATAGGCTTTATTTCATTAATTTTCTTTTTGCTGATTTGATTTTCTTTTGAGTGATTTGATCTTTTAAGTGCTGATCTGATTTATTATACTTTGATTTGATTTTGTATGTGCTTGAATTTAAGTTGACATGATGATTCCTATGTATATATACATATAGATGTATAAATATATACCTTCACATGTACATTTAGATACACATGTTTACATATGTACGTACAAATATTTATACTTACAAACATATCCTCACCATATATATATATTTACTTTATATATATATATATATATATTTATATATATATATATATTTGTGTGTGTGTATTTTATCAAAAGTTAGGAGTTTATCATTGTGAAGCTTTTACATATGCATATCTATATAATTTCTTATACACTATTTTACCATAAATATATTGATATTTATAAATATAAATATAAATATATATATATATATATAATTTATCATATCCAGCAATTTATATTTTCAAATTTTAATATAGTCTTCAAATTTAATAGATTTAGATATATTCGATTAATAGAAAATTTATCTGTTTAACTTGCAAAAGTTAATATTTCAATATTTAAAATTGGTTAGTCATTTTTTCTCATATCGAATTTTGTTATTTAAAATTTTATCTAAGTTCATATCAATAAATTACATTAATAAATCATTAAATTTTATTTTTTTTACCATTTTAATTCAAAAATTATATTAAATTTAATAATTTAAAATAGTTAAAATTACGAGTCGTTACATTATCAGACCAAGCATTTCGCCATGGGGAGCAACGTAGTGTTTGCAAGAAAACTAGACTGATCGTTAAGGTTATGTATCGATTATTGTAAGTTTAATGAGAAGACGATAAAGAATCGATACCCGTTACCTACAATTGACGATTTGTTCGACCAGTTGAGTGGAGCCAAAGTACTTTTTCAATTGGATTTGGCAAAAAGGTTCCATCAGCTTAGAGTGGTTGAGGTTAGTATTCCTTTGACCGTGTTTAAAACCAAACATGGATCATACGAATGGTTAGTAATGCTGTTCAGGCTAACTAATTCGCTAGCATTCTTTATAGATTTGATGAACCGAGTTTTCCGAGAGTACTTGGATAGGTTCATATTGGTATTCATATATGTCATTTTGATATACTCTAAAGTTGAAAGAGAGCATGAAGTTCATCTTAAAGTGATGCTTAAGACGTTAAGGCAGCATCAACTGAAAGCTAAATTTTCGAACTGTCATTTCTGGAAGAAGGAAGTGAAGTTTCTCGGTCATGTAGTCTTAGAGAAATGGTTGTCTATAAATCTGGCTAAGATCGAGGTGGTGAATAATTGAAAGAGACCCGAAATAGTGACTAGGATAAAGATTTTTCTTGGAATAGATGGTTGTTATCAGAGATTTATAAAGGATTTTTCACGGGTAGTTGCACTGATGACCAAACTAACGCGGAATGATGTGAAGTTCATTTGGACCGATAAGGGTGAGGTAGAGTTCCAGAGAATGAAACACTTATTGACCAGTGCACTTGTGTTAGTTGTTCCAGAAGGGAATCAGGATTTAGTAGTGTATACAGATGTATGTGGAATAGGGTTCGGAGTTGTGTTAATGCAAAGGGGTAAAATGATTAACTATGCTTCTCGACAGCTTAGATTGCATAAGGTTAGATATCCAACACATGATTTGGAATTAGCCGCAATAATTTTTGCATTGAAAGTTTGCAGACATTATCTTTTGGAGGAAAGATTCGAGTTGTATACGGATCATATGTCACCGAGGTATTTATTCTCTCAGAAGGAGTTGAATATGAAACAGTAGAGGTGGTTAGAGATTTTAGCCGCTTATGACTTTGGTATTGAGTACACACCAGAAAAAGGCAATAAGGTGGCGGCTACACTTAGTAGGAAACATCAGAATGTGGTATTAGCAATGATAGTTGAGTGGAAAGAATTTGAAGCATCGGCTACATGCAAAAGAGATCTGAGGTTAGATCTAGTAAGGGAATCACTACGTTGTCGTGTTTAGAAGTTCAACCGGTGATGATTGAAAGGCTTGCTTCTAAGCAAGGGAAGGATCCAATATTAGTTGAACAGATCAAAAAGTTAAGGGATGGAACAAAGAGCGATGACTTGAAAGATTTCAGTCTTGACCAGAATAGGTGGTTGAGGAAGAAAGGAAGACTATTTGTTCTAGATGTGGGAAACATTAGAAAGGAATTTCTTTGAGAATGCCATCGTTCAAAGTTCACCATTCATCCGGGAGGACCTAAGATGTATCAAGACATGAAAATAAGTTTCTTCTGGGAAGGCATGAAGAGGGATGTAGGCTTATGGGTGAAGCGGTGTTTGAACTTTCAACAGGTAAAACCAAATATCAGAAACCAAGTGGGTTACTTCATCCTATAGATGTTCTAGTATGGAAATGGGATTCTAATGGATTCTATAGACGGGTTCCCAAGGTCGAATTGAGGAAATGAAAGTATATGGGTTATAGTGGACAGGTTGACCAAGAGCGCCCATTTCATTCCCGTTAAGTCAACCAGGATGACACCTATTTTGGCTAAATTATTCATGATGAATATAGTTAGACTTCATGAAATTCCTAGTAGTATAGTAAGCGGTAGATATTCCTTATTCACTAGCTATTTTTGGAAGAGTCTACAGGAGACTTCAGGTACCAAGCTCAAGATGAGTACCGCTTACCATCCGCACTAAATGGGCAAAAGGAAAGAGTTAACAAAGTCTTAGAAGATTTGTTGTGAACTTATGTACTAAATTTTGGGGGACCATGGGAAGACCACCTACACTTAGTCGATTTTTCGTATAACAATAGTTATCAAACTAGTATAGGGATGGCACCGTTTGAAGCTTTATATGAAAGGCCATGCAAATGTCCCATTTGTTGGTTAGAGACCAAGGATAAGTTAGTTGTTGGCCCGGATTTAGCTAGAGAAGATGCAGAAAAGATTGAGATCATTTGAGCTAGGATGAAGGAAGCTCAGCCTAGGAAAATGATTTATGCTGATAGGAGATGGAAATACTTAGAATTCTCAGTTGGAGATCATGTTTTCGTCAAGATATCACCGATGTAAGGTGTAATTCTATTTGGGAAATCAGGAAATTGACACGAGATTTTTTATACCATTTCCTATTATAGAAAGGATTGGGAAATTCGCATATAGAGTGGAGTTACCATGTAGTTTGGCAAAAGTCCACAATGTTTTTCATATTTTTCAACTAAGGAAATTGATTCGAGATCTGGAGACTACTATAGCACTGACTGTGTTATAGTAGTGGAACCAAATTTGACTATAGTCAGAAAACTAGTCTGTATAGTCACGAGGGATGAGATGAGGTCAAGGAACAAAACAGTCAGATTAGTCAAAGTCCAGTGGAGTGACGACGAGAGAGACTGTACTTGGAAAACTAAGAGCAGGATTAGAGATACTTATCCAGACTTATTTCATGGTATGTTTTAATTATATGATTGATTGTTATGAGTACTTATCGTAATTCCGAGGATGAAATTCTTTAAGAGGGGAGTTTGTAACACACCTAATTTTAAATAACATTATTCAGAAGATTTAATTAAATAAATAAAATAAAATAATGTAAAGATTAAATTGGTTAAGAGATTGAGATTATATAATCATAAGGTAGTCGTGTCTTAAGTAATGAATAAGCAAATGGAAATTTAAAATGAAGTAAGTAAAGGTAATAAGATAAGGGCAAAATAGGAATAAGTTATATTCTTATACCCTAAACACTTATCCCATTCTTATTTAAAAATTCACAAACAAAACTAAATATAGAGTTTGGTCGGTCACCATTAGAAGTAATCTAAAGGAAGATATGCAAGAATTCAAGAAGGAAGCTTAATCAAATCCATTCAAGGGAAAATCACAAACTTCTTAATAACAAGTTAAGGTAAATAATTGGATTACATCTCATTTTTATTGTTTTCGATTTCTGGATGAAATCTGATTTTATATTGTAAAAAAATGACATGTTTAGATTATTTAAATGGATATATATATATATATGCTTGTTGATGATTTATGTTGTTTCATATAGACTTTATGATAAGATTTAATTTGAAAAACCTATTAAATGACATCCAAATGGCTTGTATTTCTCATATAAGGTCAGAAATATTATTTTAGAAATGGATTTCAAGTTTCATAATTTACTAAGTTAATGTGGATTTATTATACATTTTCTAGTAAAGAAAATGGTTAAATTGGGTTTAATTATTTTCGGCTATTATATGTGAGCTTTTGGTCAGAAATTTAAATATGTCAAAAAACATATTAAAAGTGATTTGGAAATTTTCGGAGAATTTTCCTAAGTATTTTATTAAAGATATAAAATTATTTAAGGTACGGGACTTAAATGTTTTATATGTTTAGAAAAGGAGAAGGGCAATTCGCTAAATGATTATTAATTACTAATTTTGACAGCGCTTTTAGACAAGATTTTGAAAAAGAATTGGCAACCAATTATATGTTGACAAATAAGGCAAGTTAGTTGGAAATGTGTTACTTTAAAAAGTTAAAAGTCAGTTTTGTAAAGGTTTATTGCTTCGCCACTTATAGCAGCCACCTTTCGACCACATACATCTGCCTCCAACGAAGTCGAAATCAATACATATGGTATCAATGCCTTAGTACGTAGTGGATTGGAATTAGACGGAAGGAATAGAGTCAAAACATGCTTTCGAAGGGTTAGAAGTAGCTCTTATAAATGTGGAACTATTTTGACTACAAACAAGGCTTTTGAAGGGGTTGGAGCTTTCGACTTAACCAACTTGCTTCTGTTTATATAAGAAAGGGCTTTCGAATGGGTAGCCGCCTTTTGTTTTTAAAACGAGCTTTTGAAGGGGTTAAAACCTCTACTGCCGCATTCAATCTTTCAAATCAATGCCTTCGAAAGGGTTCTTTTGCCTTAAACTTTGAAGCCGCTTCTTCAAGCTTTCGAAAAGGTTGGTTTTGAAACCATCCATTTTCTTTTACTTAGGAATAATGTTTTCAAAAGCAATGCTTTCATCCCAGTTCTTTTAAGACCCTTAGATATATTGAAAGTTAAACCCAAAGGTTTCGAAAGGAATGGTTTTAAATGGTTTCGAAGCTATGCTCCACAAACTTTTACTTGAATCTAATGCTTTCGAAAGGTTTGTTTTAAGTAAAGGACTTCAGTACTTTCGAAAGATATATAATGAAGGTTTCGAAGGGGAGATTTCTCAATGTTTTCAAAAGTTTTAATTTTAGTATTTGAGTGGAAGGTTTCCAATGCTTTTGAAAGGCAAGTTTGAAGTGTTTTGAAAAGTGGATGTCTAAGCTTTAATAACGCTTTTGAAGGAATGCTTACAATGATTTTGAAAGGTTTATTTTTAAAGGCTTCAAAAGGTGTGTTTTGGCCTTTCAACCTAATGTTTTAAGGTAAATTAGTTAACCTGCTTTTGAAAGGGGTACTTTCAATGGATTCGAAAGGGACTATTTAAAGTTTTTAAACAAGAGTTTCGAAGTTGATATCTTGAATTTAAAACCTAATGTTTCCTAAGTTAAAGATGGCTTTAACTTGTTTTAAAAGGATAAATAACCCTATTGATTTAGGTTTTCATCGACATTTTTTTATGCAAAGCATATATCATGGCAAAGAAATTTGAGTAAAGCAAAAAGTATATTTTCCTTGTTTAAGTATGATTTGAAGTGTTAAATCAATTTGAAAGAAATGTTTTTAAGGAAAATTTGATGGGGTAGTTAACCCTAAGTAATGACTCAAATATCAAAATACCAGATGGGACTAGTATAGGGTCGCTCCCTATACTTTAGCTATAGCCCCTAGGTAATATAGGTTCAAAATTCCAATGTGTTGTGCTTTGTCACATGTAAGACTAAAATGATGCTACACACAGAAAGGAATATACAGAGAAAGATACGTTATTGATGAGCTCGCGAAATCATTAGGATTAGTTGACCTTGAGAGAAGTAAGTTAAGGACAAACCATCTAGAAGTATGTCTAACAGAAGTTAGATTAGTTATTTTCACTAGTAGGCCCGAGTCATCCAATGGTTAGCAGTTAGCCAAAAAAACTACATTGTTTGGATAGATAGTCCATTGATTGCCCGATTTATGTGCATGTATGATATTGCTATTATTGCTTTAATCAGTTTAATTGCAGGATTCTGATTTGCAAAAGATATGTTTCAAAAGGGATATTAGTAAGGGGAAACCCGTTCCGCTAAGCGGCATGGCCTCACTTAATATCAATGGACCGAGATATAAAGTATTATTCACACCGTTCTTTATGTCTGACTCCTAGTTTATGCTTTCCCCTTAAACTCTTGGGTGCTTAAAAATTAATTTGAGTAGATTGAGAGTTAAGGTTTTACAGGTTTAGTAGGTTGGACGAATAAGCTTTCGAAGACATGCAGGAAGCAAAGTTAGGAGCTATTTAATTTTATTTCCGCTATGATGCATTATGACTTATATGTCTATTTAGTACTCTGATCATCCAAGAGGGCATCTTCATATCGCTCATGGTGTAATTTATAATAACTATATTTGATCAAAACGTGGGAATCGTTTTGGGATTATGTATCTGAATATGAAATATTTATTTGAAATGTAATTAGAAAAGTTGTTTTTAAATCTCTATTGATTTTTATTCCATATTCACATGCTTCTGATATTATGGGTACCATTAATATTACCATATTTTATCACCAGAAGTTAATACTTTAGATGACTACAGCATTGTAGCACTTAGCTTAGAGCCTCAAGATAGGGGATGTTACATTTGACCATGTCAGAGATGTGTTCCTCGGTAGCTTGGTGATGTATAGGTTGGCTATCAAGGGCTACACAGAATGTTTGACTCCGCAAACGGTCTTAGTTCGCTAGCTGAAGCCTTAGTTCTCCATTTTTCAGGAGAAACGCTCCTATAGGGTCCTATTGGTGCACGGTTGGTCTTATTGGGGCAATTTGAACTTCTTTTCCATCATTTTTTTGTTTACGTCAGTTTTTAGTTTCAATCCATCACCATCAAGTTGCATGTCATCTTCAGAGTCAGAAACAAGCATTGCATGGTTCACTTGATGAGGGTTCACTCTAAGATTTGGATTTGCGTTAGGTCGCTTTCCAGTGGGAGGAGTATTTCCATTGCCTTCTATTGCGCTTACTGTAGTTCCACCAACAATTCCTTCAGGTTTTTTTATAGTTTCTCTTGTTCAAGCCCAAAACAAAGGAATTCTCTTGTTCCATAGCAGCTGCATTTTCTTGTCTAGGTCTCAGAGCACTTAATGGATATAGCACTAGCAAACCATCGATCTTAACCATGAGAGCCTTTTTGTTATCGGCCATTTTCTGGTCAATCTCATTAACCCTTTGGTTTAGCTCCTCCTTAGTCATAAAATCTTGTTGAACAGAGAAACCTGGTGCTAGATTTTTGGTACTAACCTCAATTCGATGATTATTAGCATTTTTCACTTTGTTTTATTGGGGGTTCATGAAAGCAATAATTGGGGGTTTGGGTCATCACTACCAAAGGTTTCCATTTCTACTTGAAACCCAGCTAACAATATTAAATTGATTCACAATTATGTTCTCTTATATGTATATGTGTGTGTGTGTGTGTGACCATATCGGAAATTGGAAACCGTGAACCCTGCTTTTCATATGCTAACTCGTTTTGGATTAACGAATTAGAGATACAGAGCTATAGGTTGTGGGCAGAGAAGAGTAAGGTGATGCAGTTAATATGTCGCGATGGCAGATTGATTCAAGGTTCGACGGTGGATCCTACCGTCGATAATAGTTGTGGGCGATGAGATCAGCATAGGGATTCAAAGTCATTAATTGCAACAGATGCGTCGCAAATTGGACTCAGAGGAAAAGGCATGTCTGTAAAATCGTGAATGGCGGTTATGGCACCTAGATCTGGCAATATTTGATGAGAGTTGCAAATGATGGAAAATCAATTTTCCACGTGGGGTGAACAATATACATTAGAGCAGAGCGGTTGGTAGAAGGGTCACGTGATGTAGTTTTCCATAAACCCACTCTGAAGACATGTGATAGGTTCAAGATGGTGCAAGTGTCACACACATGTGCGGAGTTTATGGAACTATGTAATGAATGAAATGAAGGGCAAGTATGATATAAGGAGCATTTCATGTAGCATTGAATTGTGTAGTCAATATATAGACACACACACACACACACACACACAGATATATATATATATATTGCTTTGTAAATAAAACCAAAATGAAACATATATGTATAAAATAAATATGATTGGATTTGTAATATATAAATCACCTTTCTTTGACTAAGTCTTGATTTAATTAGGATTTTGAATAGAGGAAGGTGAAAGATCTTTTCATTTTTCTCAAAATTTTATTTTGATGTTTCTCTAGTCAACAAGATAAATTGGAACTTAATTTATTAATTGTTCTAGTATAATTATTTTCATAAATTTAATTTATATGGAAACATATACATATATTCCTCAATTACACATACACACATGGGCACACACACATAAATATACATATATACATACACATACATACATATATCTGTGTGTGCCTAAGCCATATATACATGGTAGTATCAATATGTGTATACAAACAATACACAAATAATATAGTACATTTAAACAAATGTAAACACCAAGGCATATATATTCCTAATATGCATATGAATTTATCATATGTAAGTATAACATATACATGTATAAATAACTAATATAAATCCCAATATCTAAATGCATACATGTTTATATATTATTATGATACCATGTCTTGTTATGAATATGTATGATTTATTTGAAATTATAATAAATTAATTTACTTAATATGATTAACTAAAAAATATATTTTAAAATAACTATCACTTTATTTTAATAAATGTATTGGATCTAATACTAATAAATAGGTTACACAGGCAAGTTAAGGTCCAAATCGGGGATTCTTTTGAAATTACTCATTTCATCCACTGTCAAACGGGCCAAACGCAACATATAATATTTAATAGTGTATATATGTATATGTATTATAATATTTTATACATATTTATCAACAATGTTTAATATTAAAAAAATAGTACTATCCTTTTAGTCCAATAATAATTTTTTTTTCTTCTTTGCTTAATTAATATATGCACATATATTTTTATGTATGCAAATATATGTTTCGGTAGTAGTTTGTATTTATATATGAATTTATATGTGTGTGTGTGTGTGAATACACACACAGAGTAATTTTTCGATCCATGAGTTTTAGAAGTTAAAAAATTTAATATTGGTCAAAATTATATATGCATATACAAACACACACATACACGTATGTGTGCATTAAATTATAATTATGCAACACCATATATAAGTTATACGCATTACATATGATGTGATCATAAATTCCAATGATCACATATGCACCTTATGTTAAATCTATATCCTATGTCTCACTTACTGCATTGTCCATGAATTCTTAAATAGTATGTTTTATATGTATGTGTACCATATAAACAAAAAGGAAATAAAATCTATCAAACAAATAGCAAATTTGAAAGTAAAATAGAATTATTGCCAAATCACAAAACTTGCTTTCATAGAGGATGCATTAATTATGATTCTATGTGGTTATATTATTCATCATAACACAAAACGATCTAGCATGGAACTAATAAATGGAATTTAAATTCATTCATTTTATGTAGAAGCTAATGCATTTGATCTGAAAAATCCTATATTGGAAAATTAGAATATATCAGTTGTCCAACCAACCATGTATCAAGCAAAAGAAGTATTTAAAGGAAGTTATCATATTCAAAGGAGTAACACATCATTAATCTATGCGATAAGCATTTCCATGCTAAGATTTTGGCGTATACCTCCAATTTGGATTAGGCTGTTAACAAATACTCGAAAATCCCAAATCTTTCTGCATCCATATCCAAAAAATGAAAATACGGATACAAATATGATAGCGTTCGCATTCGAAAATTATTCATCTTACTTTTACCAAAAGAGTGGTTGAGATTATACATATTTTAATATATAAGATTATAGATATATACTATTTTCTCATGGTAATAATGCTAGCACATATAAATGAATATTTGTTATCAAAAATTGATTATTATTATTATCGTACTTTCTATTTCATGTATTTTTATTAGCATTATTTCTCAACTGGATTTATTTTGGATCAAAAAAATTCATTTATTTTTCTGACTTTATTAATTAAGACAAAAGTGGATAAATATAAGATATATGTGCATATCCATAGATACAGATATTAAATATTCGAAATTACAATATATTATTTACATATTAATAAACAAATGTACACTTGTTTATATACATATAATCATATGCATATTCAGGTATATCTATTTTAATAGCTATATTAAATTTGCATTCGATAAAAGAAAACATTTTGATTTGGTTATATGTATTTAAATCTAACAAGATCTATTAGCACGTGCTTTAGGCGTTTAAGTGAAAATGGCTAATATGAATGATACATGATTTGCATATAAAATAAACACTAAATAATACAAATGACATGCACTTTTCATATGAATGACATTAATTAATAGCACAAATTGCTTTATGTTTGAATGATATTAGATAAACGTTTGAAATTCAAAAGCTTAAAATTCAATTTTGAGAATCATAACATCGGTATAGTGGTTAACATCAATACGATGATTCAATGCATATCATATATCTTTATATATACATTTGTGTTTTTATCAAACTTAGTTTATTTTTATCAAACTTAGCTTATTAATATGACGGTTCAACAAATATCTTATATCATTATATATACATTTACGTATGATAAATTTAGTTAATTTTTATCAAACTTAGTTTATTGTTGTTGTTATCATCACTATTATTATAAACTTGTTAATTTTGAAAATTAGCTAACTTAGTTTACGTATTGGAGCCAAGAGTGCCTTAACAATATATCATGATAAATGGACATTGCATATATGAACATGCAGAATAATTTTGTATACGTTGAGTTTATTTATTGAAATAACTACGCAATCTGAATTTCTCATGAATTAAAATTAACTCCAATTTTGAATGATGCACACACTATAGGTTCTAATAATTAATCATAATTTGGGCTAATGCACATAATCACTACTAAACCAATTGTTAATCTTTTTATTTGTTTTTTGTATTTCATTTTTCCTACCTTTAAAACTTTTAAAGACATGTAAAACATTTTGATTAATTACCTTGATCTAATCTTTCACTCCTGATGTTTACCTCACAAATTTCACAGTCCTTTCATATCATCGTTATATCCACATAAATGAGGATAAATTCAATGATTGCACCTTTTCCATATTCATCATCGTTACAACTCTAAGTTTAGCTATTGATTTCAATCTTTTATTAGAAAATATTAAAAACGTATGGACAGAAAATAAAAAAGATCAGTTTATGTAAAAAATGAGATCAAAACCTAATCTCACTGAAATTCACTACGATTATAATTTTCTTCATCAGCCAATTAATATGAGCTTCCAAATCATTTTAGACAGGTTTTAATTCCTAAGCACAACATATATAGCATGACATAGAAAAACCATACAAAAAATGCATTCTACAGATTAAAAAAAATCATTCTACATATAAATATCAAAATGCATTCTAGAGAAAAATAACAATAAAGAAAACAATTTAGTAAGGTCAAACTGGATGAGTGGAACCAGACAATAGAAATTGACAGTCCTATATAGATTGGGATAAATATTACCATAATGGCTCCCAACATCTTAGCATTCACTCCCTTTTTATTCTTTTAAACCCAAAAGAGGCTGCCGAAAAATATAGCCCAAGTACGTGTTCAAGAATACATATGCCTTAAAAAAACTCTGATAAAAAACAATCATATAAGAACGGATATATTTTTTGCAGCAACCAGTATTGATGCACTTTAGAAAAATGCCCAAATCTTAGGTTTAAATTATCTAAACCTACTTTTTTATTGAACAACATAAAGCATGAATCGTACTCAATAATTTTAGAAAAATACAAGTTTAATTTAGATTAAGGGACCATGGACAAACCACTGGCCAACAACCTATGTAACGAACCACTTCTTGACCCACGAAAGTCAACATATAATACATCCACGGTTGTAACGTCCCTCATTATAAGGTCCGAAAATCAACGCTACTAATGCTACAGTCATCAATAGTATTATTCTCCAGTGATAAAATGAGAACAGTTAATAGTATTGCTAACATCAGAAGTACAGGAATAAGAAAAATTTTCAAAACATAAATTTCGTTAATTGATTTCTATGTTCATTACATAATCCCAAACATTGCCAAGGTTCAGGTAAAATATAAATATTAAAAAGTAGTCCAAGAGCAACATATGACGATGCATCCTTGGTTGATCAAAGTTAACTACTAGATAGATATAATTTCTGCCAATACATACATATTGACAAAGATCATAACAACACGGCAGATAAGCAAATAGATAGACTCCTACATAGCTAACTCTGCATCATGCACTTGTTCGGAAGGTTTATTCACCAAACCTAAATAACTTGGAAACCTTACACTTGAACTACTCAAATGAGTACCCAAGAGTTTTCGGGGAAAAACAAAAACCTCGGGTTAGACAAAAAGTCTGTTGTGAATAATAATATGTCATCTCGGTTAATAGATATCTAATGAGACCACGCTGCTGAGCGAAATTGGTTTTCCCTGCACTATTATCCTGTAAAAATATGTCTTTTAGAAATTAAGCACATGCGACCATATTGGTTAAACTAGAAAATATAAACAATCATACGCATATATGCAACTTGGGTAATCATGACCAATCCATCTAAATGATTGGACTATCCGTCCCAAAATCATATTTTTCTCAAAATAAATACAAATCTACATGGCTGACTTTGGCCTACCAGATATATCAAATCATCTAACTTATTGTTAGAATAAAACTGGACGGTCTGTTCGAAACTTAATATTCCTAGGGCCACTTTGATCCTAATGGTATTGTAGGCCAACCAATCATCTATCTTATCTTTATGTATTCCTTTCTATGCATAAACCTACTTTTTATCTTACCATTGACAAAACCCTACGCACTGGGATTTTGGACTAATATCAGCTAGAGGATAACAACTGAAGTATAGGGCGTGACCTTACACCACTCCTAACTGGTTTTCTAATTTCTGAGTCAATTCATCCTATCAGAATTTATCTAAAGGTAATAAGTACAATAATCTCATTAGTAAATTTTAGGTGAAATACCATTTTTATTTCCTTGAAAACATAAACATTAATAATTGATTTAATCCTTGATATTGTACTTAAAATAAGGAAAACTATAGCCCTTTACTTTGAAAAATATGTTATGCCAATATACTTTTATGAAATATCACTGATTAATTCTGAAATCACTTAGATGTTGTCGCACCTCCAAACCTTAGGCTATGAAGCCATGTACCATAAAACCATTTATATTGACAAAATGTGGCATTGTTATTGCCTATATGGGTTATCGCACCCTTCCATATCGAGGTCATGTTAAATTATATGATTTATAAAACACAAAACCATAAGGTCAAAACCATTTATGGAGCATATTATAAATACATATGGATCGTCGAATAAAAGCGGCATAATTATGGATTGCATAGTATAAAAATTTTAAAACTTAAAAATATGGGAATGTCGATATTAAAGTTAGGCTGCACCATTTTCGTATAAAACCAATATCGAAAATAGCCTACAACGGCATCATGGCTAAAATAAGACGGCATAAGAAACCAGCGACATCATTACCTCTTTTATAAACAATGTTGAAAATAGCCTATAGCGGTATCATGGGCAAACACTGCGGCATAAGAAAATAGCAGCAACATTGTCGCTTAAAACAAATGTCAAATGTCATACATGTAGTATAAATGCCGTAACACAGCTCATGTCGGAAATATACTTATGGCGGCATTGATGCCTTATGGAGTTGATGTCAGTATAGAAAATATGTGGCATCATGGACGTCACTATAAAACTTGCGGCATTATATATCACAATAATACATGTGGTATAAAGCAGGAGGCATGGAGCATACATAGCATAGAAGACTAGCGACATAGTATACCAGCGGCATCACCAACATTGTAGGCATCAATATCGATATTGATACGTCTCAACTTTAGTGGAATCATTGCATACCAACAAAGTTACTACATATGCTTTCCTATAGGTTAAAAATGACATGTAGCATGGATGGACTTCAACATTGATTAATGGCATGTGGAAATATCTTAATTAACATGAAAACTATTTTATTTCTTTAGAAAGCAATATCTTTTTACCTATTCCAACTCTTTATTAAATTCTTGTTGGATAATAATTTTCTTGACCAAATCATTTTAAGAAAAACTACTATAGATCAGAAATTACATTCCCAAACATTTCTGCAAACCATAATTTTATATTAATATTTTAATATAATTATTACGCCTTTGTAGCCTAATAAATTCATATAAAATGATAAACAATTGGAAAAAATCCCCAAAAACCATAATAAACCTAACCTATCATATTCTTTAACATTTAAAAATTTCAGGACCATAAACATTATCTTTTATTTCTAATAACTAAAACCCAAAATAAATCATTTTCTTTACTTAAAAAATTCATAAATTATTCACTTGATTTAGAAATTATGAAATTAAAAATCCACTTCTAAAATAATGTTCCTAACATCATATCAGAATTCAAATCGAATGGATGTCATAAAATTAGTTTTCCCTCTTAAAATCTATTAAATAATTTCATAAAAAAATCTAGTTTTTCAAGCACATAATTAACCATTCATTCAAACATAGCATAAAAAAGCATAAGGTTGGACTTTAGTCATAAAATCGAAATTAGTATGCAAACCTGAGATGGGTTATCATTATTCACCTTGAATAGATAATGAGACTTGAGATTTGAGCATTGATTTTGGTCTCCCTAAGCTTTCTCTTTGATTTTCTACCTTTTCTTCTCCTTAAAGCGCTAAACAATGGTCGACCTTCCTTAATATTTAGTTTGTATGAATGAATGTGAGAGAGGAATTGAGAATGGAAAGGTATATGTTAAGAAAATGTGGTTTTTCTTATTTTACCCTTCTCATAAATCCTCCTTCTTTTTAATGCTCTAATCACCCTTATTAGTTCATTAATTAAGGCTCGACAAATTTAATTATCAAATCTCATTCTCCTTATCATCTTACATTTTTTATTTTATTTATCTACTTAAATATTCTAAATAATGTTAATCAAAATTAGGGGTGTTGCAGTAGTATTCAAATGCCGAGCATCTAAGTGCTAGAAAGGCAAATTGTTAGCGTAAAAGAAAAAACAGGGAAAATGGAATCTTACAGCAAAACGATAACATATAATATAATAAAGGCAGCAAAAGCTGTCACTCTTAATACATGGTATGTCAAGTTAAAAACAAACATAATCAACCTATACAGTTATAACTTCTTGACCTTAGAATTGTTGATGGTTATATATAATAATATTATGGAAAATAATAATAATAAGACAAGTGAACATCTAGCTCTACTCCATGAGCTCCATGTCCCACTAACGACAACTTAGAACAATACTCGATCTGACCTGAGCATTATAGTAAAATAACACTTGGATCAGTCTGGAAAACCATCATAAGAATACTTAAGAAATAGGATGAACATATAATAACTCTGTGAGACCATGCTACTACGTACGGAACAGGTTTTTATCTCATAAGAACAACATCCATAGATGAAAGAATGGAAAATAAGTTGGAACAAAATCAGACTTGGAGGAATGAAAACAGATAATTAAACATCGAGTAGAGCTCCAGGCACATCTCGATGCAATTAAGAAAATGATTCAAAGATTTGAATCAAATAAGGAAAATGAATTCTCCAACAATCACTAGGAAGTTCACCCCCTTACCGAAAGTATACCTCTAGAAGACATACTTGAGAACTATGGTGGCTCTCGAAAAATGTACAAGTCGTGCCCACCAACTTTACCAAGTATTTGAGTATTTCACATCTCTGCATGCATACAACCAAATCCAATCTAAAGTAGATGTGAAGATACCCAAATGGGAGCAACCCCACATAGCTTGACGTCAACTCGCGCTTTGGTTTTTTCATTTTTGACAAAGGATATCGACATTGAAATGAGCCACAAATTGTCTTAGATCGACGATACACAAAGTCGATGGTGGAAGCGATGGTCAATAAATCAACTATCGAGAATAATCAAAATGATCGTATATGGAAATTAAATCTCATTCTCTTTCCACTACTCGTCAATTTAGAACTTATACTATCTCTTGGTTAAAAACGAATTCGAGCAAGTTAAGATAGTGTTACCTCTAAGCCTTGCCTTGATGACATTTTCAACCTTTGAGATAGAAATGAATTTCCATACCACAACGTTTAGTGCTAATAATATGGCTGAATCCTTTCCATATAGGCGATATCATTTAAGGAAATTTAACTTCTTATCATTTTCATAATCGAATCAAACTTTTAAAAGCCAAACTTGTGTTTGGCTTTCACGTCACAAATATTGACTTTAAAAAGCTTTATTAAAGTTATTAATTAACTTTAAACATCATTATTAAAATGATTGATTAAAACAATTTATTATTAATATCTCAAAATAATCGTTTACTTTTAGATAAAATAATAATTTAAAAAATATTAAACCCCAAATTCCTTCCAAATATTTATGAAATCTTTATGAACCCTTTTGAAAAGAATTTACAAAATATTTAAAGTAAATAACCTTTTATACTTTACGAAAACCAAATAATTCCTAACTGCATCCATAAGACTATTGTTACATGGACCATAACTTCTAAACTTGTTTTGTAAATCAAAATTGCTTCAAAACATTGTTCAAACAACATTTTATTATTTCAAAAGTAAATAAATCAATTTAAATTTCTTTTATAAATATAAAATAACTTTAATTATCCCAAAAGATAATTAATCCAATTTTTATAAATTTAAAATAATATTAATTGTGTCAAAAGATAATCAATCAAATTTTGAACCTTTTTATAAATTTAAAACGACATAAATTATCCCGAAAGATAATTAATCCAATTTATAATCTTTTTGCAAATGTAAAACAACAATTACCTATTATTTAAAATTCTCAAAAATACTTGAAAATATAGTTTAAACAACTTTAAAAGGAAAAAATGCAACCGAACATTTATTTTGTAAAAATACAAGTGTAAGTTTAACACACATAAGTTTAAGGAGATGATATTTCATAAGTATCGGTATAGAAATAATTGCTACAACGATACTTACACAAATCAGATAGTGTGTCACTAATATTTCAATCAAACATCAATATAAGTAGCACAATAGTATAAGTAAATTAATATTAGCGAGAAATCCCTTAGGGTCTCTCTACAAAAGTCCCTTGTAAATCACACATATGTATGTGTATTTCGTAATATTCCGTAACAACCTATTCTCTACGTACAATTTGACTTTCCTCTTCTTTTTGTTCTCTACAAGATAATAGTTCTTTATGACATCCACTTCCAAATAAAATCCAAATGAACAATCAAACAACAATATATAAACTATCATCCAAGCATTCAATAATAATCTATAGCAACACAGATATCATATAGTTTATTTAAAGGTGAGTAAACCCAGTGAAATTCTAGTTGACGCGTTCGCATTTCAACTTGATATAAAATCGAACGACGTTCGATTTTAGCTCAAAATTTCACTAGCTCCAAATTCAACGAAACCAATTATAATACGTAGATATCATCGACACAAGTCTAACGCAAAAGACCTTGTCCAAATCCGACCTCCATGAGATAGTTATTGCATTTATCAAAATTCGAATTAATTAAATTATTTATTAAATTAATTAACTTTTTAATTACCCTTGTAATATACTTTCTTCTCCAATTCAAAATCAAGGCCGTGCATAAGCTGAGATACACACGCCCCATGATACTCAACAGCTGATCCTTCAACCACCAAACTCTCTCTGTCTCCCAATGATTCGATGAGCCGTTAATTTCCATGCCTCCTCTTCATGCGAGCTTCCTCTCCCACACCACTATGTGACACTCGATCCACCATAGAAGAACCCGACCAAAACCTCCACCTACAAAACCTACAGGTTGTGATTTGTTGCCCTTGACCGCACCTCCCCAAGCTCCTTCCACCGAAGTTCTTCGACCCAGCAAACTCAAATCTAAATCCCATTTTGTCAAACACTACCTCAAGCCTTACCGAAAGCTAACCCTAGCTACGGTTCCAAATGCCGATCAATGCCAAACTCGATCGCACATTACAGCATACACCTGGATTTGTAGATCTCCTTAGTACGAGTTCAAAGATTCTTGTTTTGCATTTTTGCATTGAATAGATCCTTTTATTTTAATCTTTTGAAGCGAGGATGTTTATTTTCTTATGTTACGGGAAATAGAAAATGAACACGATAAAGAAGAGGGAAAAATAAATTTGTATTGAATACTCTAAGTTTAAACTTAGTTTTCTTCGCAATTTACAACATCTCGCTCTACATAATTATACTCGCCTATGAACCATGAATGACAAAACAAAAATACTATCGTGCATGGAAATGCGGTATGATCAAAAACAATAATAAAGTACGTTGGTTATCTTATTCTGTCAAATTTTAAAAATACCATCGTTTGCCGAAAATACGTCGGACAATGAATTAATTATTTTTCAAATTAAAATTATTGAAAAATCTTGTAATTTATATTAAAAATACTACAATAAAAATCGAATCGTTTTAGTAACAGTTGACTTTTTTGTTCGAACTTTTTATTATTGTAAATAAATTTACAAAATAAGTTCATGGTTGTCATTTGTTAATCAAAAGGAGTCACATAATACTATTAAATCCATTTATTTAATATTTAATTCACCATTCAAATATTTAAATAATCCCTTTATCTGAATATAAGTTATTAATATTTTTAAACACCAATTATTTTAAATATTTAAAATTAACTAAATATTCAAAATCAAAATGATTAAATTCTGAGATATTACAATCTACTCCATAATCATCATAATCATAACTCCATATTTCCCATTTTCAGTTTGAAATTCACTCAATTTGAATTTTTTATTAGAATAAAAATACAAAGTAAATGGATTGAAAATAATCGTAGCTTTAGTATGTGTAACAAATGAGACCATAGTCAATAGAATTAGTTCAAAATATGTAGCAAATTGTAAACAGAACAGATAGATTAAGGGTATGGTTGGGGGGATCGGTTGACGAAGGAATAAATATGGCAGAAACCATTAAGAAACGATGGCAAATTATGTGGAATTTTGGAATGTTAAAACTAAATTTTCATGTAAATAAAACCAAATGAATTGCTTGAATAGGCAAATAGCAAACTGAGTATGTGACAGTTTTAATAACAGCTGAACCCGACGAGGGTTGTTAACTTTTTGTAATACAATAATTGACCATGTAGGTGTATGTTTTAGTTTTTCCACAAGTTGTTGCCTATGCATGGCTAATTGAGCATGTTCTTACCACATACAAACAGAAGTTGTAGTTGATGAGAAGCCATCGGGGCTAACTTGGGCACAAGCTATTAAGACGACTGCCCAAGGACTAATTTAGTGGAAGGGTCCCATTTTTTGGATTTGTATTATAAAAAGAGAGGCATATATTTTGATTATATGCTATTGTATTAGCATGTTTGGTATAAGCGTAAAGCATTCAATTTACAAGACAAGTGTGTAATTATCTGAATTAAAATGTATTTGCTATAATTTTTAGAGGCCTAATTTCATGTTACACTTTTCCTAAGGTTCAAATTGAGGTTGGGTCGGCCTTGGAAGCCATTAACTTCCTGACTTAAGGTATCAAGTCCACTTGCCTGAACTCGGTTTGGGAAGCATGCTTTAGAATGTGTTGATAAATGTGGGTATCTTACTTTTGCCGTGCTTCTGCACAATCTACCTGTTTTTCTACACAATGAAGGGAGTTGCTATGTTTAATTTCCTCGTTGAACCTACTTGCACTACATACTCACAGTATTACCATTTGTAACCAACATGAATGTTATACTCATAATATTAACATCCAAATGTACTACTGTAAGGGTATTGAAAGGATATACCAGTGAATGTACTGACAACAGAGTTAGGTCCTTTCATTTTTCCAGAAAAGATGACAATCGTCAAAGCAACACTTTATTATTCTTTAAAATAGAATGCTTCGTGTTTCAACAGACCTTCATGGTTAGTGATTCTATCAAATTACAAATTGGCTGGATTTAGGTACAAAATAAATAATTCAGTTAGCAAATGTAATATGTTAAATCATTATATTAGAGAGAAGATTTTGTTTCTCCTAATTAATAGGCATATTTGATTATGTTTATTTCTCTCTTTAATTGGCTAATCAAATTATTTTTTTTCATCTAATGTTAACTTGAGAATTAAGTAATTGATTATATAAATAGAGACTGGAAGGGGTGTAAGAGTATGGTGGAAAATTTATTTGCTAATTTTCTCTTCTCCATCTATATTCCTCTTCTCCAACAATTTTAGCCATATAGATATTTGCATCCTTTCTCAATTTGGTTATCGATTCAATGGTATTTTGTTTATTTTAACTTTGTTCTATTAATTGTAAACAAAATTTTGGTGAATCAATAAAGTGGGTGGTTGAAAGGAATATCTTGTGTTATTGCGTTTTGATTTCAATTTCGTCTTTTTTAATCCAAGTTATCTCTTTGTGATTTGGGTAACAAAGATCTGTTGATAAAAGCTTCCGCAAAGCGCTACTATTTCCATAACAGTTTGGTATCAGAGCACAGATCATCGAAAAGCTTAGTGTAATTTTGGTTTGAAAATTATTGATGTCGGATATGATTTCGTTTTCGAATATGGTGATTTTAGATGAGAAAAATTAAGGTATTTGGAAGCCTGAGTTAGAGGATGTTCTGTACCTCAACGATCTTCATGATCCGATTGATAGAGATGGAAAGAAGCCCTTTGATGTAGATGAGGGAAAATGGAAGAAGATGGATAAGAAGGCTATTTCTTTGATTCGCCAGTACCTTGATGATTCAGTTTTCCATCATGTGGCTAGTTGTGAATCCGCGAAGGCTTTGTGGAACAAGTTGAATCGTTGTATGAGTCAAAGAGTGCTACTCGTAAGGCTTTTCTGGTTCAAAAGTTGGTACAACTGAGATTAGATGAAGAGAAGTCTGTTGCGGTTCATTTGAATGAATTTGAAGATGTAATAAATCAATTGAAAAATATGAAGGTCAATTTTGATGATGAGTTACAGGCTCTTTTATTAATGAATTCGCTTTCAGAAAGTTGAAAATCTTTGGTTGTTGCATTGAGTAATTCCAATGCTAATGGAACTATTCTCTGGAAACTGTCCAAATCAGTCTTTTGAACGAGGAGCTTAGAAGAAAATGGTTATATATGAAATCAATTCAAAGTGAGGCTGTGGTGGCAAGGTACTCAAAGAATGATATAATTTGAAAGAAGAAGGACGCTAATGGTAAAGTGTTATCACTTGTCATTATCGTAATAAGAAAGGTCACATACGCAGCAAGTGTTATGCTTATAAAAGAGATTAGAAAAAGGCCGTGCATGGTGATACTTGTGATGAACATCCAGGTTTTGCTGAAGGTGTGGTTAGATAAATCTTTGGAGTGAGACATGTACCCACTTGTTTGCATAATCTTATTTCTCTTGGTCAGTTGGATCACTATGGTTGCACTTATAAGACTCAAGGTGGAGTTATGGGAGTGAAAAAAGGTGGTCGTGTAAGGATGAGAGGAGTATTGAATGAAGGAAATTTTTATAGCTTGGTTGGTTCTGTAGTCGACAATGGAAAGCGAGTGACGGTTGAAGGACCTAGTCCACAACATGGTGGAGAGGATAATGTGGTCACTGCTTATGATTCTAGAATTGAGGATCATATTTTAGATAGGGGTCTTCATGTTGATGATGCTCGAGGGATCAATAGTGATCAGGTAAGGAGCTCAGATCGATTGATAGACTGGTGTCGAATTGCAAAATCCACGAAGACAAGACGGAGATCTTTATGGTATTACAAATATTTTTGAGACTGGATTTGTGTGGTGCACCTCATGTGGGAGATGCATCACCCGCGGGCGGTGGTTAAGGTATAAAGACCAACCTTTTTGGACGGTTTAAATCGACAATAAACCACACTTGTCAAACTCAAACCATTCGAAAAGGAGGATTATTATGGAGTAAATAAAAAAGGGAGAGAAAGAAAAAAAACAAACACAGAATCTCACAATGAAATGACAAATATAATAATCAAATAACAGTTTATGAAGCTGTTTTACAAATAACATTTAATTACACTTTTAAAATACAAAATTAGAGTTACGTACAACAGAAGTAAATAAATGATGCAGTGGAACAACATGATGTGGTAGTATAAATATAATAAATAGCATACAAATATTCGTCTTAGTCCTCCAGAGATAAATGGTCTTCAATACACTGAAAAGCTCAGATTAACCCGAGCGTAATGATAAGACAAAACACTCGAGTCCGAACTAAAATATGTTAAGTAAGTTAAATCAACAGTAAATAAATATGAGTGTAACGGCTTCAGATATATTTACTGGGTTTTACATCTCCTATCCAATGTCAAACGTGATTACAATAACTTAAGAGATATTCGAGATTCCATCTCCTAAGGATCCGTTAAACTATCTACATACATAGTACAATACACTAGTATAATATGTCTATAATAAAGTAAAGTATTAAAATAGCATTAAGGCGATACCCATATCCCCATTAACACATTTTGTATCATGTCGTAGTCTATAAAGTACTGTAAACTCCACCTTAAACTGGTGGGCTATCAGAGAGCACTCCATAGGTACGACACAAATCAAACTTGTAGTGGGTGCGATAAGGCTTGTGACAAGGCATGCGAGACAATGCCAGGGTATGGTTCTACCATCTGCACTCCCAGACTAGTGATAACGGCTAGCAACTACTACTGCCCACCTCGGAACACACTCCCATAATCAAATCGAGGGATGGCCACCAAATCAATCACAATGTCATAATATGGTATCGAAGAAGCATGTCAGATCGGAGGTGCGACCTCACTAGGAACGATATAGCTCCTGTTTTAGTCACATCAAGCTGACTCGAGGGAGTCGGGGCTACGTTAATAGATCATACAGAATCATTCATCAAACCATCTGACTTCATCTTGGAATCTGCACCACATACACAGTTGTTAAATTAGTTTTGGCTATTGGCAGAGAGTATGACAATATCTGATCTCGGTCTCTCTAACAACCATACTCTTATTTCACACCAGATGGTTGTTTTACATTTCCAAAAAATCAATCCATAGTTGATATCCAAATATCATATTCAATTCAAACCATATCACTTTTGAAATCATATTTACTTTTGAAATCATGTTCACTTTTGAAATCATATTCACCAGTCGGTTAAACTCTCATTTCAAAATCATCATATTGACCCAAAATATGTCAATTCACTAGAAAACATCATTTCAATTCCTAACTTAGGTTATAACATCATTTGACCATATTCGCTTTTAAATCAAGGATTTAAAGATGAATACTTCAAGTTTACACAGTCTGAAATTTAAATAAAAATAATTTGAAATAGTTAAAATACTTTAAAATAGTTTAAATGGTTTAAAATAGTTTAAAATGGATTAAAATAGTTGTAAATAGTTAAAATAGTTTAAAATATTTTAATATATTTTAAATAGTTTAAAATAGGTTGAAATAGTTTAAAAATAGATTAAAATAGTTAAATAGTTTAACATAGGTTAAAATAATTTAACATAGATTAAAATAGTTAAATAGTTTAAAATAGGTTAAAATAGTTTAAAAGTAGATGAAATACATTTTTAATAGTTTAATATAAAATAGTTTGATTATTGGAAAGGATTTATATAGTAAACAGTTTGAAAATCTAAATAAAACAAAATTTTAAAATAATATATTTTTATACAGTTTATACTAAAATAATTAATTTGAATTGGTATCAAATTAGACTATTTCTTTCATTTCAACAAATCTGGGCCATGTTCATCTTTCAAATCAACAAACTAAATTTTGTCTTTCAATTCAGATTCTCATTTGAAACTATTTAATCAATATAAATTTCAAATCCATGTTTGAACTATAAATTTAAACTATTTCAAATTTAGTAGATTTCAAAGTTTAAATATTCAAATATTTTAATAACTCAATTTCGATAAATTTTATTTAGACTCCAAATCCTAACCTTAAAATTTCAATTTAAATCCTTTAAACAATTCATTTCAATCAATTCCAAATACAACATTTAAAGTTTGGATTTTCGAAAATAATTCAGTTTATATAAATCAAATTTATATTTCAAAATATCATTTATCTGGATTCAAAAATTTAAGGTTTTAAAATCATTTAATTTAACCAATCTGGTGTCCATATATAATTTTCTACCCTATAGTCAAGTGATACAGATATATATCATTTCAATGCGCAATATATTAAATTTTACGGGTATATATCATTTCAACCCGTAATCCTGATTTAAAATTTTAAAATCCATAAAATCACTCAAGTCTATCATTTCAATGAATAAAGATTTTTCCTCAATCTATAAATCGTTCAAGTATATATCATTTCAACCCACAATGATTTTTCTAACAATACTTTAAGGGAATTTGAAGTGGGATGACAATATATAAATATAACATCCAGTCATCCAATATCAACAATCAAACATCCATCACAATCATCACTCCAATCAACCAATAAACAATGACAATTACTGATAATCATTAATAAGTATTTAACAGCAGTTTAAATTCAATATTAAATTAAATGGCAATTAAATTCGATAAATTCATATTTAACTGGAATGGCAAATTAAATATACCAAACAGCAATTAATCAACTTATAATCACATTATAAAATTAATTTAACTAACATAAGACAATTTAGTAGTTGTGAGTGGGTTAAAACACTCACTTTGATTTCAAATTGATTTGGAATCCAAATAATTGCCCAAAATTGAACAATCTTAGAATTTGACCAAACTAGTTCCAAAATGTCCGATATTTTGGTACGATCGCAGTAGAACAAACCACGTGTAAATTCAATCTCATATGTAAAAGTTATACACATTAGAACATTATAAGATTTAAATTAAAACGAATAAAATAATAATTAGTAAAATACACGTCACTTTGTATGCGCACGCTTCTTCCAAAACCCTAACACTGTCGCCATTTCGACCTGCTCACCACTGGTAGTGGCCGTTCGATCAATACACATGCTAACGTCAATTGCGGCCACCTCTGACATGCCGCCATCGCTTAAGTCCCTCTCCCCCTCCCCACGACAACGAGAGCCAGGTTCGATCGCCCCCGACCGACCAAGAGCTCAGCCGCCGCCAAGGATTTGAAACCCCAATCGAATTCTTTCCATCGATCTAGCCATCGAAATGACAGACAACTAACCAAGATGAACTCCCCTTGTCCATCTCCACGCATCCATACCCTTGAATCGACAATCCATCGCCAATCATCAACCACCAAACGGATGGCCGAGAATGTTTTGGCCAATTCCAGACAGATCAAAACCTGATTGCAAAAACGAATAGCAAATTTGAGTTGCGTTCGTCAAGAGCTACGAATCGGTATATAACATGATAGGAAGTTTGATTTTCTATTTGAATTTGATTTGCAATTAGATTGAGGGTTTTGAGTTTGAACTGGTTTCTGCTATTGAAGAAAGGAACAGACAAAAGGAATTGTATGTATATTGGAAACTAAAGGACTGCTAGGATTTGAGAAACAAAGCTATTTATATGAACAAGCCCAATAAAAAAATGAACACGTATCGAATTGATTCGAACGATAATAACGACCCAAAAGCCCGTTCCGTCTCCAAAACGAAAGTAAAACATCCAATATATCAAAATAGATGTTTTCGATATTTTTAAACTCAATGGAACATGTTTCAAAATCAAATTCCATTGTATACAGAAGTTAGCTCTTAAAATCAGCTTATTACAATTTGATTACATTAAATTGATTTCTACGCGTTTCGAGGTCCACAATCAATGACAATCCGATCGCTACGAAACTTGAAATCCTATAATATTTCACCATTACAGGTCCGATGAAACTGATTTCATCAAAATCCAAGACAGTGGTCAAAATGGCTATTTTCACGTTAATTAAATAAATTATTATTAAATTAATTAAATAGTCTTCTACTTTCAAATTTAATAACTAACAATTTTTATCATTTTTGATTACCTAGTAATTTATAATCTTTTAAAATAAATTTCTATGTCAAATCCAATGTTAAATATTAGACTAATTACAATGTGCAATTTCAATTGAAGTAAATTCAATAATTATAATCTAAGATCTCAATAAATTGATTTATTTTGATTCCAATCTTATTAATCAATCAATTATTACTTTATGTACAAAATTAGCATTGGTTTACCTTTTATTACATCAATATTCTACAGTTACTATCTTAATTCATATTAACTGCACATTTAAGTAGATTAATTGTAAATTTATTTCCAATTTACTATCAATGAATTAAATAGTGAATTTATAATTAAATCATTATTACAACTTACCAGTTCAAACACATTTCTATGTTTATAGTTAACAAACAAAACCAATAAATCACATACTGATTCATTATTCTATATTAACCAATTCCAATTAATTACATACGGTCTCGCCGTTTAATACAACATTTGGTTTATTTCCTTATTTACAGTTTATACCCTAATTTAACTTCACAGTCATTTTAAGTAATTGAAATTACATTGAAATAGTTATCGATTACATTAAATCACATTATTAAATTACATTCTAATTTTTTTCTCATTAATAATTCACAAATTCAATTTCATTCAATACTAAATTCCAAAAATCTTATTTAATTTAATAATTTAATTATCGAAAAAATACGGGTCATTACACTCTCCCTACTTAAAACTTATCATCCTCGAAAGGGAAAAGAAGGAACAAATATATTTTATTCAAAGTATTCAATCTAGAAATAATTAATTTAAATAATTAAGTATTTTAAATAAAATATACCGATTAATAAACAATTAAATCTTTATATTCAAGTTTAAAAAAATTTGAAAATATTCCGCTTTCACAAAATTTTCTAAGTCAAAAATTCATGGAAAATTCGGTAGAGTCTGCTTTGTATGGAGAGGTCCGGGAGAAATAATAATATCAATAATAACCATATATACATCATATTTCAAAAATAAAACATCCCAAACCATAGGAAAACGTTATAATGTCGTTATAAAACCGTAATCCGAGAACGTACCTAATTGTCGGGGGTTGACCCAAAAAGTGGACCAATACCCTAGTTTAGATTTGAAAGCACCAGTTCTGTATTCACAGATCAATATTAAAGATCATAGTAATAGGAAAAAAATAATAAAGGAAAAGAGACAGAAGATTTTTATAGTGATTTGGCTGTTAACTAAGCTTACGTTCACTTTATATTTTTATTATAAGCTGACTGCTATTACAGAGGTTGTTTGATTACAAGGCTCTAGCTAATCCTAAGTTGAATTGGATCTCCAGAGTTAGAATCCACCGTAGAATCACGGTGTATCCCTTCTAAGATTGTTGCGTGGAAGGTTGGAGGTTAAGAAGAGTTCCAGTCTAGCTTCAATAGTTAGTTTTAGAACCCCTTTCATGTTGCAGGAGGCAAGCTATTTATAGAGGTTGGAGGGCTCTTGGGCTAGGCCCATCATTCTCAGGTCTTAAGTAAGGTGCAGGCGACCTGAGATGACTCAGTGGTCGAAAATTGATGAAGTCCATAGGTCGCTGGTGACCCATGGGACATGGATCGCTAGCGGCCCATAGACTTAGTCAATTTTCACCCGTTGAACTTCTCTACCTTTAGTCGTATTTCGTAGTTCGTTCATTTGTGGTCTTCAAGGAGCACATTAGCTGCTGTCATTAAGACCATAGAGGTCGATCCTACACTGCGACACTGGAGATGTCTTCTTATGTATTTGTTATTGTAGTCACATGATGATGGCAAGTCGCTGGCTGTTTATTCTTAAACCTTTGTTGATTCGCAAGGAAACTGGTTATATCGGAGCTCTACGCATAGAATAGCCCAATATAGATTAATTTTCCTCTGGTTCTAGCTATTGTTGCCTGCTACAACTCGTCGTATTTTCACTTTTATTTTCTTGGCATGTCTTGGAATGACGGACAGTTGCGATTGATTGAATTTGAAGTGACCAGGTGGAGCCTTTTTTCAAACATACAGATGCACCCAGTAAAATGAGAAACTATATGTATATTCAAGTTGTCTCACACGCTTTTTTTTAGTTCGTTAGCAACCCGAGAGGATAGGTCGCTAACGACCAAATTCAACAGGGTTCTAGGGTCGGGTCACCCATGACCCAAATAGGGTCGGGTCGCTAGCGACCTAAACACTTAGAAAAAAATTCTTCCTGATGCTCCCTACTTATACTCGACCTTGCCTTCATTTCCTCATTCAACCCGATTTTTTGCAGACTCTCCGAGCGATCTATTCCTTCCAGCGATCTTCCTTGAGGTCTCATTGATTTGATCTATCGCCTAGATCCTCTCGTCTCCATCTCACCCAAATGCCATCTCATGTTGCAGTGGATTCATCGAATCCAAGTCCTAGCTAATCCATTTAAGACACTAGACGACCTTTCATCGCTTTCAAATTCATCTTACTTCATTCCCTTCTAAAGTATAGCTGATCCACTACTTTGCTCGAGTTCAAGGATAGTCGACCCATATACACGAGCCGATCCATCGTTGTGTTGTACATGAGCCAATCCTTCGCTAGCTCGCTTGCGATCTTGTTCGTAGCTCGCCAAGTTCAGTTCTTGACTCCTCTCATTCCATCAAACTGATTGCGAGGTGGGTTGCTTGGTTGAGTAGTTGGTTGCAATATTAGCATGATGGTATAACGCCCAGCTTTAGTACTTGGCATTCAATTGCGAGAAGTTTGAGTTAATTGTGGTTATACAGAAAAAGATAGTAAATCAAGTTTCACGTTGTTTCTCGAAATGAAGTTTGGGTTTTAGCCCAATGCTTAACACTTCTTCCTATCTTCGTCCATTATACCAGAATTAACTTGTGCCGAGCTTCACAGGCACCACCGTACGACATTTCATCGGACAATTCAAAGAGTTTGGGCTTATCCTATTTAATTATTCCACACTCGGTGTTCCTACAATGAGAAGAGCATTCTGTGTCGCTTCAAACAATGGATCTGTCACCGATCATTGATCGATAAGGGGTAAGTGTACAAGAGGCAAACAAGAAAAATGAACTGACACGGGAGTTCTTCTTTCCTTTCTACTGCGAGCGATCTACACGGCATCGAGTGTCTGCAGTGCATTGAGCACCTAGTTCATCCCATATAGATAGTACAATGCACTAGCCCCAGTTCATATTCGAAGTCCAGGGTGTTGATTATCAATTACAGTTCCCTCGGAATTAAGTATGATGGGGGAAATTAACGAAATTAGGATAGATTTACCTGACAATTTTCAAATGTGAGTTTTGTTATGTAGAATAAAGCAGCCATTTACATTCCACAAGCCAAGTGGATGATGTCTTATGCTTTCTAAAGCTGAGTTGTCATCTACTTCACAAGCCGAGTTCGATCAACTAGTTTTGTTTGGGCCGATCGTGGATTGCACACCTCTCAACTTTCAAGTTTTACTCAATCCGCCTAAAAAATCCCCTTCGGTGATCTCCTCCAAGATTCTTTATAACATCTGTCTACAGCACAGAATCCTCGAAGAAGATGTGTGCCTTTCAGAGAAGGATAAGTTCGCTCACATGCCACCCCGTGGATTTATAGCTTGTCATCGGTTCATCTGTTTGAATGGAGTCGTGCCCCCTTTCAACGATTTTCTTCGTGAAACACTATCGAACCTGGGGTTAGCTCCATTCCAGCTTCACCCGAACGGTTATGCCATCCTCACTTTCCTACAATCCTCTTTATGCGGACATTTCATCACGCCTCGAGTTTCGACGAGCTGCAATACTTCTTAGCTTTCAAGAGAAGAAATAATTGGCCTTCCTTAATCATAACCGAGGCTCAATGAAACTGGAAGATCATTTTGCGTCTGCTAAGCAACTTATCCCAATTCAATATGCAGTACTTATTCATTAGGTGCCCCGAGGGATTTAATCGTCGCTGGATGACAGAGGGTAAGTTTTCTTATTCCCCATTCGTCGAGCATTGAAGTAGTGTGATAGAGTTTCTAATCGATTGCTCCTTTTGCAGTTATCTCAATGCCAAACAGAGACACAACTCTCAATGAAATTTTTCAAACTCTTAAAGCTGTTGATGTCGAGGAGCGAAGAGCAAGAATCTTACTCAACGATGAGAATTTGCATCAATTCGAGTTGCTAGCTCTGGGGAGATCTATTGCTCAAGCTGAAGCTCCATCCCCCGGCCGAGCAAGGATTCATGCAAGACTTTCTTCCACTTCACAGGCGTCTTAGGATGGTCGTGAAATAGGTGGTCCCTCTAAAAGTCCATTCGACGAAACCTACGAGGAAGGAATCACAACTAGCTTAAGCGGTTCTACTAGAATATCACCGATCCAGGAAGAATCGGAGATCAAGCTTGTGTAGAGAGAGGGGAAAGCCGTGATAGACTCGAAGAAGGAGGAAGGAGATTTTGGAAGTAACAGTGATGAATCCACAGCCAGTGACTATTACTTGTCAGAATCTGAAGGCGAGGATTCATAATCATGTGACGAGGCATCGGGGATGATTACCATCCCACGCGACTCACCCCCTTTCGATGTTGAGGGTAAGGATAAGGCTCTAGAGGCCAGCAAGCGTCAATATTCTCCTTGTAAGGCTGTTTGAGGTAGATTTTTGGGACATTAGCGATGTATTGTCGATTTTGATGCCCTCATGAAAGATGATTTCAACTTTGATGTGACACCATCCTGTTCTAGCGGTATTGCACCATCTATCAGTCCGACTCTGCCTAGACAACAGAAGTCAGCCCTGTTACCCCTGACAGTCGTTCGCTCTAGTTTGTGACGACATCTTAGGCTCATTTTAGGAATACACGACATGACACTTTAGGATCACTCTTATATTAATTTTCCATTCTTCAGTATGTTCACCTAATTCTTTGCTTGTTTCTAAAGTTCCAATGATGTATGATGAGAGGGCGTTGACTTCATGATGACTTCGAAGATTACACTGATTCGCAATGATATCTAAAGTGTTCTTACCGTCACCACCAAGTCCAGGAGTTGGAGGAAGAATATAGAAGAGAAAAGAACTCGAGGCAAAGGCCCGTCGTTAGGAGGAGAAGTATAAATATCGCCACTACATAGGCGGTTATGAGAGAAAACGGTCTCATGATGACCGAGAAGATTCCTCGAAGAAGTCTATGCTCGATCATCGCTCTCATTTTTCGAACTTGTTCCGAAACATACTTCGAAAGGACGAGAGATTGCCACTTCTTCTAACCCCATTCCGCCTTCAACGCATGTTTCATCTTCTTCAGCTATTGACACTCCCTTGTCCCTATTCATCCCCACCGTAGGCCTACTTACACCCTTCCTGCAAGCCCCAGTAAGATGGAGGCTATTCACCCAGGTTGGTTTCTAAAGAGCGTTAAGTTTGACATGGATATTCATCCCATTCGAAAGGACATTTACATGACGTGTCTTTGAGACATCCATGCTGGTTCGGAGCAGGGAAAGGAGTGGGAGAGGCTCTGCAAATAACTAGCTGATACTAACATGAAAAACTATCAGGAGATTAACTCCTTCGAAGCCAAAAAAGATGATTTCAAAAAGGCGCTAACTGAATGGGATACCAACATTAAACAACTGGAGGAGGAGAAAGAGATAGTGCTTCGGGATAGTACAAGGACTGCCAGCTTTATGCAAGAGATGAAACATGCACGCGAGAGAGCCGAAATGAGTGACGAAATCGAAAAGACGCATGCGGAAGGATCCAAGCTAAAGGAAGATGTGGCTTCCCGCGATACTTTTATCAAAACCTAAAAGAAGACAATTGTCAATCACAATCTGGTTGTAGAGAGGCAGATTAAAACGATCTCCGATGAGGCCAAGACGATTGAGGACAGGAGGGGGACAATCGTTGGACTACAAGCTCAGGTTGCACAACTTAACGCCAACAAAAATGCAATTGAGAGGGAGAAGGATGTGATGACAACAAATTATTTAGAACTCCAACATACTTTTGACTGGAAGATGGAGAAACTAGACACGACGATCTTGAATTTCTACGTCAATTCTATATTGCATCAGGGGAGTCTTTCTTATCTTGGCCCGAAGTTTCCACACACTCTTACCCTTGTTTGGGAGGAAATCCTGTTTCATTTTGCCGAGAGTGGTGACGTATATATGGATCCTAGGAATTTCGAGATGATTATCTTAACAAGCAATCCAAGAAAACATTGCTTGAAGGCCAAGAAATTCTCCAGGCTGATCGAGAGATGGAAACCGCCGAAGCGGCTCCGATGGTTTCCCCACCCGCTAAGTCGCTAATCTCAGACGTGGGTGACCCTTCGGGGTAACTTCATGACCAGCTGACAAGCTCGAGGTTAGATGTCGCTCCCCTTGTGGCAGGAATTTCCAAAGATGATGAAGGAAACGAGTTTGAAGTTGCTGTTCGTGACCCTACCTCCGATGCAGGTAATGATCATTCTTTCCTCGAATTCGGGGGACTTCATCTAACGCCATAGTAAAAAGAAGAGTTTAATGATTTTCTTTTTGACCTTATATGTCCCTCTACTCTTCCCGTTGGCGTGCCAATCACCTCAATGCTTGTACACGCGGCTATCTTTAAATCTTCTGAAATTACGTCCATTCCTGTTCCTCCCTTTACATCAATGCCTAGCTCGCAACCGGGACCAAAGGCTGAATAGATTAAGGCTGCTCACGGTCTGGACGATCCTTCAGGCTCTTTGAAGGTGATTTGACTGTAGGTAAGGCCAAAGAGAGAGAGATATGGACAGAGAAGCCACCGAAGACTTCACATGACTTGGTTTCCATCAAGAAAGAGAAAGTGGAGGCAGTCACGCCTCGAAGATTTCCCGAAAGCAAAGAAAGCACAAGGGGCCAGGCAGCTCTTTTGGAAAGCACTCGAAGGAGGAAGAGATCACTCAAGAAATACAAACTAACATTACTGGCAACGACACTTCTCCAGAAATGGCGCAGAAGTTGGCGACCAGAGGTGGGAAAGGAAGAGGCGGCAAAAATCATTGATTTGCCCACTTTAGGAGTGACTGCGTTTTGTTGAATAGATCATAGGCGACTTGACTTGTTGTGTGCCTTTTTGAGTCCTTATTCCCAAGTGTTTGTACTTAGGTCTTGGTCATGGAGTCTGTAATTTTTCTTTGTTGGCCGTTGTTGGGTGGGTACGGCCCCCATATTTTGATTCTGTGTTCATAAAATTATAAGCAATAGTATCTTGTCTTGTAACTTCGTCTATGTTCTTAACTTTTGTGATAAAACTTATGATTTTAGTGTTGTTTGAAATGACAGGACTTTTGGACTCTTCGCATTTAGGTGATTTTATCTCTATGCAGGTATATGCCCCCAGTTCATAGGGCTATTCACTCCAAACAAACTTCAAGCATCCGAAGTCTTCGAGCAACGTGGAAAGTTGGAGTTCTTCGCTGCTGCCTATCTCTGAGCGGCGCGAGGAAGCTTTCGTCTAGGGTTCTTTGGTGTCGCCCATCTTCGGGCAATGTGAGAATCTTGAATCTAGGACTCTTTGGCATTGCCTATCTCTGGGCAACATGAGGATCTTGCATTGAGAGTTTTTCGTCGTCTCTAATCTCTGGAAGATGCAAGAAACTAGAATTTGGGGCTCTTCAACATTGCCTATCTCCGAGCAACGCAAGGAGGTTGCGTCGAGAGTTCTTCATCGTCGCCAATCTCCAAGTAAAGCGAGAAACTTGATCTACGGCTCTTCGGTGTTACCTATCTCCGGGCAACGCGAGAAGCTTGCATCATGAGTTCCTAGACGTTGCCTACTTTCGAGCGATGTGATAACCTTGAATATAGGGCTTCTTGGAGTTTCCTATCTCCGAGCAACGCGAGAAGCTTACGTCATGAGTTCCTTGACATCGCCCATCTCCGAGCAATGCGATAAACTCGAATATGAGGCTCTTCAGCATTGCCTATCTTCGAGCAATGTGAGGAGCTTGCGCCATGGTTTCCTCGACGTCAGTTATCTCCTGGCGATGCGAGAAAATTGAATTCGAGGCTTCTCGGAGTTGCCAATCTCTAGACAATGTGAGAAGCTTGCGCCATGAGTTCCTCGACGTCGCCTATCTCCGAGCGATGCAAGAAACTTGAATCGGGGGCTCTTTGGCATTGCCTATCTCTGGGCAACGCGAGGAGCTTGTGTCATGAGTTCCTTAACGTCGCTTATCTCCGGGCGATGCGAGAAACTTGAATCTAGGGCTTCTCGGCGTTGCCTATCTCCAAGCAATACGAGAAGCTTGGGTCATGAATTCCTTGACGTCGCTTATCTTAGGGCGATGCGAGAAACTTGAATCTAGGGCTCTTTGGCATTGCCTATCCCCGGGCAACAAGTGAAGCATGCATCATGAGTTCCTCGACGTCACCTATCTCCGGACGATGCGAGAAACTTGAATCTGTGGCTCTTCGACGTTGCCAATCTACGGCTCACGCAAGGAGCTTACATCATGAGTTCCTCAACGTCAACTATCTTTGGGTGATATGAAAAACTTTAATCTAGGGCTCTTCAACGTTGCCAATCTCCGGACAACATGAGGAGCTTGCGTCATGATTTCCTTGACGTTGCCTATCTCTGGGCAATGCAAGAAAATTGAATCTAGGGCTCTTCGGCATTGCCTATCTCTAGGGAACACGAGGAGCTTGTATCGAGAATTCCTCGTTGTCGCCAATCTCCAGGCAATGCAAGAAACTTGAATCTGGGGCTCTTCGGCATTACTTATCTCCGGGAAATGCAAGGAGCTTGCGTCATGAGTTCCTCGACGTTGCCTATCTCCGAGAGATTTGAGAAACTTGAATTTAGGGCTCCTCAGAGTTGCCTATCTCCAGGCAACGCAAGAAGCTTGCATCATGAGTTCCTCAGCGTCGCCCATCTCCGGGCAATGCGAGAAACTTTAATCTGTGGTTCTTCGGCGTTGCTTATCTTCGGGAAAAGCAAGGAGCTTGCGTCAAGGGTTCATCATCCTTGCCAATCTCCAGGAGATGCGAGAAACTTGAATCTAGGGCTCTTCCGCGTTGCCTATCTCCGGGCAATGCGAGGAGCTTGCGTCATGAGTTTCTCGACGTCGCCTATCTCCAGGTGATGTGAGAAACTTGAATCTGAGGCTCTTCGACATTACCTATCTCCAGGCAACGCGAGGAGCTTGCACCATGAGTTCCTCAGCATCGCCTATCTCCGGACGATGTGAGAAACTTGAATCTGGAGATCTTCGATGTTTCCTATCTCTGGGCAATGCGAGGAGTTTATGTCATGAGTTCCTCGACGTCGCCTATCTTCGGGCGATGCGAGAAACATGAATCTAGGGATCTTCAGCGTTGCTTATCTTTGGGCAAAGCGAGGAGCTTGTGTCATGAGTTCCTCGATGTTTCCTATCTCCGGGCGATGCGAGAAACTTGAATATGGGGCTCTATAACGTGGCCTAGCTCTGGGAAATGCGAGGAGGTTGTGTCATGAATTCCTCGACATCGCCTATCTTTGGGAGATGCGAAAAACTAGAATATGGGGCTCTTCGGCGTTGCCTATCTCTGGGCAACGCGAGGAGCTTGTGTCATGAGTTCCTCGACGTCTCCTATATTTGGGCGATGTGAGAAACTTGAATCTGGGGCTCTTTGGCGTTGCCTATCTCTAGGAAACATGAGGAGCTTTTGACATGAGTTCCTCTACGTAACCTATCTCCGGGTGATGGGAAAAACTTGAATCCGGGTTTTATGGCGTCGCCTATTTCTAGGCGATGCGAAAGACTTTAAATTTGTGGCCTTCTTAATGCAGCCGAGGTAGCACCATTTTTCAAAGGGCCATAATCGGGTACCGCTGATCCGACGGTTCGAGTCGGCTTGCCCTCATCGGATCAGTGGGTCGTTATTATGCACACAATTTGAATGATTCGAAAAGCAAACTTTATTAAGAAAAATATGGAAGATTCTTTGCCTATTTACAATGCCATCTTCATTCCCGTGATGGGTTATTTGCTGAAAATTAGAAAAATACATAATGTCGCTTTTAAACGAAATATCGACGGAGCGATTTGCTATTCCAAGCTCTAGGAATTGCGATCCCGTCAATCGTCGTCAGCTTGAACGTCCCATCTCCAAGTTTTTGATGAACGACAAATGGTCCTTCTCAAGTCGGCCCGAAGGCTCCCGGAACCGGGTAAACTCATATGAGCACAAGATCACCAATTTCAAAGGTTTGACCGTGAACTTTGAAGTTGAAGAATCGTGCAACCCTTTTTTGGTGGGCAGCGATCCGTAGTTCTGCTTCTTCTCTCTTTTCATCGACTATGTCAACTGATTCGAGTAGGAGTTGCTCATTTTGTTTTTGGTTGAAATTAAACCTTTGGTAAGAGGGGACTTCTAGTTCGACAGGGATCATCGCCTTTGAGCCATACGCTAATGCGAAAGGAGTATGGCCAGTGGCAGCTTTGTGCATTGTTCTATATGCCCATAGTGCGAGTGAAAGCTCATCAACCAAGTTTCCCTTTGCTTTTATCAACCACTTTTTGATGGTGGACATGATAATTTTATTTATTACCTCCACTTGCCCGTTTGACTGCCGGTGAGCCACTGTGAAATAGCTTTTCTCAATTCGAAAGTGCTTGAGAAGTCTTTGAACTAGGCACTTTCAAACTGCGTTCCATTATCAGTGATGATTTTCTATGGCACGCCAAACTTGCAAATGATATTTTTAGTAACTAAAGGCCCTCCTTTGGGGGTTTTTGCGCCCGAGCAGGAGTTGTTCGATGCTCCATCAACGAAAAGCTTCCATTGCATGTCTACTTGCGACTGAACTTCCTCTTCATCATCCCTTATTGTGAACTCAATGATGAAATTGGCCAACACTTTCTCCTTGATTGCTTTTGTATGGGTGGTCAGTAATACCATATTGACTCAATACTATGTTCTACTTAAGTAATCAACCGGATGTCTCTGGCCGGTATAGAACTTGTTTGGTTGGTCATTTAGCACTTTGATTAGATGAGCCTGAAAATATGGCTGTAATTTTTGGGATGCGACCAAAAGGCAATTGGCCAACTTTTCTAATCATGGGTAGTTCTTTTCGGATCCGGTGAATCATTTGCTAATATAGTACATGAGTCGTTGGATCCTTGCTTCTTATCATATGAGAGCTACGCTCAACGCATGTGTGAAACTGCTAAGTAAATGAATAAGTCTTCTTCATCGACTGGTTTTGAAAAGAACAAAATAATTTCCATGTGTCGCAGTAGTCCCTCAAAAGCTATTTGACAAGCCCCACTCCACTCAAAGTTCTTCTTTCCCTTCTTTAATGCATCAAAGAGTGTTATTTGCTGTAGCTTTTGAGATAAAACGACTTATTGCTGTGACTTTTCCATTCAAACTTCAAAGTACTCTCTTATTCTTAGGAGCTTGGACTTCTTGTAATGCCATTATTTGCTTCGGATTTGCTTCGATGCCCTGGGCACCACTATGAATCCCAAGAATTTCCCAGACCCCACCTCGAAATGACATTTGAGTTGGTTAAGATTCATTCCGTATCTGCGGATTATCTCAAACATCTCCGCAAGATTATCTTGGTGGTTAGCGGCTACTCGGGATTTGACAACATGTTGTCCACATAAACTTCCATATTTTTCCCGATCTGGCTCTTGAACATTATATTCATTAGTCTTTTTACATGTGGCTCCTACATTCTTCAGACCAAACGACATTACTTAATAGCAATATAATCCTAGGTCAGTGGTGAAACTGGTATTTACTTGATCTGGTTCGTGCATTAGGATCTGGTTATAGCCCGAGTACGCATCCATAAATGACAACAATTCATGTCCTGCTGTTCCATCCACCAGTTGATCAATTCTGGGGAGTGGAAAGCTATCCTTCGGACAAGTTTTGTTGAGGTCTGAAAAGTCAATGTAGGTTCGTCATTTTCCATTATATTTCTTGACCAATACAGGATTCGATACCCACTTGTGGTAGGATGCATCTAGGATGAAATTATTGCCATTAGCTTATCCACCTCTTCTCTTAATGCCTTGGACCGTTCAGAGCCCAAGCTACGCCTTTTTTTGCTTTACTGGAGTGAATTTGGGGTCAATGTTAAAGGCGTGACAAGCAATTTTAGATGATACTCCGCACATATCAGCATGCATCTAGGCAAATACATCTAAGTTGGCTTGAAGAAATTTGGTTAACTCTGATCGTAACTTGTTTCCAAGCTACAATCAGAGTTAACAAAACCCATGTGGGGTCATCCATACATATTGGGACTGACACCGTTAGCTCAGCTGATGCCACCCTATCCTCCCATGAGCTCTTCTTCCTAGGGTCTAAAGCCTTATCGAATTGGTTGTGGTCCCCAAGACAGGGGAAGTTCTATAATTGCTAAACCCCCATGGGGTCGTCCATACATACTGGGACTGATACCGATAGCTCAACTGGTGCCGCCCTATCCTCCCTTGAGCTCTTCTTCCTAGGGTCCAAAGCCTTATCGAATCGGTTGTGGTCCCTAAGCCAGAGGAAGTTCTGTAATTACTATTTAGAGGGTTCCCGGATGTGGAGAGCTTTCCCCATATCCTTTCCCTTCTCCTTTCTTCTAAATTCATGCAACTCTACAATGTAACATTCTCGAGCCACGCTTTGGTCTTCGTTCACAATTCCGACTCATGCTTGGTCGGGAATTTTATAGTAAGGCACCATTGAGCCTGTGCTATCTTAAAGTCCGCTAACGTAGGCCTTCATAGAAATGCATTATATGCCAACATCTTGTCTACGATTACAAAGGCCTAAATGAGGGCGACTCGTCATTCCCCCTCTTCGATTTCTATAGGTAGGTCAACAGTTCCCACTGGTTGATTAGGTTCTCCGGTGAATCCCTGGATCTTTGTTTGGCATGGAGATACGCTCTACATACATATCTTCATCTGATCGAAAGTGTTCTTAAAAATTATATTAACCGAGCTGCCACTGTCAACTAATACTCGATGGACTTCTGCGGGTCTAATTCCCACTGTTATCACCATTGGATTAAGAGTTGGTGCCTAAATTCCTTCGATATCATGGTGGTGAAATATTATATCATTTCTCAGCACCTTCTACTACTTGACCGAGGTTTCACCATCTATTGCCAAACATGCCCCTTTTAGGGCATGATTTAACAAACTTGCGTATCTCTCCATCTCCTCCCAGCTTCTTTGCGCAGGATGCGGTCCAGCAATATAGTTTCGATAATGAGCCTTTGGTCGGTTCATTTTAACCCTTGGTTACTAGTTCTATCCTCATCTCCTTACTCCATAGGTGGTTGAGGGACTATAGCTTGACTGGGTTTTCATGGCCCTTTAACGTGTTACTGGAGCTTATTGTCTCGGATCAATCCTTCAATGAGGTCCTTGAGGTGGCGGCATTCAATCATGTTGTGCCCATGTGTCTTATGGAAGAGATAGAATTTCCCTTACCGCTTCTATTGTTCCGTTACTTTCTTCTTGGGGGGTTTTCTATACTTTTGAGTTTCTTGCGTTGCGAGATAGATATTCTCTAGGGTGTCATTCAGGGGAGTATAATCTCTTGGTCCAAACTCTTTAAATCTTTTAATGCGGCCACCACCATTTCTCTTGTCGGAGTTTTGGTTTACTCTCTTCTGGTTTCCATTCCTCCCTAAGGCCCATTAGCCATTACCTGGGTTGCGTGTATTTTGATTAGAGGTCATGACATTCTGTTTGATGTTTGTCTGTTGCATTCCAGCAGCCTTTCTTTCCAGCTCCTACGCCTCTTCCAACCTTAAGTATTGGCTTGCCTTGCGGTGTAATCCTTTCCTGTTGGTGGGCTGCTTCATCTTAATCCATTTCCCGAACTCCGTTTTTGGATAAATAGCATGGACTAAGGTCATAAAAACCATGTCCTCATTAGTATTACTCACTTCCGTTACCCGTGTTAAATCTGTTCATGAATGTTCTCAATGACTCATTACGTCCTTGAACTAGTCCTGATAGAGACATGACGTCCTTCGATTGGGCGGTACGAAGTCTGAACTGTTCAAGGAATTTTGCGGCAAGTTGGACAAAAGTAGCTGTGGATTTTGGAGGAAATCTGGGGAACCACATGGATGCAACGCCTTCTAGGAAGATGGGAAAACATTGGAAACGAACAACTTTCGGAGCGTTGGCTCCATCCATGTACCAACTATATTTGTACAAATAGGGTTTCAGATCTTTAGTCCCATCATAGGGGGCAATAGTTGACATGGTAAACTTGTCTGGATATCTTTCAATAAGGATCTCATCGGTAAAGAGGTCCGACTTGGGGTAGATCCACACCGATCATCTTTCTTATTTTTACTCTCATCCATTAGTTGCGTGACCATGTCTATTATATATGCCTCTGATGCCCGGTGGTGCAGCTAGTCACTCCGCCAAGTGTTTGGATCAGCAAACGATCCTAACGCATGGGTTGATGCCTAGGCTCTCCTGTCTTTAGGAGGGCCATTCCCACGGGACCTCGTAGGCTCGCATTTGGCCTAGGGAAGTCTGATGTTTTATATGTTTTCAAATGCATTGACATCTTCCCCTGCATGATCACCCTCCTCTCCACCTTCTTAATTAGAGAGGTTCGAAGCTACATCATCCAATGGGGTTTTAGCCCCCGATCCAAATTCAGATTGTGTCGTCTCGAGTCAAGTGGTGTGTTTTCATTCTCTTCCATGTTTTTCCTTATTGTCATCCTTCCTAATAGATGTTTTCTGTTTCTCCTGTGTAAACCGAAAATAGAGGAAATTTCTTGCTCCACGACAGTTGTGGGTTTAAGGATGGTTCCCTAAATGGGATTTGATTGAAGAGCTATCAGGGCATTGAGTTTTTCCATTAGAGCCTTTTGACTCTCTTCCATTCTTTGGTTGATTTCCTCGGCTATCTTATTCAACTTATCTCTGGTAACAACCCCATGCTGACTAGCTTGATTCCTTAAGCTAGCATCATTTTCTTCAGCATGTTGGGTACAACTCCTTCTGCGGCTATTGCTGCCCCTTTGGATCTTTCTGAGGCAGTTTTTTTCCTTCCGGAAGCCATTAAACCATGTAAGACAGCTGGATCATTAAGAAGAGTTGGAGACCTAATTTCTAGATCTATGCAATCCAAAGTAGATAGCTAGATCTGGATTCTGGGTTGAAAGTGGTGATCTAACTTCTAGACTTGTGCAATCCAAAGTAAATAGCTAGATTTGGACCCTGGGTTGCAGTTTCTCAATAAAAGCACCAAAATGTTGACCCAAAAAGTGGACCAACACCCCGGTTTAGATTCGAAAGCACTAGCTCTGTATTCATAGAGCAATATAACATATCACAAAAATAGGAAAAACAATAAATGAAAAGAGACAGAAGATTTTTATAGTGGTTCGGTTGTTAATTAATGTCCACTTTACATTTTTATTATAAGATACTACAATTACAGAGGTTGTTTGATTACAAGGCTCAAGCTAATTCTAAGTTGAATTGGATCTCTAGACTTAGAATCCATCGGAGAATCATGGTGTATCCCTTCTAAGATCGTTGCGTGGAAGGTTGGATGCGAAGAAGAGTTCCAATCCAGCTTCAACAGTCAATTTTTAGAACCCCTTTTATGTTGCAGGAGACAAGCTATTTATAGAGGTTGGAGGGCCCCTGGTCTAAGTCCACGATTTTCAGGTCCTAGGTAAGGTGAGGTGACCCGAGATGACTCAGTGGTCAAAAATTGATGAACTCCATGGGTCGCTGGCGACCTATGGACTTCGTCGATTTTCACCTGCTGAACTTCTTTTCCTTTTGTCATATTTCGTAGTTCGTTTATTCATGGTCTTCAAGGAGTGCATTGGCTACTATCATTAAGGCCGTAGAGGTCAATTTTGGACTCTAACACTGGAGATGTCTTCTTGTATTTTCATTGTAGCCACATGCTAATGGCAAGTCGCTGGCTGTTTATTCTTAAAACCCTTGTTGATTCGCAAGGAAACTATTTTCCTAGCTTTGGTTACTCAGGTTATCATCTTAACCGTGTAGCTCGGTCCTTGTTGAACTCTAATCGTAATATTTCCAGTTGTTCTTCAACATCCTACGGCTTAAGACTACCTTGCTTACTGCTGGTATCTTTTAGGTTAAAAACCCGGATAACATCGGCCATACAGCGCTTATTTATGAAACCAAAAGCAGTAGTTATTGCTTCTATAAACCTGTATTTCATTTATATAATCCAAAGAGTTAGAACTATGTATAAGGTAGATATTTAAGTTGATAGTCACTTGCAAACAAAACCATACAATTATCACATTCAATCATAGTAATCAACCATCTATCCATAACAAACAAAACAAATGGTCTGTTTGGATTCAGAAACTTTTAATCATATAAACTGATAAATACCTACTAAGTGTATCATACACTCAACAATCTTAGACAAAACTTAATAGATTATTTATACATCCTAAAAAAATTCAAAGTATCACTTCCCAACCATCCCATAAGCCAAAGCAAACAATAATTTAAAATATCGTTAAGTTTATTCTTACAAATTTCTTTTCATATCATTTACTGTTCATCTATTTTCATTCATTCATACAAAGCTTATTTTCATTAATCTTCATTCATTCGTTACAAAAGTAATTTCCCATTTATTCATGCAATGCCATTCTTCTTTTCATTACTTTATATTTATTGCTTACATAAGTTATTTCCATCTCAATTATTTAGATCATCAATGAATTCATTATTATATTATTGCATACGTTTTATTTCAGTTTAATTCACATTTATTATTTACTTTGATTTCCTTTCTATATCAATATTCATTTATGAAGCAACTCATGCTTAAATTTTTAATTATTTTTTTCTTCACATTTACTTCTTTCATATATATTATTATTGAATATTAAGCCTATTCTGAATCATTTCGACATTTTTTGAAGTTATAATCATTTACTTAATATAGTATATACTTTAATTATAAATAGCTTCAAACATTAACTTAAGTTTATAATCATTTACTTATAGTATTCACTTTTAAATTCAATTACTAGCATTTCAAATTATTTACTTAAGTTTATAACATTCTTATACATCTTAGTTCTTTTTATAGAAATAATTCCATTAGAACACTTTCATTACTTAAGTTTTACTTGTATAATATTCCATTACATATTCTTATTAACATTTTAACTTTTAATATTTTGATAAGTTATATATATGTCTTTTAGAATGTAATTGAATATTACACAAGTTATCTTATTCATGTTAATTAACCAAATGTTCAATAATTGTATCTTCTAAATTTTCACTACTCTTTAATTTATATGAAATGACCCTGACCCGACCTTCAAAAATGGGCATCCGTACTTCACTTGTACTAGAATGTTGTAGATTCAAACGCCGAATCTGGTTCGCGGAGCTTATAACACATTAAGTATAACAACATAGCGGAAGAAAAAGAAAAATATTATTGATATACAACATTTGTTACAACTGAATAACAATACAAATCAGAGCTAAAATATAACAGCGGAAAGATAATCTTCGACAAAGGAACACCAATATTATTTTCAAAAGGGAGAAGGATAGAAATCCCAACAATTCCTCCACTAAACCCAAAGCTCTAAAGACTCCAAGCTCCAAATCGAAAGCTCGAACCATTATCAATGCTGGAGTGAACACTACAACAAACAGTCATTTTACAACGGGCAATGCCCGTTGTAATACGGTTTTCGCAACGGGCATGTGCCCATTGTAATAGGGCTCATTATAATAGATCCACCACATTTTACAATGGGCAAAGCACGCTGTAAAAACCGTTGCAGTATACCTTTTTACAACGGCCATAACCCGTTGCAATAGACTAACCATACTAATTGCATAGCCTATTTCACAACATATATTGACCGTTGTAAAATACATATTTAACAACGCACATTGCCATTTGCAAAATGAATACAAATTTTAAAAAAATTACAGCAGCATCCATGCAATACATCCATACTAATACTAAATATTGTCGTAAAATAATCAAAATCACGTACGAAAAGACTAAAAGCTAGAGTCATAGAATTCTAACACTCCAAAAAGTTAGATAAGTTTACATGCCAAATACATAAAGCATTAACACATCACAATCCACTACAAATATCATGTTCTAAGTACAATCATACTATACCACAGAGATGAAGTCTTTATGCCATACGACAGTTGATCCAACGGCCTCTTTGATAGCATGCATCTCTGGATTTGGCCTAAATAAAAAGGCTTCTGGCTCCACAACTACATTAACCCATACTTTCCAAGCATTTTCTCCAAGCTTTACAAAATGTACTTCTAGACGAGCCTGCAAAGTGTTGATGGAATTTCAAAGATTATAAATATTAGGTGGATGTATGTGTACTGCGATTTTAGCTTATTGCTGATGATTTTGAGAACAAGCCTAAACTTGAACACAATAACATAGGTAACACTAAGTCTAAGTAGATAAAGAAACCTCCATCATTCAAAAAAATGTTTTATACCTGCAAATTAAAGCATTTTCTACTGACCCACCTTTGACAAGACTAGCTTTGCGCAATTTTTCAATCTATAAATGAATGAAAAATTAATGGCATAAGATCAGTACAACACATTCTTAATATTTCAACTAAAATCTTATCAAACTGGTTTTACATGTAATAACAATGATATTTTATGACTCGTAGAAGTAGAAAGCACATACATCTGCAACATAAAGACATTGTTATACCTCTTCATAAATGCAGAAGGTCCTAGCAGATGCTAATTGCTTAGAAAATGTCGCATTATCCATGAAACACAAGAACCATTGTAGGCCAATAGCTGGAGCCTGGAAGTTATAGGCAATTAATTTTTATCTGCGTACGAACTTTAAATTCATTTTTGCAACAATTTATTATTTATACGAACATGGTAATATAATATAATATAATATTCCTGGCTTCCAAGTCAGTTTTTAGCACAAAAATTTACACTTAACCAATGTTTTGAATAAGAAAAAAAAACAGAAACAATCAATTAATAGCTTAAAGCTCTCTATTGTAAAATGAGTTAGACAACGCTCACAAAGCAATAAGCGTGTTGTAAACTAATCAGCCAAAAGAAGACACATAAAAGTAAACATATTTGAAATTACAGTGGTATATGAGAAGTATACTTAAGGAATATTGATTCCATATGCGATGCGAATCTCCGAAGAAGGGAACGCAATAATGAAAGAATCATTTGTACACAGAAATTTAGTGCCATGAAGAGCCGTTACCTTTTTTTCAATGGTAGCATCATTTGAATCCTTTGCATCGCATACACCAACTTGCTCTATTGCCTCGACCCACAGTTTTGCTAATCCATCTAATATTGGAACCTGAAACGAGACAAACCTAAACTGGTACAAATCATACCTCAACATTAAGTTAAATATTTATTTAGTCATTCAATGAATAACAAGAAATGACTCCTATAGTCAAGGACACAACTGTAATATAACATTCTCTGCAACATCTTATCAAACTAAGAGCCCTCATGGTAACAACCTTTTGTTTAATCGACTGGCAATCGATGTCCAGATGTTTTGAAGCCAAACCATCTAAATCCAATTTTATCTGTAACTACTTAAAAATAAATTTGCATTGTAACTTATATTTGTAGTTATATATACATAGTAAAAAGTACATTAAAAAAGAGGATATATAAGTAGAAATTTTGAAAATTACCTACAAAAGGATGAAATAAGTTATAAAAATGTCTCTTATCCTTAACTTATTAACTTGTATATAAGTCAAAATATTGATTTATCATCAAACAGCTCAAAATATGACTTTCTTCACATTAACGTCACCTCGAAATATAGACTTTTTTCACATAAACATCCCATATCAATAAGTTAAACCCAAATAGAATGAAATATTCCGGTAGTTTAAAGTCATACACACGAACCTGTTCTAATTTATATGCAACATTTTAGAAACCTGTCATGAGTTTACATGTTAAAGACTAGTATATTAGATAATGAAAGATTCAAACTTTGAAGAACATGTATTAGTTCATAACATGAGAGATCTTTGCCGAAACTAAAATCCATATATAGGATCTGTATATGCTTTTTAATACTATATTTGTAATAACTTGCATAATTAGTAGTTTGTGTATGCTCAAAAATTAAAAACATGAACTGTTATGCCATAAAATTGACATTCACGATCTTGAGATGAAACTAAATAACATAGAAAATCAAGTCTCTTGGAAATTTTTGTTTTCAAAATCTCCTTTCGAAATTGACAAGTTCAAAACCTCTTATTTATTGAAATAAACAAGCTGTAATTCATAAAATTCAGTTTTTTAGAAACCAGTCCAGTAATCACTTTTGGAGCTTAAAGAATCATGTTTCAAGGTCTGAAATATTTAAAATTAATTTCCACAGCCTGTAGATTTCTAAAAATAAATCACTAATTCTAGGTAGAAGATTCAAACCTTGAATTCTTTGTTCCTTGAATGTTAGCAATACTTACAAAGCATTGGTGAAAGAAGATCAGGAACAGTGCTTTAAAGAATCGTTCATCTCATCATTTCCTAAATCGAATTCCTGTCGACACTGTTGATTTTGATTTCTATCGTTATCTCGACGGAAGCAAACTAGTGATTGTGGCAGCTAATCCATCATGACAGCAGATCGATTTAACTATCGCGATAATTTATTCAAATACTGTGGCACCTTATATCAAGTGTTGCACAAGCTTTAAATCAAAATTTACAGAAGCACTTTAATCAACAAGTGCGGAAGCTGCCCCAACCCTTACAACAGCTTGTTCAACTATTGCATCACCTCAACCCTATAGATGAGGAAGGCAAACTAACAACTACTGTAGCTCCCAAATCAACTAGCACAGAAGCACTTATCGGAAGAGAACGTTTTGAATTCTAGCAGTAAGGACCCCTTCGTTAACGTTGACGAAAGCAGATCACTTGATACCTGCTTAAAAGGAATAATCATTCGACTCGAATCAGGATCGAGTTCAACATATCAACCTGTAAAGCAAAAAGAATAATTCACATACCACTGTAGACGAACTCGATCTAAATTGGAGAAGCCGCGTGCTAAAAGAAGAGAGCATCGTTCGACAAAGGAAGCACGTAAATCATCATTCGATCGAGCAATTGAAGACGACAGCTTCAATTTTTCCCAAAGCCCTAATTTCGAGAAAAGAGGAACGAGCAAAGGAACAAGGCCAACATTTTTACAGAGCAAAGTAGAAAGAAATAAAAGAAATAAAAGGGTCAGCCTTGTTTTTTAATTGAAAATTAGGGTTTTGATTGGCACATATTACAACGGACATTTTTAGCCCGTTGTAAAATTGGCATCTATTACAACGGGCCTGAATGGACCGTTGTAATAGCCTTCGATTACAATGGGATACCAATGCCCGTTGTAAAAAGGGCGTTGTATATGGCATCTTTTACGCCGAGCCTGAATGGACCGTGGTAATAGCCTTCTATTACAACGGGTAACCAATGCTCATTGTAAAAAGGGTGTTGTAATAGGGCATTTTTGTTGTAGTGGAAACAAACTCCATCCCAATGCGATTTCCAAACCAAAACTTCAAAGACTAAAGACTGAAGAAGATTTCCAAATGCTGCCAAACCAATGACTTCAAAGGCTATCGAATCTACACCTACTATTTGATTATCTAAAAACCCAACTCCAAACTGCCCGTGTGGAAAATTATGGGCATCCATAGTTTAGGAAGGGAACAATAAACTCCAGGTCAGTCATGGGACTGGTGTGAGCAAAAGAAAATAGTTTTGTCTTTTAAACAACAATCAACAAAAGAAAATAAAAAGGAAATTCGCAATGCTTTTTGGAAAATGAAACTACCATAAGGCCTCCCGCCGCACACACCATGCAAACACAGATTTGGAGAAGATTTCTCCTTATGATAGTCAGACATGCTTGATACACAAAATTCTTTTTAATATTATCATTAGTGCATGGTGTGGAAAACGTTTCAAAAGTATAATGTTAATCTTAGCCAGCATAGGTATTTCACACTTATGCTTACTATAACTATTATGTTCAATAGCAGGTTACTGCCATATTCCATGGCAGGTTATACAACTAAAACTGTATAGGGCGCGTATTATTTTTTTGGATTTCCAAAAAATGGTCAGACTAAGGAACTTCCTACTGCCACATGGGTACGCCTCTGGAGGGACGTCCCGAGAACCTACCCGGCTCTCTGCCAACACAAGGCCGGGTTACCTTTGTAACTAGGTAACTACTACTCGAGTATGCCATCCCTTGGTCATTTGCGACCTTTATCCGAGGATCCTCAACCACAAAGCAACAACCACAAAGTAATAAATTTGCAGTAACCACATAGGTTAAATATCTGGGCTCCATACCATGATACCACCCTTTTCCAGAAGGAAAATGACATACCCTAAAGGGCGCGACTGTCATAACCTTGCCGCTCTTTCCTGTTTTGACCATTTTCGGGGTGTGAGGTCCTGATGCAGTCTCGTCCACAAAACTACACTTTTTCACAAAGCCATGCTTCGAACAAAAAATGATCAGCAGCACTTCGTATTCCACATTACCAAATTGGGAATGTATCGCTAGTGATTATCAACTACATAACCACTGAGCTCGTACGTCTCAAAGAAGGGTGTTAAGCTAAGAGAATAAATCTCCGCCACTAAACAGAAATGTATTTGATAGAAACCGGTTTTACATCTTAAATTGTAATGTCAGACACACATCCATAAAAGTCTGTTCCGGATTCGAATAGAACCGAAGGCACTTCCAAAGAAGCTCTTACAAATCTGGATATTCACTAATCTCGTCCGGACTCTCCATCACAAAGGATGATCAAATCTTTATACCGGGGACCAGTCGGTGCAGAGACATTCGACGACTTATCCTTTCGCTTTAAAAATATTCGGACTTCACCACCGGTCTTCAAATGCAATCCATAACGTCGTATCATTATTCGGAATGGGTTATATGACACAAAGGTCCTCTCTAGGCTAAACCGAATAATGAGCGCAATATTTAAAACCCATATGGATAATGGGATCTCAATTAAGTCACAACTTATTATCCAAAACCTTTCTTTCAAATGGTTTAAATCAATTATCATTTTTAAATCTTTAAACAAAAAGATTTACTTCACAAAGTTCACCAATGTTTCACAAAGATTCATTTATTGCCCTTCAAAACAATTCCATTTCAATCCCAAATCTCTAATACAAAAGATACCCTTTTCTAATTTCAAAACAAAGTTTGATAATCTTCCACAAAGGTTCAATTATAGCCTTCAAAACAATTCACAATTCAAATCTTTTATACAAAAGATACATCCTTGAGATCCTCTTATTTTGGAAACAAAGTTCATAAATCTTTAACCTAGATTCATTAATAGCTTTCAAAATAATCAAAAATTCAAACTTGAAATCTTTTCAACACAACTTGGATATCCTTTCTTTATATGAAAGCTATTATTATTTGAAAACAAATAGTTTTCGTTTCAGAAAAATCCGATTTCATTTGCATGAGTTAAAGCCCTTCAAGTCTAAATTTGGGTTAAATTCAAATTTTCAAAACAATACTTTTTAAAATGATTTAAAATCCATATAAACATATTTTTAACTTGTATAACCCCTTTTAAATCATCATTTCAAAACATAGAATTCAATCTTAAATCTTGAATTCAAATTCAAATCAAATTATTTAAATTTCAAAACTTAATCAAGTTATTCAAAATAACTTTTATCTTCAAAACTCCTTTTCAAAAGCTTTTCCATTTCCAAAACCATTTGGATACAACTTTAAAACCTTTTCAAAAATCTATGACTTAGCCGATTTCCTAGTGAAATCCATATTTGTGTGTGTATGGTGCAGTCCAGGGGTTTCACACAATAGTGCAACATCATCAATCATCACAAATTCAAGCATATCAATATCGATAAGCGGCATATTCTTATAACGCTTATCTACACACACAGAATCACAAATAGATAATGTAAATTCATTACAGATAAATAAATTACATTTATCATAGCTTGAATTAAAACAATTCATATCACAAAGCATCACACAATAAAGATATCAAACAATTCACATCATTCAATAGAATACAGTCATCCATAAGGAAGATTAATTGATCATCTGATCAATTGAAACCAGATTAATCACTAACCTAGGTTAATTAATCGATTATAAATTAATTACTTTAAATTATTAATTGATCAACCTTAATTAATAATTGAATAAATTTTTAATCATTAAATAATTAACCCTTAATTATTTAATTACTCTTTAATTAATTATCCTTAATTAATTTATTAATTTATTAACCCTTAATTAATTACCATTTAATTAATCTTAATTGATAAGTGATATTCCTTTAATCGCTTGATTGGTCAATTCCTAATCACAAATTAATTATCTTGAATTAATAACATTAATTAATTAATCAAACTTTAATTAATCACATTAATAAATCGATTTAATAAATTATCCTTTAATTTATCACTTTAAGTGATCAATCTTTAATCAATTAATTATCTTTTAATTAATTAACTTAATAAAAGAATACATTAAGTAATTAATTACATCATTAAATAACCTTTTGAAAATATTTAGATATTAAATTATGTAAACTTACTTTTAAATTGAATAATTTAAAATTTTAACTTTAACATTTTTAAACCTTGGAAAACCTGTTTAAAAGCTTGTTAACATCAAAATTAGAAAATTTGTTTAACAATTACTTTGAAAACTTCATTCATTTTTAATTTATTTTGAAAAATTGCTAAATTCTTCTTTTAAACTTTTAAGGTTGCAAAAGAAACCCGGGCCATTTCTTAGATTCCCCGAGCAAAACTTCGGGCTTCCCCCATACTTCATCTGCTTCGAGTTGTTCTCGCGAGAGACTCGAGCACGAACCCGAGCGTTCGTTTTCTTCCCCAACACTATAACCACCCAAATACTCCAATGCCCATGTGCACAGTTCATCTGAGCAACGACGATCGATGCTGCCATCCTCCACACGTCAACGACTACTCCCACAACCACCACGATCACCCAGAATCTCGAGCAAATTAGAAAATTGAATTTGAGTCACTCGATCCAAATACTGGAACCACCCCCCATCAGAAAATCACCATGTGCCAACCCTCTAGACCACCAGAGAACTCGCTATCCATACCAGAGATGCCGCATGGCCTCCTCGCCACATTCCCCCCACCTGCGATCGCTTCAATTTCGCCTACGGCGATGCGACAACACGTTTTCCGACCATGACCCAAAACTAAGTTAAAACCCTAAATTTTTATCGTACCACTTCCACCATTGATAATAAATACAACGACTATTTTTCCATAGTCTACATCATCTCATCTTCCTTCAGACTCGATCTCGAAGTTCGATTCCATATAGATCATCGGAAATTGATGTTTTTCGCGATTCTGTTCAACTCTTAAATCCAAACAATTTTCAAAGCTAAAAATCATGATATTATCTTTAAAATTCATCAATTTGTAACTCAAATCAGGTTATGAATTCAAAATAAGAATTTGCGAACATCAAATTTTAAGTCTTTGATTTATTTTACTGTAATATATTGTTTTTGAAATATTTACCAAGTATTTCTGCATACAGTTATTTTTAAAATGAAATTGTATGGTTATCATCATTTCCTTTTCAAGGTTCATAGCCAAATATTGATTTTACAAAGAGAATTTGAATTTTAGACTTAAATTTAAAACCCTGTAACCAAAAACAGGGACCTGTACATGTGTATCCAGACATGCAAATTCAACTCTTGCATATACACAAACATATTTGCATCCATTCAAGCATTCGACCGTTACACATTCAATAATTGATTATTTACAAACCAATACAGATGTGGGTTCAAAATTTGCACACCTTGGAAATAAGAAGCAGGGCCTGGAATGTTGAGAACTGGAAAGTAATTTGAACAACTGGAAGATGATATTGATTCTAGGAACTTGATATTTAGTCTAAGTTGCAATTTGAACTTGCTCTGCCCCTTGATCTTTGCTTCGATCTGTTTTCGTATTTTAGTTTCTGGTTTGCTTTGATCTTGTTTGATTTGATTCTCAGGCTTTTGATTTGGTTCTTAAACCTTTGTTTTCAGATTTACTTATTTATCTGGGATCTTATTCCCAGGTTTTCATTTTATTTGAGTTGAATTGATCTGCCATATGATTTTAAATCTGATCTTTGTCTGCTTTGCTTTCTGCGATGACCCGAAATTTTTGGCAATATCAATTTAATAATCTTTATTAATAAATAAATTGATTTGATAATTTTATTTAATAAACTGACAAATTAATTCTTTTAAAAGCTGATAATATTCAATTTGGCAATAATTATTAATATCTTTTCTAGCAATTTTGTAAGATTTATCTTTCAAAGCTAATCAAAATGTTTTCTATTTATAATGTATATATATTGTTATATATATTAAATAGTAAGTCTTTAATTTAATAAGAGCTATGTTTTCAAATTATAATATATATGTATATATATTGTGATTTGGAGTTATATTTTAAAATTCAATATAATAATTTTCAAAACTAATGTTGAAATGTTTTCCATTTAAAATGTATACATTTGTATATACTGAAATGGAAAAATATTGGTTTGAATTTAATAAAAGTGTTTTCATACTTTAAATATATACATAGTTTGTAATTTAGAAATTATAATTTAACATAATACTTTTCAATGGATATTTGGAATTTAAATTTTTAACAACTAAGATAATTTCTTATTTATTTAAAAGATCTTTTAGCTTAAGTTTAAAATAGGATTTAATTAAAAGCACATTTTCCTTTGTTTTCAATAATTCTTTCATTTTAAAAAAAATTCAAACATAAGACAATTTGGTTTGTAAAAATATATAGAGTTAAAATAAAATTTACAAAACATATGTTATATTTAATTGGATCAAAGCATAAGTTATTTATAAACCAATATTTACATAATTTCGTATTTGTATATTTATAAAAAAAAATTTTTGAGGAGAACGGATGTGTAGCATGATACTACACAGCCGATTAATAATATATATATAAATAAGTAGTTCGATCAACAGGCTTGATCGATGGCAAATACAAAAGCAGCATAATTGGAGTTAAGGTTACAAACAGCATGCCAGCATGTAAGTATAGACCAAGAAGTTTCTAATATACATAATTAGTCATAGTTTATCTAGAAAAGAGAAACTGTTGCAGAGAGTGATCCCAAAACGTTGAAAGCAAAAACAATCAAACCCTCAGTTGAAACCAGGTGTAACGACCCGACTTCCTACGCCCAGGAAGAAGTATCGTTTTTAAGAAAGAAAAGGGTGAGAAAATAGAAAAGATAGAGAAGAAAGAACAACAACAACATCAGAATCTCACAGCGGAACGAATAAATTATATTAATCACATAAATATTTAAATAATATATAACATCAATCAGAGCTATACAGATAATACATCACATACTAGACAGTTATAAACACCTGTCCAGTTAATACACCTCAATACAATACAGCTCAAACAATATGACTCAGAGATACCAACACAGCGTAACTATATTATCAACAACGCTGAAGCCTCCTGCTCCATTGCTCCTCCAGAATTCGTCAAAGCTAACCTGAATCCCTTGGCTACCTGTAAAAATTTGGGTACCCGAGAGTTTATGAAAACAAAAATAAACTCTGGGTCAGACATGGGTCTGGTGTGAGTAACAGGTTAAGTTATTTAATTTTGAAAATCCTTTGAAAATAAATGGTATCACGTAAGACTTCCCACACATAAACATGGAAAAGTTTTTACCTTACGCTAACCAAAACATTTGATAGGAAATCCAGTGATATTATAATAGGTCTAGGGTTTTCAAATAAATAGAAAATAGCCGAAATTGTTACATTCATTAAATTCCAGCTACTAGCCACAAAAGTGGGTAATACAATCAAAACCGTAGGCACATATTGGATTTTGGATTCCATACAATGGCAGGGCTACTAGGGTACCGCCCGTCACAGTACGTGGCCTAGATCAACGTACCGAGGATCACTCCCGACCCCCTGCAACACAAGGCCGGAACCATTCCTTGCTGAACAATCCCGAACAAGATAACCCCGCAGTTGGCTGCAGACCAACTGCCCACACAGCCGAATAAAAAGGGACATCTAGACAGGGGAATATCCTTGTCCTGCTTGGGCGTGACCCACCTAACCTTGCTGCACCTCCCCTGTTTTAGCCATTCCCGGTTGATGAGGCTTGAGGATACGATTACCTTTATAGAACATATCTCTTAGAATGCTCATCGCCCGCCCGACGATGTGTTGAAAGCATTCAATCCATACAAGTTCGTTCCGGGTTCGAACGAAACCGAAGGCATTATCCCGTTACACTCATTTTGTAATCACCCTCAGAGTTAACGACGATAACCCTTGCATTCTAAATCTTCATCTTCACTTCAGATTCACGACCTACCGTTAATTTGGAAACGATGTGGTTTTCGGATGTTCCAAATAAGGAAAACCGATCCCGGTCTCATCGAAATCCAAAACGTGTCTTTTAAGGCCAAGTTGTCTATTTAGTCTTAACGGTCCAATCCAATATTATTAATATACACACAGATAGATAATTCACATCTCATAATAGATAATCACATTATCATCATAAACAGATAATTAATATCATCATCCAAAAAGATAATTAAATATTATCATACTTAAATCATACATCCATATCACATAGATATTATCATCCCATATCTGAGATCACAATCAATCAATGAAATATCAATATCATCTATAAGCAATGATTTATGAATCACAAGCTGTAATTAATTTAAAATGAATTAAATTAACTACTTTCATCTTTAATTAATTTAAATTAAATTAAATTAATTACTCATTCCATAAATCCTGCTCTCACAACCATTTATTAATTATAAATCAAATTAATTAATCGTTCTTTAATTACAAGAAATAATTTAGTCTTTAATTAATTTCTCAATTGTATTATTCTAAATCATTCATAGCAGTTAACATTTGATTACTTCCTATTAGTTATTCCTTAATTAACAATTTTTAATTACATCATTAATTATATTAATTAATGATCTCCAATTTATATAAAATTGCTTTATTTAAATTAATTACATTAAGTGATTAATCTTTACTTAAACACAATTATTAATCACCCCTTGATTAATAACAAACCAGTAATTAACTACCTTTAATTACTTATTAATCATCCCATGATTAATTAATTACATAAATTGGTCCTTTGATTAATTACAAAAGAAATTACTCAAATTACTTCACTTACAAATCATCTTGTATGAATTTCATCAAGTAATTATCATCTACTTACTTTCCTAAGTAATTATACTCCATTAATTATACCAAGTAATTTCACATACCAAATCATCAAATGATTTCTAAAATTAATTAATTTAATTTATTTCTTATCATCAATTACTTATATATTCAAATTAATCATCTTTGATTTAAATATCCTTTGCTGCATTCCAGTAGTTTTCCTTAATTTATTTACAGAAATTAATCTTGAATAAATCCATTAATTTATTACATCTATATAGATTTATTACCGTTTAGTTATCTTGTTGATTTATTATTCTTAAATAAATCAATCTCTAATCCCATCATTAATTAAATTAATTTATGATTTCTAATTACATTTTCATTTGTTAATTTATATTAAGAATACAAATCTTCAAATCTCAAATATTAACCCTCTTGATTAATAACATACAGTAATTAATCGTTCTTAATTAATTACTTCTCTGTAACAAGCTTAATCCATTGATTAATTTCAAGTAATTATATTCCAATTACTTCCATTAACAACATCATCCAATTAATTACATCCCGTAATTATCCTTCAATTACTTCTCTAAGTAATTTACTTCCAAAATATCAATCGATTAATCCAAATTAATTAAACTAAATTAATTAACTCAAATTAAATCAATTTACACAATTAATAAGTAATTAATTTCTTAATTACCTTTCAACTAAATAATTACATTTAAACTATTACAATGATTATTATTGAATTAATTAATCCAATTAATTTATTAAAAATCAATCACATTAATTAATTATAAAATAATCTAGTTAATGATCTTCATTAACACTTATTTAATTATTTTCTTCTATTTATCATTGTTAATTATAAGTTTGATTAACCATTAAATTTTATTAATTTAAATAAAAAATCTAATCTATGGTTCTTAATCACATATTAGTTAATTAATTTATTAATTAACTTTAATTACTACTTTTAAACTTATAATTACTAATTTAATTAATATCAATCATTAATTATTCTTACTTAATTAACTTAAAGGTTAATGCATATAAATTCTAAGTCTTTATTACTTAAAGTAACTATTCTTATTATGGATTAATTTTTTACTTTCAAAATGTTTAAACATTTATTTCAAATTACTTCGTAAATAAATTCCAATTTTATCCTTAATAAGGTTTAAAACTAATTTTTTCCAAAACCCCTTTAAACTTACATATTTAATAGCATTAAAACTTATTTGAATCAATTAAATTATAAAACTTTATTTTATTTCCAAATCTAGAATTTCAAATCTAAGTCCTGGTTTTCAATTTTGGAGTTAACTTGTCTAAATCTTTTCTTAACAATTTATATTTCATTTTTGAAATTCAACTCTCTTGAATACACTTAAGCATTAAGCACTTTTAAGTTATTAAAATAATTTAAATTATGGAACTTTATCTTTTTCCAACTCTATTTCAAAACTAACCTAAATTCACCATTTAAACTTGTTTTAGAACTAGGTGTGACTTTGATTTAAATTTAAAACCAAGATTTCAAAACTGTTAAAAACAGTTACAGGTTATAAAACCTGAATACTACAGCCCGAGCCCCCTCTGGTTTACTTCGAGTAAACCCACGAAGTTCCCTATGAAAAACAACGAACTGCTCCGAGTTTTTCCCAGGCGCGCGCGAAATCAACATGAGAGAAAAAAACCTGGAAAACACAACTTCACACCCCCCAAACCTGTAAACGCCACGTGCGCGACACCTTGACCATCGGAGGCCACCAAACTCCGGCCGCGACACCGACCATCTCCCCTCCACCTCCCCTCAAAACCACGTGCCACTCGATGCATCCAATAGGATGAACGAATTAAAGGTTCTCGGCCCTCCAAAACTAGGTGTACGAGCAAAAATTGCTCACCGCCTTTACCACGTTCATCGAACCACTATACGAACATTTTTCCCAGACCCCCCGATCACCCCCGCATCTCCAGTTCCAGTCTCGACCTCCCCGATCAACGCGATCGTCCACGGCGACTCAAAATGCCCAAAATGGACGAACTCGAACTACACCTCACTCCCTCCACTAAAACTCACCATATTCATTTTAAAAATCATAATTTAGTTCAACGATTCGATCCATGTACCTGAATTTATGAATCAAGATGTTCGAATTTTTTTGCTATTATTGAGATGCTTAGTTCTTTTTCCTTTTTCGGTTTCCAGAGTCATATATTTATTACTTTGATTTAAGTAAAATCCCAAACTAGGGTTTGAAATGAAATTTACAGATTTCGTTTACATCTTAAGGCTAAACAAAGATTTGGTTTAAGATTTTGAATTTAAATGAACAAAACTGGAAACAGAGAAAGTACAAAAGTTCAAATACCTGCACACATCTTACTTCAGGAATTCAAAAATATAAACACCCAACCATACTTTACAATACAATATTTATCACAGCAATAACATTCAAACTAATTTATGCTTTAAATTCCTTTTTAAAAGTGGAGTTACTCACCAGATATGTGAAAGAACAGAGGCTAGTTTGCTTAGCAATAGGTTTGAAAAAACATCAGGTTGAACTCTCCCTTTTGATTTCCAGTTGTATTAAATCTTGGTTGTTGTTTAAGTAGAAGCTTTATTTTTGTTTGACATAGTTTTACTTAAGATTCTAGTTTGTATGAACGAATTAGAAAGGGTAAGACTGAGGTATAAATAAAAGAAAGAAGACAGGGATATTGTACAGGGTATATTATTATGTTTTATACACTGTGATAATATTTGTACAATATAGCATACAAATCTTTGTTTGTATAGATTTTAATCAGAGATTTTTTTTTAGGGTGGAGGCTAATATGTTGTACTGTGCTAGAAAGATTTTACATTAATTACTTTTGTTTGTTTGTTTAAGAATGCATAACACTGTCTTCCCTAGCAAGCTTTCATATACACATTTGTTTTTGTTACTGTCATTTGCTTCATGTTCAAGCCTATCACACTACAGTTTATTACTTATGCAGGCCTACAAATACACTTATTTTTATTTTGGTGGCTGAGACCAAAATATTGAGGAAATCATTAAATGTTATTGTCTTTAATATATTTATTTTCTTCCTTAGCAAGCCTTCACATATTCATTTTTCTTTGGCCAGAGGTTAGCAAACACTGAAATGATTTTTAAAACATTCGAATTGACTTTCTTTGTTGGCTGAGGTGAAAACATTTAATGTATATGTCCTTTATGCTTGTATGTGTTCAAAGACATATCTTATATTTGCCTTGCATACTTATTTGATTTTGCTTCTAGATGTTATTTGTTTCCCTTTGTACAATCTGATATATTTGTTTTGGTTAGTCAGTTTACAAACTTGAAGACTCTTTTGTTTCTAGTTTTATTATTGACTTGTTATTATATTTTTGAAAGGTATGTGAATGTTATCATTTTTGTTTTGTTGTTTGAAAACTAAATGAACTTTATAGTTGTTATGTTATTAAATTTAGCTAATGTACTTACTTTACATTTTCCCTAATTTATCTTATAGTCTTGTATTTTTATATGTACATTTTTATTTTATTTATATTATAAAAACACATTTATCAATTTGAAATGATAGATAAAATAAATTATCTTTTTATTATAAACTACATATTTTATAATATATATTAAAGTGTCGTTTGACAAAATTATATTAAAACTCATATATACTTTTAAATCCATATTTAATCAAGCTATACTAAAAAGAAAAGAAAACAAATCTTTTTGTTAATAAATTTTAATTTAAACTTAAGTTAAAATAAGTTTTTAAACTATTTAAACATTTATCTTATGTATTTAAAATCACATAGTTATTTATTAATTAGCTTTGAAAAAAAACTTATATTCAATAAATCATAATTTCCAATTCACTAAAGTGTGTATTAGCACTTGAAACATAATTTATTAGTTAAACTTTAAAACAAATCTCATCTATTTACAATGTATACAAATATATACATTTATAAATAGAAAACAATTCAATTAATTTTTAACAGATAAAATTTACCAATTAAATATTTATTAAAAGAAAAGTATCAATTAGGATCTAATTAACAAAGATATATCAAATCAATTTAATTTTTAATGCAGATTATTAAATTGATATTGCTAGAAAATTCCGGGTTGTCACATTCCTTCCCCCTTAAAAGAATTTCGAACCCGAAATTTAAAAGCAAAGGTAACTTAATACTCTATTTAAGATTTAAATTTTAAATCACACTCATATATCAATCACATGCTAACAATCATCACAACCAATCTACTCAATCAACAAAGCTAACTATCCAGACAAAATTCTGGATAGAGCTCCCTAGAGTTTCCCAGTATAATACCGGAATACTCGATCTATAGAATCCAATCAGTCTATACTACTAATCTATAAAACTCCTTTGAACCAGAGAAAATTCATCCAAAATCAAATCTCCGACTTCGAAATCCAAATTCCTTTGTCTCTTATCCACCAAATACTTCTGATGATCCAGAGCTGCCTTCATCCCTACTAATCATCTCAACCTTTGCTGATAACTCCTAAAACAATCTGAATCCAAAAACAATCCAGTAGAATGATTTTCTCAAAACTAACCAAAACCAAGAACACAACCTTTGCTATCCTCAGTAGAAAACAGCTTCTCTTTTCCAGAAAAGAAAAACAAATGCACTCCCAACTGCTTCCGCTGCTCAACTCTGATCTGGGTAGATGAAAATACTGATGATACACATAAGCACAAACTGGACATCACATTATAAAAATATGATTCAACAGATCCAAAATAAAACTCAGAAGTTCCTCCAAAATCTGAGCTGCTTTACCAATTCCTCTCTCTAGAAACCATTCTATTACTAAGCTGAACCATCGGCACTACTTCTGAAATCCAGTCGATACCAAACTCAACTCCTCAGATGCTAAGGCAAACCACTAACCTCTTCAAAGATATCCATAAAAAGATTTTTGATAAACCAAGAGAATGCCCAATTATCGCAAGTCGCTTTTGCGATCAACCTAAACTAATATACAAGAAAACTGCTCTCTCATTACCAACCTGAACAGCTTAAGCTTATCTAGCCAATCCATTGAAGAAATGGATTTACAAAACTGCCTCTGAACTTCACCTCTAAAGAACAGCTGACAAATGACCTCCTCGCGTGCTGGTAGAACAATCTGAGCTGCAACACTGCTACTGATGCCAAAACTTCTTAATCCTAAACTCCTCGAAAAACTCAGGCCTCAAAGCCAAACACAACATTCAGCTGAACTCAACCTCAAAACTAATGCAGACACACTTCCTTATCCAAAGATCTTTGATAACTTCTTCGGAAACAATCCATTGCTACTGCATCTCAACACACAACTACTATTACTTGAGTTACCAAGATAATATTTCTAGCTTCTGCTCAACTGACAAAAATCCAAATTCTACTCATCCAAACTTGTACATCAAAATGAACTCCAAATCTGAACAGGTTTCCTCCAAAGATTTGGTGAAATCCTTACATCACAAATTTACTCGAGACGGTATTAGGTTTACAGTATCGTCAAATATACTTTTAACCACAGGTAGTCGTGTTACACACACCACTACCCAATCTACCCCTATACTTATATTGGAAAACCCGAACAGGTAATCCAACAAATAGATGAAAATATATATATATATATATATATATATATATATATATATCAAAATTACAAATACGCTCTCTCAGGAAAGAAATCACTCAAGAGCATAGGTATTCACTCAACCTAGCGCTCTGATACCACTGTAACGACCCGACTTCCTACGCCCAGGAAGAAGTATCGTTTTTAAGAAAGAAAAGGGTGAGAAAATAGAAAAGATAGAGAAGAAAGAACAACAACAACATCAGAATCTCACAGCGGAACGAATAAATTATATTAATCACATAAATATTTACATAATATATAACATCAATCAGAGCTATACAGATAATACATCACATACTAGACAGTTATAAACACCTGTCCAGTTAATGCACCTCAATACAATACAGCTCAAATAATATAACTCAGAGATACCAACACAGCGGAACTATATATATCAACAACGCTGAAGCCTCCTGCTCCATTGCTCCTCCAGAATTCGTCAAAGCTAACCTGAATCCCTTGGCTACCCGTAAAAATTTGGGTACCCGAGAGTTTATGAAAACAAAAATAAACTCTGGGTCAGACATGGGTCTGGTGTGAGTAATAGGTTAAGTTATTTAATTTTGAAAATCCTTTGAAAATAAAAGGTATCACGTAAGACTTCCCACACATAAACATGGAAAAGTTTTTACCTTACGCCAACCAAAACATTTGATAGGAAATCCAGTGATATTATAATAGGTCTAGGATTTTCAAATAAATAGAAAATAGCCGAAATTGTTACATTCATTAAATTCCAGCTACTAGCCACAAAAGTGGGTAATACAATCAAAACCGTAGGCACATATTGGATTTTGGATTCCATACAATGGCAGGGCTACTGGGGTACCGCCCGTCACAGTACGTGGCCTAGATCAACGTACCGAGGATCACTCCCGACCCCCTGCAACACAAGGCCGGAACCATTCCTTACTGAACAATCCCGAACAAGATAACCCCGCAGTTGGCTGCAGACCAACTGCCCACACAGCCGAATAAAAAGGGACATCTAGACAGGGGAATATCCTTGTCCTGCTTGGGCGTGACCCACCTAACCTTGCTGCACCTCCCCTGTTTTAGCCATTCCCGGTTGATGAGGCTTGAGGATACGATTACCTTTATAGAACATATCTCTTAGAATGCTCATCTCCCGCCTGACGATGTGTTGAAAGCATTCAATCCATACAAGTTCGTTCCGGGTTCGAACGAAACCGAAGGCATTATCCCGTTACACTCATTTTGTAATCACCCTCAGAGTTAACGACGATAACCCTTGCATTCTAAATCTTCATCTTCACTTCAGATTCACGACCTACCGTTAATTTGGAAACGATGTGGTTTTCGGATGTTCCAAATAAGGAAAACCGTTCCCGGTCTCATCGAAATCCAAAATGTGTCTTTTAAGTCCAAGTTGTCTATTTAGTCTTAACGGTCCAATCCAATATTATCAATATACACACAGATAGATAATTCACATCTCATAATAGATAATCACATTATCATCATAAACAGATAATTAATATCATCATCCAAAAAGATAATTAAATATTATCATACTTAAACCATACATCCATATCACATAGATATTATCATCCCATATCTGAGATCACAATCAATCAATGAAATATCAATATCATCTATAAGCAATGATTTATGAATCACAAGCTATAATTAATTTAAAATGAATTAAATTAACTACTTTCATCTTTAATTAATTTAAATTAAATTAAATTAATTACTCATTCCATAAATCCTGCTCTCACAACCATTAATTAATTATAAATCAAATTAATTAATCGTTCTTTAATTACAAGAAATAATTTAGTCTTTAATTAATTTCTCAATTGTATTATTCTAAATCATTCATAGCAGTTAACATTTGATTACTTCCTATTAGTTATTCCTTAATTAACAATTTTTAATTACATCATTAATTATATTAATTAATGATCTCCAATTTATATAAAATTGCTTTATTTAAATTAATTACATTAAGTGATTAATCTTTACTTAAACACAATTATTAATCACCCCTTGATTAATAACAAACCAGTAATTAACTACCTTTAATTACTTATTAATCATCCCATGATTAATTAATTACATAAATTGGTCCTTTGATTAATTACAAAAGAAATTACTCAAATTACTTCACTTACAAATCATCTTGTATGAATTTCATCAAGTAATTATCATCTACTTACTTTCCTAAGTAATTATACTCCATTAATTACACTAAGTAATTTCACATACCAAATCATCAAATGATTTCTAAAATTAATTAACTTAATTTATATCTTATCATCAATTACTTATATATTCAAATTAATCATCTTTGATTTAAATATCCTTTGCTGCATTCCAGTAGTTTTCCTTAATTTATTTACAGAAATTAATCTTGAATAAATCCATTAATTTATTACATCTGTATAGATTTATCACCGTTTAGTTATCTTGTTGATTTATTATTCTTAAATAAATCAATCTCTAATCCCATCATTAATTATATTAATTTATGATTTCTAATTACATTTTAATTTGTTAATTTATATTAAGAATACCAATCTTCAAATCTCAAATATTAACCCTCTTGATTAATAACATACAGTAATTAATCGTTCTTAATTAATTACTTCTCAGTAACAAGCTTAATCCCTTGATTAATTTCAAGTAATTATATTCCAATTACTTCCATTAACAACATCATCCAATTAATTACATCCCGTAATTATCCTTCAATTACTTCTCTAAGTAATTTACTTCCAAAATATCAATTGATTAATCCGAATTAATTAAACTAAATTAATTAACTCAAATTAAATCAATTTACACAATTAATAAGTAATTAATTTCTTAATTACCTTTCAACTAAATAATTACATTTAAACTATTACAATGATTATTATTGAATTAATTAATCCAATTAATTTATTAAAAATCAATCACATTAATTAATTATAAAATAATCTAGTTAATGATCTTCATTAACACTTATTTAATTATTTTCTTCTATTTATCATTGTTAATTACAAGTTTGATTAACCATTAAATTTTATTAATTTAAATAAAAAATCTAATCTGTAGCGATCCGAGTTCCCACTCCCGGAAAATCGCATCACTAATTAAGAAAGAAAGGGATAGAAGAAGAAAAGAAAGAGAAGAAAAAGAAACAACACATCAGAATCTCACAGCGGAACGATTTAAATATAATATAGAACATATACATAGTATCATATACATTAGAGTACACAACTAAACATCTCAAATTTAGACAGTTATAACTTTTCTGTCTAATACAATACAAGATCATCATACAGAATATCAACACAGCGGAAACTCTAACTATATATCTACACGCTGAAGCCTCCTGCTCCGTAGCTCCTCCAGATTTCGTCAAGAGATAACTTGAATCACTTGACTACTCATATATAATATGAGTACCTAAGAGTTTAATAAAACATAAAATAAACACTCGGGTCAGACAGGGGTCTGGTGTGAGTAAACGGTTTAAGATTGCTTAACTTTAGAAAATCCTTTGAAAAGAAAGGTATCACGTAAGACTTCCCACACATAAACATGGAAACGTTTTTACCTTACGCTAACCAAAACATTTGATAGGAAATCCAGTGATATTATAATAGTGTCTAGGGTTTTCAAGTAAATATGAAATAGCCGAAATTGTTACATGATTAAATTCCAGCTACTAGCCACAAAAGTGGGTAATACAAACAAAACCGTAGGGTCTCGTAGGGTAAATGGGTTTCCATCAATGGAAGGGCTACTGGGGTACCGCCAGTGACAGTACGTGGCCTAGATCACCGTACCGAGGAGTACTCCCACTCCCCTGCAACACAAGGCCGGGACCATTCCTTACTAAATAGTCCCGAACAAGACCACCCCGCAGTTGGCAGCAGTTCCAACCGCCCAATAAGCCGAAATATAAAGGGACATCTAGACATGGATGTATCTCGCTCTCCAGTGGGAGCGACCCACGAAGCCTTACTGCACCTCCCCTGTTTTAGCCATTCCCGGTTGATGAGGCTTGAGGCTGTGATTACCTTTGTAGGACCAATTATCTTAGAATGCTCATCGTCCGCCTGACGATGTGCTGAAAGCATTCAATCCATACAAGTTCGTTCCGGGTTCGAACGAAACCGAAGGCACTATCTCGTTGCACTCATTTTGGAATCAACCTCAGAGTCAACGACCATAGCCCTTGCACTCTGATTCACCATCTCGAATCTATAAGCACTATTCCGTCAAACTCATTACGGAATCACCCACAGAGTTATACTGACGTATAGCCCTTACACCTCGAGTCTTCACTTGCTCCACTTGGATTAACGACCAAACGTTTAATTGGAATCGATGTGGTTTTCGGATATCCAAATATGGAAACCCGATCCCGGTCTCACCGAAACCAAACGCCATTTTAATGTCCAAGTTATTCTTAAGGGATTTAAATAATAGATATTTATAAATATCACTTAACATAAATGGATGTATTCACAACACAGATAGATAATCATTTATTATCACATGCAGCTATACATATCACATAGCAACATATATATCACATTCAGATATAGCATATTCACATCATCACCCATCAATCAATGTCATCCAGCAACAACCAATATCATTGTCTCATCTAATGATATATATCGTCCAATCATTTATCATTCATAAACAAGTTTGATTCAAACTTGATTAATTTAATTAATCCTTAAATTAAATTAATCCTTAATTAATCACTTGTACTATCTTCAATCCAACTTCTTATTCATTAATTAATTAACATCACTTAATTATCCATTTCAATTAATCTCCCCTGATTAATTATCACTTAATTGCTAATTCTTACTTAATTACCATATTAATTAATCATCCTGATTAATTACTTCCAAATTATACTAAGTAATTACCTCTTACCTTCTAAAATTAACCAACCTTGATTAATTATTCTTTAATTATCCTGATAATTATTCCTTAATTACCTTTAATTAATTACACCTGATTAATCACTTTTAATTAATCACACTTGATTAATTACTTTTAATTAATCATACTTAATTAATTATTTTTAATTTATCACCCTTTTATTAATTACCTTTAATTACATTTAGTAATTAAAACTAAATTATAAACTAATTATTCTTAAATTATAAATTAATAATTAATTAGTTATTTTCATTAATTAATGATTACTTCATTAATTAAAATTTCTTTCTTAATTAATTACTTTAACAAGTAATTAATCACTTAATTAATTTCTCTTAATCCTTTTATTAATTAATCATTAATCAAATAATTTAAATCTTTAACCAATTATTAATTAATTCTTTAATTAATAACAAAGTGATTAACTCTTAATCACATTTACCTAATTACTTTAATAAAGTAATTAACTTTTACTTAATAACCTCTAGTAATTAACCATTTAATTACTTAATTACTTCCCAAGTAATTATATTAGATTAATCCAAAGTGATCATCTTAATTAATCACAAGTTAATTACTTAATTAACTATTTAACTTAATTATTTAAATTTAATTAAATGATTCTTAAGTTCTTATATTATAAAGATTCTTAATTAAGAAAACATTGCCTTAATTAAATCTTTTATATTAATCAATAACACTTATATAAATCTTAATTGAGTTATCACAATTATTCTCACAATTATTTATCTTTAGATAAATAAAATTATAATTTACATAATATAAAATTTATTATAGTTGATTATCAAATTCTTAATCATTATACTTTATTTAAAATAAAATATAACCTTTTAGAAATCAATTTATAAATAAACACATTTTAAATTAAACTATTAAATCTTTAAAAACCTTTCCAAATTTATTTATTAAAGTTTAATACAAACTTTATTTCAAATCCACTTATTTTTAATTTTAAAACTTGCATATTCCAAAATATATAAACTTGTTTCAAAATTTTAAATTTGAACAAATTTAGTTTAAAAAAAAACTTGTTAAACTTGCTTTAAAACTTGAATCATTACAAGTATCAAAGTTTTCTTTGTTTTAAAACTTTACTGTTAACAATTTTTTTTTAAACTTTTAATATCTCCTGAAACCAAACAAAACCTACTCAATATACTCGAGCAAACCCCCAGAAACTCACGCGTCGACCCCAGCTTCTCATTCTTATACCTGCTTCGAGACAGAACGACGAAAACACGATGGAGGCTTCGAGTTTCCTCCCTCTTCTCATTCTAGAACCCAACTACCTGATACCCCTTGCACCGTGCAACGTGCACCGCTCCCCCTTTCACCAGCGATCACCTCCATGATGTCGCCCAGTCATCCTCAACCCCAACGTTGTAACGCGACACCCAGAACCTCAAATTCAAACGAAAATCAAAAATTCAACACTCGAACCCATCAACTCGAAACACAGCAACCGGAAATTTACCCACTGCCGACCATCCCCTTCACCGGAGACCTCGCCACCATCACCGTAACTTCATCTCACTTCCCATCATCTCCCTAACCCCTCGCGATAGCCTCCAGATTACCCACGAAGTCGCGAAGTTAAGATGAACAGTGACAGTAAGAACAGGAAGCAAAACCCTATTCTAACAAATTCCAACCACCTCGATCCATAATAAAATCAAATTCCATTTTTCCCATGATCATCATTATCCCCTACTCCTTCATGCTTAAAGACAGGGTTCAATTCGCCATCATTTGCCATGAATCAACCAAATTGCACAAAACTGTCAACCCAGAAATTCACTTCGATTTCTAATCTAAAAATCAAGGTGCATATCTCAAAAATCATGATTTGGCCCTAAGAATTCAATTATGAGATCAAAAACTAAAATTGATTTAATAATTTTTACCTCAATTTATTCTTTTTACATTAAATTTTAAAATTCAAGATAATTACAAAGTTTAACAGCCTACAACTATTTTTAGTTGATGGATAGTTTGATTACAAACATCTTTTATTTACAATTCAAAGTCAAGTTTAAATCTAAAAACTTGTTATTGAATTTATTACAAAATTTGAAAGCTGTTAATAAACACACAGAACATGTACTTCATCCACACAGACAACCAAATGAAAAAGATAAACATGTATCAAATTCGAATTCAAGCATTCGAATAACATCAAGTTACTCATTCCCAAGAACATGATGAAATTCAGGTTTTAAAAATCTGTTTTTAAAAAAAAATCTTTTACTCACCTTTGAAAAACAGAAGACAGAGACTGCACTTCTTTCCCAGGCTTAAATTTTCTTTTGCATGTTGAAGATTTACATCCTGATGCTTGATTACTGATTGTTCTTAAAAATGAACTTGCATTAGCCTCTGATTTGAATTTTCCAAGTTTTCACAGATTGAATTCCTGAATTAACTTCTTGCTTCTTGTTTTCATATTTTCAGATTTTACTTTCTTTTGGTTATTTGAACTTTGTTTTGATTTGCATTTTTTTTTCAGATTTGTATTTTTGTTTGAAAGAAGAAAGTGATTTCTTAGCTGAAAATTAAAAGTAAATTCCTTCTTCATATTTTACAAATTTTAAATTTTTAAATTAAGTTATCAATAGAATTGCCACTTGTCCCATATATGTTTATATTCTAACAAATGTCTTTTAATAAGCTAAATATACTTACAAGTGTTATCTTAATGTTTAACAAATGTTTTTAATATTTAATTAATATTTTAAATGTTATTTCCTTATTAATAATCTATTTAAGCTACATACATTTATGTAATGTTAGATAATTATAAAATGCTTCCATCTTATAAAAATATTAGGCTTTCATTATCTTAAAAACAAATTCATATATGCATTTTTTAAATAACTTGTATTTTAATCAATTTAATTTTATCATTTGTTCATAAATTGAGAAAATTAGTTTAACTCCTTACATAGATTTTTAAAACAATTTTTATCTTATTAAAAACAAAAGCTAAAATATATGTTTATAAAATAAGAAATTAACTTTATTATTTAAAATTTAAATTTCAAATATCATTTCAAAGACATTAAATCAAATTATCATTTCAAATTTCAAAACTAAATATATTCAAGTTTGGAAACTCTTGTTAAATTTAAATTAATAATTTTCCTATTTCAAATATATATACAAATATATATACACATTTCAAATAGAAAAACATTCTAATATTAAATTTGTTAATTTCCAAATTAAATTTTAAAACAAATTCAAATCACAATATATACATTTATATATATATATTACAATTTGAATATAAAGTTTTATTACATTAAAACTTCTTATTTACCAAAATAAATATTTCCAAATCAAATTATTATAAACTTCAAAAGAATTTAATCTTGCCTATTTATATTGCAAAGAAAAATATTAATAGATATTAACAAATTATTATTATCAATCTTTAAAATAAATTTAACTTGTCAATTTATAATATAAAATGATCAAATCAATTTAATTATTATCAAAGATTACTAAATTCATATTGCTCAAAATTCCGGGTCGTCGCATTCCTCCCCCCTTAAAAGAATTTCGTCCCCGAAATTTAAAAGTAAAGATAATTTAATAACCCAGCTAAAGAATTTAAATTCCTATCAGCAAATCAAACCATTAATCATAGCAACCAATTCAAACAAATAATTTTATCTATCAGAAAAATTCTGAATAGAACTTCCTAATATCATCAAGAGTTTCCAGATTCTTATACTGGAATACTCGCTCTACAAATCTTAAGTAACTACACTACTAAAACCAAGAACTCCCTCATCTGATTCTTCAAATCTGAACAAGATATCAGACTAAACTCAAAACCAGCCCAACTATCAGATACTTTTGAACTGCTGATTCTATTACCCAAAGAATCATACACATATTCCTCAGAGATATGTGAAATACAATGAATTCCAGCTATCCAAACTGGCAATTCAATCCTGTAGATCAAAATCTAATCTCTAGAGAACACAGAAAAACTTAAAATACCTCTGGAGCTAGCTCTCCAGTTTTACCCAGTCTTATATCTCTTTTCAGCGGATAAAAGTAAAACAATATCCAAACTCTAACAGCACATTTCAAAATTTCTCAATTCTTAACTGCACAACTCTTCAGATGCTTCTGAGTCACCTCCAATATTCCTGATCAGCCTAACCCTTGCTGATTTCCTTAAGAAACAACAACACTAATTCAAACCAAATCTCCAGATCCTACTCAACAAAATGGCTCTCCCAAAAATAATTCGCTAAAATCCAAAATACAACTCTATTCCACAAACATCAATGGACTGCAAACCTACCTCTCTTATCTAGAATAGCCAAACAGTTGCACCTGACAACATTACCTACCAAATACAGAAAATTCCTTCGTATTTGAATTTCCTGTAGAAATCTCTTACTGCAACTCCCGGTTGCTCTCATTCCAGAATAACTGCCAACTCGCTTCCGCTGCACAACTCTGATCTAGAGCAGATATGAATGCCATCGAAGAACACAAGAAAAACCTTTCTCCATACACAGTTCATCTGACTCATAAAATCTTAGTGACCATTCCACTTGGTCAAAACATCTCAACAGAATCTCAACTTAGAATAAGATGATCAATCCTTTTCCAAAGAATCTTGAGCTGCCTCACCAAATTCTTCTCGCTCCAAGAGTCATCCCTCTTCATGGTTGAACCATCAAAATTATTCCTGAATTCCAAGTTGATAAGAAAACTCAATCTTCGATTCAGGTCAACTTCTAATTTCCCCAAAAACATCTGGAGAATCTCCGACTACTTCCATAGATTTCACCTCTACTCGAGATGCCTCAATTCCCAAGCCAAAGAATATTCAAAGATTTCCCAAACTAATCGCAAGTCACTTTTGCGATTCCACTCAGTTCTGATTCCAAAGAACTGTCTCTCCAACTAGAACAACTTTCCTATTCCAGATAAATCTTACCAGAATGGCTCATCTACCATAAAATGATAGACCACTTCCAACAGATATCATGCTCTGCTGAGCCTTCCAAAGAAAAGAATAAGCCTTCATTATCTGCCTGGTCTGCTGATAGTAGAATTCCAAAGATTGCTGAATCATCGAAGATATAGGTCATGCTACTGCTTCCAAACTTCACTTCAAAGATACAGCTAAACCAAATATCTTCCTTAACCAGAAGCTTCTTGAAACAGAAAACTAACATCCAAATCCTCTAAAACATCCTTAAGATGAGTCGACATCTTCTCAAGAAAACTCGGCTCCAAACCAAACACCAACCACTTATCTTCTCATAAAGAAAACAAATGAGACCATATCTGAAATGAGGTAACTCATCGACCTTAGTCTCCTACTTAATACGGACAAGACATCCTTACTTGAGATCCGGAGAATCTCTAAACACTCGAATCTTCACTGCAGCAGGCATCAATGCTCTTCTAACACCATCTAAATCTGGCTCCAAAAGAAACATCTTCAGAACTATCTATGGAAACTGCACCTCATCACACAGCTGTTCTTACCTGAAGCTATCAAGATACCACCACTTGCTTCCCCTCAGCGGACAACTCAACTCTTGGAAATCCCGCTCATTTGAGAGCAAATCAACCTCACACTTCAAGAATATATACCAGTACTTGCAAATACTTCCTTTGGACTCAAAGAAATCCTTTCACCAATCTACACAACTTATTCGAGAAGGTATTAGGTCTACAATCTCGACAGACACATCTCCAACCACAACATATAAACCACTTCCATTAGTGGTAGTCGTGCTCCACAAACTCCTACCTTATCTACCTTTATACCTTATGTTGGAGAATCCGAACAGATAACCCGACAGATTAGGTAGTTATATAAATATATATTTATATAAAAATTACAAGTACGCTCCCTCAAGATAGACACCTCTCCAGGAGCCTAGGTATTCACTCAACCTAATGCTTTGATACCAACTGTAGCGACCCGACTTCCCACTCCCGGAAAATCGCATCACTAATTAAGAAAGGGATAAAAGAAGAAAAGAAAGAGAAGAAAAAGAAACAACACATCAGGATCTCACAACGGAACGATTTAAATATAATATAGAACATATACATAGTATCATATACATCAGAGTACACAACTAAACATCTCAAATTTAGACAGTTATAACATTTCTGTCTAATACAATACAAGATCATCATACAGAATATCAACACAGCGGAAACTCTAACTATATATCTATACGCTGAAGCCTCCTGCTCCATAGCTCCTCCAGATTTCGTCAAGAGATAACCTGAATCACTTGACTACTCATATATAATATGAGTACCCAAGAGTTTAATAAAACAGAAAATAAACACTCGGTCAGACAGGGGTCTGGTGTGAGTAAACGGTTTAAGATTGCTTAACTTTAGAAAATCCTTTGAAAAGAAAGGTATCACGTAAGACTTCCCACACATAAACATGGAAAAGTTTTTACCTTACGCTAACCAAAACATTTGATAGGAAATCCAGTGATATTATAATAGTGTCTAGGGTTTTCAAGTAAATATGAAATAGCCGAAATTGTTACATGATTAAATTCCAGCTACTAGCCACAAAAGTGGGTAATACAAACAAAACCGTAGGGTCTCGTAGGGTAAATGGGTTTCCATCAATGGCATGGCTACTGGGGTACCGCCCGTCACAGTACGTGGCCTAGATCACCGTACCGAGGAGTACTCCCACTCCCCTGCAACACAAGGCCGAGACCATTCCTTACTGAACAGTCCCGAACAAGACCACCCCGCAGTTGGCTGCAGTTCCAACCGCCCACTAAGCCGAAATATAAAGGGACATCTAGATAAGGATGTATCTCTCTCTCCAGTGGGAGTGACCCACGAAGCCTTGCTGCACCTCCCCTGTTTTAGCCATTCCCGGTTGATGAGGCTTGAGGCTGCGATTACCTTTATAGGACCAATTATCTTGGAATTCTCATCGTCCGCCTGACGATGTGCTGAAAGCATTCAATCCATACAAGTTCGTTTCGGGTTCGAACGAAACCGAAGGCACTATCTCGTTGCACTCATTTTGGAATAACCCTTAGAGTCAACGACCATAGCCCTTGCACTCTGATTCACCATCTCGAATCTATAGGCACTATTCCGTCAAACTCATTACGGAATCACCCACAGAGTTATACCGACGTATAGCCCTTACACCTCGAGTCTTCACTTGCTCCACTTGGATTAACGACCTAACGTTTAAGTGGAATCGATGTGGTTTTCGGATATCCAAATATGGAAACCCGATTCCGGTCTCACCGAAACCAAACGCCATTTCAATGTCCAAGTTATTCTTAAGGGATTTAAACAATAGATATTTAGAAATATCACTTAACATAAATGGACGTATTCACAACACAGATAGATAATCATTTATTATCACATGCATCCATACATATCACATAGCAACATATATATCACATTCAGATATAGCATATTCACATCATCACCCATCAATCAATGTCATCCAACAACAACCAATATCATTGTCTCATCCAATGATATATATCATCCAATCATTTATCATTCATAAACAAGTTTGATTCAAACTTGATTAATTTAATTAATCCTTAAATTAAATTAATCCTTAATTAATCACTTGTACTATCTTCAATCCAACTTCTTATTCATTAATTAATTACAAATTAATTAATTAACATCACTTAATTATCCATTTCAATTAATCTCCCCTGATTAATTATCACTTAATTACTAATTCTTACTTAATTACCATATTAATTAATCATCCTGATTAATTACTTCAAAATTATACTAAGTAATTACCTCTTAATTACCTTCTAAAATTAATCAACCTTGATTAATTATTCTTTAATTATCCTGATAATTATTCCTTAATTACCTTTAATTAATTACACCTGATTAATCACTTTTAATTAATCACACTTGATTAATTACTTTTAATTAATCATACTTAATTAATTATTTTTAATTAATCACCCTTTTATTAATTACCTTTAATTACATTTAGTAATTAAAACTAAATTATAAACTAATTATTCTTAAATTATAAATTAATAATTAATTAATTTCATTAATTAATGATTACTTCATTAATTAAAATTTCTTTCTTAATTAATTACTTTAACAAGTAATTAATCACTTAATTAATTTCTCTTAATCCTTTTATTAATTAATCATTAATCAAATAATTTAAATCTTTAACCAATTATTAATTAATTCTTTAATTAATAACAAAGTGATTAACTCTTAATCACATTTACCTAATTACTTTTAATAAAGTAATTAACTTTTACTTAATAACCTCTAGTAATTAACCATTTAATTACTTAATTACTTCCCAAGTAATTATATTAGATTAATCCAAAGTGATTATCTTAATTAATCACAAGTTAATTACTTAATTAACTATTTAACTTAGTCATTTAAATTTAATTAAATGATTCTTAAGTTCTTATATTATAAAGATTCTTAATTAAGAAAACATTGTCTTAATTAAATCTTTTATATTAATCAATAACACTTATATAAATCTTAATTGACTTATCACAATTATTCTCACAATTATTTATCTTTAGATAAATAAAATTCTAATTTACATAATATAAAATTTATTATAGTTGATTATCAAATTCTTAATCATTATACTTTATTTAAAATAAAATATAACCTTTTAGAAATCAATTTATAAATAAACACATTTTAAATTGAACTATTAAATCTTTAAAACCTTTCCAAATTTATTTATTAAAGTTTAATACAAACTTTATTTCAAATCCACTTATTTTTATTTTTAAAACTTGCATATTCCAAAATATATAAACTTGTTTAAAACTTTTAAATTTGAAACAAATTTAGTTAAAAAAAAACTTGTTAAACTTGCTTTAAAACTTGAATCATTACAAGTATCAAAGTTTTCTTTGTTTTAAAACTTTACTGTTAACAATTTTTTTTTAAACTTTTAATATCTCCTGAACCCAAACAAAACCTACTCAACATACTCGAGCAAACCCCCAGAAACTCACGCGTCGACCCCGAGCTTCTTATTCTTATACCTGCTTCGAGACAGAACAACGAAAACACGATGGAGGCTTCGAGTTTCCTCCCTCTTCTTATTCCAGAACCCAACAACCTGATACCCCTTGCACCGTGCAACGTGCACCGCTCCCCCTTTCACCAGCGATCACCTCATGACGTCGCCCAGTCATCCTCGACCCCAACATTGTAACGCGACACCCAGAAACTCAAATTCAAACGAAAATCAAAAATTCAACACTCGAACCCATCAACTCGAAACACAACAACCAGAAATTTACCCACTGTCGACCATCCCCTTCACCAGAGACCTCGCCACCATCACCGTAACTTCATCTCACTTCCCATCATCTCCCTAACCCCTCGCGATAGCCTCCTGATTACCCACGAAGTCGCGAAGTTAAGATGAACAGTGACAGTAAGAACAGGAAGCAAAACCCTATTCTAACAAATTCCAACCACCTCGATCCATAATAAAATCAAATTCCATTTTTCCCATGATCATCATTATCCCCTACTCCTTCATGCTCAAAGACAGGGTTCAATTCGCCATCGTTTGCCATGAATCAACCAAATTGCACAAAACTGTCAACCCAGAAATTGACTTCGATTTCTAATCTAAAAATCAAGGTACATATCTCAAAAATCATGATTTGTCCCTAAGAATTCAATTATGAGATCAAAAACTAAAATTGATTTAATAATTTTTACCTCAATTTATTATTTTTACTGTAAATTTTAAAATTCAAGATAATTACAAAGTTTAACAGCCCACAACTATTTTTAGTTGATGGATAGTTTGATTACAAACATCTTTTATTTACAATTCAAAGTCAAGTTTAAATCTAAAAACTTGTTATTGAATTTATTACAAAATTTGAAAGCTGTTAATAAACACACAGAACATATACTTCATCCACGCAGACAACCAAATGAAGAAGATAAACATGTATCAAATTCGAATTCAAGCATTCGAATAACATCAAGTTACTCATTCCCAAGAACATGATGAAATTCAGGTTTTAAAAATCTGTTTTTAAAAAAAATCTTTTACTCACCTTTGAAAAACAGAACACAGAGACTGCACTTCTTTCCCAGGCTTAAATTTTCTTTTGCATGTTGAAGATTTACATCCTGATGCTTGATTACTGATTGTTCTTAAATATGAACTTGCATTAGCCTCTGATTTGAATTTTCCAAGTTTTCACAGATTGAATTCCTGAATTAACTTCTTGCTTCTTGTTTTCATATTTTCAGATTTTACTTTCTTTTGGTTATTTGAACTTTTTTTTGATTTGCATTTTTTTTCAGATTTTTTTTTTGTTTGAAAGAAGAAAGTGATTTCTTAGCTGAAAATTAAAAGTAAATTCCTTCTTCATATTTTACAAATTTTAAATTTTTAAATTAAGTTATCAATAGAATTGCCACTTGTCCCATATATGTTTATATTCTAACAAATGTCTTTTAATAAGCCAAATATACTTACAAGTGTTATCTTAATGTTTAACAAATGTTTTTAATATTTAATTAATATTTTAAATGTTATTTCCTTATTAATAATCTATTTAAGCTACATACATTTATGTAATGTTAGATAATTATAAAATGCTTCCATCTTATAAAAATAAACTTTAGGCTTTCATTATCTTAAAAACAAATTCATATAGGCATTTTTTAAATAACTTGTATTTTAATCAATTTAATTTTATCATTTGTTCATAAATTGAGAAAATTAGTTTAACTCCTTACATAGATTTTTAAAACAATTTTTATCTTATTAAAAACAAAAGCTAAAATATATGTTTATAAAATAAGAAATTAACTTTATTATTTAAAATTTAAATTTCAAATATCATTTCAAAGACATTAAATCAAATTATCATTTCAAATTTCAAAACTAAATATATTCAAGTTTGAAAGCTCTTGTTAAATTTAAATTAATAATTTTCCTATTTCAAATATATATACAAATATATATACACATTTCAAATAGAAAAACATTCTAATATTAAATTTGTTAATTTCCAAATTAAATTTTAAAACAAAGTCAAATCACAATATATACATATACATATATATATATATATATATATATATTACAATTTGAATATAAAGTTTTATTACATTAAAACTTCTTATTTACCAAAATAAATATTTCCAAATCAAATTATTATAAACTTCAAAAGAATTTAATCTTGCCTATTTATATTGCGAAGAAAAATATTAATAGATATTAACAAATTATTATTATCAATCTTTAAAATAAATTTAACTTGTCAATTTATAATATAAAATGATCAAATCAATTTAATTATTATCAAAGATTATTAAATTGATATTGCTCAAAATTCCGGGTCGTCACATAATCTATGGTTCTTAATCACATATTAGTTAATTAATTTATTAATTAACTTTAATTACTACTTTTAAACTTATAATTACTAATTTAATTAATATCAATCATTAATTATTCTTACTTAATTAACTTAAAGGTTAATGCATATAAATTCTAAGTCTTCATTACTTAAAGTAACTATTCTTATTATGGATTAATTTTTTACTTTCAAAATGTTTAAACATTTATTTCAAATTACTTCGTAAATAAATTCCAATTTTATCCTTAATAAGGTTTAAAACTAATTTTTTCCAAATCCCCTTTAAAATTACATATTTAATAGCATTAAAACTTATTTGAATCAATTAAATTATAAAACTTTATTTTATTTCCAAATGTAGAATTTCAAATCTAAGTCCTGGTTTTCAATTTTGGAGTTAACTTGTCTAAATCTTTTCTTAACAATTTATATTTCATTTTTGAAATTCAACTCTCGTGAATACACTTAAGCATTAAGCACTTTTAAGTTATTAAAATAATTTAAATTATGGAACTTTACCATTTTCCAACTCTATTTCAAAACTAACCTAAATTCACTATTTAAACTTGTTTTAGAACTAGGTGTGACTTTGATTTAAATTTAAAACCAAGATTTCAAAACTGTTAAAAACAGTTACAGGTTATAAAACCTGAATACTACAGCCCGAGCCCCCTCTGGTTTACTTCGAGTAAACCCACGAAGTTCCCCGTGAAAAACAATGAACTGCTCCGAGTTTTACCTAGGCGCGCGCGAAATCAACATGAGAAAAAAAAACCTGGAAAACACAACTTCACACCCCCCCAAACCTGTCAACGCCACGTGCGCGACACCCTGACCATCGGAGGCCACCAAACTCCGGCCGCGACATCGACCATCTCCCCTCCACCTCCCCTCAAAACCACGTGCCACTCGGTGCATCGAATAGGATGAACGAATCAAAGGTTCTCGGCCCTCCAAAACTAGGTTTACGAGCAAAAATTGCTCACCGCCTTTACCACGTTCATCGAACCACTATACGAACATTTTTCCCAGACCCCACGATCACCCCCGCATCTTCAGTTCCAGTCTCGACCTCCCCGATCAACGCGATCGTCCACGGCGACTCAAAATGCCCAAAATGGACGAACTCGAACTGCACCTCACTCCCTCCACTAAAAATCACCATATTCATTTTAAAAATCATAATTTGGTTCAACGATTCGATCCATGTACCTGAATTTATGAATCAAGATGTTCGAATTTTTTTGCTATTATTGAGATGCTCAGTTCTTTTTCCTTTTTCGGTTTCCAGAGTCATATATTTATTACTTTAATTTAAGTAAAATCCCAAACTAGGGTTTGAAATGAAACTTACAGATTTCGTTTACATCTTAAGGCTAAACAAAGATTTGGTTTAAGATTTTGAATTTAAATGAACAAAATTGGAAACAGAGAGAGTACAAAAGTTCAAATACCTGCACACATCTTACTTCAGGAATTCAAAAATATAAACACCCAACCATACTTTACAATACAATATTTATCACAGCAATAACATTCAAACTAATTTATACTTTAAATTCCTTTTTAAAAGTGGAGTTTGTGACGCCCCACCTCTATACCCATGCTAGCCAAGTACATTACGGTGAATGCTGTCGACTAGCATGGAGAATAAGGCTGTTGAGGAGCGACCATCCGTGTAATTTCTTTGCGCGAGCATCGATATGTCAGATAATATAACATGCATTCTATTTTAAGAGGAAATCCGACATACCAACACAAACTCAAAGCTACTACACGGTGGCTATATAAATCCTTCGGAAACAAATATAGAAATAAACATAACACAAATCAGTCACAGACAATTCATATCACAAAGGCGGAATAAGATATGAATATTACACTAGGAAGTGTACATCAGAGTAGTGGTCTCAAAAGTTCCACAATATCACAAAAGAATAGTTACATGAACTACACAAAAGAATAAGTATACATTATGGAGTCTATATCTCAATGTATACAACAATAACTACTAATCTAAGTAGTTAACCAAAAGCAAGAGAAATCAATCCCAAGAGAGAAGTCAAGCAGAAGCACCTGTAACATCTCGGTCTGACCCGAGTATTATTTAATAAGAAAATAATAAACGGATCAGTCTAACTATAAATATCAGATGAAACGATATAGAATAAGAGATATGACTAAACACATAATAATCACGATGCCAAGATGTGATATATATAAATATATACTTAGTTGATAATCATCAAGAGATTAATCAATGTCACCAAATCTTCACAAGAATCAAAGAATCGTCATACTCCAAATTTCGTTCACCATACTATAAATGTTGACGATAATATCAACATCAATCACAAAAGTCAATGACACACAAATTCCAGAAGACTACACAAGAAATCCAGAGACCACTAAAGTCAATGACACACAAATTCACCAATGCACAAATAATTGATAAAACTTATCAATGGAAATCACGAAAAATTGGTGAAACACAAATTCTAGGAATCTACACAAGAAATCCAGAAATCACAAAGGGGGGGAGAAGCCTATCACAAACGGGAGCATAAAGCTCACCAACATGTGTATCACAAACGGAACGCTAATTCCATGGTCGCTAACCATCACAAATTGAGCCGAAGCTCCACAAACGGCCCGAAGACCATGGGTTGCTACCCCATCACAAATTGAGTCGAAACTCCACAAAACGGGGTTTAGTCTCCCTCGCAGACAAAGAGACATCGCACATTGCTAGTCTAAATCACAAAGATGATCGTCATGATCAGCGAGAAGTGTCAATTACACTAAGCTAGTAAATATATGAGTTTAGCTTCATGTCCCATAACCACTTGCTTAACTTAAATATTTACGAACAAACTGTAAATCTCCACTAGAAAATTGTCACAAGAGGTTCAATCGAACAAGTCCAAGAATTAACCGACAAAGTAAACGCAAGCGTTTCATACCACTAGTTTTACTAAGCCGTTTAATTAGATTTCTCATACGAGTGAGGTAAAGGTTTGTATATACTAATAGATTGGAAAACGGTTTTATAAACGAATTTGGTATTAAAAGAGTATTGAAATCGTTTGAGTAAAGAGTTTTGATATTTACTACTAGTATAGGAAACCTTTATATTTTTAAAGTGACAAATCACGAAGAAGATTGTAAGAACAATCAATCACAAAAATTCACATACGAAGACGTGAATAAAATCCAATGAAATCGATAAAGGATCCATCGAAATGGATATTCAAAAATCCCTAAAAAGAATCATCAAAGTCATAATAGATGATAACAACAAATAGGATTATCACGAATCGATTTAAATTAGGATTTCAATCCAAAAAGGCAAATTAGACTCAAACAGCAGGTTTAGTCGACTGAACAGAGAATTTCAGTCGACTGACCCTGTACATGGAAATTTTCCAGGTTCAGAAAACTTTCTGTTTCCAGTTTCAGTCGACTGTGCAGAGTTTTTCAGTCGACTGAATCATGCCTGGAAACTCTCGGGTTTCAGGTTCAGTCGACTGAACAGAGATTTCAGTCGACTGAATCATGCCTGGGCTGTTTTTTAGCCTTATACAAATGAAGAGCAAACTCTTGCAAAATGCAATCGGACGAACATTGGCTCTAAGGGTTTATGCCAAACGGCAACCCGGCCCTATATGCTCCTCGATGCATCACCAAAAGCATGATCAAACATCCATAAAAGGATTTTACACAAATTTGTCTTAAAAACCCAAAAATTGGAATATTCACAAAACCAATCCAAATCAAGAGCAAATGCACATGAAGAAGTGTTAGGAATTCATACCCAACAATCAAAGATAATTATAGTCATAGATGTGAGATAAAAATCTCACCTTTTCACAAAATCGAACAAGAAGAAGCTTGAAAGCAATTGGAGAATCAACCTCTCTTCAACCCAACCCAAATGAGCTTGAATCTAAGCTCAAAAACAAGAACATTCCCAAGGTTAGGTTTAGGAATTTCTGAAATTGGGAAGAGAATAAGTTGGAGAAGAAAAAGGGAAGCTTACCAATGGGTTCTTCTTGAGTTTGGAGCAAGGAATTTGATTTGCAAGAGAAACTAGGGTTTTGGAATTTTAATTTCCAATCTCTCCCACCATTAACACTCTAAAAACTGAAATGAGAAGAGAATGAGGGTGAGTGGGGAAGAGTGGCTCAGATTTGAGCATAAGTTAACATAGGGTTGAGCCCAAAAACCAAACCCAAAGTAAAAAGTAGCAGAAATCAACTTTCTCCAAACATATCGAAGCTTATACTCAAGAAGGTCGCAAACGGCATTTTAAACTCAATGGGAGTGGTCCCGAGCCCTAATTCGACCGTATGCAAAAAGTAGCTTTTCGGACAAAAATCCGACTAACGATAAAATATTTAAATAAAATATTTAAATATAAAATCGACAAATATGCGGGTTGTTACAGACTCCTCTCCTTAAAGAAATTGCGTCCTCGCAATATTACAAGAAGAAGATATATAGTAACAACCATAGAAGCATATTCAACACAAAAGAAGTTTGAAATAAGAAGTTCACCTCAAAGAGCACGAGAAAGTAAGTCCGGATGTGTACGCTCGATGTACTCTCTAGATTCCCAAGAACAGTCCTTAGGATTTGAAGACCATTGAACTTTAACAAGCGGAACATCTTTATTTCGAAGTCGTTTGACTTCCGAAGCAATGATACGAATAGGATGTTGCTCATAAGTTAAATTAGGCGAAACTTCAATCTCTTCCACAACACCGGGCTCAAGAATAGAATCGGAATCTCGAAGACATTTCCGAAGTTGAGAAACGTGAAACACGTCATGCATAGCAGAAAATTGAGCCGGTAATAAAAGGCGATAAGCCATGGAACCAATACGTTCGGTGATAGGAAATGGCCCAATATATCGAGGCGCTAACTTTCCCGATCGATTGAAACGTACAACACCTTTCATAGGTGAAACACGAATGAACACAAGATCTCCCACAGATAATTCTAACTTCCTTCTCCGGTTATCGGCATAGGATTTTTGTCTACTTTGGGCTTCTTTCATCCTATGACGAATAAGATCAATCTTTTCTGTGGAATCACGAATAAAATCTGGACCTAAAGCCAGCTTCTCACCGGCCTCAAGCCAACAAGAAGGAGATCGGCATGGCCTACCATAGAGTGCCTCGAAAGGTGCCATACCAATACTAGATTGGAAGCTATTATTATAGGAAAATTCAACAAGTGAAATATGATCTTCCCAACCTCCACCAAAATCAAGAACACAAGCGCGAAGAAGATCTTCAAGAGTTTGATTCACACGCTCGGTTTGTCCATCGGACTGGGGATGATAAGCGGTGCTAAAATTAAGCTTCGTTCCCAAAGCTTTTTGAAGACTCTTCCAAAATCCACTAGTAAACAATGGATCACGATCACTAACAATAGAAGTAGGAACGCCATGCAACTTAACAATTTCTTTGATAAATATTTTGGCCAAAAGAGGAACAGTTCGGTTAGACCGAACGGGAATAAAATGGGCGGATTTAGTAAGTCTATCAACAATTACCCATAAGCTATCATAACCCGATCGAGAACGGGGAAGGCCATCAATAAAATCCATGGAAATTTGATCCCACTTCCAAACTGGAATTTCTAAAGGTTGCAATAACCCTCTGGGCCTTTGATGTTCGGCCTTAACGAGTTGGCAAGTCATGCAACGTTTAACGAAGTTAGCGATGTCAAGTTTCATTCCCTCCCAATAATAAAGTCGCTTAATATCCGCGTACATTTTACTACTACCGGGATGAATGGTAAATTTAGAACGATGTGAATCTTCTAAATATCTTTACGAAGATCACCAATATTTGGCACGACAAGTCTACCAAATTTCCGAATGCCGCCACGAGAATCGATATCAAAGTCTTTCAAACCTTCAATATCCATTTTATCCCTAATATTTTGGCCAAGAAGAGCCAAGTCGGGATCTAGCCCTTGAGCTTCAAGAATGCGGTCTAAAAGAGATGGATGAGCCACAAGGCTACATAGAACAAATGATGAGCATAAATCGGAAACACGGTCTCGAATTTCGCAAGTGGATAAAATCTCGAGATCGTTCCATTCGGATATCATCATAGAAACAACAGCTTGTTGTTTACGGCTAAGAGCATCGGCGACAAGATTACCCTTACCGGGAGTATAAAGAATATCAAGATCATATGGTGCAAGAAATTCGAGCCAACGCTGTTGACGCAAATTAAGTTCCTTTTGAGAGAATAAATATTTCAAAGACTTATGATCTGTGTAAAGAACAAATTTCTCTCCTAAGAGATAATGACGCCAAATCCGAAGAGCAAAAACAATAGCCGCGAGCTCTAAATCATGAGTGGCATATCTAGTCTCAGCAGGCTTTAATTGCCTAGAAGCATAAGCAATAATGCGTTCCTTTTGCATAAGAACGGCACCCAAACCAATGCGACTAGCATCGGTATAAACAACGAAATCTTGATTCCCTTCGGGTATAACAAGAATAGGAGCATCAGAAAGAAGTTCTTCTAATTTCTGAAAAGAAGCTTCACATTTGTCCGACCAAATGTATTTAACACCTTTCTTCGTCAAGCTAGTGAGAGGCACGGCAATTTTAGAAAAGTCTTTAATAAAACGAAGGTAATAGCCCGCCAATCCAAGAAAACTACGAATCTCTGTCACACTCTCCGGTCTCTTCCAATCTTGAATCGCTTCAATCTTTGAAGGATCCACGGAAATTCCGGATTCGGAAATGATGTGACTGAGAAACTTCACACGTGATTGCCAAAAATGGCATTTAGAAAATTTTGCCTTTAATTGATTACTCCTAAGAGTTTCCAACACAATCCGAAGATGTTTTTCATGCTCCTCCTCGGTTTTAGAATAAACAAGAATATCATCGATAAAGATGAGAACAAACCGGTCGAGAAAGTCTTTAAAAACTCGATTCATTAAGTCAACGAAATAAGCCGGGGCATTAGTTAACCCAAATGGCATAACAAGCCATTCATAAGATCCATATCGAGTACGAAACGATGTTAAAGGAATGCTATCCTCTGCAATACGAAGCTGATGAAAACCGGTAGCCAAGTCCAATTGTGAAAAGACTCTAGCACCACAAAGTTGATCGAATAGATCATCAATCCGAGGTAAAGGATATTTATTTTTGATAGTAAGATCATTAAGCTTGCGATAGTCAACGCAAAGCCTAAGTGTACCATCGGATTTCTTCACAAAAATAGCTGAAGCTCCCCAAGGCGAGGAACTAGAGCGAATAAATTGCTTCATTTCCAATTCAGATAATTGTTTACGCATCTCCTCGTTTTCTTTATTGGACATACGATAAGGAGGACGAGTGATAGGTTGAGCTCCCGGAGTAAGATTAATTTTGAACTCAATTGCTCGTTTAGGTGGTAATCCTAAAACGGGCTCGAATATGTCGGAAAATTCACAAACGACGTGAATAAGAGAAATAATATCACCCTCATCATCATCATCATCATCATCACGAGGATTTAAAGAATATAAAGATGCAACCAAAGCAGAATCTGAATCTTTAAGAATGACAGAAACCTGATTAACAGATTGAGGATGTCGAAGATGAATAGTCCACTCATGACATAGGATATGAGCTTCATAACGGTTAAGCCAATCCATTCCCAAAATCATTCCAAAGCCTAAATAACGCATGACATGCAAATCGGCTCGGAAAGATAAATCACACAAAATAATCTCGACATCTTTACACGATAAACTGATTGTTGCGGATCCACCAACCGGATTCGCAATTCTCAAAGAAGTCATTAAACACAAAACATCCAAAGAAAAAGCATCAACAAGTTCTTTTGATATAAAAGAATGGGACGCACCCGTATCAAAAAGAACTCGAATAGGATGATCACGAAACAAAATAATTCCATCTAGAATAGAATGAGAAATACCTTGGCCACGAGATGTGTTGCCAGGGGCTTGAGCAACATTTAACTTTCCCTCCTTCTTGCCCTGAAGCTTGGGGCATGAAGATATAACATGACCGGGAACTTTGCAGTAGCGACAAGAAAGAAACTTTGGGCACTTGTTCGCATAATGGTCCTTCGAACCACAATTATAGCATTCCCCACGACCAAAGGAAGAAGTCTTTGCCACGGAGGTTGCTTGCTTCCCTTTCTTACTGGGATAAGGGCCTTTAGATTTGTTTGGCCTCTTTCTGTTGTTGAAGTTTGGTTTGGAACCCACCACTTCAACATCATTCCCTCTATCCGCCTCTTCAAGACGAAGAGCGATATCAACGAGTTGGTCGAAAGAAACTTCTAACTTTAAAAGTAATGGCTTCTTGAGGCTTTTGTTTAAGCCATAAACGAATCTCTGATTCTTCTTAAGAGGGGTGTTGATGTATTCAACCCCATATTTGGAAAGCGACTCGAAGGAGGCGACGTAATCAGTCACGGAGGACTCACCTTGAACAAGGTCTATAAATCGTCGAGCCAATGTCACTTTCTCAGCTTCCGGTACGAATTTCAACTCGAAGCGTTCTCGGAATTTCTCCCAAGTGAGATCCGCTTCATTAGTTTCAGAAATAAGAAGCTCGTACCAATCCAATGCTCTTTCTCGGAGCATACTAGAGGCCACCTGAACTCGGTGAAGGTCAATAAGATTCATGCGCGAAAAGATGCGATCGCATGTTCTTAGCCAAGCCTGTACTTCAATAACAGTTTCGGAACCTTTGAATGATTCCCCACCCAAATTAGTGTAATCGCTACACAAGCGTGCAAATCCCGACTTTGGGTGAGTAGGTTCCGGGTTAGCTCCAGCCGCTTGAGCATTTGTTACCAAATCAAGAAGCTGTTGAGCAGTCATAAAAACTCCATCCTGGGGCGGAGTGCTAGATGGCACGGCTCTGGGGCGGCCTGGTCTAGACATTTCTCTTCCTTTAGAAAGAAAGAAGAAGAAGAAAAGGTTATTCACCAAATTGAATATCAAGCAATCTTGATAGATAAAACAAGGAATCATAAAGAAAATAGGATAGAACGGTACGAAGACCCGAATAAAATCCTAAAGCACAACTCCTAAGAAAGACTTAGGACAATGATCCTTGTTATAATATTCCATATTGTTCCGAAGTTTGGCTCCGATACCAAGCTGTGACGCCCCACCTCTATACCCATGCTAGCCAAGTACATTACGGTGAATGCTGTCGACTAGCATGGAGAATAAGGCTGTTGAGGAGCGACCATCCGTGTAATTTCTTTGCGCGAGCATCGATATGTCAGATAATATAACATGCATTCTATTTTAAGAGGAAATCCGACATACCAACACAAACTCAAAGCTACTACACGGTGGCTATATAAATCCTTCGGAAACAAATATAGAAATAAACATAACACAAATCAGTCACAGACAATTCATATCACAAAGGCGGAATAAGATATGAATATTACACTAGGAAGTGTACATCAGAGTAGTGGTCTCAAAAGTTCCACAATATCACAAAAGAATAGTTACATGAACTACACAAAAGAATAAGTATACATTATGGAGTCTATATCTCAATGTATACAACAATAACTACTAATCTAAGTAGTTAACCAAAAGCAAGAGAAATCAATCCCAAGAGAGAGTCAAGCAGAAGCACCTGTAACATCTCGGTCTGACCCGAGTATTATTTAATAAGAAAATAATAAACGGATCAGTCTAACTATAAATATCAGATGAAACGATATAGAATAAGAGATATGACTAAACACATAATAATCACGACGCCAAGATGTGATATATATAAATATATACTTAGTTGATAATCATCAAGAGATTAATCAATGTCACCAAATCTTCACAAGAATCAAAGAATCGTCATACTCCAAATTTCGTTCACCATACTATAAATGTTGACGATAATATCAACATCAATCACAAAAGTCAATGACACACAAATTCCAGAAGACTACACAAGAAATCCAGAGACCACTAAAGTCAATGACACACAAATTCACCAATGCACAAATAATTGATAAAACTTATCAATGGAAATCACGAAAAATTGGTGAAACACAAATTCTAGGAATCTACACAAGAAATCCAGAAATCACAAAGGGGGGGAGAAGCCTATCACAAACGGGAGCATAAAGCTCACCAACACGTGTATCACAAACGGAACGCTAATTCCATGGTCGCTAACCATCACAAATTGAGCCGAAGCTCCACAAACGGCCCGAAGACCATGGGTTGCTACCCCATCACAAATTGAGTCGAAACTCCACAAAACGGGGTTTAGTCTCCCTCGCAGACAAAGAGACATCGCACATTGCTAGTCTAAATCACAAAGATGATCGTCATGATCAGCGAGAAGTGTCAATTACACTAAGCTAGTAAATATATGAGTTTAGCTTCATGTCCCATAACCACTTGCTTAACTTAAATATTTACGAACAAACTGTAAATCTCCACTAGAAAATTGTCACAAGAGGTTCAATCGAACAAGTCCAAGAATTAACCGACAAAGTAAACGCAAGCGTTTCATACCACTAGTTTTACTAAGCCGTTTAATTAGATTTCTCATACGAGTGAGGTAAAGGTTTGTATATACTAATAGATTGGAAAACGGTTTTATAAACGAATTTGGTATTAAAAGAGTATTGAAATCGTTTGAGTAAAGAGTTTTGATATTTACTACTAGTATAGGAAACCTTTATATTTTTAAAGTGACAAATCACGAAGAAGATTGTAAGAACAATCAATCACAAAAATTCACATACGAAGACGTGAATAAAATCCAACGAAATCGATAAAGGATCCATCGAAATGGATATTCAAAAATCCCTAAAAAGAATCATCAAAGTCATATTAGATGATAACAACAAATAGGATTATCACGAATCGATTTAAATTAGGATTTCAATCCAAAAAGGCAAATTAGACTCAAACAGCAGGTTCAGTCGACTGAACAGAGAATTTCAGTCGACTGACCCTGTACATGGAAATTTTCCAGGTTTAGGAAACTTTCTGTTTCCAGTTTCAGTCGACTGTGCAGAGTTTTTCAGTCGATTGAATCATGCCTGGAAACTCTCGGGTTTTAGGTTCAGTCGACTGAACAGAGATTTCAGTCGACTGAATCATGCCTGGGCTGTTTTTCAGCCTTATACAAATGAAGAGCAAACTCTTGCAAAATGCAATCGGACGAACATTGGCTCTAAGGGTTTATGCCAAACGGCAACCCGGCCCTATATGCTCCTCGATGCTTCACCAAAAGCATGATCAAACATCCATAAAAGGATTTTACACAAATTTGTCTTAAAAACCCAAAAATTGGAATATTCACAAAACCAATCCAAATCAAGAGCAAATGCACATGAAGAAGTGTTAGGAATTCATACCCAACAATCAAAGATAATTATAGTCATAGATGTGAGATAAAAATCTCACCTTTTCACAAAATCGAACAAGAAGAAGCTTGAAAGCAATTGGAGAATCAACCTCTCTTCAACCCAACCCAAATGAGCTTGAATCTAAGCTCAAAAACAAGAACATTCCCAAGATTAGATTTAGGAATTTCTGAAATTGGGAAGAGAATAAGTTGGAGAAGAAGAAGAGAAGCTTACCAATGGGTTCTTCTTGAGTTTGGAGCAAGGAATTTGATTTGCAAGAGAAACTAGGGTTTTGGAATTTTAATTTCCAATCTCTCCCACCATTAACACTCTAAAAACTGAAATGAGAAGAGAATGAGGGTGAGTGGGGAAGAGTGGCTCAGATTTGAGCATAAGTTAACATAAGGTTGAGCCCAAAAACCAAACCCAAAGTAAAAAGTAGCAGAAATCAACTTTCTCCAAACATATCGAAGCTTATACTCAAAAAGGTCGCAAACGGCATTTTAAACTCAATGGGAGTGGTCCCGAGCCCTAATTCGACCGTATGCAAAAAGTAGCTTTTCGGACAAAAATCCGACTAACGATAAAATATTTAAATAAAATATTTAAATATAAAATCGACAAATATGCGGGTTGTTACAGAGTTACTCACTAGATATGTGAAAGAACATAGGCTAGTTTGCTTAGCAACAGGTTTGAAAAAACATCAGGTAGAACTCTCCCTTTTGATTTCCAGTTGTATTAAATCTTGGTTGTTGTTTAAGTAGAAGCTTTATTTTTATTTGACATAGTTTTACTTCAGATTCTAGTTTGTATAAACGAATTAGAAAGGGTAAGACTGAGGTATAAATAAAAGAAAGAAGACAGGGATATTGTACAGGGTATATTATTATGTTTTATACACTGTGATAATATTTGTACAATATAGCATACAAATCTTTGTTTGTACAGATTTTAATCAGAGATATTTTTTTAGGGTGGAGGCTAATATGCAGTGTACTGTGCTAGAAAGATTTTACATTAATTACTTTTGTTTGTTTGTTTAAGAATGCATAACACTGTCTTCCCTAGCAAGCTTTCATATACACATTTGTTTTTGTTACTGTCATTTGCTTCATGTTCAAGCCTATCACACTACAGTTTATTACTTATGCAGGCCTACAAATACACTTATTTTTATTTTGGTGGCTGAGACCAGAATATTGAGGAAATCATTAAATGTTATTGTCTTTAATATATTTATTTTCTTCCTTAGCAAGCCTTCACATATTCATTTTTCTTTGGCCAGAGGTTAGCAAACACTGAAATGATTTTTAAAACATTCGAATTGACTTTCTTTGTTGGCTGAGGTGAAAACATTTAATGTATATGTCCTTTATGCTTGTATGTGTTCAAAGACATATCTTATATTTGCCTTGCATACTTATTTGATTTTGCTTCTAGATGTTATTTGTTTCCCTTTGTACAATCTGATATATTTGTTTTGGTTAGTCAGTTTACAAACTTGAAGACTCTTTTGTTTCTAGTTTTATTATTGACTTGTTATTATATTTTTGAAAGGTATATGAATGTTATCATTTTTGTTTTGTTGTTTGAAAACTAAATGAACTTTATAGTTGTTATGTTATTAAATTTAGCCAATGTACTTACTTTACATTTTCCCTAATTTATCTTATAGTCTTGTATTTTTATATGTACATTTTTATTTTATTTATATTATAAAAACACATTTATCAATTTGAAATGATAGATAAAATAAATTATCTTTTTATTATAAGCTACATATTTTATAATTATATTAAAGTATCGTTTGACAAAATTATATTAAAACTCATATATACTTTTAAATCCATATTTTAATCAAGCTATACTAAAAAGAAAACAAATCTTTTTGTTAATAAATTTAAATTTAAACTTAAGTTAAAATAAGTTTTTAAACTATTTAAACATTTATCTTATGTATTTAAAATCACATATTTATTTATTAATTAGCTTTGAAAAAAAACTTATATTCAATAAATCATAATTTCCAATTCACTAAAGTGTATATTAGCACTTGAAACATAATTTATTAGTTAAACTTTAAAACAAATCACATCTATTTACAATGTACACAAATATATACATTTGTAAATAGAAAACAATTCAATTAATTTTTAACAGATAAAATTTACTAATTAAATATTTATTAAAAGAAAAGTACCAATTAGGATCTAATTAACAAAGATATATCAAATCAATTTAATTTTCAATGCAGATTATTAAATTGATATTGCTAGAAAATTCCGGGTTGTCACACCAGGGTGACCAGTCGGCGCAGCTAATGATGCACTGCCTACCGGTTCAACCGATGGGGACCGTGCTGATAGAAGACGAAATCTAAAGGGGGCCGAGGAGGAAGAGCCTGTCCAATAAGCAATGATATTAGAAATTTTACTGCATATGCTAAACCGCGAGTTGGTGGGTTTATTGAAAACGAAGGTATTTCTCTCTTTCCAAATGACCCAGCTGAAGATGGCTAGAAGGATGTCAAGATGATGGTTTGGTGCACAATATTGCCAATGATCAAAAAAATATGTGATTGTGTGTGTTTGCCCTAGATTGTGTATGCAAACTGAAACCCATATGTAATAAGATATGTCGCATTCGAAGAAAAGGCGACGGATTGATTCGGCTTCAGTGTTACATAAGGCACAATTCTGGTCAGATGTGATGTTCAAGCGAGTGAGGCGATCTTTGGTATTGATGCAGCCATGGATGAGACACCATTGAAAGAATTTGATCAGGGAGGGATGTGGCATTTCCAGACATGAGCAAAGGATAACAGTCTACCAGGGTGGTTTAGGAAAGAGAAGCATTGTGATACAGAGAAGCCTTTTGAGGGAGATAGAACCCATGTATGGTGATCCACCGATGAAGGGTTAAGGGTTACTGATTGCAGCAGGATGAGGGCGGAAAGGAGTTCTGAGAGGGTGTCATCGGCGAAGAGGGTTGGGGGACATAAGCTGTGTAGGCCAAGGTTGACGGCTTCAGCCACTGTCAAGAGGGGGAGGTTAGTGTAGGAGAAGAGGGATAGGAAGGAACGATTTAGTGGCGAGAGGCTGTGCCAGGAGTCATACCAGAAAAGGCAGTTAGAGCCATTACCTAGGTTCACCTGAAGTAGGGGTTTAATGCGGTCCACTGATGCTAGAACACCAGACCAAAAGGGGGAAGGCTTGAAGTGTGGAGCAAAATGGAGAGCATAGAATGGGTCAGCATTGTAGTGGGATGCCAGGATCCAGTCTTTCCAGATGAACTGACCCGACGAGAGGAGACGCCAGAGCCATTTTGCTAGAAGCGCCTGATTGAAAGTAATCAGATTGGTAATACCTAGTCCGCTATGGTCCTCGTGTGTTCGTCGACGGAAATTCTATCGGTTTAGAAAACTGTCGAACGAATTTAAATTTAAAAATTACCACAAGCGCACGGTGTACGAATGTAGCACGCGGCGAATACGGGTCGATCCACAGGGAATTGATGATTTTTAAAATTCTATACAAATCAAATTATACCAAAGTCGAAGAGGATTTGTTAACTAGAAATTATGAGGCTAGCACTAGAAAATGTGATTCAAAAATTATTAGACTAAGGAACAATTTAGAGGCAAATCCACTCTCAAATTTTTGAAAATCAACAAACACATAATTTATGATCTCTAACTTTGATATTAAGTGAAATAATCATAGCATTTATCATAAGTATGGTTTGTTTATGTTATTAGTTAACATAACTCAAACCATCAAACTATAATACAACAATTATACCACTTACAATTCTCATGAAAAAGAAGCCAAAGCAAAAAGTATTTTAAGTATGATCTATTTACTATTGTAACTAGTAACATAGATCATCAAATTTCATTTTTACTTTCATTTCATAATCAAAAATTAATTAGCAAATGTCGATGTAAATTGTGTTTATGTTGAGTAAGAACAGCTCATTTGCATAAGCAATATAAGCTATCAAACCCACTTGTATAAACTTACATCAAAATTCACATTCATGAAGCATAAACAAGAGATCATACATCATAAAAATGTTGAAATTACATAAAGTTAGAGAGCTTCATCACCCCTAAATTGAAGGGGTTTAGCTACTCATTTGTGGCATTGAAGCAACACAAACAAATTTCAACATTAAAAAAGAAAAGAGAATAGAAAATAAGCAAAGAAAGCAAAAGAGATTAGCTACTTACTACTTGCATAAATGTAAATCTAAGCTATGAACATAAAGGAAAAGAGAGCATAGAAATAAAACATTAACAATAAAACAAAGAAAAGCATGTAGAAAAGAGAGAAGAAAGAGGCTTGGAAGCCATTTTTATTTCATAGAACATTGAGCTTACACTTTGATTTCTGAATTTCCTAAGTAAAATGAAAGAGTAGATGATAGTTTCATATACATAAGAGGGCTATATATACATGCATAAAACCCTAATTCTATTTTTAGGGGGCTACCTAAAATGCCCTTTAGGAAGTGTGGCCAACAAGTAACCATTAACCACTAATTAATCCATCATTTGTTTTGCATGAAGCTTTAACCTCCACTTAGTTGTCCATTAGCTCCAAATTGTACTTTTAGGTAAGTGGGTGCGGTCCTCCATGTTCATGGCTTGAATTATTTCTCTCTTCTTTCCTTTGTATTCATTTGTGCATGCATATATCTTCATATAAGCCTCTTTCATATGCATCCAAATTCCTATAAAAATTATCAAAAAAATGTCCAAGTAAAAATTCTTATATTGACACATGCACAAAATGACCGTTTTGCCCCTGAATGAAGATGAAAATATGATGGTTGGAAATAATTGAATTTTGGTTTTAAACATGTTAAAATGCCCAAATATGATGATTATTTAAATAAAAAGAGATAAAATATGGATGTAAATATATGCACAATTACGTGCATATCAAATACCCCCACACTTATCTTTTTATTCCTCCTCGAATAAAGGAAAACTAAGATAAATCCGTTTTCGTAGGGAGCACGATTGAATTGAGCGTATGCAACAAGCCGTTAAACCTCTGGGTGTCCCCAGTAGGACGAGTGTTGTCTCGTGAGGGTTTTCAGCTGATACTACCCACAAAATCCAAATGCAGGATGAAAATATTTACAAAATGCAAGATTTATTTACAAAGAGATGAATGCGAGTTTTTGAAAATATTTACAAATGAAGGATTTATTTTTAAATTGACACGAATAAGTTAAATACAAGTTTTGGTCATTGTCTTGAAAATTTTATTCGTCAAAATTTCCAATGAAAATCAAGTTGTCATAACAGATAGACCATAGTTTGGCTAGTTGTTTCGGTGGATAACACAATGTAATTATGAAATGGATCCTTAGTTGATTATCAAAGTTTATTAAAGTGGTATTTTCATTTCTTTTCAATAACAAGTTAAATCAAACAAGTTAAAATAGTGCTAGGATTTCAATTGCTTGCTCTCTCATTATTTGCAAGAAAAATTACACACCTAGCTCAGGTAAACTAAGCCCAGATATACCACCCATGCACTGCCTTTCGGTCTTATGTGAGGGGAGTACAGAGCATGGTGAGTGCACACACTTTCGTGCATACACCTATCGACCGTAGGTGGTTTTTATTAAGTCTTTTTTTTGAGGGAGGGGGGTATGTGTTCCATACATACATAACCGTGAGGACTTTTAAATGAGTATGAAAGCACATAATCAAAGATTCCAAGTAATTCACCCATGCATAACCGTGAGGACTTTTAAATGAGAGTGAATACTTTAGATGTTATTATTTTGTGTCTTTTTTTTTATATATTTTTTTTATGAGAGAGAGAGTTTTGCAAAACCATCTTAGCACCATTTAACTTAGAAGACAAAAATGTTATATCCTTACTTTAAATTTACCACTTCTTAAACAAAGATTTTCAATTAGAACATACTTCATAATTAACATAGATGAACCTTCCTATATACTAGTAAAACCATTGTTATTTGTAATCAAACTTTGTTTTTATTTTTTGTTAAGACAAATAAATTTTCAAAAATTTCAATTTATTAACCAAAACTTATACTTATCCCATAGTGTTTCTTCAAAAATAAATCAAAATGGTAAAAAGAAAATGTTTTTTGAGATTTAGGAGTTTTGAGATTTTTTTTTTTGAAGAAAATGAAAATTCAAAAAGGCCATGAAAAACTAAAGAAAAAATGAAAATGAGACTCCCCCCCACACTTAATTTTGACTGTGTCCCCACAGTCGATGCATGATATAATGAGTGTAACGGGGAAAAATATGTATATATTTACAAAATGGGGTTAACATTCTTACTAGACGTAGCTTGGCTCATGAAGGATCATGAGTTCCTCCTCTTGGTTACCGGGAAATTCCAAGAAGGGTTTTAACCGATGACCGTTGACTTTGAAAATCGATCCATCCTTTGAGTTTTCTATTTCTATGGCACCATGTGGAAAAACAGTTCGTACCACAAATGGTCCAGTCCACCTTGATTTATGTTTCCCAGGGAATAAACGAAGTCTCGAGTCATATAAAAGAACTTTCTGGTTAGGCGAAATTTTTTTCCTTAGGATTGACTTGTCATGAAAAATTTTGGTTCTTTCTATGTAAATATTCTCATTTTCATACGCGTCATTCCTAAGTTCTTCTAGTTCGTTGAGTTGTAGTTTTCGATTTTCGCCTGCTTTTTCATGATCCAAGTTTAAGTTTTTTATTGCCCACAACGCTTTGTGTTCAATTTCAACGGTTAAATGGCAAGCTTTACCATAAACTAAACGAAATGGGGACATCCCAAGGTTAGTTTTAAAAGCAGTACCGTATGCCCAAAGAGCGTCGGTCAATTTTTGAGACCAATCTTTTCGATTTTTATTGAAAGTTTCTCCAAGATTTGTTTTATTTGTCGATTTGAAACTTCAACTTGGCCACAAGTCTGAGGATGATACGGAGTGGATAACTTGTGGGTTATCGAGTATTTTTTCATTAAAGTTTCAAAAGAACGGTTGCAAAAATGGGTTCCGTTATCACTGATTATTGTGCGAGGTGTGCCGAACCTCGAAAAGATGTTTCTTTGAGAAATTTCACAACAATTTTGTGGTCATTGGTTTTGCAAGGAACGGCTTCGACCCATTTTGAAACGTAATCGACAGCGAGAAGGATATACAAGTTTCCAAAATAATTGGGAAAAGGTCCCATAAATTCGATACCCCATACATCAAAGATTTCGATCGTAAGAATGGGGTTTAAAGGCATCATATCTCGTCGAGAAATTCGTCCAAGCATTTGACATCGATCACAAGTTTTACAAAATTCAAACGAGTCTTTGAAAAGAGAAGGCCAATAGAAACCACACTGAAGCACTTTTTCCGTAGTTTTTCGAGCACCGAAATGTCCACCGCATGCTTGATCGTGGCAAAACGAAAGAACACTCCTTATTTCATTATCCGGAATGCAACGTCGGATGATTTGGTCAGGACAATATTTGAACAAGTATGGATCGTCCCAATAGAAGTATTTCACCTGGGACATAAATTTGCATTTGTCTTGTTTGGACCAAGATGAGGGAGTTTGTTTAGTGACTAAGTAGTTCACTATATCAGCGTACCATTGATCGATCGAAATTGAAAGAAGTTGTTCATCGGGGAAGTTTTCATTGATTGGCAAAGGAGATGGTGCGTTCAAAAGACGAGATAAGTGATCGGCTATGACATTATCGGATCCTTTTTTGTCTTTGATTGTAAGGTCAAATTCTTGAAGTAAAAGGATCCAACGAATCAAACGGGATTTAGCATCCTTTTTAGCGAAGAGATATCGAAGCGCAGAATGGTCAGTGTAGACCGTAATGTGTGAACCTATCAAGTAAGGTCGAAACTTTTCAAGCGCAAAAACGACAGCTAGAAGCTCTTTTTCGGTTGTTGTGTAGTTGAGTTGAGCGTCGTTCAAGGTCATACTCGCGTAGTAAATGACATGAAGTATCTTGTTGATGCGTTGTCCCAGGATAGCACCAACGGCAAAGTTCGAAGCATCACACATTATTTCGAAAGGAAGATCCCAATTGGGTGCACAAATGATTGGGGCAGAAATGAGTTCGCTCTTAAGACGTTCAAAAGAAGAGATACAATCAGAGTTAAAATCGAAAGGAACGTCTTTTCCAAGAAGGGTCGTCAAAGGACGGGCGATTTTGCTAAAGCCTTTCACAAAACGACGGTAAAAGCCAGCGTGTCCTAGAAATGATCGAATGTCCTTAACATATTTAGGAATGGGTAGATTTGCAATGACATCGATTTTGGCTTTGTCTACCTTAATGCTTTTATTTGAGATGATATGTCCAAGGACCATGCCTTGTTTGACCATAAAGTGGCATTTTTCCCAATTCAAAGTCAAATGTTTTTCTTTACATCGATTCAGAACCAACTCGAGGTGATGTAGACATTGGGAAAAAGAATCACCAAAGATAGAGAAATCGTCCATAAAAACTTCTAGAAAGCGTTCAATCATGTCGGAAAAGATGCCAACCATGCATCGTTGGAAATTCGCAGGGGCGTTACATAGTCCGAATGGCATACGTCAATAAGCAAAAGTACCGAATGGACATGTGAAAGTCGTTTTCTCTTGATCTTCGGGAGCGATTGGAATTTGGTTATAGCCAGAATAACCATCAAGGAAGCAGTAAAATTCATGGCCGGCTAAACGTTCGAGCGTTTGGTCAATGAAAGGAAGAGGAAAGTGATCTTTACGTGTTGCGGTATTTAGTTTTTGATAGTCAATGCAAACACACCAACCCGTTTGAGTACGAGTTGGAATAAGCTCGTTTGAATCGTTCTTGACAACGGTTAGCCCGGACTTTTTCGGTACAATGTGAATTGGGCTAACCCATGAACTATCGGAGATTGGGTAAATGATTCCGTTGTCGAGAAGTTTAAGAATTTCATCACGCACCTCATCTTTCATTTTTGGATTAAGCCTTTGTTGCGCGTCACAAACAGGCTTGGCATCATCGATTAAATGGATGCGATGTTGAACCAGAACGGAACTAATTCCTTTTATATCGGAAATCGACCATCACATTGCTTCCTTATTTTTCGAAAGGATAGAGAGAAGAGAAGCTTCTTGGTCAAGAGAAAGATTGTTAGAAATGATGACAGGACAAGTTTCATTTTCACCTAAGTATGCGTACTTAAGATGGTCGGGAAGCGGTTTGAGGTCCAACTTTGGAATTTTTTCGATCGAAGAATTGGGTTGAGATTCGGACTCAACTGGAAGCGATTCAAAAGGAAGAGTGTATTCAATATCGTTGGGAATTTTGTGAAACAATTTTTCATACTCGGCCTCACGTTCATCGTTAAGATCAAGTGTTTCGTTTTCAACATTTTCGTGAATGGCACTAACTTCCAACGTTTGGTCACAAGGTTCATTCGATTGGCTTTCAAGATTGAAAATATTAATATCCAAAGTCATATTTCCAAAAGATATTTTTATTGATCCGTTACGACAATTGATTAAGGCATTTGAGGTGGCTAAGAATGGTCGGCCTAAAATCAACGGAATTTGAATCGAGGGATTCATCACGGGTTGTGTTTCAAGAACGATAAAGTCAACGGGGAATATAAATTGCCCTACTCTAATGAGCATGTCTTCGATTTCTCCCACGGGCTTCTTAATGGAACGATCGGCAAATTGAAGTGTAACTTTCGTGGGTTTGAGTTCACCTAAGCCTAATTATTCGTACACGGAGTATGAAATCAAGTTGACACTCACGCCTAAGTCTATTAAACATTTGTTAATCATCTTGTCTCCAATTGTACACGATATCGTAGGGCAGCCAGGATCTTTGTATTTAACGGGCATGGATTGGGACAAGACTTCACTCAAACTAGCGGCTAAGAAGACTTTTTTGGGTACTTGAGTGTGTCGCTTTTGGGTGCACAAATCCTTAAGAAATTTCGCGTAATTGGGGACTTGCTAAACGATGTCAAGAAGCGGGATGTTCACTTTTACTTGTTTAAAAATTTCCAACATCTTTTCCATTTGGTCCGAGTGTTTCTTTGGTCGAAGACGATGTGGAAATGGAACACGATACTCGGTAGGTGGGTCTACTCGAGTAGAAGAAGAATAATTTTGATTGTCCTTCGATTCGACGTTTGGCCCTACGTTCTGTTCTGATTCGTTCGTTGTTTTAGAAGCGTCGAGAAAAGTTTCTGGTAAATCATTTGGATTAACGACTTGATTATCGATTTGTTTACCAGAACGGAGAGTTGTGATAGCATTCAACTGGGTGACGTTGCTATCTTAAACAACATGGGCTTGATTTGAATTTGCGTTTTGATTTCTGGGATTTGGAAGGGGCTGGCTTGGGAATGTTCCTCGTTCACGTTCACTTACAGACGTGGCTAATTGACTCATTTGCATTTCGAGTTTTGCAATCGATTGGTTTGTGTTTTGCATATATGAAGTCAATAAATTTTGCAAATTATTGTTTGATTGAAGTCTTTGAGTGGTTGCCTTTGCCAACGTTTCAAGATTTTTCTCAAGCGAAGTTAAACGTTTATCGTCTTGTGGAGGATGAGCAGAATTTGGTGGAAAATTTGGTTGTTGTGGTTGATTATGAGACGGGCCCGCAAGGTTTGGTTGAAAATTATTGGGCTGAAAGGGAGGATTCGAAATATTATTCGAAAATGCTTGAAAATTGGGACGAATTGTATTCGTGTTGGGATTGTTTTGGCTCCACGCAAAATTCGGATGATTTCTCCAACCAGGGTTATACGTTGGAGAAAACGGGTCGTTTTTGGCTTTACTGAAAGCATTGATTTGTTCGATAGAGTTAGGACACTGATCGGCTATATGATTTGGATCATTGCATTTATAACACATCGGTTGGAAAGCTTGGCTCATTTGATTCGATGAGAAAAAGTTATCGAATTTTTTAATCATTGCGTCGATCTTAGCTTCCAAAGCAACAGAAGATCCTATCGAGTTTACACTCGATCGTGAGTAGATTGGTTTTTCATTCGAGCGTTCCCATTGGGACGACTTTTCAGCGAGGTTTTCAAGAAATTGCCAAGCATCATCATGATGTTGGGCAAGAAAATTGCCTTGGCACCTTGATTCGAGCATCGTTCGTGAGCTGTTTTCTAGTCCATCGTATAAGATTTGGCAAATCGTCCATTTTTCAAAGTTATGGTGTGAACATTTTATCAGAAGCTTTTTGAATCTTTCAAAATATTTTCCAAATGGTTCACCCTTGAATTGATGATAATTTACAATTTCGTTTCGAATTCTACTTCCAAGGGGTAGAACTTTTTTAAGAAAGCTTTTACAAATTCTTCCCATGTTTTAATTGAGTTTGAAGGTAAGCTGTACAACCATTTTTCTGCGTAATTTGTAAGAGCAAATGGGATTAATCGAAGTTTGATTCCGTCGTCAGAAAGTTGTTGGAGTTTAATGGTTGCACAAATTTGTTCAAATTTAGTCAAAAAGATGTATGGATCATAGTGCTCGAAATTGCCAAATTTCGGAAGTGTGGCAATATGGTTCGAGTGAATTTCGAAATGGTTACCCGTAGGGGCGGGTAACGTGATGCAAGATGGAATAGAAACTCTATCGGGAAAGATTCTATCCATAAGAGTTCGAGGGGCGTTTTCGTTCGCCATTTCAGGAGGATCGTCTGTTCGATTTAAACATTTTGTATAAGGGTCGCGAGTCCAACGATTTGTTGTTGTGTCACGAGTCCAGGTACTCATGCACAAGTGAAAGTCGAGAAGAGAAAGGAGTTAGAATTGAGTTTAGGGAGTGAAAAAAGATTTGAAAACGTGTTTTTGTATATTTTTTTTTGAATTTTTTTTACAAGGGAGAAAACTATTTAACAAGTGAGATTTATTTTCAAAAGAAAAGTTTGATTTTTATTTTGTTTTTGGTTTTTCAAATTTTTTTATATGTTTTTGGTTTTGTATTTTTTTTGTTTTTTGAATTTTTAAATATTTACCAAAAAGATTTTTTTTAAGAAAATGGAAACTATTTTTTTTTGTTTTTCAAATTTTTTTTTCTTTTTGAAAAGATTATGTATATTTTTTTGGACTTTTGTTTTTGATTGAATATTTTCAAAGGAAAGAAAGAAAAGGAATTTTTTTTGAATGAAAAATCAAGTTAGAATTTACAATTTTTTTTTTGGATTTTGGATTTTTTTTAATTTTTTTTTTAAATATGCATGAACTAATGCAACTAAATGAATGCAAAGGACTTAATTACAGTTTTCTGTCCTTAGTAGCTCCTAACCCAAAATTATATAATCACACTTTGTCTTAAATCAACAAAAATATTTCTCAGCCAGGTAACGGACATGAGTTATTGGTGCACCACGAATCACCGTAGCAATGCAGCCGAAGGTTTAAGTACTTCAGAGGAACAACCAGTATAATATTTACGTATCACCGTAATTTTTATGACTGGTTATTACTCTGCCGTAGCCTAGACACTAAGAAATAAAATCATTCAAATAAAACAATTGTGAAGATGCAATTAAGCCCTAAGTGAGCTCGTGACACCCTTAGGTCCAATGTCTAACCTTTCTTATTAGTCAAATTCTACGATGAAATGCTTTTGTAGGCTAAGGAAAGGGTGATGAAATCCCTCACCTTATGTGAATTGGGGTATTTCCCTTAGAAAAGAAAATAAGATGAGATGAATGTAAAACAAGAAATTAAACGTGTATTAACAATGCAACTAAAATGAAGTTTTTTTTTTTTTTTGAATTTTGAAATTTTTTGTTTATATGTAAACGCAAATGCAAGCAACCAACAATGCAAATAGAGATGGAAGCACAATACCAGAGCGTACAGATTATTAGCAATTAATTTTTTTTTTTTGCGGCAATTTTTTTATAAGCAAGCAGCAATTATTTTTGGGCAAGCAGTTCTTCCTTTTAATCTGCTTTGGCAACCTGAAAAGGAGTGAATAAAGATAAATAGAACAATTTTTTTTCTTTTATTATATTTATCAAAGATGAAAAACAAAAGAAAGAAAAAAAATGAAAACTAAAACAAGTGAAAACAAATGAAAATCAAACAAAGCGAAACTTTTTTTTATGTTTTATGTTTTTTTTATATATGTGAACGAAGAAAATAAATCAAAGCAAAATCAAAGTAATTGAAAACACCACCAAATATTTTTTTTTTATAAAACAAAATCAAAATAAATAAAACAAATGAAATCTAAAGAAGTTAGATACTTGTCTTTTTTTTCTTACAAAGATGGAAATAAAAATAAATGAAAACAAAATAAAAATGCAACTAAACCAAAACAAATGAAAACAAAATCAAAACAAACACTTTTTTTTGAATTGATTTTTTTTTGTGTAATCAAAGGGCAAAAGAATTTACAAAGGAACAAAAGAATGGCCCGACCCAAAACTAATATCTTATTCTTAACACAGAATAGTTCGCACCCAATTTAACTTCATAGACCACGATATTACAAAATTGAAATCACGGAATCGAACTCTCAGAAATAACAAAATTCCTAAAATCGAATTTGCAAATTCATTTCACAATCATATACACAGCGAATTTTTTTTATTTTGATGTGGTTTTGGTGGTTTCGAATTGCGGTTATGAGGAGAGGCGGTAGTCGAAACTTTTGATTGAAGGGTGTTGGAGGTGTTGGACACGAGGTGAAGGGAGTGATTGGGGTTCGATTATGAAGTGGTGGTCGCGAGGCTGAGTGGGGATGTTGGAGATTAGGAGAATTGGCGATTGGGGGATTGGGTTTTGAGCAGTGAAAGGCGCGGGTTTGGGTGGAAGAGGAAGTGAAAGAGAATGGTTCTGGTGATCGAAAGTTTGGGTGGTTGACTTGGGAATTGGAGGCGGGCAATTTGAGTTGAAAGAAGATTGCGGTTGGCAATTGAATGGTGACTGTCGCGGTTCTGGGTTGCGAAGTGGTTGCTGATGAACTGTGGTATCGATAAGGTGATGGTGTATGTGGAGATTGACACTGTGTTGAATGGGTAGAACTGTCGATGGTTGTAAGGCAGTTAGTGAAGAAGCTGTGACTTGATGTTGTAAGGAAGGTGGAGGATGTTTGAGTTATATTGTTGTTAGTGCAGCAGTTTGGATGGTGGTACGGTAGTGGAAGTATTGATATGTTGAGGCAGTTGGAGGGGTGTTGGATGAGGTGGTGAAGGAATTGCAGTATTGGTCTGTTGCTGTAGCGGAACAGAGGGTAGCAGCAAGTAGTTGAAGTGGTAGTGTAAAGTGAGAGGGCAGCAGGCAACAGATGATGTTGTACTGAGGTTGTTGACTGTTTGTTATAAAAACAGTTATGCCTTCACAAACAAACAGTGATGTGCAGTAGGAGGTAGATGTTAGTGTGTCGGGTATGTATGATGGTGAGAAATGTACAGCTTGGTGATGGTTGTTCACTGCAGTGAGCAGAAGTGATGTGGACAACTGATAGGTATGATTTTGTGGATGTTGGAAATTATGGGCAGTATATTGGTTTGTGACGAGGAAGGGTGGTTAACAGTGAGTAGTTTGTGGATGTTGCTATGAGTGGTATGCTGTGTATTTTGATGTTTGGGTAAGGCAGTGAAGAAATTTGTAGATGTTAAGACAGAGATGAGGTGATGACTATGTAGGAAGATGAAGGAGAGTGGATGTGGTACGGAATTTGGATGGTAGAAATGAGGGAAGCACTGTTGAAGGGGAAGATGTTTGTAACAGGGGAATGTGGAATGAAGCAGAGGAAAGTTTGCAGGCTAATGTGCACAGTAATGCACAGCAATGTAACAGTGAATTCTAAAAGGAAAAGAAAGGAAACAAAAATTGTAAAAACAAAAAATGAAATGTAATTTGCAGTGAAATAAAATATTGCTGTTTTGTTTTGAAGTGTTTTTTTTCTTGTTTTTTGTTAAATAGAAGCAGAAATAGAAAAACAACAAGCACCACAAATCAACTTGAAGACAAATATCACACACAATCACACAATTTTTTTTAAACGCAAACACACACAAAATAAAAACACTCAAAAATCAAACAAACTAAAAATAATTCGAAGAATAGAAAATCAAAATCAAAACAATTCCCCGGCAACGGCGCCAAAAACTTGTTCGTCGACGGAAATTCTATCGGTTTAGAAAACCGTCGAACGAATTTAAATTTAAAAATTACTGCAAGTGCACGGTGTACGAATGTAGCACGCGGCGAATGCGGGTCGAAACATAGGGAATTGATGATTTTTAAAATTCTATTCAATCAAATTATACCAAAGTCGAAGAGGATTTGTTAACTAGAAATTATGAGGCTAACACTAGAAAATGTGATTCAAAAATTATTAGACTAAAGAACAATTTAGAGGCAAATCCACTCTCAAATTTTTGTAAATCTACAAACACATAATTTATGATCTCTAACTTTGATATTAAGTGAAATAATCATTGCATTTATCATAAGTATGGTTTGTTTATGTTATTAGTTAACATAACTCAAACCATCAAACTATAATACAACAATTATACCACTTACAATTCTCATGAAAAAGAAGCCAAAGCAAAAACTATTTTAAGTATGATCTATTTACTATTGTAACTAGTAACATAGATCATCAAATTTCATTTTTACTTTCATTTCATAATCAAAAATTAATTAGCAAATGTGGATGTAAATTGTGTTTATGTTGAGTAAGAATAGCTCATTTTCGTAAGCAATATAAGCTATCAAACCCACTTGTATAAACTTACATCAAAATTCACATTCATGAAGCATAAACAAAGAGATCATACATCATAAAAATGTTGAAATTACATAAAGTTAGAGAGCTTCATCACCCCTAAATTGAAGGGGTTTAGCTACTCATTTGTGGCATTGAAGCAACACAAACAAATTTCAATATTAAAAAAGAAAAGAGAATAGAAAATAAGCAAAGAAAGCAAAAGAGATTAGCTACTTACTACTTGCATAAATGTAAATCTAAGCTATGAACATAAAGGAAAAGAGAGCATAGAAATAAAACATTAACAATAAAACAAAGAAAAGCATGTAGAAAAGAGAGAAGAAAGAGGCTTGGAAGGCCTTTTTATTTCATAGAACATTGAGCTTACACTTTGATTTCTTAATTTCCTAAGTAAAATGAAAGAGTAGATGATAGTTTCATATACATAAGAGGGCCATATATACATGCATAAAACCCTAATTCTATTTTTAGGGGGCTACCTAAAATGCCCTTTAGGAAGTGTGGCCAACAAGTAACCATTAACCACTAATTAATCCATCATTTGTTTTGCATGAAGCTTTAACCTCCACTTAGTTGTCCATTAGCTCCAAATTGTACTTTTAGGTAAGTGGGTGGGGTCCTCCATATTCATGGCTTGAATTATTTCCCTCTTCTTTCCTTTGTATTCATTTGTGTATGCATATATCTTCATATAAGCCTCTTCCATATGCATCCAAATTCCTATAAAAATTATCAAAAAAATGTCCAAGTAAAAATTCTTATATTGACACATGCACAAAATGACCGTTTTGCCCCTGAATGAAGATGAAAATATGATGGTTGGAAATAATTGAATTTCTATTTTAAACATGTGAAAATGCCTAAATATGATGATTATTTAAATAAAAAGAGATAAAATATGGATGTAAATATATGCACAATTACGTGCATATCATCGTGCATGCATGTAATTTTCCAGTTAACAAGGCATTTGGCTTTCACCCCATTCCAGAGGAAGGAGCGTCTAATAGCATCAATTTTTTTGGATTCCCAGCTGGGAATTTTGTTGAACTAGAGCCAGTAGAGAGGAAGCGTCGAGAGTACAGCTTTAACAAAGACCAGCCTTCCCGAAGTCGGTAGAGTGTACGCTTTCCATCCTGCAAGTCTTGATTCAATTTTGGATATAAGGGGGGTCCAGTCAGATCGATGAAGCTTGTTGGGGCGCAGGGGAATGCCTAGATAGGATATTAGAAAAGTGTCAATGCAACAGTTGAGGGAGGAGGAGATGGAGGGACCGATATGCTCAGCGTTTCCAAGCATGATGACGGAACTCTTATTAAAACTAATTGATAGGCCTGAGATGAGCTCGAAAATGTAAAGGAGGAATTTTAGGCTATGGATGTGTTCAGGAGAAGGGGAGACGAAGAGGATGGTGTCATCTGTGAACTGTAGGTTGGAAATCATTGGGTTAGGGTAAGAGTTAGGGTTGGGGGGACAAATACCAGCTAGGTAGTTGTCAGCTATCGCCAGTTTGATCATGCAGTTAAAGACATCTGCCACTAGGACGAAGATAAGAAAAGAGAGAGGGTCTCCCTGCCTGAGACCCCGAGCTGATTTGATGAGCCCTCCAGATGAGCCGCCGATCTGGATCGAGGAAAGGCTCGAATTTAGGATGCATTTGATCCAGTTGACCATGTAGGTGGAAATCCTCTGTGCATTAGGAGCTCAATAATAAAATTCCAATTAACTGAATCAAAGGCCTTGGAAAAAACTAGTTTTAGAAGGACCCTGGGATGTTGTTTGAATGACAGAAGGAGATTACTTCTTGCGTTGCCGCAACGCAGTCCAGGATGTTCCTACCCTGGATGAAGGCTGACTGTTCTGCTCCAACTAGCGATTCCATATGGTTTTGGAGGCGATTGGCAAGGACTTTGGTAATCAGTTTAAAAGTGGTGTTCAGAAGGCTAATAGGTTGGAAGGCTAAAAGGGAGTTGGCACCAACGGATTTAGGTAGGAGGACAATATTGGCGTAGTTTAGGCGAGCTATGGCCATAGGGTTGGAATAGAATTCGGCACACATGTCTAGGATATCTGCCCCTGACAACCCCCCAAAAGTGCTTGAAGAAAAATGGGCCAAAGCCATCTGGTCGCAGAGATTTGTTGTCGTCCATGTCTTTGAAGGCGGCCAGGATCTCTAATTCTAAGAAGGGGGAGTCTATTGGGATGGGCGAAGGGTTGGGATAGAGTAGGTTCCAATCTATGAGGGGGAGGGGAGGAGAGGGTTTTCCAAAGATGGAGCAGTAATAGTCAGTAAAAAGGTTCGAAATTTCGATGGGGTCGGATATTGGATTGTTGTTATGCACAATTTTCGGGATGGAAAGGGGCCTGCGGCGGCCATTGGCTATTTTGTGAAAATAGGATGTGTTTTTGTCGCCATCTTTCAGCCACTTGGCTTTTGACCGTTATTTCCATCCAATCTATTCTTGCTTCATAAGTCTTTCAAGCTCAGCCTCTAAGTTCGAAAGGTTGAGGGGGTCACCGTTGTCTAGGGGGAGAGATTCTTCCTGGATGTTTAAGGCTACTAGGATTTCATTTTGAATGGCGGCAATGCGTCTACTGAGAGAGCCCCAGATAGATTTCGCCCAAGGCTTGAGGAGTTTTCTTAAGGATCTGAGTTTACCTACTACACGTGTAGTGGCAGAGGTGGACCTGGTGGGCTGGTCCCATGCCAATTTGATAAAATCTTCGAATGATGGTTCTAGCAGTCATAGCCGTTCAAACCTGAATGGGCGCTTGGAGGTGGGAAGGGTGCTTGAGTCGAGACAGAGGGGACAGTGGTCAGATAGAATGGTGGCAAGTCCAAGAAAATTGGATAGAGGATGGATATCCTCCCTGGCGGGATTGAACAGGAAGCGATCGAGCTTAGCGAGGGAAGGCAATTGACGCTTATTAGTCCAGGTAAAATGACGGTTATTGATTGGAGGCTCGATAAGAGAATAGGAGTTGATGAATGCATTGAAATCTTCTGAGTCAAGTGAAATATTTCTCGAGTTTCTTTCGTCTGAATATCTGTTTGTATTAAACTCTCCACCAATTACCCAGGGACCGTATATAGGTGACGCAAATTCCAAGCAGCTCGACCAAAGTTCCAACCTTTCTTGCACTGTATGGGGGCCATATATGTTTGAGAAAAAGTAAATAGTGTCGGACTGCATGTGTCTGAGTGCTACATGGAGGACAGTGGGATGGGATATGACTTGACAAAGGGACCATACAGATTCATTCCACACGGTGATTAAACCCCCTGGAGCCAATAGAGTTGGAGTGCGCACAGCCAGTGAGATTAGAACCACCTAATTGTCTAATTCGAGGAGTTGGATCAGACAGTTTAGATTCTTGGAGCAGAAGGATGTCTATGTTTAGGGGAGACAAGGAAAGATAGGTTGAATGTCTCTTAGAGGGTTCCCTTAGCCCACAAATATTCCATGATACAATTTCATTGGGAAAATGACAGTCTCTCCTGTTCTAGGGTTTGCATGGCAGAGTAATGCTCATCTTGTATGGTAACCCCCATGCAACGTGCTAACTTTCTGTTTAGTTTAGAATTAGCAAAAGAAAAAACTATAGTTTTATAGAAACAACCTGTATGACTAGGCAAGGATCTTGAGTTCCGCGCACTTCTTCTAACCCACGCCGGAGTTAGATCTTGTCTCCTTAGATGCATCGGCAACGGAGATGGAGGAGAGGCCAATTTATGATCAATCAAGGGGGTGGGTTCAGGGAAGGGGGTTTGGAAGTGGACGGGCGCCTAGAGTTGAAATTGGGCGGGTTCAGGTGCGGGGATATGTAAGGTATGGGGCGCCAGGCGATGTTCATCTATTGAGGCAGGTTCTAGTGCAGGTGCTTGAAGGTGAAAGGGCACCCGAGGTCCATATCTAGGAGTGGGCCCCAGTGTTGTGGGGTTGGTTAAGCAAAGGGGCCGAGGATGCCGTTGGCTTCGTCCTCCATATTGGACTGCATGAGGAGGGGAAAGGTGGGCGAAGCAGGCTCATAATTCATCGCGTCGAAACGTTCTTCCGAGACCAGTTCATCCGATGGAATACCTAGCGGGTCGTTGAAGCATTTAATGTCTCTTTCATATTCTAGACCCAAAAGATATGTTTCCGGCCTGTTGCACGGATGAACGTGCTCCCATCTGGATACAGTAATGAGATAGTCAGCGTCATTAAGGCGGACCCTGTAAGATGATGAAGAAGGAACCCCCAATAGGAACTGCACTTTAATATACATAAGTCGACGGTCAAACTTTGACCAGTCACATCTGTCAAACTCCATGAATCTGCCCACCGAGTTGATAACAGCTTGCACAACTTTAGGTTTATGCCTAAGAACTCCAGGATTCCCTTGACCGTGGCCCTGCTTGGAGATTCAAAGCCGATGGGAGCCGGTTTTTCATATTCTGGCCAGGATTCTAAGTAAATGGTGCCCCTGCTTTGGTGAGGATTTTTCGGGTAAGAGTCGCTGTTTTGATGGATTTAGAGGGACAGGCAATAAGAAAACGGTTGTTATCAAGAAACAAGGTCGGCCATTCTCTATGCCCAAAGGCGGATTGTAGAACTAATTTACCGAGAACTTCTACCGTCCAGGCGCCTTCAGTAACTGCGGCGGTGATGTATAGGGAAAAATCTTCCATTGGGAAGTGGTATGAAGGAGCTGGGAGGGAAGAGGGTACTGAATGGATATTGATGTGAGGGAAAGGGAAGGAAGTAATCCGATTGGGTGGGAGGGGTTCAGCTGTTTTTGAAGTGTGACCCGAGTGGGAATGAGGATGGCTTGGCACATGTGTCTTTGGCAGAGGAAACGACAAAAGGCGGATTTGATGTGTCACTGCGAGCGAAATGAATGTTTGTGGGAACCAAAGGGTTTTTGTGGCGGGTCCCGATGTAGAAAGCCTGGAAGGACAGCAGGAGTAATAATGTCCATATTAACCACAGAAGTAACAAATCTTCGCTTCCCTACATTTTGTCGCCACGTGGCCCTTGCCAGCGCATCAGAAACATCTTCTATTTGATTATAAAAAATCGAACATTTGGCTGTATGAGTCAAAGATCGGGAAAGGGCTCCTACGGTTGTATAATTGGGGGGTTGGGAGAAGAAGCTCCTGGTCAGGCGGAGCAGGGGCGGCTGCCACCTGTGCATATGTTCGAGCCTTGCTAAGGATTGACCGAGAGTGGCTAGGAGGGCCACAACCCGAGCTAGGGGAAGTGGGACGTGTTGCATTAGTGTGAGATGACGAGGGGGTGGCTGGAAAAGGGGCAGGAGGACAATGGGGTTGACGGAGGTATTTAGGAGGGACGAAGGAGATATCTGAGAATGATAGCGAAGGGGCAAGGGGATGGGAGGGCGAGAGGAGGATGAGGAAGCCATAATTTAATAGGTATTTTATTTTACAACTTAAAATTTAAAAGCTTATTTATAAAGAGACAAACATTTTATATTCATTTAAATATATTACATAATTATATATGGCTTAAATGGTTTAATCAAAGGAAGCTTAACGCTTGTAAAACAATGATAAAGCATCTTCAACACTTTTAAGTATAAGGAGGGGTTATTTCAAAAATCGTAAGCCAAATATCACATAATTTAACAAGTGTCAAGCTAATGTTTTTCTTTTTAATTTTGAAATCTATGAAAATACATAAAAAGAAAATTTAACCAGTTTTTTCACTTCTCCTCTTAGCTACTTTCTTTCTTCTCAAAAACAAACAGTAGAAGCAACACTTGAAAAGCAAAAGAAAACCAAAAATTTCAAACCTAAAGCAAAAGAAAAAATAATATAAAGCCTAGAAATCCAAATCTGAGAAGGAAGAATAAAAAGAAGATCGAAGGCAAATTCAACATCAGTTCAAATTTTCAAATGCAATAAGAGATTTTGCAAATCAAAAAATGAAGATTAACAACAAGCCTCAAGCTAAAGATGCAACAGCAAAACAATTCAAATTCACCAAAACAAAAGAAGTTCAAAATCAAACATCAGCAAGCTGGAAACAAGAAAATCTGGTCTCTGCTTATAAAAATGCTGAGTAAACCTTTTAAAAACAGTTTGATTTGGATTAATTTTAATGCATGTGATGATATTTGGTTGTATGAAAGTGCTTCAGCCTGAAATCATTTGAAAATTTAGATTTTTGTGAGTATGTCTGTTTATATATATCCAAGATCCAGTTCTCTGTTATTCACGGTCTCCGGTTTGCCTTCGAAAATTCAAATATCTCAATCGAGACAATATTAGACTTTGATATCTAAATGAAAGTTGTTTTCTAATGTATGATGATGATTTTAAAAATAATTTCAGAGTTTAAAATTCAACAAATTATTTTTAAAAATGAAATAACAGTGGAAAATATATACATATGCTAAAAATCAATCAATGCAAATTTTGTTTTGAATTGCATGAATGAATTAGTGATGGGAAATCATGATTTTTAATATGCATTTCATGATATGTAGATTGTTAATCTATAGGACTTATCGAGATGATCATTTTGGGCATTTTCAGTGATTGCCGTTGATCGACACGGTGGTGGAGGTCGAATTCTTGGTCGAAGCTAGTTGGAGCGTCGCCAATGATGGAAAAATAGCCTCGTATTTTTCCAATGGCCATGGTAGCCAGGCTGGGTTGATTTATGGTTTAGGTGTGCATTTTGGTCACGGCTGAACTTGTGGGTCGTATGGCTTCGATGGCGCATCGTTGGCGATCGCGTTAGGGGAGTTAGGTGCTGGAGGTCAAGACGGAGTTGTGGTGTGGATGGCGAGGCTTCTCGAGGTCAGAGGCGTCGGAACGGTGAAGATTTCCAGCCATGGTGGTTTAAGTTTTTGGTATTGATCAGCTCGTTTTCATTTCGATTGAGTTACGTTCGATCTGGGTTCACGAGAGTGCTTGCGTGGGTAGGAGTGATTGTCAAGAGTCGCTGCGATGACCTACGGTGGTCGGAGTTGCTGGTGTATGAGCACTATGTGCACGTCGTGTCTGGGAGTTGAGTAGCTCAGGTGGGTTCTCGTACGAGTGAAGGAATGTCTCGAAGCAGATGAGGTAGGTGGTTGACTCGAGACTGGCTAGAGTTTTTGGTGTGCTTGACTCGAGTTTGACTCGAGTTTGACCCGAGACATTTTCCAGTTTTTAATCTAAGCTATGTTTGTAAAAAAAAAAGAATCAAGTTTTCAAATTTAAAGTATTCAATCAAAAGTATTAAGTAATTCAAATAAGTTTTAAAATATATAAATAGATAAGTTTTGAATGTATAATAAGGGGTTTTTAAATTGATTATGTAATAAAATTTGTTAAACAATTTTGAAAGATTGGAAGATTAATTTAGAGGTTTAAATTGTTTTTAATTTTAATTGATTTTTTAATGTTTTATTTTTAAATAAGGTTTAACGATATAATTAAGCAAAATCAATTAAAATGAAGAGTTTATCTTTAAGTAGTTAAGTTTTTGATTTATTTAAAATAATTAGTTTGTGAAGATAATAAAGGTTAATTAATTACTATTATTGATTTAAGAATAGTTAATTAATGTAAATGATTTGTTAATGAGTAAAAGTTTAATTAAGATAAATGATTTTTAGTTAATTAAGGATTTTAAATATAAGGAGTTAACTAATTATTTAATTAATTTTAAATTATTAGTTAATTATTTGGTTAAAAATATCACTTAATTATGAATTGATTAAGTATAATTACTTGATAGAGTAATTAATGGATAATTACTGGATGTAATTAATTAAATGGGATTATTTAATAAAGTGATTAGGGGATAATTACTTAATGGAAGTAATTAAGAGTTAATTACTTAGTGTAATTAATTTAGTTAATTAATTAATGTGATTAATTTAAGTTAATTAATATAATTAATTTAGTTAATTAATTAATGTGATTAGTTTAAGTTAATTAATTAATGTAATTAATTTAGTTAATTAATTAATGTGATTAATTTAAGTTAATTAATTAATGTAATTAATTTAGTTAATTAATTAATGAATGTGATTAATTTAAGATTAATTACTAAATGTAATTAATTAAGAATGAAATTAATTAATAATGTAATTAATTTAGGACTATTAATTAATGTAATTAATTAATATTTACTTAATGAAGTAATTAAGGATTAATTAACTAGTGTAATTAATATAATGATTAATTAAGGATTAATTAATTAAGGTAAGTAATTACAAGATGATTAATTACTGTTTATGATTAATTAAGACTAATGAATGAGGGTGGTTAATTAAAGATTAATCATTTAATTAATTAAAAGGTTAATTAAATAATAAGGACCATTAATTGATTAAATTAATCAAGGTTCATTAATGAAAAGTAATTAATTAAAGTATGATTAGTTAATTGTAATTAATTAAGGATTAATGTAATTAATTATAGTTAATTAATTAATGGAAGTAAATGGAGGATCATTAATTAATGTAATTAATGATAGTAATTAAAGGTTAATTACTATAATTGGTTAAGGATAATTAATTTGTGTAATTAATTAAAAGGATAATTACTTAATGTAATTAAAGGAGAATTACTTAATGTAATTAAAGGATAATTACTTAATGTAATTAAAAGATAATTAATCAAGGAAGATTAATTAAGGAAGATCATGAAGAGATGATTAATTAGTTAATTTGTGGTTAATTAATGTTAAGTAAGCAGGATTATGGTATTCCAAGTGATTAAAGGTTAGTAATTAATTTAATTAAGGGTTAATTAAATTGATTAAGAGTTAATCAAACCTGCTTATGGATGATTGATATTGGATGATTTGGATGTGATATCTCCAATATGTGATATATGCTGCTTGTGAGATGTTTGGTTGATATGAATTATCTATCTGTGATAATATGAATCATCTATCTGTTTATGTTATTCTGAATATAAGTTTAATTTTTTAAACCTTTGAAAAACTTAGACATTAAAATGACGTTTTGGATTTCGGTGAGATCGACATCGGATTTTCAGATTTGGATATCCGAAAACCACATCGATCCAAATTAAACGTTAGGTCGTGAATCCATGTGGAGTTCAAGATGAAGACTCGAGGTGTAAGAACTATTTATCGGTAAAAACTCTGAGGGTGATTCCAAGATGAGTTAACGGGGATAGTACTTTCAGGTTCGAGATGGTGATTCAGAGTGCAAGGGCTATGGTCGTTAACTCTGAGGGTGATTCCAAAACGAGTGTAACGAGATAGTGCCTTCGGTTTCGTTCGAACCTGGAACGAACTTGTATGGATTGAATGCTTTTAGAACACGTCAGGTAGACGATGAACATTCTAAGATAGATGTGTCCTATAAAGGTAATCGTAGCCTCAAGCCTCATCAATCGGGAATGGCTAAAACAAGGGAGGTGCGGCAAGGTTAAGTGGGTAGCACCCAAGTAGGACGAGATTTACCCCTGTCTAGAGGTTCCTTTTTATTTCAGCTTAGTGTGTGGTTGGTCACGCCAACCACGGGGTGGTCTTGTTCAGGACTATCCAGTAAGGGATGGTTCCGGCCTTGTGTTGCAGAGGATTGGGAGAAATCCTCGGTACGGTGATCTAGGCCCCATACTGTGACGGATAGTACCCCAGTAGCCCTGCCATTGATGGAAACCCATTCTTCCTACGTGCCCTTACGGTTTTGATTGTATTACCCACTTTTGTGGCTAGTAGCTGGAATTTAATCATGTAACAATTTTAGCTATTTCTTATACTTGAAAACCCTAGACACTATTATAATATCACTGGATTACCTATCAAATGTTTTGATTAGCGTAAGGTAAAAAAAATTCATGTTTATGTGTGGGAAGTCTTACGCGATACCTTTCTTTTCAAAGGATTTATAAGTTAAGTAACTTTAACCCGTTTACTCACACTAGACCCATGTCTGACCCAAGTGTTTATTTTCTGTTTTATTAAACTCTTGGATACTCATATTATGTATGAGTGGTCGAGGGATTCAGGTTAGCTTTGACAAATTCTGGAGGAGATTTAGAGCAGGAGGCTTCAGCAAGTAGTTATATAGTGGTTCTGCTATGTTTGAGTTGTGTCTGTATCTGTGTGATATCCTAAGTTGTATATTAGACAGGTGTTTATAACTGTCTACTTTGTGATGTATAGGTTGTGTAACTCTGATGTATATGATACTATGTAATATTTTATGTGATATATTATATTTCATTCGTTCCGCTGTAAGTATTTGATGTTGTTGAGTTTCTTCTTTCCTATCTTTTCTTCTTCTATCCCTTTCTTTCTTAAATCATGATGCGTCTTTCTGGTAGATGGAAGGCGGGTCGTGACACTTTCAGATCTACCTTCAGGTTTGATTTTATTCTTCTTTTTTATTTCTACTTCTCAGGTTTGATTTGAAAATTTTGAAACTGGTTGAAGCTTTATCCCAGGTTTTCATTTTGTTTGAGAAGTTTTAATCTAGTTTAAAAAATTCTTTTAATACATTTTGTAACAACCCTGAATTTTGTGATTTATTTTAACTGTTTATTTTGATTATTTTATTTGAAAACTTTATTTTATTTATTAAAATGGATAAATCTTTTTATTTTAAAAATAAATTTTTATTGTGTGTGAATTATTATTTCAATTCTGAATAAATAGGATATTTCCAAAAAAGTGGATTTTTGGTCAATCTGGTCAAATTTTAACTTTTAAATTTTTGAATTTTTGAATTTTATCTTTTATTATAAAAATATATTGAATTTCAAGAATACTGCTTTTCGTTTCGTTGAAATCTGATTTAAATTGTGAAAGTTGTGCTTATTACAATATTGGGTTTAAATCGATTTACTTAATAAAATTATCTATTTTAATTTATATAAATAATATTTTTAATTGTCAAATCACGTTCTAATATGTGTTATATGACATGTTATATATATATATATATATTTAATTTTAAAACATTTTTAAAGTGATGTTATAATTTTTCCAAAGCTTAGTGTATTTATTCTTATTTTTAAAGGTTATTTCTATTTTTCTGCTATTTTCTTCATATAAATTATATTTAATTAAAATTTATTTATTTATTTTTGTGAATGCAATTTTATTTTATGTTATTATCTTTATTTATAAATATTTTCCAAGTCCATATAATTTTTCCAAAGTTTATTCTGTTTATTTTCAAATTTCCTAGACTAGTTTTCATTTATGTGTTATTTTCTTATTTTAATCATATATAATTAATATTTATTTATTTATATTTTGTTTTTGTTACATTTTCGAATTTAAACTGAAATTATAATTATTTTCAGTTATTTAAGCTTATAAAAAAATAATAAAGAAATTTGAAAAGGCTTATGACTTTTGATCTTCTAAGGCCTTTTATATTCCTACCTTTTCACATTTTAACATAACTTTTCATTCAATTGGACATAACCCCCTCATCTTCAGCCGACCACCATCATTCCTCATTCACGTACAACATTTTTCCTCATTCCTGAAGAAAAATTTCGGCCTCTTGCCTTAGAAAAAAATTGGTAAACATCGTCTTTTTTTTTCACTTTTATTGTTCTTTGATTTGATTTTTGCACTTGTTCCTCTTTCTTATAGGATCGGCCTACCTCCTCTACCAGCCATGCCGCCTCCACCACCACCACCTGAGCACATCACAACCACCACCTCCTCTCTGGCAAACCCCAAGCCGAGCCACCAAGGTGGTTGATCCATCACCAAAATACCAAAACTCCTCTTAAATAGCTTAGCCGAGCGCCACATTAACTTCCATCACCTTCAACTCCCCATAGCCGCCACCATCTCCACCACCTCCAGCTCCACATGAACCCTCTGCCATGTCAACCCCTTAACTGCTCCAGTGATGGCCGTGACCCATGAGCCTTGGCCGAGCCTTGAATTTCCTTGAATCCATGTTGAAGTGGCATTGTTTTGTCTTGTTGTGTTGTTCATGCATGCACACTTTTGCACTTCAACAAACCTATGTAGGCCGACCCTATCCACCCATAACCTAATCCAAACCCTTTCCTTAGACCTGTATTCCACTTAAGGCCAAATCCAAAGAGAGTTGGAAGAAAATGCAAAGCAATTCTGCTTTGATTTATGCAGTTATTTCTAGCTTAGTTTAATCATTTTGGTTTGAAAGCTTATGTGTAATATATTGTTTGGTTTGATTTGTGTACAAGGGAATTAATCTTGTGGCTCTCTCACTCGTATCTTGTCGTGTTACCATGATTGTGTGGATCTCTTTTGTACTTTCATTGTTGTCATCTCCAGCTCAAACCGGTGAGTTACTCTCACCAGATAATGTGTACCTATATAACTAGTAAATTGACCACTCGTGAATCTGTATAATGCATAACCATAATATATCTGTTATGCTATGATTATATGATGTTCACCCATGCTTAAACACCTGTTATATCATATATTACTGTTATATTATGTTGTTCCGTTGTTTATATCAGTTTATCACACTGCAAGTTCCCTTTAGATTAGAATCACTATGGGTTGAAATGATACATACCCGACGGACTTTAGAATAAGGGAAAATCGTTATGGGCTGAAATGATTGGCCTGAGCGATTTTCAAATTTTTTCGTTTACTTAGGACTGCGGGTTTGAAATGATAAAACCCGGGTTCTTTGTAAATTACGGGTTGAAATGATATATTACCCGTATCACTTTACCTAGGATAGAAAATTATATACAGGCCCGTAGTTAAATTATATTTTTCTAAATTTTTTAAAATATGTTTGAAATGTACTCATTACAATATTTAGATTTAAAAATTAACTAAAAATGATTTTTATAAAATATTATTTATTTTCTAAAAATTTATAAGTGAAATAAATTAATGGTAAAGTTAGAAAATTTGAAATGTAAGTTATTTTGGAAATTTTAAATTGGTGATCAATGGAATTTAAATTAAATATGAAAATATGATAAATTTATGTTATTTTGAATTTAAATGAATTTAAATGATTTATAATATATTAATGGTTTTTGAATAAGTTAAATGTGAAATATTGAATATTGAGTTGAATTTTGAAATATAACGTAAATTGGGAAATTGTGAATTCTGTTTAAAATTAAATTTTTGAAGTTAAGTGAATAAAATGTAAAATAAGTTATATTTTGAAATTTGAACTTAAGTGTTAAGTTAAAAATTTAATTATATGAATTGAAATTGAATGTTGGAATTTAATAAGTGTATTATTATTAAATATTGATTTTTGAATGGAAATTTAACTTTATAAAATCATGAATTTAAGGAAAATTAATTGATGGTTATAAAGGTAAAATATATTATTTTATAAGTTTAAATGGTTTAAATAAAAATTTAATTATTTGTTAAGTTATATTGAATATTTGGAATTTAATTAATAGCATTTCTGAAATGTTATTATTTCTAATGTAAAGTATATTACCGCATTGGTAAATGCTGTAGTTGATAGAAATGAACTAAATGGCTAAATTTAGTTAAAGGCTATTATAGCATTTTGTAAGTGCTATAATTGTTGAATTTGACTAAGTTTTATTTGAAATTAATGTAACATTATTATAGCATTTTAAATGCTGTCTGGTTTGAATGTAACTTTCTGTAGCATTTTCTAAATGTTGCGAAAGTTGAATTTTCATTGTTTTTAATAAATTTAAGTGAATAAATGAGTTTTGAAATATTAAAGTTTTGGAAATTAATAATTTAATTATTAAATATAATAATAACTTCAATTTATGATTTAAAATGAACTAATTTGTTCTGAAATATAAACTATTTTGAAATGTATGTTGAAATGGTATTTTATATAAATGAATGTGGTTTGGAAAATACGATATTTTGATATTTTGAAATGGATTTTTGAATGATATTGAATTGTGAAATGATATTTGATTTCGAAGTATAAAATACCATTGTGAAATTTTAACCACGGGATGTATTTAATTTATAGTTTAACTGATCCTTAAAGGATGGGCGACCCCAAGCATCTTTTAAGTTATTGTACATTACTATAGTTCACTTGAGTTAGTTTACAATATATAAGTATATATGTCCTGACTCGAGTGTTTTGTTTTTTACTTTACGCTCGGGTCGGTCTGAGTATTCACAGTTTTGGATTCTCTTTCTGGAGCTGGTCTTTGCTGGAGTTTCTGCTTATCTACATTTATATCTACTTCTATTTCAGCTATTCTAGTTTATCTCATGTATTTGTGAACTACTATGTATTTTGGATTTCTATTATGTTGTTTTCAGACTGTATTATGTATTTGGTTTGAGACTCTGTTATAGTAGCTTCATGAACTACTATGGTATTTTAATTTCCGCGGCGAGTTATTCTGATATTTCTGTGTTTGTGATTCTATGATTGTATTTCATTTGCTCCAAATTTATTTACAATGCGGTATTTTGAGCAATTCAAGTCTGGCATGTGTGGATGCGAATGGTTGAAAATATCGGGTTGTTACGATTGGTACCAGAGCTTTGGTTTTAGGCAAACCATAGCCTGCGGAGCAAAAACTCATTAGAGATAGGGTAGGAATACCCTAGAATGAGTGAAATCAATCTCAGAATTCTTTCTTTGTGAGAGAACATATTTTCAAAGTATAAAATGATTTCAAATGATTTTTAAAGGATTTTCAAAGATTATTTTGGTATACAATTTTTCTTATTTTGAAACCAAGATTTTAAAAACTTGATCCCTTCGGTATCCACCTTGTTAGAAATCTCTTGGTTAGGATTCTTATCGATTAAGATTCCTTGAACTTTGGAACGCTCCCACTTGTTCTGAAATCTAGTCTTGTTTTCCCTATTTTATCCTTTTGATTTTGGAGCATTCCGTAACTCCACTTTGGAATGACCTCTATAAAGATCAGTGATTTCGTAAATCTTTAAATGATTTGTAAGGGGTTGAAACTCCTTTACAATTGGTATTGATTCACTGGAGATTTCGGTATCCTCGGATTTCGATGCTATCTATCTCCTGCTCTACCCGGATTCTATCTCTGGCAATCGAATGTTGATTTGCCTTAGACTTCCGTATTGGCTATATTCCTAAAGTCACGGTTGACCAGTTAAGGTCGCCCGCGATTTATATAGGCTTATCCATCTTCTATTATTGAATTATCAAATCTTAGTTTGAGCTTATCTTCAAATCGGGATTCTATTTGATTGGAGTTCCTCTAAATTCGAATTTCTGTTTGTTTTGAAATCCATCCTTGAATCATCCCTTGGAAATTTTTGTCTGTTTGTATTTTGAAATTGTGCATACATCGAAATTATTATTTTGATAAGGATAACCCTATTTTGTATATAAAGGTGAAATGTTTTCGATAAGGATTATATACCTTTTAAACATGAAAATTTGAAATTTCGAAAGGATTTGAAAATTTGAAAATTTTATTAGAATTTGATTATACAAAATGATTTATAATTGAAGGGTTTTGAATTTGAATTTCGAGGATCAAATTATGGTGTTTTGAAATCGGTCTTAAGATTTTGGAAAATATAATAATAATATGATTTAAGATATTTTCCGAATAAGAAATGTTTAAATGTATTCGAATGAATTCCAACGATTTCAAAGAGATTTCAAAGAAGTTTCAAGAAAATAAAAGTCCAGAACCCACTTATGTCGCTGGAAAATAATTTCGGAGATGAATGCATGCATCATCGACATTGATTTTTGAGTTTCTGAGTGGGGGTGAGGCCACTCTAATAGCTTTGCTATGCGAGTGATTTTGTGAAACCAATTTTTGATTTTAGATTTTGAAGTATGGTTTGATATTCGAAAGATATATGTGTATATATATACATATATATTTGAAATAATTTAAAGTAAGCCGGTGTTCAGTCCTCGAGATTCAGATTTGTTTTGGTATAACCTTATCTATTGGAATTAATTTACTGATTTGTTGGTGATTTCCAACTCTTGGATTTGAAAATATGATTTCTTCGACTATTTTGAAGGTCCGAGCACTTTCAAATCAAGATTAACTTTTCAAAGCTAAGAAATTTTGTAAGGTATAGGGTATTTGATAAAGAATATAAGTTTAGTTTGGTTTGAATTGAATTAAAGTTGGAAATTTCAGATTTGGGTTTAACTGAATAATTTATGAAATTTAAAGAATTAAAGGAATGTTTTATGATTTCAAATATATGATTTTGAATGGTTATAATTTTCAAAATGTAATGATTTCAAGCATTTTGGTTTCGAAAGATTTATAATTTTGAAAGTATTATGATTTTTGAAAGTGAATATATGTTTGAAATAGAAATGAATTTGTTTGACCTAAATTTTTGTTGATTTGGGAATTTGGATTATTTTCTAAATCTATTGTTTTAAAAACTTTGAAACTGAATATATGAAATTTGAAAGAAATGATTTGGCGAAATCATATATGATTTTGAAACTGAATTGATATTGAAATGGTTTGAAATTGAGAACCCTGTTTATTTAAATACTTTGATTCGGGAGTTATCGAAATTATATAAAATGGATTTGTATAAGTATGAAATTGATTTGAAAACTGTTGGTTTGGAAAAGGGTACTCAATTTGTAAAGTGAAATATTATATAATCCAAGTCTATATAAGTATGATTTGATATACTATTGATTTCGAAAGTAATTGATCGGAAATGAAATCTTATATATAATGGACTTTATATAAGTATGATATTTGAAAGTGATTTGAAAGGTACTATATGATACATATTTTCGAAGTAAATATATGGAAAGTGCCTTCTGCTTGATATCCGCTTTGTGTCCATACTGTGGATTCATTCTATCGATATTATACTCTTTGATTTGGGTTTCTCGGATATGATACTCGAGTGTCCATCGAATTCCATAGCGATCACCATGGTCTTACGAGCGCGACTGCATAGTGCAACTGCCTGGCCGAATTGGCCTAGGGGTACAGATTGTTTCCTGGGGGATCCAGCCGTAACCTTTGTGTATCCTGCAATCTATGTAGGTCGCATTAGTAGAGAAACTGCCTGGCTGAGATGGCCTAGGGGTACGGATTGTTTCCTGGGGGATCCAGGTGTAACCATTGTGTATCATGCACTCTACTAGTCATCATGGCGTAACTCGCGGGGCTGAGAAAGCTTACGGATACGGATTGTTTCCTGGGGGATCCAGGCATAACCATTGTGTATCTGCGATCCATGGTTAGACAACTGTTTTGGTTTGGTTGATTTGTTTGGATTGTACTTTCCATATCTGATATTTTAAAAGGGTTTTCTAGTATTTTCACTTGGTGTTGAAACAAGTCTACCAAGTACCTAGAGAATTCTAGCTTTTCGCCGGATCAACGCATGGCCAGAGTCTGCAGGAACGAATGTAAACTTGTTAAGACATCGAGTTATAAAAGTATTTTGATAATGTATTGTATGAAGGATATTTTGATCATTTATTTTACTTTTCTAAATAATGTAAAATGTTTGAAAATTTGCTTACTTCGGACTATCAAATTTGAATCAAATGACTATTTATCATATTATAAAATGTTTAAAATGTTGTAAATATAAAATCTTAAATTGAGATGTATAGGTTTTAAAATAATGGTCCATCCTTGTGTCCCAACCTATTTTTCCTCCTAGCTATTCCTACCTTTTTACTCTTTTGGGGTTCTTTCTACATTATGGGAATAGTTGGTTCTTTGGCTTATCGTTTGGATTTGCCCAAGAAACTTTCTGGAGTGCATGATGCATTCCATGTCTCATATCTCCTCTAGCCACTTCGTATTGTTAGCAGAGGTACGAAGCAGCTAAGGAGGGAATCTGTTAATCTGGTCAAAGTACTGTGTAAATACTGATGATCGAGAATGTACCTGGGAGACGGAGGAGAGCATTTGTGCTTCGAATCCAGAATTGTTTTTTCAGATACTATTTGCTTTTTCTATCTTGCTTTTCCTTATTTTCCTTGTTCGTTCTTTTCGAGGATGAAAAGATTTGAGTGGGGGATAGTGTAACAACCCTGAATTTTAGGATTTATTTTAATTGTTTATTTTGATTATATTATTTGAAAACTTTATTTTATTTATTAAAATGGATAAATTTTTTTATTTTAAAAATAAATTTTTATTGTGTGTGAATTATAGTTTCAAATCTGAATAAATAGGATATTTCCAGAAAAATGGATTTTTGGTCAATCTGGTCAAACTTTGACTTTTAAATTTAAAATTTAAATATTTGAATTTTTGAATTTTATCTTATATTATGAAAATATATTAAATTTCAAGAATACTGCTTTTTGTTTTGTTGAAATTCGATTTATATTGTGAAAGTTGTGCTTTTTACAATATTGGATGTAAATTGATTTATTTATTAAAATTATCCATTTTAATTTATATAAATAATAATTTAATTTGTCAAATCATGCTCTAATATGTGTTATTTGGCATGTTAGATATATATTTTATTTTAAAACATTTTTAAAGTGATTTTATAATTTTCCCAAAGCTTAGTGTATTTATTCTTATTTTTAAAGGCTATTTCTATTTTTCTGCTATTTTCTTCATTTAAATTATATTTAATTAAAATTTATTTATTTATTTTTCTGAATGCATTTTTATTTTATGTTATTATCTTTTTTATAAATATTTTCCAAGTCAATAAAATTTTTCCAAAGTTTATTATGTTTATTTTCAAATTTTCTAGAATAGTTTTCATTTTTGTGCTATTTTTTTATTTAAATCATATATAATTAGTATTTATTTATTTATATATTTTTTTGTTACATTTTCGAATTTAAACTAAAATTATAATTATTTTAAGCTAATTAAACTTATAAGAAAAATAAAGAAATTTGAAAAGGTTTATGACTTTTGATCTTCTAAGGCCTTTTATATTCCTACCTTTTCACATTTTAACATAACTTTTCATTCAATTGGACATAACTCCCCATCTTCAGCCGACCACCATCATACCTCATTCACATACAATATTTTTCCTCATTCCTGAAGAAAAATTTCGGCCTCTTGCTTTAGAAAAAAATTGGTAAACATCTTCTCTCTTTTTTCACTTTTATTGTTCTTTGATTTGATTTTTGCACTTGTTCCTCTTTCTTATAGGATCAGCGTACCTCCTATACCAGCCATGCCGCCTCCACCAGCACCACCTCCTCTCTAGCCAACCCCAAGCTGAGCCACCAAGGTGTTTGATCCATCACCAAAATACCAAAACTCCACTTAAATAGCTTAGCTGAGCCACCACATTAACTTCCATCACCTTCAACTCCCCATAGCCGCCACCATCTCCACCTCCACTACCTCCAGCTCCACCTGAACCCTCTGCTACGTCACCCCTTTGACTACTCCAGTAATGGCCATGACCCATGAGCCTTGGTCGAGCCTTGTATTGCCTTGAATCCATGTTGAAGTGGCATTGTTTTGTCTTGTTGTGTTGTTCATGCATGCACACTTTTGCACTTCAACAAACCTATGTAGGCCGACCCTATCCACCCATAACTTGATCGAAACCCTTGTCTTAGACCTGTATTCCACTTAAGGCAGAACCCAAAGAGAGTTGGAAGCAAGTGCAACGCAATTCTGCTTTGATTTATGCAGTTGTTTCTAGCTTAGTTTAATCGTTTTGGTTTGAAAGCTTATGTCTATTATATTGATTGGTTTGATTTGTATACAAGGGAATTAATCTTGTGGCTCTCTCACTCGTATCTTGTCGTGTTATCGTGCTTGTGTGGATCTCTTTTTCGCTTTCGTTGTTGTCATCTCCAGCTCAAACCGGTGAGTTACTCTCACCAGACAATGTGTACCTATATAACTAGTAAATTGACCACTCGTGAATCTGTATAATGCATAACCATATTATGTCTGTTATGCTATGATTATATGATGCTGACCCATGCTTAAACACCTGTTATATCATATGTTACTATTATATTATGTTGTTCTGTTGTTTATATCAGTTTATTACACTGCAAGTTCCCTTTAGATTAGAATCACTATGGGTTGAAATTATACATACCCGAACGGACTTTAGAATAAGGGAAAATCGTTATGGGCTGAAATAATATGACTGAGCGATTTTCAAAATTTTCAATTACTTTGGACTGCGGGTTTGAAATGATAAAACCCTGGTTCTTTGTAAATAACGGGTTGAAATGATATATTATCAGTATCACTTTACCTAGGCTAGAAAATTATATACGGACCCGTAGTTAAATTATATTTTTCTAATTTTTTTTTAAAAATATGTTTGAAATGTAATTATTATAATATTTTGATTTAAAACTTAATTAATAATGATTTTTATAATGTATTATTTATTTTCTGAAAATTTATAAGTGAAATAAATTAATGGTAAAGTTAGAAAATTTGAAATGTAAGTTATTTTGGAAATTTTAAATTGGTGATCAATGGAATTTAAATTAAATATGAAAATGTGATAAATTTATGTTATTTTGAATTTAAATGAATTTAAATGATTTATAATATATTAATGGTTTTTGAATAAGTTAAATGTGAAAGAAATGAATATTGAGTTGAATTTTGAAATATAACTTAAATTGGAAAATTGTGAATTTTGTTTAAAATTAATTTTTTGAAGTTAAGTGAATAAAATGTAAAATAAGTTATATTTTGAAATTTGAACTTAAGTGTTAAGTTAAAAATTTAATTCTATGAATTGAAATTGAATGTTGGAATTTAATAAGTGTATTATTATTAAATATTGATTTTTGAATGGAAATTTAACTTTATAAAATCATGAACTTAAGGAAAATTAATTGATGGTTATAAAGGTAAAATAAATGATTTTATAAGTTTTAATGATTTAAATAAAAATTTAATTATTTGTGAAATTATATTGAATATTTGGAATTTAATTAACAACATTTTTGAAATGTTATTATTTCTAATGTAAAGTATATTACCGCATTGGTAAATGCTATAGTTGATAGAAATGAACTAAATGGCTAAATTTAATTAAAGGCTATTATAGCATTTTGTAAGTGCTATAATTGTTGAATTTGACTAAGTTTTATTTGAAATTAATGTAACCTTATTACAGCATTTTAAATGCTGTCTGGTTTGAATGTAACTTTCTGTAGCATTTTCTAAATGTTGCGAAAGTTGAATTTTCATTGTTTTTAATAAATTTAAGCGAATAAATGAGTTTTGAAAGATTAAAATTTTGGAAATTAACAATTTAATTATTAAATATAATAATAACTTCAATTTATGATTTAAAATGAACTAAGTTGTTCTGAAATATAAACTATTTTGAAATGTATGTTGAAATGGTATTTTATATAAATGAATGTGGTTTGGAAAATACGATATTTTGATATTTTGAAATGTATTTTTGAATGATATTGAATTGTGAAATGATATTTGATTTCGAAGTATAAAATACCATTTTGAAATTTTAACCACGGGATGTATTTAATTTATAGTTTAACTGATCCTTAAAGGATGGGCGACCCCAAGCATCCTTTAAGTTATTGTACATTACTATAGTTCACTTGAGTTAGTTTACATTATATAAGTATATATGTCCTGACTCGAGTGTTTTGTTTTTTACTTTACGCTTGGGTCGGCCTGAGTATTCACAGCTTTGGATTCTCTTTTTGGAGCTGGTCTTTGCTGGAGTTTCTGCTTATCTACATTTATATGTACTTTTCTTTCAGCTATTCTAGTTTATCTCATGTATTTGTGAAATACTATGTATTTTGGATTTCTATTATGTTGTTTTCGGACTGTATTATGTATTTGGTTTGAGACTCTGTTATAGTAGCTTCATTAACTACTATGGTATTTTAATTTCCGCTGCGAGTTATTCTGATATTTCTGTGTCTGTGATTCTGTGATTGTATTTCATTTGCTCCAAATTTATTTACAATGCGGTATTTTGAGCAATTCAAGTCCGGCATGTGTGGATGCGAATGGTTGATAATATCGGGTTGTTACCGTTGGTATCAGAGCTTTGGTTTTAGGCAAACCATAGCCTGCGGAGCAAAAACTCATTAGAGATAGGGTAGGAATACCCTAGAATGAGTGAAATCAATCTCAGAATCCTTTCTTTGTGAGAGAACGTATTTTCAAAGTATAAAATGATTTTCAAATGATTTTTAAAGGATTTTCAAAGATTATTTTGGTATACAAATTTTCTTATTTTGAAACCAAGATTTTCAAAACTTCATCCCTTCGGTATCCACCTTGTTAGAAATCTCTTGGTTAGGATTCTTATCGATTAGGATTCCTTGAACTTTGGAACGCTCCCATTTGTTCTGAAATCCAGTCTTGTTTTCCCTATTTTATCCTTTTGATTTTGGAGCATTCCGTAACTCCACTTTGGAATGACCTCTATAAAGATCAGTGATTCCGTAAATCTTTAAATGATTTGTAAGGGGGTGAAACTCCTTTACAATTGGCATTGATTCACTGGAGATTTCGGTATCCTCGGATTTCTATGTTATCTATCTCCTGCTCTACCCGGATTCTATCTCTGGAAATCGAATGTCGATTTGCCTTAGATTTCCGTATTGGCTATATTCCTAAAGACACGGTTGACCAGTTAAGGTCGCCCACGATTTATATAGGCTTATCCATCTTCTATTATTGAATTATCTAATCTTAGTTCGAGCTTATCTTCGAATCGGGATTCTATTTGATTAGAGTTCCTATAAATTCGAATTTCTGTTTGTTTTGAAATCCATCCTTGAATCATCCCTTGGAAATTTTTGTCTGTTTGTATTTTGAAATTGTGCATACATTGAAATTATTATTTGATAAGGCTGACCCTATTTTGTATATAAATGTGAAATGTTTTCGATAAGGATTATATACCTTTTAAAAATGAAAATTTGAAATTTCGAAAGGATTTGAAATTTTGAAAAGTTTATTAGAATTTGACTTATACAAAATGATTTATAATTGAAGGGTTTTGAATTTGAATTTCGAGGATCAAACTCTGGTGTTTTGAAATCGGTTTTAAGATTTTGGAAAATATAATAATAATATGATTTAAGATATTTTCCGAATAAGAAATGTTTAAATGTATTCGAATGAATTCCAATGATTTCAAAGAAGTTTCAAGAAAATAAAAGTCCAGAACCCACTTATGTCGCTGAAAAATAATTTCGGAGATGAATGCATGCATCATCGACATTGATTTTTGAGTTTCTGAGTGGGGGTGAGGCCACTCTAGTAGCTTTGCTATGCGAGTGATTTTGTGAAACCAATTTTTGATTTTAGATTTTGAAGTATGGTTTGATATTCGAAAGATATATGTATATATATATATAATATATATATATATATATATTTGAAATAATTTAAAGTAAGCCGGTGTTCAATCCTTGAGATTCAGATTTGTTTTGGTATAACCTTATCTATTGGAATTGATTTACTGATTTGTTGGTGATTTCCAACTCTTGGATTTGAAAATATGATTTCTTCGACTATTTTGGAGGTTCGAGCAATTTCAAATCAAGTTTAACTTTTCAAAGCTAAGAAATTTTGTAAGGTATGGGGTATTTGATAAAGAATATAAGTTTAGTTTGGTTTGAATTGTATAAAAGTTGGAAATTTTAGATTTGGGTTTAACTGAATAATTTATGAAATTTAAAGAATTAAAGGAATGTTTTATGATTTCAAATGTATGATTTTGAAAGGTTATAATTTTCAAAATGTAATGATTTCAAGTATTTTGGTTTCGAAAAAATTATAATTTTGAAAGTATTATGATTTTTGAAAGTGAATATATGTTTGAAATAGAAATGAATATGTTTGACCTAAATTTTTGTTGATTTGAGAATTTGGATTATTTTCTAAATCTATTGTTTTAACAACTTTGAAACTGAATATATGAAATTTGGAAGAAATGATTTAGCGAAATCATATATGATTTTGAAACTGAATTGATATTGAAATGGTATGAAATTGAGAACCCTGTTTATTTAAATACTTTGATTTGGGAGTTATCGAACTAATATAAAATGGATTTGTATAAGTATGAAATTGATTTGAAAACCGTTGGTTTGGAAAAGGGTACTCAATTTGTAAAGTGAAATCTTATATAATCCAAGTCTATATAAGTATGATTTGATATACTATTGATTTGGAAAGTAATTGATTTGAAATGAAATCTTCTATATAATGGACTTTATGTAAGTATGATATTTGAAAGTGATTTGAAAGGTACTATATAATACATATTTTCGAAGTAAAGATATGGAAAGTGCCTTCTGCTTGATATCCGCTTTGTGGCCACACTGTGGATTCATTCTACCGATATTATTCTCTCTGATTTGGGTTTTCCAGATATGATACTCGAGTGTCCATCGAATTCCATAGCGATCACCATGGTCTTACGAGCGCGACTGCATAGCACAACTGCCTGGCCGAATTGGCCTAGGGGTACAGATTGTTTCCTGGGGGATCCAACCGTAACCTTTGTGTATCCTGCAATCTATGTAGGTCGCATTAGTAGAGAAACTGCCTGGCTGAGACGGCCTAGGGGTATGGATTGTTTCCTGGGGGATCCAGGTGTAACCATTGTGTATCCTGCACTCTACTAGTCATCATGGCGTAACTCGCAGGGCTGAGAAAGTTTACGGATACGGATTGTTTCCTAGGCATCCAGGCGTAACCATTGTGTATCTGCGATCCATGGTTAGACAACTGTTTTGGTTTGGTTGATTTGTTTGGATTGTACTTTCCATATTTGATATTTTAAAAGGGTTTTCCAGTATTTTCACTTGGTGTGGAACAAGTCTACCAAGTACCTGGAGAATTCTAGCTTTGCGTCGGGTCAACGCATGGCCAGAGTCTACAGGAACGAATGTAAACTTGTTAAGACATCGAGTTATAAAAGATTTTGATAATGTATTGTATAAAGGATATTTTGATCATTTATTTTACTTTTCTAAATAATGTAAAATGTTTGAAAAATTGTTTACTTCGGACTATCAAATTTGAATCAATTGACTATTTATCATATTATAAAATGTTGTAAATGTTGTAAATATAAAATCTTAAATTGAGATGTATATGGTTTTAAAATAATGGTCAATCCTTGTGTTCCAACCTATTTTTCCTCCTAGCTATTCCTACCTTTTTACTCTTTTGGGGTTCTTTCTACATTATAGGAAGAGTTAGTTCATTGGCTTATCGTTTGGATTTGCCCAAGAAGCTTTCTGGAGTGCATGATGCATTCCATGTCTCATATCTCCCCTAGCCACTTCGTATTGTTAGCAGAGGTACGAAGCAGCTAAGGAGGGAATTTGTTAATCTGGTCAAAGTACTGTGTAAATACTGATGATCGAGAATGTACCTGGGAGACGGAGGAGAGCATTCGTGCTTCGAATCCAGAACTGTTTTTTCAGATACTATTTGCTTTTTCTATCTTGCTTTTCCTAATTTTTCTTGTTCGTTCTTTTCGAGGACGAAAAGATTTGAGTGGGGGATAGTGTAACAACCCTGAATTTTGTGATTTATTTTAATTGTTTATTTTGATTATTTTATTTGAAAACTTTATTTTATTTATTAAAATGGATATTTTGTTATGTGAAAAATAAATTTTTATTGTGAGTGAATTATTATTTCAAATCTGAATAAATAGGATATTTCCAGAAAAGTGGATTTTTGGTCAATCTGGTCAAACTTTGACTTTTAAATTCAAAATTTAAATTTTTGAATTTTTGAATTTTATATTTTATTATGAAAATATATTAAATTTCAAGAATACTGCTTTTCGTTTTGTTGAAATCCGATTTATATTGTGAAAGTTGTGCTTTTTACAATATTGGATGTAAATTGATTTACTTAATAAAATTATCCATTTTAATTTATATAATTAATATTTTAATTTTTCAAATCATGCTCTAATATGTGTTATATGGCATGTTAGATATATATTTTATTTTAAAATATTTTTAAAGTGATGTTATAATTTTCCCAAAGCTTAGTGTATTTATTCTTATTTTTAAAGGATATTTCTATTTTTCTGCTATTTTCTTCATTTAAATTATATTTAATTAAAATTTATTTATTTATTTTTCTGAATGCATTTTTATATTATGTTATTATCTTTTTTTATAAATATTTTCCAAATCCATAAAATTTTTCCAAAGTTTATTATGTTTATTTTCAAATTTTCTAGACTAGTTTTCATTTTTGTGCTATTTTCTTATTTAAATCATATATAATTAATATTTATTTATTTATATATTTTTTGTTACATTTTCGAATTTAAACTAAAATTATAATTATTTTCAGCTATTTAAACTTATAAAAAAATAAAGAAATTTGAAAAGGTTTATGACTTTTGATCTTCTAAGGCCTTTTATATTCCTACCTTTTCACATTTAACATAACTTTTCATTCAATTGGACATAACCCCCCCCCCCCCCCATCTTCAGCCAACCACCATCATTCCACATTCACGTACAACATTTTTCCTCATTCATGAAGAAAAATTTCGGCCTCTTGCTTTAGAAAAAAATTGGTAAACATCTTCTCTTTTTTTTCACTTTTATTGTTCTTTGATTTGATTTTTGCACTTGTTCCTCTTTCTTATAGGATCGGCCTACCTCCTCTACCATCCATGCCGCCTCCACCACCACCACCTGAGCACATCACCACCACCACCTCCTCTTTGGCCAACCCCAAGCCAAGCCACCAAGGTGGTTGATCCATCACCAAAATACCAAAACTCCTCTTAAATAGCTTAGCCGAGAGCCACATCAACTTCCATCACCTTCAACTCCCCATAGCCACCACCATCTCCACCTCCACCACCTCCAGATCCACATGAACCCTCTGCCATGTCACCCCCTTAAATGCTCTAGTGATCGCCGTGACCCATGAGCCTTGGTCGAGCCTTGAATTGCCTTGAATCCATGTTGAAATGGCATTGTTTTGTCTTGTTGTGTTGTTCATGCATGCACACTTTTGCACTTCAACAAACCTATGTAAGCCGACCCTATCCACCCATAACTTGATCCAAACCCTTGCCTTAGACCTATATTCCACTTAAGGCCGAACCCAAAGAGAGTTGGAAGCAAGTGCAAAGCAATTCTGCTTTGATATATGCAGTTATTTCTAGCTTAGTTTAATCGTTTTGGTTTGAAAGCTTATGTCTATTATATTGTTTGGTTTGATTTGTATACAAGGGAATTAATCTTGTGGCTCTCTCACTCGTATCTTGTCGTGTTATCGTGCTTATGTGGATCTCTTTTTTGCTTTCGTTGTTGTCATCTCCAGCTCAAACCGGTGAGTTACTCTCACCAGACAATGTGTACCTATATAACTAGTAAATTGACCACTCATGCATCTGTATAATGCATAACCATATTATATCTATTATGCTATGATTATATGATGTTCACCCATGCTTAAACACCTGTTATATCATATGTTACTGTTATATTATGTTGTTCTGTTGTTTATATCAGTTTATCACACTGCAAGTTCCCTTTAGATTAGAATCACTATGGGTTGAAATTATACATACCCGAACGGACTTTAGAATAAGGGAAAATCGTTATGGGCTGAAATGATATGCCTCAGCGATTTTCAAAATTTTCACTTACTTCGGACTGCGGGTTTGAAATGATAAAACCCGGGTTCTTTGTAAATTACGGGTTGAAATGATATATTATCCGTACACTTTACCTAGGCTAGAAAATTATGTACAGGCCCGTATTAAATTATATTTTTCTAATTTTTTTTTAAATATGTTTGAAATGTAATTATTATAATATTTTGATTTAAAACTTAATTAATAATGAGTTTTATAAAGTATTATTTATTTTCTGAAAATTTATAAGTGAAATAAATTAATGGTAAAGTTAGAAAATTTGAAATGTAAGTTATTTTGGAAATTTTAAATTGGTGATCAATGGAATTCAAATTAAATATGAAAATGTGATAAATTTATGTTATTTTGAATTTAAATGAATTTAAATGATTTATAATATATTAATGGTTTTTGAATAAGTTAAATGTGAAATAAATGAATATTGAGTTGAATTTTGAAATATAACTTAAATTGGGAAATTGTGAATTTTGTTTAAAATTAAATTTTTGAAGTTAAGTGAATAAAATGTAAAATAAGTTATATTTTGAAATTTGAACTTAAGTGTTAAGTTAAAAATTTAATTATATGAATTGAAATTGAATGTTGGAATTTAATAAGTGTATTATTATTAAATATTGATTTTTGAATGGAAATTTAACTTTATAAAATCATGAATTTAAGGAAAATTAATTGATGGTTATAAAGGTAAAATATATGATTTTATAAGTTTAAATGATTTAAATAAAAATTTAATTATTTGTGAAATTATATTGAATATTTGGAATTTAATTAACAGCATTTTTGAAATGTTATTATTTCTATTGTAAAGTATATTACCGCATTGGTAAATGCTGTAGTTGATAGAAATGAACTAAATGGATAAATTTAATTAAAGGCTATTATAGCATTTTGTAAGTGCTATAATTGTTGAATTTGACTAAGTTTTATTTGAAATTAATGTAACCTTATTACAGCATTTTAAATGTTGTCTGGTTTGAATGTAACTTTCCGTAGCATTTTCTAAATGAACTAATTTGTTCTGAAATATAAACTATTTTGAAATGTGTGTTGAAATGGTATTTTAAATAAATGAATATGGTTTGGAAAATACGATATTTTGTTATTTTGAAATGGATTTTTGAATGATATTGAATTGTGAAATGATATTTGATTTCAAAGTATAAAATACCATTTTGAAATTTTACGGGATGTATTTAATTTATAGTTTAACTGATCCTTAAATGATGGGCGACCCCAAGCATCCTTTAAGTTATTGTACATTACTACAGTTCACTTGAGTTGGTTTACATTATATAAGTATATATGTCCTGACTCGAGTGTTTTGTGTTTTACTTTACGATCGGGTCGGCCTGAGTATTCACAGCTTTGGATTCTCTTTCTGGAGCTGGTCTTTGCTAGAGTTTCTACTTATCTACATTTATATCTGCTTCTGTTTTAGCTATTCTAGTTTATCTCATGTATTAGTGAACTACTATGTACTTGAGATTTCTAGTATGTTATTTTCAGATTGTATTAAGTATTTGGTTTGAGACTCTGTTATAGTAGCTTCATGAACTACTATGGTATTTTAACTTCCGCTGCGAGTTATTCTGGTATTTCTATGTCTGTGATTCTATGAGTGTATTTCATTTACTCCAAATTTATTTGCAATGCGATATTCTGAGCAATTCAAGTCCGGCATGTGTGGATGCGAATGGTTGAAAATATCGGGTTGTTACACATTTCAATTAAATTTTAGTTTAAAGTAACACATGCATTTGCCATTTGTTCATTTTGCTAACACTTGTTAAATTCATGCTTTTAAAATTTTACACTTGTTAATTTGCTTGTATCTTCACTTGTAGTTATTTATGTATAAATGTTAAAAAAAAAATCTTATAATAATTACTTTTTAGTTATGTATTTTGTTTACAAGTGTTTATATCTTTAACTATGTTTATGAAAGAAAAGTGTTTAAACCTTTATATATATATATATATATATATATATATATATATTAACGATGTTTATTTTCAAGTATATTAGGCTTTATTAATTTTCAAAAGATAAATACATATTAAAACTTTATATTCATTCTTATTTTAAATTTTAAATTCATGTCATTATATAACTCATAACTTTAAAGAAATTGATTTCAAAGTTTAATTGCACATTGATAAATAAACACATATATAGATTATATATAAGTTTTTTTTTAAATATAAATTTAACTTTAAACAACCTTTTAAAATCATTTATATCAAATTAAAATTTAACCTTTAAATAGGCTTTTGAAAATTGTTATCACAATCTATACATACATACATACATACATACATAAATACACACATATATATATATATATATATATATAAAATACATATTCATTTAGAAAACAACTTTCATTAAATTAAAATATAGTGTTTTAAATCCAATTTAATTTCAATACATTTATAATTTGAATTCCAAATTCAAATTTCAATTTATAATCAATTTATATATATATAAACAATTAATATTTTATTTTATTTGGAAAAACTAAATTTAGTTCACAATTAATTTTCAAAAATTAAATTAATTATCAATTTTAATTTAACTTAAAAATTGGGATCATTATAGATTCCCCCCTTAAAAAATTTCGTCCTCGAAATTTGGTAGGGAGACAACAAAGCAGATGAATGCACAAAGATAAAGAAACAGTTTTTCAGATCAAATTGTATAGCTGTTCTGCATTTTCTTACCAAATCAGAATATCACCAATAATTATGAGTACAAACTCATTCGATATTCCATAAAATATTCGGGTCATTCGGTTTATGAATATACAGGGGTATTGGTTAGTTCGAAGGAATAACTAACCACTCGTAGTAATATCGAGGCTCAAACAATAGATAAATGGATTTAATCTTCCATAACTCTTAGACGCTAGGTATGGATTCCAAACTCAGGTCGAAATACCCCAAAGTTTACACCAGCTTATCCCTCTTCGGACTTAGATCCACACAAGAAATTACAACAAAATTTTCAAATCTGGTTTTAATCGAAATCGTTTCATCGATACAAATTAATCTATCTTCATATGTTAACAAGTTTATTTCAAATAATATCTCAAATTCATTAAAGTTAAAAATGGGAAGATTGATAAGAAACCGATGAAGATACGAAGTAAGGATTTCCTACAATGATTTGTGGGGCCACCATCATACCAAAACTTCTTTCTGGAGCTGCCGCAAGAAATCAAAGAATTGAAATCGGATGATGATCAAAGAAATTTGATAGGAAAAGATTGTTTCCGTTGTCATTTCAGGGTATTGACCATTGTAGTGGTATTCGCCTGTCCCCTACCTCGTCCTCTTCTTGCACTCATACTCATTATCAGTGGATGGTAAGAGAATTTACTGAGGCACACGGACGGATATCTTAGCGATATACTCATTCTAGGGTATACTTCACCCTATCTCTAACGAGTCACCTAATGTGTTATACTCCAAAAGCTAAAGTTTCAACCTTTAGCTCCGATACCAAATGAAACGACCTTGACTCTACCTTTGAAAATCGACATCCGTACTTCACCTGTACTCGAATGCCACAGATTCAAACGCCAAATCTGGTCCGCCGAAGCTTATAACACATTAAGTATAACAACACAACGGAAGAAAAAGAATAATATTATTGTTATACAACATTTGTTACAATTGAATATCAATACAAATCAGAGCTAAAATATAACAGCGGAAAGATAATCTTCGACAGAGGAACACCAATATTATTTCAAAAGGGAGAAGGATAGAAATCCTAACAATTCCATCACTAAAGCCAAAGCTCCAAAGACTTCAAGCTCTAAATCGAAAGCTCGAACCATCATCAATGCTGGAGTGAAACAAACTCCATCCCAATGCGATTGTCAAACCAAAACTTCAAAGACTAAAGACTGAAGAAGATTTCCAAATGCTACCAAACCAAAGACTTCGAAGGCTATCGAATGTACACCTGCTATTTGATTATCTGAAAAAACCCAACTCCAGACTACCCGTGTGAAAAATTGTGGGCACCCAGAGTTTAGGAAAAGAACAATAAACTCCAGCTTAGTCATGGGAATGGTGTGAACAAACGAAAACAGTTTATCTTTTAAACAACAATCAACAAAAGAAAATAAAAAGGAAATTCACAATGCTTTTTGAAAAATGAAACTACCATAAGGCCTCCCGCCGCACACACCATGCAAACGCAGAATTGGAGGAGATTTCTCCTTATGATAGTCAAACATGCTTGATATGAAAAATTCTTTTTAATATTATCATTAGTGCATAGTGTGGAAAATATTTCGAAAGTATAATATTAATCTTAGCCAACATAGGCATTTCGCACTTATGCCTACTATAGCTACCATGTTCAATAGCAGGTTACCGCCACATTCCATAGCAGGTTAAAAAACTAAAACCATACAGGGCGTGTATTGTTTCTTTGGATTTCCAACAAATGGTCAGGCTAAGGAACTTCCTACTGCCACATGGGTACGCCCCTGGAGGGACGTCCCGAGAATCTACCTGGCTCTCTGCCAACACAAGGCCGGGTTACCTCAGTAACAAGGTAACTACTACTCGAGTATGCCATCCCCCAGTCGTTTGCGACCTTTATCCGAGGATCCTCAACCACAAAGCAACAACCACAAAGTAATAAATTTGCAGCATCCATATAGGTTTGACCATTTTCGGGGTGTGAGGTCCTGTGCAATCTCGTCCACAAAGCTACACTTTTTCACAAAGCCATGCCTCCATCAACAACTGATCAGCAACACTTCATATGCCACATTTCCAAATTGGGAATGTATCACTAGTAACCATCAACTACATAACCTCTGAGCTCGTACGTCTCAGTAAAGGGTGTTAAGTTAGGAGAATAAATCTCCGCCACCATACAAAAATGTATTTGATAGAAAGTGATTTTACATCCCAAAGTGTAATGTCAGACACACATCCATACAAGTCTTCTCCGGGTTCGAACAGAACCGAAGGCACTTCCAAAGAAGCCCTTGCAAATCCGGATATTCACCAATCACGTCCGGACTCCCCATCACAAAGGACGATCAAATCTCTATACCGGGGACCAGTCGGTGCAGAGACATTCGACGACTTATCCTTTCACTTTCGAAAATATTCGGTCTTCACCATCGGTCTTCAAATGCAATCCATAACGTCGTATAATTATTCGAAATGGGTTACATGACACAAAGGTCCTCTACCGGCTAAACCGCATAATGAGCGCAATATTTAAAAACCATATGGATAATGGGATCTCAATTAAGTCACAACTTATTATCCAAAACCTTTCTTTGAAATGGTTTAAATCAATTACCATTTTCAAAACCTTTAAACAAAAAGATTTACTTTCCAAAGTTCACCAATCTTTCGCAAAGATTCATTTATAGCCTTTCAAAACAATTCCATTTCAATCCCAAATCATTTATACAAAAGATACCTTTTTCTAATTTCAAAACAAAGTTTGACAATCTTCTAAAAATATTCAGTTATAGCCTTCAAAACCATTCACAATTCAAATCTTTTATACAAAAGATACATCCTTGAGTTCCTTTTATTTTGGAAACAAAGTTCATAAATCTTTAACCCAGATTCATTAATAGCTTTCAAAACAATTAACAATTCAAACTTGAAATCTTTTCAACACAACTTGGAGATCCTTTCTATATATGAAAGCTATTATTATTTGAAAACAAACAGTTTTTGTTTCGGAAAAATTTGATTTAATTTGCACGAGGTAAAGCCCTTCAAGTCTAAATTTGGGTTAAATTCAAATTTCCAAAACAATACTTTTCAAAATGATTTAAAATCCATATAAATACATTTTTAGCTTGTATAACACTTTTAAACCATCATTTCAAAACAAAGAATTCAATCTCAAATCTTGAATTCAAATTCAAATCAAATTATTTAAATTTCAAAACTTAATCAAGTTATTCAAAATAACTTTTATCTTCAAAACTCCTTCTCAAAAGCTTTTCCATTTCCAAAACCATTTGGATTCACAATTCAACTTTAAAACTATTTCAAAAATCTGTGACTTAACCGATTTCCTTGTGAAATCCATATTTGTTTGTGTGTGGTGTAGTCCAGGGGTTTCACACAATAGTGCAACATCATCGATCATCACAGATTCAAGCATATTAATGTCGATAAGCGGTATATTCGTATAACGCTTATCTATATACACAGAATCACAGATAGATAATGTAAATTCATTACAGATAAATACATTACATTTATTACCACTTGAATTAAAACAATTCATATCACAAAGCATCACATAGTAGAGATATCAAACAATTCACATCATTCAATAGAATACACTCATCCATAAGGAAGATTAATTGATCATCTGATTAACTGAAACCAGATTAATCACTAACCCTGGTTAATTAATCGATTATAAATTAATTAACTTTAAATTATTAATTGATCAACCTTAATTAATAATTGAATAAATTTTTAATCATTAAATAATTAACCCTTAATTATTTAATTACTTTTTAATTAATTATCCTTAATTAATTAATAAATTGATTAACCCTTAATTAATTACCATTTAATTAATCTTAATTAATAAGTGATATTCCTTTAATCACTCGATTGGTCAATTCCTAATCACTAATTAATTATCTTGAATTAATAACATTAATTAATTAATCAAACTATAATTAATCACTTTGATAAATCACTTTGATAAATTATCCTTTAATTTATCACTTTAATTGATTAATCTTTAATTAATAAATTATCTTTTAATTAATTATCTTAATAAACAAATACATTAAGTAATTAATTACATTGTTAAATCACCTTTTCAAAATATTTAGAAATTAACTTATGTAAAATTACTTTTAAACAGAACAATTTAAAATTTTAACTTCAACATTTTTAAACCTTGGAAAACCTGTTTAAAAGCTTGTTAACATCAACATTAGAAAATTTGTTTAACAATTGCTTTGAAAACTTCATTCATTTTTCATTTATTTTGAAAAATTGCTAAAACCTTCTTTTAAACTTTTAAACTTTTAAGGTTGCAAAAGAAACCCGGGCCATTTCTTAGATTCCCCGAGCAAAACTTCGGGCTTCCCCTATACTTCATCTGCTTTGAGTTGTTCTCGCGAGAGACTCGAGCACGAACCCGAGCGTTCGTTTTCTTCCCCAACACTATAACCACCCAGATACTCCAATGCCTATGTGCACATGCACAGTTCGTCTGAGAAATGGCGATCGACGCTGCCATCCTATACACGTCAACGACTACTCCCACAACCACTACGATCATCCAGAATCTCGAGTAAATTTGAAAATCGAATTTAAGTCACTCGATCCAAATACTGGAACCGCCCCCATTAGAAAATCACCATGTGCCGACTCTCCTGACCACCAGAGAACTTGTCATCCAAACCAGAGATGCATCACAGCCTCCTCGCCACGTTCCCCCACCTACGATCGCTTCAAGTTCGCCCACGACGATGCGACAACACGTTTTCCAACCATGACCCAAAACTAAGTTAAAATCCTAAATATTTATCGTACCACTTCCACAATCGATAATTAATACAACGACTATTTTTCCATTAGTCTACATCATCTCATCTTCCTTCAGACTCGATCTCGAAGTTCGATTCCACATAGATCATCGAAAATTGATGTTTTTTACGATTTTGTTCAACTCTAAAATCCAAACGATTTTCAAAGCTAAAAGTCATGATATTATCATTAAAATTCCTCAATTTGTAACTCGAATCAGGTTATGAATTCAAAACAAGAATTTGCGAACATCAAATTTTAAGTCTTTGATTTATTTTAGTGTAATATATTATTTTTGAAATACTTAGCAAGTATTTCTGCTTACAGTTATTTTTAAAAATGAAATTGTATGGTTATCATCATTTCCTTTTCAAGGTTCATAGCCAAATATTGATTTTACAAAGAGAATTTGAATTTTAGACTTAAATTTAAAACCCTGTAACTGAAAACAGGGACCTGTACATGTGTATCCAGACATGCAAATTCAACTCTTGCATATATACAAACATATTTGCATCCATTCAAGCATTCCACTGTCACACATTCAATACTTGATTTTATGCAAACCAATACAGATGTAGGTTCAAAATTTGCTCACCTTGGAAATATGAAGCAGAGCCTGGAATGTTGAGAAGTGGAAAGTAATTTGAACAACTGGAAATGATATTGATTCCAAGAACTTATATTTAGTCTATGTTGCAATTTGAACTTGCTCTACCCCTTGATCTTCGCTTCGATCTGTTTTTAGATTTTAGTTTCTGGTTTTGCGTTGATCTTGTTTGATTTGATTCTCAGGCTTTTGATTTGGTTCTTAAATCTTTGTTTTTAGGTTTGCTTATTTATCCTGGATCTTGTTCCTAAGTTTTCATTTTGTTTGAGTTCAATTGATCTGCTATATGATTTTAAAACCGATCTTTGTTTGCTTTGCTTTCAGATCTACCTTTAGGTTTGATTTTGTTCTCCTTTTTTATTTTTACTTCTCAGGTTTGAGTTGAAAATTTTGAAACTAGTTGAAGCTTTATCCCAGGTTTTCATTTTATTTGAGAAGTTTTAATCTAGTTTACAAAATTATTTTAATACATTTTAATTAAATTTTAGTTTAAAGTAACACATGCATTTGCCACTTGTTCATTTTGCTAACACTTGTTAAATTCATGCTTTTAAATTTTTACACTTGTTTATTTGCTTGTATCTTATTTACACTTGTAGTTCTTTATGTATAAATGTTTATAAAAAAATCTTATACTAATTACTTTTTAGTCATGTATTTTGTTTACAAGTGTTTATATCTTTAACTATGTTTATGAAAGAAAAGTGTTTAAACCTTTATACATATATATAAACACATTTTAAATGCACATTGATAAATAAACACATTGATAAATTGATTTCAAAGTTTAAATGCACATTGATAAATAAACACATATATAGATCATATATAAGTTTTTTTTAAAAATATATATTTAACTTTAAACACCCTTTTAAAATCATTTATATCAAATTAAAATTTAACCTTTAAATAGTCTTTTGAAATTTTTTATCACAATCTATACATATAGAGATAAAATACATATATATTTAGAAAACAACTTTTATTAAACTAAAATATAGTGTTTTAAATCCAATTTAATTTCAATACATTTATAATTTGAATTCCATATTCAAATTTCAATTTATAATCAATTTATATATATATAATTAATATTTTATTTCATTTGGAAAAACTTAATTTAATTCACAATTAAATTTTAAAAATTAAATCAATTACCAATTTAAATTTAACTTAAAAATCGAGATCGTTACATTATAAGTGATAGCCTTCAATTCTTTACATTTTATTAATCACTTATTGTAACAACCCGCATACTTAACGATTATATATTTAAATACTTTATTTAAATATAGCGTCGTTAGTCGGATTTGGGTCCGAAATGTTACTTTTTGCAAACGGCCGAATTGGAGCTCGAAACCACCTCCATTGGTTCCAAAATGGCGTTTGCGATCTTTTTGAGTATAAGCTTTGATATGTTTGGAGTTTGTGGAATTTTGGCTACTTTTTCTACTTGGGCTTGAGTTTGGGTTCAGCCCCAATCTCCACTTAACCCTCTAACTCAGCCCCTTCTCTTCATTCATCTTCATTTTCATTTCTCAAGCAAAAACTGAAAATGGTGGAAGGGAAGAGGAAATAGAAATTGCAAGCCCTAGTTCCATTTACAAACTCCAAATTCTTGCTTGAAATTCAAAGAGAAGGATAGGTAAGCTCCTCTTCATCTTCTCCAACTCTTCTCCTCTTCAATTCCAGAAAATTTCCTAAATCTAAATTGGGAAATATGTGTTTTATTCTTAGATTGAAGCTTGTTGAGTTGAAGTAGAGTTTAGTTGGTCTTCTCCTTGTTATTGAGCTTCTTCTTCTTCTTTGTTTGGGTAAAAGGTGAGTTTTGAACTCACATCTACATCTCTTGATTTCATTGATGATTGGGTATGAATTCCTAACACCTTGTTTATATGCACTTGCTTTTGGTTTGGATTGAATTGGTGAATATCCAAATTTTTAGTGTTTGGGTTCAATTCTTTAAAGATCCTAACTTTGATATTTGAACATGTTTTTGGTGGCGAATCGGAGAGCTAATGGAGCTAGGGTATCTATTGGCTAAGGCTCCTTAGGTCCATTGCTCGAACGGTTGCGTTTTGGAAGAATTTGCGTTTCATTGAAAAAGGGCAGGAACTGCAGAAATTTGCAGTTCGGCCGACCGAGCCCTGTAGCCGGTCGACCGACCTGCTACTCCGAGCTTTGTTTTATTTTCTGCACCTGGCCAGCCGACCGAGCCATGTAGCCGGTCGACCGACCTGCTCCTGTTTTGCCTGTTTTGCCTATTTTTGCATATTTTGATTGGTTTTCCAAATTTTATCGATTCAAGTTGCTTTTTAGTAGTTGTTATTGCATCTTTGACTTTGATAACTTATTCTTGACCTCATCCATGGGTTTTTATAAAATAATCTCTCGAATCACATTTAAAAGCTTGTTTCTCTAAATTATAAATTCTATTTAAAACACACACAATTTCGCACTTCGAGCGAAGTGGAAGGGTGATTAAATGGTTGGGCAAAACACGGACCATGAGTCTGTGTGTTTATCCTTCTGATTAATCCCCGACCTATTCAATTGATCGTTTTGACCATCGGGTTGGTTTACCGATGAAATGAGGTAAACTTTGTACTGCTTTGAGTGTGAAATTGACTGACGGATAGTAAACCGTTTAGTGCGAACGAGTGGTTATGGGACTCACATTAACACATTTCGGATTCCTTTTCGAGAGTTATGACACATTCCTCCAGTTAGTGGTGTCCAGTACTGGGTCTCTGACCTTCACCACTATGGTTTGTTGCCTACGGGTATGTTGCCTTCGGGTATGTTGCCTTCGGGTTTGTTGCCCTTTAGTATCGCTTCCGATGTTGGTCGTTATGAGCCGCATGGGTGATATTGTGTTGCCCTTTAGTATCGCTTTCGATGTTGGTCGTTATGAGCCGCATGGGTGATATTGGGTTTGGAGTCTTCGGGCTCATGGATCCTTGTTTGTACAGTACTGAGCTCGAGCAAATTTTCTGATGTTTCATTCATATGTATATTCCCTAGGTATCGCCCTTCGGTGTTGGTCTTTTTGAGCCGCATGATGCGTAGCGTTTACCTCGTGGAACTTGTATACCTTATTGGTATTTGTTATTTGCCTTATGGCTTGTTTTGGGATATTCCTATCCTTTGTTTATTTGAGTTGCCTATGATATGAGGCTTGTTCTATATGATTCATCTTTTGTTAGATGATTGTGTTATATCCTTTAGAGATATTTGTTATACCTTGTAACCTTGCAGGTTTATTATTGTTCAGTTTATCTAGCTGATTTGTTTAGCTAGACTGACCCGTGTATTTTATACTCGGGTCAGACCGAGATGTTTCAGGTTAGGTACATTCGGACTTAGCCTATTTTGCTTTCGCATGGACTACTCCGCTAGCTTCTTTTTGTCATAGCTTTTTGTGTAGTCCCTTTTATTTGTAACTCTGATATGTATTCTATTGACTCGTCAGTATATTGTGGTTTGCTATAACACTTAACATGTATTATTTTGTATACTCTGTTATGTATCTGTATATGTGTATATGATGATTTACTGTTCTGTGATGTATATTACATTTGAGTTGTTATATTCTTTTTTGATAGATCCTTCAACCACCTATGGTTTTGTTTTAAGTATTCATTGGGTATGTCGACCTGCTTGGTATGTTTATTGTCGATGTATTCAATAGATAGTTAGAGCAAGGCTATAGATGGTCGCTCCCAAACAGCCTTATTCTCCGTGTTAGTTGACGGCATTACCTTGTAGTGTCCTTGGCTAGCGTGGGTATAGAGGTGGGGCGTCACAGCGTGGTATCAGAGCAAGGTTCAGAACAAAGTATGATAAACACAGAATTGAAACTCATATTACGATACATCAACGTGTATAAGTGATACAAATCTTTGAATCATCGTGTCTCTCTATTCCATCAAGGCTCGATAGAATTTGGGAATACGTCTAGGGATTTCATTCCGTAGTATTCCATATTGTAATATCTACCTTGTGAATAATCTTGTTCTTATCTTACTTTCAGCGTATGGCTGGAAGAGGCAGGGGACGACGTTCGGATGCTGGGCAATCCAGTGGCTCACATCCGGATGGCGTTTATATGTCTGCCAATCAGTTTTTGGAGTTGTTTAGGAGCACTCAGCCTCCAGTTCCTCCTCGAGTGTCTCCACCTCGCAAGTCTGCCTTTGCACGCATTACCTTGTAGTGTCCTTGGCTAGCGTGGGTATAGAGGTGGGGCGTCACCCTTATCCAGTTATTAATATAGTCAAGATTTCATTCATTATAATAATTAAAATTTCTAATTTACAGAAACTTAAGAACTAAATAACGGGTTCCATTTCAAATTAATTTAAAAGTAATATATATACTCATAACATATATATATCCAATCATATTTAGAACTTTAAAATCAAGCTTTTTTGTGATAACAAATGTGTAGTAAAACTACTACAGTGGCTTTACCTTTTTGAAACTCGAAAATGAACATCGATGATGCGTGCACTCATCAGTGAAATTATTTTCCACGACAGAAGGGGGAAGTATAGAACTTATTTCTTTTTAAAATTCTTTTTAAAACGTTTCTTTCAAATCATATCAAGATATTTATATCAGAAAATACTTTCAAATAATACTAATATCGTATTCCAAAAAATATCGAAAGAAATTTTCAAAATCCCGGAAATTAAGTTTTGGAATTTCCAATTTATATTTACTTTATTTGTAAATCCTATTTTTCAACCAATACTTATAAAATTTCATTTCTTAAAAAACGAAATATGACAACTAACTAAATCATTTATATTATTCGTTTATATACAGAATATAATACCGGGTAAAATTATTTCATTTACCTATATTTCAAAACAATATTGTGTCGATTGGCCCTATTAAGTGTATAGAAACCCCTATCATTGCCATAGCGTCTAATGTACTGATAGGAATTTATAAATACTAAACAGAACAAATTAACACAATAAAAAACCTTTTATAACACTAACGAATACACTCTCTCATATATATATTCACTCAATCGCTCATTCAAGGGTATTACTACCTTATCTCTAATGAGTCAGACCACATAAAGCTAAGGTTATCGCTAAACCTGTGCTTTGATACCAACTTTAACGACCGACATTTTTGGACGGTTTAAATCGACAATAAACCACACATGTCAAACTCAAACCATTTGAAAGGGAGTTATTCCAACTCATCTTATTATCAAATCGAGGGGTTGCCACCAAATCAATCACAAAGTCATAATGTTAGAATAATAAATTTAAACTATTTCAAATTACTAGATTTCAAAGTTAAATATTCAAATATTTCGATAACTTAATTTCAATAAATTTCATTTATACTTCAAATCCCAACTTTAAAATTTCAGTTTAATTCCTTTAAATAATTCATTTAAACCAATTCCAATTTCAACATTTAAAGTTTGGATTTACGAAAATAATTCAGTTTATATAAATCAAATTTTTATTTCAAAATATCATTTAACTGGATTCAAAAATCTAAGGCTTTAAAATCATTTAATTTAACCAATTTGGTGTTTGTATATAATTTTCTACCCTATGGTCAAGTGATACAGATATTTATCATTTCAACCCGCAATAATTTAAAATTTACGGGTATATGTCATTTCTACCCGAAATCCCGATTTAAAATTTTAAAATCCATAAAATCGATCGGGTATATCATTTCAATGCATAACGATTTTTCCCTAATCTATAGATTGTTCGGGTATGTATCATTTCAACCCACGGCGATTTTTCTAACAATATACTAAAGGAACTTGCAGTGGGATAACAATATATAAATATAATATCTAGTCACCCAATATCAACAATCAAACATCCGTCACAATCATCATTCAAATCAACCAATAAATAATGACGATTACTGATAATCATTAACAAGCATTTAAGTAGCAGATTAAATTCAATATTAAATTAAATGGCAATTAAATTCGATAAAATTCTGATTTAACTGGAATGACAAATTAAATATACCAAATAACAATCAATCAACTTCTAATCACATTATAAATTAAATTTAACTAACATAAGACAATTTAGTAGTTGTGAGTGGGTTAAAACACTCACCTTTGATTTCAAATTGATTTGAAAACCAAATAATGGCCTGAATTGAATAGTCTCGGAATTTTACAAAACCAATTCCACAATGTCTGGAATTTCGATACAATAGAGCTGAACAAACTTCGTGTAAATCCGACCTCGTACGTAAAAGTTATACACATTAGAACATTATACGATTTAAATTAAAATGAATAAAATAATAATTAATAAAATACACATCACCTTCGTATCCACACGCTTCTTCCAAAACCCTAACACTGTTGCAATTTCGACCTACTCACCATTGGCCGCCGCCATTCAGTCAATGCATATGCCAACGTCAGCCGTGGCCACCATTGACAGGCCGCCATCGCTCAAACCCCCCTCCCCCCCAACGATTACGAGAGCCACGTTCAATTGCCCCCCGATTGACCAAGAGCTCAGCAGCCGCTAAGGTTTTGAAACCCTTATCGAATTATTCCCATCGATCTAGCCACTGAAATGATAGATGACCAATCTAGATTAACTCCCCTCATCCATCTCCACGCATCTATACCCTCGAATCGATGATCCATTGCTGATCATCAACCCAAATGGATAGTCAAGAATTTTTTGATCAATTCTGGACAGATCAAAACCCGATTGCAAAAATAAACAGCAGATTTGAGTTGCAATCGTCGAGAGCTCCAAATCGGTATATAATATGATAGGGTTTTTAAAAGTTTGATTTTTGATTTGAATTTGATTTGCAATTGGATTGAGGGTTTTGAGTTTGAATTGGTTTCTGTCGTTGAAGAAAGGAACAAACAGAAGGAATTGTACATATAGCGGAAACTGAAGGACTTCAAGCGTTTGAGAAATAAAGCTATTTATATGAACAAGCCAGATAGGAACAATAAACACGTATCGAATTGGTTCGAACGACAATAACGACCCGGAAAGCCCGTACCGTCTCCGAAACGAAAGTAGGTCATCCAATATATCAAAATAGATGTTTTTGATATTTTTAAACTCAATGGAATAGGTTTCAAACCCAAATTCCATTGTATAAGTTAGCTTTTAAAATCTTCTTATTTCAAATTGATTTCATTAAATTGATTTCTACGCGTTTCAAGCCCGCACGATCAAACGACAAGTTTGATTGCTACGAAACTTGAAATCCTACTATAATTCACCGTTGCAAGTTCGGTGAGATCGGTTTCATCGAAATCCGAGACAGTGGCCAAAATGGCTATTTTCACGTTAATTAAATAAATTATTATTAAATTAATTAACTCAAATTTTACTTTCAAATTTAATGACTAATAATTTTTATCATTTTTGATTACCTAGTAATTTATAATCTTTTAAAATAAATTTATATGACAAATCCAATGTTAAATATTACACTAATTATAATATTCAATTTCAATTGAAATAAATTCATTAATTATAATCTAAAATCCCAATAAATTGATTTATTTTGATTCCAATCTTATTATTCAATCAATCATTACTTTACATACAAAGTTAACATTCGTTTGCCATTTATAACATCAATACTCTAAAATTACCATCTTAATTCATATTAACTGCACATTCGAGTAGATTATTTGTAAATTGATTTACAATTTATTATCACTGAATTAAATAGAGAATTTATAATTAAACCATTGCTGCAACTTACTAATTCAAACACATTTTTATATTTATTGTTAGCAAACAAAACTAATAAATTCATATACTAATTCATTATTCTATATTAACCAAGTCCAATTAATTACATACGATCTCACCATTTAATACAACATTTGGTTTATTTTCCTTATTTACAATTTATACCCAAATTTAACTTTACAACCATTTCAATTAATTGAAATTACATTAAAATAGTTATCAATTACATTAAATCATATTATTCAATTACATTCTAATTGTTTTTCTCATTAATAAATCACAAATTTAATTTCATTCAATATTAAATTCCAAAAATCTTATTTAATTTAATACTTTATTTATCAAAAAAAATACGGGTCATTACGTATGGTTTGTTATTTAATGTGGTTGAGATATGGGGATTTGTGATAGATCTAGATATGGCACGCTTAATATGTTGGAGATATGTGATTTTGCATCAAGGTGGACTATTAAATTTTGGTGATACAAAATCACAAATAGAGGAAAATAAATATTCTAAAGAAAGAAATTCCCCTAATTAATAAGCATTCTTGATTATGTTTATTTCTCTCTCTAATTGGCTAATCCAATTATTTTTTGCCATCTACTGTTAACTTGGGCATTAAGTAATTTATTATATAAATAGAGACGAGTAGAGAGTATAGAATTGTGGTGGAAAATCTATTTGCTAATTTTCTCGTCTCTATCTTTGTTCTTCTTCTCCAACAATTTTTGCCATATAGATATTTGCTCCCTTTCTCAATTTGGTTATTGATTCAATTGTATTTTGTTTATTTTAACTTTATTCTATTAATTGTAAACAAAATTTTGGTGGATCAATAAAGTGGGTGGTTGGATGGAATATCTTGTGTTATTGCATTTTGATTCAATTCCGTCTTGTTTTCAATCTAAGTTATCTCTTTGTGATTTGGGTGATGAAGATCCGTTGATAAAAGCTTCCGAAAAGCGCTATAATTTCCATAACACAAGTTTGTAACAAACATAGGTCATTAATAGAAAATTATTACCATGATTGCAAAAACGAGTCATGTAAACAGAGGATCTCAGCTTCATAGAAGCAGACTAATAGTTTATTAGCCCAAAATGTAATTTAGGTTTGTAGGGCTGCTAATGTAATAATTGAGAAAATATCCAGCATAAGATGAAATTGTTACTTCAAGGATGGCGCTATATTTTAAAAATAAGATGGAGGTTAATATGTTCAAAACACTTGTTTGGTTTTCTTACCCGATTTGCAAAGACAAAGACTATGAATCATGGGATAAAATCACTTAACATTTGATCATCTATAATAAGGACTCTAAAGATATAGAAAATGGTATAAGTGAATAGTTTTTAAGCATGTTGGACAATACTCAAAGTTTGATCAATCAAGCCCTAGCAGCAAAGACTCGATGGGAAGCAATGGTTGTTGCTCATAACCAAAACAATGAAGAAGCACTCCATGATGCACGCTCTTCATTCGAACACGGACATCACGATGCTAAACTTTCCTTTAATGAGATTGTGGAAGAGATTAACTTGGGATCCTAATAGTAAATTAAATATTAGATACTTATGTGTTTAATCATCTTATTATTAGTGAACTTTATATGTAGTATTAAATATTTGCATCCTACTATTCTATTTGAATCCATGTATTCATAATGTTTTATTAAATTAAATTAGTTTCATGCCACTGAAATATAGAAGTTGTTAAATTTTTTACAAAGATTCCTTAAATTTTCCTTTTTCCTTCTATGGGTGACTATGAGAATACTTTTTCCTTGTATAAATACCTCTAATTATCTTAGGAACAAAGTGTATTTTTATGACCATTGTGCTTAGATGCCTGAAATATTTAATGCCTAACAAAATTTTTATGTATTATTTCCAAAGTATTTTTATTTTAGGTTTTATTGTACACACGAAGTGATGTATATATTTGAGGCAAAATGAATACAAAAACAAACAACTTTTTATATTCTATTGTATATATAATATAAAGAAAAAACTATAAATTTATGATAATAAAAATAACTAGAATAATTTAAAATCACATATGTGGTGATAATAAATTTAAAGTCATTTAATGACGATAATATTATTATAAGCATGATATAGAACTTTGATACGAAGTCCCTTTTTTCATAATTGTCACAAGCAAAGTCAATATATTATTGTTGTTAATTAAGAAGGTACGGTCAGCATGCCCCTCGTGTAGCAGCAAGAACGAAGAAAGAAATTTTTTGTTTTAGATATATTTAAAAATAATCCCAAATTCATGAATTGCAACCGACATATGAAAAATACTATAGTATTATTCGAAATATAATTTTACATTATTACATTGCTATGAAATAGTTAGTATCATACAGCCTCATCAAATAATCAGCAATTTGATAAATCACGGCAATAGTATCATCCATATATATTTACAGTGTTTCTTCATCTTAAAGGTGTATTTAAAGATTGACTAACAAAATTAAATAGAACTTTGGATGAAAAAAAAATCATTACAACACAACAGGATGTTATCAGCGATATAATAATTTTTCCATCAAAACGTATAACGTAACATTTTTAGAATAAACTCTAGGAGAACCCAACATACCGGCAAACTGCTGAGAAGAATTAAGTTGTGCATATCCACTTCAATTCATAGCACCAAATCTTCGAGTACTATTTTTTTAAAGTGTGTGCAAGACAAGGCTTGAACTTGGGTCTGTTACTAGACATAGACATCCCTTTCCATTGCGCCACACTTGCGGACCATAACCTAATTTTTTTAAATAAAAACATTGTGATAATACACAAGAAAAGGAAACTTTAATCAAATAACTTATTTACTGTCATACTTGCTAATTTTGTGATTAAACATGCACGAGAGACCATTTCTTTTAGTTTGATGTCAACAACTGATTTGATGTTACAATCACCATATTTTGTGAATCTATTAGATCCTTACTAACATTCCAAAATTTTAGTCCAAAATTTTGTGAATCTAATTGATCAAAAATAAAAAATCTAATCAAATAATAAATTATATTCAAGATGATTAGATATTACAAATCAAAATTAAATTAAATAAATTAGGGAAAACAAATGTAAAAGCTACGGTATAATATTTTTTAAATGTATGTTACTTGCATTTTAATAGCAGGTCTTCATGTCTAATCCATATGTTATCCTTTATTCTTTAATTTTGCATTTTAATTCGAAAATTGCATAATCCAACAATTCGCATGATTTTAGTAAATTTTTCAATAATCATTTTCTTCAGTAACAATCATTTTTAAACAATGAAATTTAAATAATAAATAGATTCAATAACAGATCGGATGGATATCTAATAGTTATTCAAATAATTATTTTTGACCAGTTATTTCAATAATACATATGATTTAAGCAGTTAATTTGATTTTTCAACAAACAAAAAATTAACTATGTAGGTTAGATAATTAGATAACGATTAACTCATATGTTTTAGTAGAAGAAAATTGAGTGATTACTTATAATTAGTCAAAATTTCAAGGTAGGTCTGAAACACTGGATTATGGAGTAGGCGAGCAGTAAGGAGATGCAATGTTCGAGTGGCCAGCGATAGAGAAGATTTGGAGACTAGAGACTAAAATAGGGTTTACGCTAGGTTAACTTTTAAGAATACGCTATTTTGATTTTTTTGATTTTTTGTTCTTCTCTTTTGTTATCTAGTCAACTATTCTCTGGGCCAGGGCTGGCAAGGAGGAGAAGAGGATCCAAGGATCAGAGAAAATAGTTGTTATAAGGAGAAGAAGACAATGTTAGAGAGATTGAAGAAGAGCTAGATTTAACAAAAAATTGGCTTTTTGGAAATGAGGGAGAAAATTTTCACATATAGTAAAAAAAGGTGGGCTAGGAAAATGAGGGCATAACATAAGTTATTGTTGCACTTTAGGTGGGCTAGGAAAATGAGGGCAAAACATAAGGTGGGCTATTTAGCCTAACGCTACTAATTAGGCTAGAACTCATATTTAGCAGCGTTAGGCTAAAAAAATTAGTAAAAAGGAAGAGTAAAATAGTTATTGTTGCACTTAGCTGTCAAACGCTACCAACAACTACTACAAGAATTAGGGATGTCAATGGGTCGGGTCGGGTTTGGGTCGGGTCAAGTCAGGTTCAGGTTGATTTTAAATGGGCTTGGTCAACCCGTTTATTAAACAGGTCAGAAATAGCTCAACCCGAAACCGACCCGATTATAAACGGGTTGACCTGACCCGACCCGTGTAACCAGATTATAAACTAATCGGGTCGGGCCGAGTCATAAACGGGTCAGGTCAACTCGTATAAGTATAAATGGAATATAACGGTTCGTAAACGGGTTATAAATGAGTCAAATTCGGGTTCACTGATCAGGTTGGATTATAATCGTGTTGGGTCAATGCATATAAGTATAAACAGGTCAAACTCGGGTTCACTGGTCAACTCGAAACCCATCCGTTTATAAATGGGTCAAATTCAGGTTGGCTCGAAAATGACTCGCACACTTAACTGGGTCAGGTCAGCCTGCTAATTTTCGTGTAATCTTTGTGTCGTATTTCGGGTCATGTTGGAAATTGACAGTTCTAGCGAAAATAGATTTTCTTGTAATGTTTCCGTATTTTTTCTGAATACACATCGATGTTAACAACAAAAATTTATGTATGGCAAAGTCAATAAGCTTTGAAAACCGTATTTGATGTATGTTGTAGTGCAAGATAAACTATTTGTCTCATTGATTATTGTTCATTATCTTAAGACTTAGTGCTTAGTTTGCTAACGTTTAAAAATTGTAAAAGTAAAAGCTAATCTATTGGAAATTGTACAAATGAGATAGAAAAGAATTATAGTATTTTTATTAGGTAATGTTTATTTGCATGCGCGTTACAATTTTGTAATAAGAATATTTTTGAACAAAATACATATTTAATTGAAACAATCAAAAATTTAAATGTAGTTTTCGTTGTTTTTAGTAGGGGCAGAAAAATCCACAATCAAAAATAATTTTATAACATTAAATTTTAGATTAAAAAAATGTAAAACAACATACACACACACAAAGATACATATGTAAATATACAATTTTGATTTTCTTTTGTTCTACTTTTAAATCTTTTAAGTATGAGGAAAACAAAACGTTATCTAAAGTTTGCTTAAGTAAATGGATATATATATATATATATATATATATATATATATATATATATATATGTAATGACCTGCCTTTTTGGATGTTTTAAGTAGACATACATGTCGAATTAAACCATACAAAGTGGCAGATGGTTATTGGCGTAAATAAAGAAAAAAACACAAAGAAAGAAAAAAAACAAAGCAGAATCTCAGAGCGAAATGACAAAATATAATAATAAATTAATAGTTCATGAAGCTGTTTACAAAACATTTGATTATATTTATACAATACAGAATCAGGGTTACAGACAACAAGAATAAATAAATAAATGCAGCGGAATAGTATGGATGCAGTGGAATAATATAGTAAATAATAGTAGTACAAATCTTTGTCTTCATCCTTTAGAAATAAGGTCTTCAAGTCCTAAAATGCTCAGGCTGACCCGAGCGAATTGAAAAGACAGAACATTCGAGTCAGAACTAAAAGACCTTATATAAGTTAAATCAACGGTAAATATGAGCGCAACAGCGTCAGAGATGTTTATGGAGTTTGACATCTCCTATCCAGTGTCTAACATAAGTGTAGTAAATTAAAAGATGTTCGGGATTCACATCTCCTAAAGATCAATTAAACTATCTACTATGTAGTACAATACGCTATTATAATATGTCTACAGTAAATTAAAAGTATTAAAATAGCGTTAAGGTGTTACCCATATCAACCTTAACACATTTTATATATTCTCATAGTGTATACAGTACTGTATGCTCCTCCAAGAGGTTTACACAGAGGGCACCCCATAGATATGGTACAAAATAAACTCGTAGAAGGCGCGCTAGAGCATGTGAACACGGTACTCGAGGCAATGCCAAGTTAGATATACCAATTGCTGATCCGGACTGGTGGTAACGCATAGCAGCTACTACCGCCCACCTCGGACAAACTCTCATAATCAAAATAAAGGATGGCCAACAAAACAATCACAAATAATAGAACGGTATCAAAGAAATGTGCCCGATAGGAGGAATGACCTCACTTGGCCCGGCATAGTTCCATTTTAGTCACATCTATGATGACTCACGGGAGACAGGGTCACGTCATACCTATACAGAAATCGTTCACTAAACCATCCTACTTCATTTCTGGAATCTCCACCATGTACACAGTTTTTAAAGTGGTTTTCGGTACTGGCAGAGAGCATGGCAATATCTGATCCCGATCTCTTTAACAACCAATCGCTTATTGCACATCGGATGGTTCCATTTCCAAAATTTTCATATTAGGTATCAAAATATCATATTTAGTTCAAACCATATCACTTTCGAAATTATATTCACTTTAAAACCATATTCATCTTTTGAAACCGTATCATTTCCGAAATCATAATTTCATTCAAAAATCATATTTTAAATAGGTTAAATCCTTACTTCAAAATCATCATATTCCATTAATTATAATATTTAACTCCCAACTTAGGTTATAACATCATTTAACCGTATTCTCTTTTAAATCGATGACTATGGATAAAAAAACACTTCCCTTTATGCAGTCTGAAAATTTTGAAAATAGTTTAAGTAGTTATAAATAATTAAATAGTTAAATAGTTAAATACTCTAAAATAGTTTAATTATAGATTAAAGATACTGGTAAATTGATTTAAGATAGTTAATTAGGTTTAAAATAGATTAAATAAAATTAAAATAGGTTATATAGCTTTAAAATAGACTAATTAGATTTAAAATAAGTTTAAATGAGTAAACTAGTTTTAAAATAAATTAAATGGTTTAAAATAGATTAAAATGATTTAATATAGTTAATATTGGTTGAAATAGTCTAATAATTTGAGAATCTTAATATTTAGAATCTTTAAATCAATATATTTAAAAACAGTTTATACTAAAACATGTATTTGGAATTTATCTCAATTTAAAATTATTTACTTCATTTCAACAAAATCGGATCGTTTTAATTTTCCAATCAAAACCCTATTTCAAATCTTCAATTCAAATTCTCAATAGACCACTAAATTTTGTGTCAATTCCAATCCATATTGGAAATATCAATTTATATTTACTTCGATTTCAACACGTTTCATAGTTATATTTCAGATAATTTTAACAATTGAATCTCGAGAAATTTCAATTATACCTAAAAATCAACTTCAAGATTTCAATTTAATTCCTTTAAACGATTCCAATTTTAACATAAAACTCGAATTTCAATAATAATTCAATTTTGGATAAGTCAAATTCTTATTTCAAAATATCGTTCAATTAAATTCAAAAATTAAGGGTATAAAAAAAGCATTAAATTTAACCTATCTGGTGTGCGTATTTAATACTCTACCCTATGGTCACGTGATACGAATATTTATCACTTCAATCCACAATTTAAAATTTTAATGGTTATATATCATTTCAAATCACAATCCCGAATTAAATTAAATCTATAAAATTACTCGAGTCTATCATTTCAACCCATAATGATATTTCCCTAAGCTATAGATTATTCGGGTATGTATCATTTCAACCCACAGGGAACTTGCAGTTATGCAATGTAAAATACGACATTTAGTCATCCAATAACAACAAATTAAATATTCATCACAATCATCATCCAATTCAATCAATAAACATCAATAGATAACTGGAAATCAATACAGATATTAATATGAAAATTTAAAATTTAATATTAAATTAAACGATAATTAAATGTAATAAAAGTCAACTTTATCCAGAAATGACAATTTAACAACCAAACAGCAATCAGTAAATTCCTAATCACATCAGAAATTTATTTTAACTAACATAAGAAATTTTAGAACTTGTGAGTGGGTTAAAACACTCACCTTTGAATTTAAATCGACTTTAAATCCAATTTATAGCCTAAATTCAAACGATCTCAGAATTCGTCCAAACTAGCGTCAAAATGTCAGGAATTTCGATATGATCCCTGCGGAGAAAGCCACGCATGAATTCGAGCTCGTATGCAAAAGTTGTGTAATTTAGAACAGTTGAAATTCAAATTGAATAAAACAAGATTGAGAAAAATTACATTATTAGGCCATGTCACCATTCGTTTCTAGAACCTTACCCTCCTGTATCATAGAAACCCGACCGCACCTCCTCACGGCCGCTCCTCAAACTCCCCTACATCGCGCCACCCAGAAGCCACCTAGAACGACACGCCAACACCGCCGGCGCCTTCTCGATCACTCATGACCAACCATGGCCCATTGAGCGCGTGCCCGAAGGAAGCAGCCACCGTCGAAACTAAGCGCTAGATCGAATATTCGCCGTTAATCTGACTGTCCGATCACCCTCTAACTTGCATGGATGCACTCCTCTCGGTCCTCTCTACAAAGCTGTACCTCCGATTCGTCGATCGAACGAAGTTGATCTCGATGTGATGTGTGGCCGAAATTTATTCATAGTTTCTGGACAATTGATGAACAGATTTGAGAAACGAATCATCGCAGTTAATTACACTTATAAGAGCTTCGAATTGATGTATAATATGATATAGTCTAAGGAGTTTAAATTTTTGGAATTGAATTTGAAATTGAATTATGGATTTTTGGTTTTGGTTTGTCTGTCATTGGGATGAGGAGTTGAGAAGGAAATGTACATACAGAAAAATAGAATAATAAAATAACTAGGGTTTATAACGAGCTATTTATGGGCATAGCTGAAAATAGAAAAGAATGGACCAGATCGATTTGGATTGGAATGATAAACAACCCGAAAAGCCTGTTCTGCCTCCAAAACGAAAATGGGTCATCCCATATATTAACATAGATGTTTTAAATATTTTTAAACTCAATGGAATAGGTTTCAAATTCTAGTTCCATCATATGAAGAAGTTACGTTGAAATTAGCTTATTTTAAATTGATTTCAATTAAATTAATTTCTAGGCGTTTCGAGCCCGTACGATCAAACGACAAGTCCGATCGCTACGAAACTTGAAATCCTACAATAATTCACTGTTACGGATCCAATGAAACTGGTTTCGTCGAAATCCAAGTCGGTGGCCAAAATGGCTATTTCCACGTTAATTAAATTAATCGATATTAAATTAATTAATTCACCTTTTTATTCAATATTTGTTAACCAACAAATTTCATCATTTTTGACTACTTAGACATTTGTAATGATTTAAAATAAGTTTACATTTCAATTACAGTGTTTAAAAATTTACTAATTACAGTGTTTTTCAACTATGATTAAATCCAATTGATTATAATTTAATTTCAATAAATTGTTTAAATTTGATTTCTGATTTTATATTCAATAAATTATTATTCAAATAACATAGTTAATATTTGTTGATGTCTTATTTCACTAATAGGCTACATTTCCATCTTTTATTTTTATTAACTACTATAATTCAGTTATATTAAAATTTGGTCAATCTTACACATTAAATATAATTTAATCCCAATTAATTATTTTATCTTGGTTTCATTCTTTATTATTACATCAATTATTGTCATGTAAATAAAATTTACATTTCTATACCTTTTATTACATTCACAATTACAATTATGTCTCGATTCACATAAATGTAAAATTTATCATTTTTAATTGAAATGGATTAAGGATATTGGTAACAAACAACAATTTGTCGCTATTACTATATTTACTAACATTTGTATGTTCATTATTTGCCATCAATTGTTATAACAACTCATATTATACTAATTCTATTCAATTTCCATTTATTACACATATTTTTATTAATTAATCAACATTTACATTTTTTTCATATATTCAACTTATATTCAAGTATAACATTTATATTATTTCAATTAATTGTAATTTCGTTCAAATTGTTAGTTATTAACTTAGATTAGCATTATTATATCTCATTTTAGTTATTATTTCATTAATAAATCATAAATTTCTTCTTCCAATATCAAATAAAAAAAATCTTATTATATTAATAATTTTTAATTATCGAAATTTATGGGTCGTTACACTCTCCCCCTCTCAAAACTTTTCGTCCCCAAAAAGGAAAGAGAAGGGAAAAGAGGAATTAAGAATCAATATATCTTATTCAAAATATTAAATTCATAAAAAACTAATTTACAAAATTAAATAATTTAAATAAAATATATATCAATTTATAACAATTTAAATCCTTTTTATATTAAATTAGTAAAATTTGGAAAACAGTTAACAAAATTTACTACGTCCAAAATTCACGAAATTTTTTGGCAGAGTCTCCTTTGTACAGAGAGGCTCGGGGGAAATAAAATATCAATAATAACAATATATATATATATATCATATATTTCAAAATAATATATCCTAACAATCGAAAAATAATATAATATCGCTAGAAAACCGTAATCCAAGAACGTACCTATCTGTCGGGAAAATAACGCTATTTCTATGAAAGCAAAAACAGAAATTGCTTCCATACCCTGTATCTCACTTATATGATCTAAAAGAAGTTAATAATTAGATAAAAATGAAAGTTGTTTCAACTAATAAAAAAACAAATCATTGCAACATAGAATAATCACTTGCAAACAAGCATACAATCATCACATGCAATCAGAGAAATCAATCATCCGTCCATAGTAAAAAAAACTAATGGTTTTGCTCGGGTTTAGACACTTTTAATCGCACAGAATGACAAATAAACTATCAAGTGTATCATCTACTCAGCAGTCTAGTTAAAAACTCAACAGATTATTCATACATCCAAATAATTTGAAGTATCCATTCCCAAACAACCCAAAAGCCAAAACAAACAACACATTCCAAATATTGTTTTAGTTTTATTCTTATTAATTCCTTTTTCTCAATGATCATTTCTCTAGTTTACATTTATTTCTTACAAAATTTAATTTCCATTGATTCACTCATTACTTAATTCATTTATTTACATTCATTCATTTATATATGTCATTTACATTTTTTTACATATGTTACTCATATACAAATATTTTTTAAACATATGTAAGCATATTCTTAAAGTTCTATATAAGTTTTTTTGTAAATAATTTCACATTCATTCATTCAGTGTTTATTTCATTTATTTCTATTCATTACTTACAAATTCATTTTTCTCATTTATTGCTATGATGCAAAATTCTTTTTCGTCACTTTATTTCCATTTTTGACATAAGTTATCTCTATTCATTTGATTATAAAAGAAATCGATGATTCCATTATTTAAGTTTTACATCCATTTTATTGTAGTCTAGTTTGCATTTATAACTTCATATACTTGATTTCCATTAGATATTAATACTCATTAATGCATAAGTTCATACTTAAGTTTCTTACTGTTTTAATTTACATTCATCCTTTCTTATACAATGTCATTGGATATTAAATCCATTTTCTAAATCATTTCAATAATTATTGAAATTATAACCATTGAATCTTAACATAGGATTCAATTTAATTATTCACTTTAATTATTAGTAGCTTCAAACATTAACTTAAGTTTATAATTCATTAATTTATAGTATTCATATTCGATTCAATTACTTAGCATATCGATTCATTTATTTAAGATTATAATTATTTGCTTACAGTACTCACTTTCTATTAAATTTTTTTTAGTAACATTTCAATTATAACATAAGTTTATAACAACTATAATATCGAAGTTCTTATAAGAAAAAATTCATTGAACACTTTCATTACTTAAGTTTGACTTGTATAATATTCCATCACATATCCTACTTAACATTACAACTTTTAATATCTGGTAAGTTATATATATATATATATATATATATCTAAGAATAAAATTGAATATTACACAGGCTTATCTCATTTATTTTGATTAACAAAAAGGTTCAATAATCATATCTTTAGGATTTGCATCCTTTGACTTACAGGTTAAAATTTTCAAATTTCTTGTATATTTCATTTATAATTAAGAGTTTACTTTCTTATTCAATTTTAGAAGTTCCAATTATTTAATAGTTAAAATTTCATTTTATTACAATGATTAAAAACTCTAACTTGTAGAAATTTAAGAACTAAATGCCGGGTTCCATTCTGAATCATGTAAAATAATATATATATATATATATATATATATATATCCAATAATATTTAACTTGAAATTTATATTTGCTTAACAAAATAAATCTGTAGTAAAACTGAATGGCCTTCCCACTTTGAAACTCGAAAATGATTGTCGATGATGCGTGCACTCATTACCGAAATTATTTTCCAACGACAGAGAGGGGGTACAGAACTTATTTCTTTTAAAAATTTCTTTAAATAATTCTTTAAAATGATATTGAAATATTAATATCAAAAATACTTCTAAATAATGTTATTATTATATTCCAAAATCATACGAAAGAGATTTTCAAAAATCCCAGAACTTAAGTTCTAAAATCTCCAATTTATATTTATTTTATTTACAAATCTTTATTTTCAACTAATATTTATAAATTCGAGTGCCTAACAAACAAATATATTACAACCAAATATATCCATTATAAAAAAAATTATTTTATATACAAAAATATAATAGGCAAAATTATTTCATTTACCTATATTTCAAAACAAATACTATGTCTGCCTATCTTATTAAGTGTTTAGAAATCCCTATCGATGTCATAGCATCCCATGCACCAATAAGAATTTATAAATACAAAATGTAACAAATTAACACAATATAAAAACCTTTTATAACACTAACAAATACGCTCTCTCATACATATACACTCAGCGACTCATTCTAGGGTATTACTACCCTATTTTATATGAGCCAGACCCCGTAAAGCTAAGGTTATCGCTAAACCAAAGCTCAGATACCAACTATAACGACCTGCCTTTTTGGACGTTTTAAGCAGACACACATGTCGACTTAAACCATACAAAAGGGAGTATGATTATTGGGGTAAATAAGAAAAAACACAGAGAAAGAAAAAAAATAGAATCTCACAGCGGAATGATAAAATATAATAATCAATTAACAGTTCATAAAGCTATCTACAAAACATTTGATTATACTTATACAATACAAAATTAGAGTTTCAAACAACAAGAATAAATAAATAAATAAATAATTGCAACGGAATAGTATGAATGCAGTGGAATAAGTATAGTAAATAATAGTAGTATAAATCTTCGTCTTCGTCCTCCAGAAATAAGGTCTTCAAGTCCTGAAATGCTCTGGCTGACCCTAGCGAATTAAAAAGACAAAACACTCAAGTCAGAACTAAAAGATCTTATATAACTGTAACAACCCGCATATTTAACGATTATATATTTAAATGTTTTATTTAAATATGGCGTCGTTAGTTGGATTTAGGTCTGAAATGTTTCTTTTTGCAAATGGCCGAATTAGGACCCGATACCACTTCCATTGAGTCCAAAATGGCGTTTGCGGTCTTTTTGAGTATGAACTTTGATATGTTTGGGGTAAGTCGAATTTTGCTATTTGCTAAGTGGGCTTTTGGGTTTGGGTTCAGCCCACTAGCTAACTGAATAACCTAACTCAGCCCCCTCTCCTTCGATTCACTTATTTCATTTCATAAAACTCAAGCTAAAACTGAAAATGGGGGAAGAGAATGGGAATTAGAAATTCCAAGCCCTACTTCTTCTTGCAAACTTGAATTCTTGCACCAAAATCGAAGTGAAGCTATTGGTAAGCCTCCTCTTCGTCTTCTCCAACTCTTTCTCCTTCAATTTCAGAAAGTTTCCTAAACCTAACTTAGGAAAATACTTGTTTTGATCTTAGATTGAAGTTTGTAAAGTTGAAATGGAGAGTGGTTGGTCTTCTCCTTGCATTTGAGCTTCTTCTTCTTTGTTTTTGGGTTAAAGGTGAGATTTTTATCTCACATCTATGTTTACAACTGTGTTGGATTGTTAGGTATGAGTTCCTAACACTTATTCATGTGCATTTGCCTTTGATTTGAATTGAATTGGTGAAAATTCCAATTTTGGGTGTTTTGGAGTCAAAAATCTTTGAAAATCATAACTTTGACGTTTGATAATGTTTTTGGTGGTGAATCGGAGTGTCAATGGTGCTGGGTTATTGATTGGCAAAGGCCCTTATGTCCATTGCTCGACCGGTTGCAAATGGTGAGAGTTTGATCCTCCATTTGCTAGGCTGGAAAACATTTCCAGCTACAGCCAGTCGACTGACCCCCTACAGTCAGTCGACTGACTGTAGAGTTTAAAAACTCTCAAGTTATGGTTCAGTCGACTGACTACAGTAGACCAGTCGACTAACCTGCTTCATTTTGCCTAGTATGCCTATTTGTTTGTGATTTCAACTTTTATCGTTTCATGTTGATTCAAATTAGTTGTTTATGCATATTTGACCTTGATGATTCCTTTTTGACTTCATCCACGGGTTTTATAAAATAATCTTATAAATTGCATTAAAAGCTCGTTTCTCCAATTTATTAATTCTATTTAAAACGCACACACACAATTTCGCATTCGAGCGGAGTGGAAAGGAGATTAAATGGTTACGTAAAACACGGACCATGAATCCATGCGTTTATCTTTTCGATTAATCCCCGCCCTATTCGATTGATCGTTTTGACCTTTTGGTCTGGTTTACCGATGTGATGAGGTAAACTTTGTACTGCTTTGAGTGTGAAATTGACTAACGGATAGTAAACCGTTTAGTGCGAACGAGTGGTTATGGGACTCATGTTACCACTTTTCGGATTCCTTTTTGAGAGTTATGACACATTCTACCAGTTAGTGGTGTCCAGTACTGGGCCTCCGGACCTTCACCACTACGGTTTGTTGCCTTTGGGATAGTGTCTTTGGACTATCTCCTTCAGGTTTGTTGCCTTCGGGTATGTTGCATTCGGGTATGTTGCCTTCGAGTTTGTACCTTCGGGTTTGTGCCTTCGGGTTTGTTGCCTTATTGTATCGCTTTCGGAGTTAGTCTTTATGAGCCGCTCGAGTGATATTTGGGTTGGAGCCTTCGGGCTCATGGATCCTTGTTTATACAGTACTGAGCACGTGCAAATTTTTTGATGTTTCATTGATATGTATATTCCCTAGGTATCGCTTTTCGGTGTTGGTCTTTTCGAGCCGCACAATCTATAGCGATTACCTTGTGGAACTTGTGTTACCTTCATTGGTATTTGATATTTGCCTTCTTGGCTTGTTTTGGGATATTTATATCCTTTATTTAATTGTGTTGCCTATGATATGAGGCTTGTCTTATTATGATTCATCTTTTGTTAGATGATTGTGTTATCTCTTTTAGAGATATTTGTTACACCTTATGACCTTGCAGGTTATTGTTGTTCAGTTTATCTAACTGATTTGTTTAGCTAGACTGACCCGCGTATTTGTACTCGGGTCAGACCGAGATGTTTCAGGTTAGGTGCTTTTGGACTTAGCCTATTTTGCTTCCGCATGGACTACTTCGCTAGCTTCTTTTTGTTATGGCTTTTTGCGTAGTCCCATTTTGTTGTAACTCTGATATATGTATTCTTTTGGATTCGTCTGTATATTGTGGTTTGCTATACCACTTGACATGTTTCAGTTTGTATACTCTGTTATGTACCAGTATATGTATATATATGATGATCTACTGTTCTGTGATGTATATTACATGTGAGTTGTTATATTATGTTGTGATAGATCCTCCAACCACCTATGGTTTTGTTTTAAGTATTCATTGGATATGTCGACCTGCTTGGTATGACTATTGTCGATGTATTCAATAGATAGTTAGAGCAAGGCTATAGATGGTCGCTCCTAACCAGCCTTATTCTCTGTGTTAGTTGACGGCAATACCCTGTAGTGTCCTTGGCTAGCGTGGGTATAGAGGTGGGGCGTCACAGTTAAACCAATGGCAAATATGAGTGCAACGGCGTCATACATGTTTACGGGATTTGACATCTCCTATCCAGTGTCTAATGTGAGTGCAGTAACTTAAGAGATGTCTGGGATTCACATCTTCTAAGGATCCGTTAAAATATTAATTATGTAGTACAATACGCTATTATAATATGTCTATAGTAAAGTAAAAGTATTAAAATAACATTAAGGCGTTATCCATATCCCCCTTAACACATTTTAAGTATTCTCATAGTTTATACAGTACCGTACGCTCCTCCGAGAGGTTTACATAGAGGGCATCCCATAGGTATGGTATAAAACAAACTCGTAGATGGCGTGCTAGGGCATGTGAGCACGACACTCGAGGCAATGCCAGGGTAGAAATACTAATTGTGGATCCGGACTAGTGGTAACGCATAGCAATTGCTACCGCCCACCTCGCACACACTCCTACAATCAAAATCAAGGGTGGCCACCAAAACAATCACAAATAATAGAATAGTATCGAAGAAATATGCCCGATAGGAGGAATGACCTCGCTTGGCCCGACATGGCTCCTGTTTTAGTCATATTTCTGCTGACTGATGGTAGTCAGGGTCACCTCATACCTATACAGAAATCGTTCAACAAACTATCCTACTTCGTTTCTGGAATCTCCACCATGTACATAGTTGTTAAGGTGGTTTTCGATATTGGCAGAGAGTATGACATTATCCAATCCCGATCTCTTTAACAACCAATCCCTTATTATACACCGGATGGTTCTTTTATATTTCCAAAATTTTCATACTTGATATCAAAATAACATATTCAGTTCAAACCATATCACTTTTGAAATTATATTCACTTTGAAATCATATTCATCTTTTGAAATCGTATCATTTCCTAAATTATAATTTCTTTCAAAAATCATATTTTCAATAGGTTAAATCCTTACTTCAAAATCATCATATTCCATTAATTATAATATTTAAATCCCAATTATGGTTATAACATCATTTAACCGTATTCTCTTTTAAATCGATGACTTTGGATAAAAAAATACTTCCCCTTTACGCAGTCTGAATATTTTAAAAATATTTTAAATAGTCATAAATAATTAAATAGTTAAATTAGTTAAATACTCTAAAATAGTATAATTATATATTAAAGACACTATTAAATTTATTTTAGATAGTTAATTAGGTTTTAAATAGATTAAATAAAATTAAAATAGGTTAAATAGCTTTAAAATAGGTTAATTAAATTTAAAATAAGTTAAAATGGGTAAATTAGTTTTAAAACAAATTAAACGGATTAAAATAGATTAAAATGATTTAATATAGTTAATATAGGTTGAAATTGTTTAATAATTTGAAAATCTTAAAATTTAGAATCTTTAAAACAATATATTTTTAAGACGGTTTATACTGAAACATGTATTTGGAATTTATCTCAATTTAACTATTTACTTCATTTCAACAAAATCGGATCATTTCAATTTCCCAATCAAAACCCAGTTTCAAATCTTCAATTCAAATTCTCAATAGACTATTAAATTTTATATCAATCCAATCCATGTTGGAAATATCAATTTATATTTACTTCCATTTCAACACGTTTCAAATTATATTTCAAATAATTTTAATAATTCAATCCCGATAAATTTCAATTATACCTAAAAATCAACTTTAAGATTTCAATTTAATTCCTTTAAACGATTCCTTTAAACAATTCCAATTTTAACATAAAACTCGAATTTCAATAATAATTCAATTTATATAAATCAATTTTTTATTTCAAAATATCATTCAATTAAATTCAAAAATTAGGGGTTTAAAAAAAATCATTAAAGTTAACCAATCCGTTGTCCGTATATAATTCTCTATCCTAGGGTCAAGTGATACGAATATTTATCATTTCTATCCACAATTTAAAATTTTACGGTTATGTATCATTTCAAACCCCAATTGGACCATTTCAGTTTCAAAATCAAAACACAAATTCAAATCTTCAATTCAAATTCTCAATAGACTACTAAATTTTATATCAATTCCAATCCATGTTGGAAATTTTAATTTATATTTACTCCGATTTCAACATGTTTCAAAGTTATATTTCGAATAATTTTAATAATTCAATCTCGATAAATTTCAATTATACCTAAAAATCAACTTTAAGATTTCAATTTAATTCCTTTAAATGGTTCCTTTAAACAACTCCAATTTTAACATTAAAATCAAATTTCAATAATAATTCAATTTATATAAATCAAATTCTTTTTTCAAAATATCGTTCAATTAAATTCAAAAATTAAGGGTTAAAAAAATCGTTAGACTTGACCAATCCGGTACCCGTATATAATTGTCTACCCTAGGGTCAAGTGATACGGATATTTATAATTTCAATCCGCAATTTAAAATTTTATGGTTATATATCATTTCAAACAGCAATCTCAATTTAAATAAAATCCATAGAATCACTCGAGTCTATCATTTTAGTACATAACGATTTTTCCATAATCTATAGATCATTTGGGTGTGTATTATTTCAACCCGTAGGGAACTTGCAGTTATACAATATAAAATACAACATCCAGTCATCCAATATTAAAAAATTAAACATTCATCACAATCATTATCTAATCCAATCAATAAACATCAATAGATAATTGAAAATCAATACAGATATTAAATTTGACAATTTAAAATTCAATATTAAATTAAACGATAATTAAATGCGTAAAGTCAACTTTAACCAGAAATGACTATTTAACAACCAAACAGCAATCAATAAATTCCTAATCACATCAGAAATTTAATTTAACAAACATAAAAAATTTAGATGTTGTGAGTGGGTTACAACACTCACCTTTGAATTTAAATGGAATATAAATCCAATTTATGGAAAAAATTCAGACGATCTCAGAATTCTTCCAAACTAGTGTCAAAACGTCTAGAATTTTGATACGATCCATGCAGAGAAAACCGCGCGTGAATCCGAGTTCGTATGCAAAAGATATGTAATTTAGAACAGTTGAAATGCAAACTAAATAATAAAAAGAGATTAACAAAGATGACATTATTGGGCCACGTCACCGTTCGTTTCTAGAACCGTACCCTCCTGTATCACAGAAACCCGATCACACCTCCTCACGGCCGCCACTCGAACTCCCCTACATTGCACCACCCAGAATCCACCTAGAACAACACACCAACACCGCCGGTGCCTTCTCGATCACTCGCGGCCAACCACGGCTCATCAAGCGCGTGCACAAAGGAAGAAGACACCGTCGAAACAAAGCACTAGGTCAAATTTTTGCCATAAATCCGAACGTCTGATCCCCTCTAACTTGCATGGATGCACTCCCCTCGGTCCTCTCTACAAAGCTGTACCTCTGATTCGTCGATCGGACGAAGATGATCTCGACGCGATGGGTGGCCGAGATTTATTCATAGATTTCTGGACAATTGATGATTCGTTTTGAGAAACAAATGATCGCAGTGAGTTACGCTCGTCGGGAGCTCCGAATAGATATATAATAGATATAGTTTTAGGAGTTTAGGGCCCGTTTGGTTTGTGATTTTCTAACCATTTTCAGCTTTTACTTTTGAGAAAAAATGAAAACTTGATCCCTTTACCGTTTTGAAAATTTTATTTTAAAAATGATCATTTTGTCAAAAAAAGGATTAATACACAAAACTAAAATAGTTTTTCTTTGTTTTCCTCGTTTTCCGGCCCAATTGAAAACGCAAAAACCCAAAATTAAAATAAAAACCTAACTTGATTATAATGTAGATCCATTTTCTGGCGCATAATTCTTCTTCAGTTTTTGTCGATTGTCAAAAATTCATGTAAAATTGCAATTTTTTGTTTCTTTTATACTTCCTTTGATTCATTTTGATAAAATCATCAAGTTTATTTCTATTTAGTGTAGTGGCTTCTTCTCCCCAGTATGAGTTAGGGCTTTCTTTTTTGTTCGAGCTCTGATTCAACGCTTTTATAAGGTAAATTCTCTTGATTGCATTTTGATCATATGACTCTATAATTTTGGTAATATAAAAATACATGACATGATGTACTGTGCACCTTCTATGTTCCTTTGCAGATAATATTGATTCAATGTGTTTTAGTGAAGTATTATGCCATTTCATACAACACATATTAAAATTATTGGATGAGAAGAAAATATAGCAGAAATAATGACTAAAAATATCTAAAAATAATAACGAATAAACTTACATTTAAGCTTGTGTAGAATCAGTGAGAGATAATTTAGAGCTCTTGCTTATAATGTAGGATTTGAAGTAAATGTAATTAGCTACAGCAAATAGCATTATGAATAAGGTTCTAGATAGCAAATTATATAAGCATTATGACTTACTCTCTTTTTTCACTGATTAAAATTATTTCAAAAGCACAGTATGTATTTTGTTTTAGTATTCCAGTCCATCAATGGTTTTTACTGAGACTCTTAAATTATATCAAAAGCACTGTACGTGATTGTGCATGTTTTCACAATGTGTATGTTATATATCATTTTTTATATCATGCTTTTCGTGTTATGTAACAAAGATATCAGAGTACTGTGGATACATGATGATGATCAAATAGTTCCTCTTATACCGACTCATGCAATTATGGGAATGATATAGCAGAGAAGAAAATCTTCTTTTGTTTTTATTTCTTTAACCCAAAGTCTAATAATAATCTTATGTTGGGTTCTCCTTTGTAACTTTTTGTTTCAGTTTGTATTCTTATTCTACATGAAATTTGTTTTTAAAATTGCTTATTCCTTTTAAAGCCTGGCACTGAGGAATGTTAATCAAATAGTGCAAACAATATGTTATTTTGTTTTTTCTTTCTATGCCTATAATTTTGATTTTTGCATTATGTTACTTTGTCTAAACATATCGTACTTGTTTTTTTAATACTTGTTCATTGTGCTATACATTAATTTGTAGCTTCAATTTTGTAGGTTGCTTGATGCAATGATCTTCTGCATATTCTTTACAAATATAAAGAAAGACACATGTTGAAACAGATACACTATCTCTATTTAATTGAAATTTTATATGAGCAATTTTATCTATTTTTCTAAAGTTGTTTTCAAACAAAGTAACCATATTCATGAGAAAACAAGTATTTAATTTGAAAAAAAAGAATTCATGTAACAACCGGATATTTTCAACCATTCGCATCCGCACATGTCGGACTTGAATTGCTCAAATACCGCGTTGTAAATAAAATTTGGCAAATCTCAGAATATACAGTAAATAAATAATCACATATTATAGACACAGAGTAATAATAATGCAGCGAAAGTAAAAGAAATAGTAGTTCATGAAGCTACTATATAAATATATCAGAGTTACATAAGATACAACATAAGAAATAGAGTACAACAGAAGTCTCAATACGTAGAAGTATACTAATACGAGAGCTGGAAAGGAACAACAGACTGAAAAAAAGATAAAACTAGACAAGTAGATAATCTCCAGCGATTCCAGTCTCCAGAAAGTGGAAATCCAAATCTGTGAATACTCAGGCTGACCCGAACGTAAATAAAAATACAAACACTCGAGTCAGGACATATATACTTATACAATGTAAACCAACCCAAGTGAACTGTAGTCAAGGTACAAGTAACTTAAAGGATGCTTGGGACCGACCATCCTATAAGGATCCGTCAAACTATTTACTATGTAGTAATATTGCGCTATTATAATAATGTCTATAGTAAAATAAACTTACTTTAAAATAGCATCACGGAGTTACCTATATAGCCCCAGACACGTAATAGTCCCAGTAGTCCATCCAATATGTGCATATCTCCTAATCGGAAGACTACAAGAAGATACGCATGGGCTACGGGAGAAAACCAAACTCGTAGTAAAGGTTCCATAGGGTAGGTGGCACGGCACGCAAGGCAATGCCGGGGTAGATATACCAATTACGGCACTCGGGCTGGTGGTAACGCAGCAGCCACATACGCCCACCGCGGAACACATTCCCAAAAATTGAGGGGCTCCCAAACAATCACAAGAAATAGTATGGTTTCGAAGAAATGCATCCGCTATGAGGAGCTACCTCAACTGGCCCGAGACCGCTCCTGTTTTAGCCACCTTATGCGAACTCACGGGAGTTGGGTCCACATAACATACCACAAGAACGTCGCCACCATCCTACTTCGTTCTAGAATCTCCACTGCGTATACGGTTGTCAAAGTGGTTTTGGTATCGACAGAGAGTTTGCCCATATCTGATCCCGGTCTCTTTGCCAATCAATCGTTATTACAACCCGTGGTTATAACTTTAAAATAATATTTTATACTTCAAAATAAAATATCACTTCAATCCAAATCTTTATCAAAATAAAGATTAAATCATTTCCAAACCATTTCAATATATCAACATACCATATCTATCAAATTCAATTATTTATCAAAATAAATATCAAGTTATTTCTAACCATTTCAATATATTAAATTATCATATCCTTTCAAAACTTCCTTTCAAAACTTTTTAATACATTAAAATATCATATCCTTTCGAAACTTCATTTCCAAATCATTTGAATATCAAAATATCATATCTTTCAGAACTTCATTTTCAAATCATTTTAATATCAAAATATCATATCTTCCAAAACTTCATTTTTCAAATCATTTTAATATCAAAATATCATATCTTTCAAAACTACATTTTCAAATCATTTTAATATCAAAATATAATATCTTTCAGAACTTCATTTTCAAATCATTTTATAAGTTCAAATCCAAATATTAAACTTTAAATAACTTATAAATTCAAGATAACATTCTTTTATTATCCTTTCAAATCACCTTTAAATAGTTTATATTCCAATTAAATTAACTCAGTCAAACCATTTAAAAGTGGAGTTATTATACTTTCAAATTAAGTATTCAATTTCCAAAAATAATAAACTTCAATTTAAACCATTTAAACATTATAAATCATATTTTAAGATTCAAAAATGTTTATTAACATACCTTTAACATATGATTTTTATAAAATACATTTCTTATAAATAAATCAAATTTTTAATAAATTTACTTAACAAATTCAAGTATATTATTTCCTTTCCTTCACATATGCAATTTATTAACACTTACATTTTTCAATTTCCATTTCACAAATTAAACTAAATTTCCAATTGATTTCATTTAACTAAAACCTTTAATTAAACCAAATTTCACATTTCGAAGTCAAGTTGTATTTTGAAATTACACATTTAAGCATTTATTTACTTAACCATTTAAATTCATAGAAAAATCAATAATACTTTAATAAATCACTTAAATTCAAATTTAAATCAAATTATCATATTTACCATTTTCCAAGTATAATTAAATTTCCATTTTATTTATATAACTTAAATATCATTTTTAACCAAACTCCAAATTTCTAAACTTAAGTTATATTTCCAAAATTCAACTTAACCATTTATTTATTTAACATTTTCCACTTATACAAAAATCATAAATCCTTTACTTAAAACACTTTAAAATCTATTTAAATTAAATTATCATAAATTTACATTTTAAACCACTAAAAATTTATTTATATAATTTAAATGTCATTTTAAAAGCCAAAGTCCAAATTTCCAAATTTCAGTTATATTTCAAAAATTCACTTTTACCATTCACTTAAATTACATTTTTAACTTCTTGGAAAATCCAAAAAAAATTATTTAAACATTAAAAATCCAATTTAAATCAAATTTTCATAATTATTCACTTTTAAAAATATTTAAAATATTCCAAAATACTTTATAAAATAACCACGGGCCTGTATATAGTTTTGTAACCTAGGTCAAGTGATATAGATATATATCATTTCAATCCGCAATTTAAAAGGAAAAATTAGAGTTCTATCATTTCGAACCTGCAGTCCCAAGTTAAAATAAAATAAACAAAAACCGTTCAGGCCTATCATTTCAGCCCATAGCAATTTTTTCCTATTCTAAAGTCCGTTCAGGTATGTATCATTTCAACCCATAGTGAACCAAATCTACAGGGAACTTGCAGTGTGATAAACAGATATAAATGAACAGCTAACAACATATAACAGTAACAGGTGAGATAAAATGTTAATAAATAGTTTTAACATCATAAATAAATAATCATAGATAGTTATAACATATATATCATTCTACGCATTCTATTGTTGTCGCTTCACATTTGCATAAGTATAAATGTCAGGTGAGATTTACTCACCTCTTTGTGCTGGAGATATGAATTCAAACGACACAAACGGATACCAGAAAGCACGATCACACAATGATGAATTCAAGTGGATAAGAACCAAGATTATTGATCTTGTACACAACCCATGAACATGACAAATAAAATTATAAATCAATGCAACATTCAATTTGAAACAACTTTGAAACAAGAAGCAATAATGGAATGAATGTTTTTGCCTTGCTTTCTACAATTGCTTGCTCAGCCTAAGAGATGTTTTGGCTCAGATTTGGACATGCTTTGGCTCAGGTTTGGACATACTTTGGCTCAGGTTTGGGTTCAAAGTGGCACGGCTACAAGGCATTGAAGTGGTGGGGAGTTACTATACCTGAATACAAATGGTCTAGGCTTGATAGAGGAGTTTGGGTTCATCATATTGGTTCGGCCATGGGGTTTTGGACTTGGCACAGACATGTTCAGGTCTGGTTAGTAAAGGAGGTGGTGTGTGTGGGTGGTAGAAAGGTGGTAGTGGCGGCTAGAGGTGGTGGCCAAGGTGATGGAGGAAGGTATGTTGCAACTAGTGGTGGCTATGCATTGTTTTAAGAGATTTGTTGCATTTTTGGTGGAGTTTCTCTTCATGGAGTGGTGTGGCTTGGCCATGGTCAGAGGAGTATGTGATAGTGGTGACAAGGAAGCTATGTAGGAGGTGGTGGTCGTGGCTATGGAGTGGAGGCTGAGCAAACTAGGCAAGAAAGCAAGGCAAAAATACTTGAAAATAAGAAGAAAAGGAAGAAAAACATGTATCCATTACCAAAAATTTTCCAAGCCATGAAAAATGAAGTTGAGATTAGGTTTTCACGTGAAAGAGGAATGAGAAACTCACAATTATCATAAGAAAAACGTACGGTCAAAAAGTAATGAGGAGGTTGTGGGAAAATGAAGAGTTTTGGAAACGAAAAGACTTAAGTTTCAAAAAGCACTTTAAACCTTTCATATATCCTTTTCTTTAATTCAATTTAAAACAAAATAAAATTAGTAATATAATTTTAAAAACTGAAACAAAGCAATATGAAATGAAAATAAATAATTAAAATTTAAGAAAATGGAAAAAGAGTATAAGAAATTGCTTAAAAATCCAAAACAGTGTCCAGAAATTACAAATAAATCACCATTGACTTTGGAAAATTATCAACTTCATTTTAAAAATATTCTAAAACAAAATTTGAAATAAAAATGATTTTTAAATATTTTCAAAGTGAAATAAATAATTTAATTTAGAGAAAATAGAAAAAGAACTAAAGAAATTGTTTAAAAATTGGAAACAAGACTTCAAATTTACAAATAAAATATCACTAGCCTTATAAAATTTCTATATCACTATAAAACAAATAAGAAGCCAAATAAATAAAATAAACGAGGAAAAAAATAAAGTGGGAATGAGAAGAAAATAAATTCTTATGAAAAATATAAAAATTAATAAAGAATTTCTTTAATAAATTGAAACTAGAAATTAAAAATTATAAACAGAATACAACTCACATTGGAAAATGTCAATTACACTTTTAAAAATGTTTGAAAATCAAAATATATACATAACATGTTATTTTACCCGTATAAATATAAATTAGAAAATTACATGACCAAATAAAATATTATTTATATAATTTAAAATAACAATTTTGTTAAATACAGCAAATTACACTCCATAGTTAAAAAGGCGTAACATTCACATTATAAATCAGATTTCAACGAAACGAAAAGCGATATTCTTAAAATTTTATTTAATTTCATAATAAAAGATAAAATTAAAATTTTCAAACTTTCAAATTTTAAATTTAAAAGTCAAATTTTGATCATATTGACTAAAATTCACTTTTTGGAAAATATTCTTTATAGTCATGTTTTGGAATGATAATTCATATCAAAATCAAAGTTTATATTTTAAAATAACAACATTTATCCATTTCAAATAAATAAAATAAAGCTTTTAAATCAGAAATTCAATTAAAATAATTAAAATATACAATTAAAATAATCACAAAATACAGGGTTGTTACAATTCAGGTCTGTAGTTATATACAGACACGTTGTATGTTTTATTTTATGCACATAAATATTTCTGTAATCTATGTAAATGAATGTTATAGGAAGCAATTCTCTTCTTTTGTCCCTCTTTTTTATGACAAGAGTGTTACTTTATTTAAACATATCGCTTATTTTGATATCTGGAGAAGGGTGAAGTCATGACCTTCGGAACCTTTGTCTAGAATGTCATAACACTTGCCACTAGTAGTGCTTGACTCTTGTTTTGCTACCGGTTTTTTGTAAGTTCTTAAATTTTAGATAGTTTGATGCTTAAAAAAAGTCATATAAGTGTTAACCATTGTTCTCATAAAATGAAATTGTACTAACAATGCCTATGGCTTTATTTGCCATATAGGTTGTAGCTAGAACCATGAATAAAAGTTGGGTAGACTTTCAATCCATGATTCAAAGTTTATATAGGCTGTAGCTATAAAAAGAAATCAATATACATCGTCTATAATTCATAGTTTATATAATGAGTGTTTCAGTAGTCAAAAGAGAAGGTTATACTTTCAATCAATCAAATTAAATTCACAGTCAATGAAATAACCCCTAGAGGTAACTACACTCGCATATAAATACACGAATATAACTATTGAATTCAATACTCAAATTATATGATCTCAGGCTCGCCAAAGCCAATAGAAATTATGTCATAAAATCTACTCGGTACAAAAATTAAGAAAAAAATATTTCATTCATGGTTTGAATCTTGTCTCGTAATCTCTATTAGTATGTAGACGCTTTATCAAATGGATTATTTTTTTAATGATAATATATTATTATCAGTAGTGTAAAAAATATAAGATAAAATAATAGTAGTAGTCTAAAAGGATTGGCTTAGTGCGATCCTTGTTAGATGCCTATGGTTTGTGTTATTACTGTCAAAATATGAATGTTCAAAAAGAATGTTGAAATACAATTTGTATCGGTGGACTCAAATCTACTATGCAGTAAATTTATCATTTGTATTCAAGGCTTTAATGGCTTCATTAATTTCATATACAGAAACAGAACAAAGTTCCTGTTTTTGCCTCATTTTATTCTGGAAAGCTTCCACTGTTTCTAATTCTTCTATAATGAATGTCGTTATTTCTATCAAACATTGTTTTGTTCTTCAATAATTGTTGATAATACATGATTTAAATTTTTTTAGATGCATTTAATTTGTTGATGAAATGAGTACGAATTGATTATGTTGATTATTCATCATTTATTCCCAATAAAATTTGATATAAAGCTGATGATTCTTTTAGAACCTTTGCAGAAAATGGTATAACAAGAGAGGAGCATTGTTGCTGCAGCTGGAAGAGGTGGATCATTCTTGCATGTTATGAGTTAGTTTAGTGGTAGAGCAAATTTACCGCTTTTATGAGGTTGACTCAAACTGATAGCATAGAAAACACTATGGTTAGTAATGCTTATGATTGATGACAAGTACACATATACTTGTGTGTTTATTTCACTCCAAACGTTAGGTAAAATATACAAATTTGAATAGTTTTTTTGTTCCTCTTTTAAACTCTAATGGTGTATAATATACTTTGTTCCCTAATAGTGTTATCAATGAGAAAAACTTTGTGAAAAGGTTGTTATGTAATTTAATCACTATTGATGTGTCAAAAAGGGATCCGATATGTCATAAACAGTTAATTTAATAGTTATTCTTATAGCTTTCAGAAAATTAAATAAATTTTGTTCAAGTTAAACCAACAATTAGAGGATTTTCACTTTGTTCATCACTATAATAAGTTGTTTTGTTTGTACCCATTAAAATTACTACAATCACACCTGTAAGAAAATCATCCTCACGCTTAATCCACCATAGTAGCTTAAATCCGTTTATTATGTGTGTTACTTGGAGATTTGACCAGGCAACTAAGCACTCGGCATTTGCATACCGTTCGACATCCCGAGCGTTCGGCACAACATACTTGGTCGGCTTCCAGGTTCGTTCGGCACAAATGGTTCGTTCGGCATTCGAGTTCGATCGGCTTCCAGGGACGTTCGGCATTCAAGAGCCGTTCGGTATTGCACATTGTTCGGCATTAAGTGCCGTTCGGCATCTAAGGACGTTCGGCATGGCAGAGTCGTTAGTCATTCCATACTACTCGGCATCCCGACCTCGTTTGGCACTCAACCCCGTTTGGCATAAATATCGATCGGCATTCGAGATCGATCGGCATCCAGAGGTGTTCGACATTCATGCCTTGTTCGGCATTCGAGATCGTTCGGCATCCAGAGGTGTTCGACATTCATCCAATCTCGACCGGCTTCGATTACTGCTTGGCCTACACTCTCCACTCAGCACGTCACTTCGCTCGGCATGAAGATATCATTCGGCATTTTGCCGTTCGGCATCTATGGATCGGCACACAGAACTCACTCTTTTTGGGCTGAGATATTTAGCTACCAGGCCCACCAGGGAAGTCCAACCCATCTTCGTCTATAAATAGAGAGGCAGGGGCACAGTGAAAGAGACCTTTTTTTGAGAACACCGAGGAGACTCTGTTGCATTCGAGACTCGTTCAAGACTTATCTTTTTTGCTTAGCAATTGTATTTAAGTAATTGGTATATGGATTGTATCTGTAATCCATTATCGAGAAAAGTAATAAAGATCTACCTCAAAGTGGACGTAGATAATTACGCCGAACCACTATAAATCTGGTGTTCATTTTTTCTGCATTTAAATTTACTCTGTTTAACTTTACTTTCTTCATTAATCTCTCTAACAATCTCCCTTAAGGGTATTAGTGACCAATTCTGGTGCTAACATTTTGATGCTTTCACTGAGAATCGAATTCTCAGGACGATAGGATCTACTTTGTAGCTACTGGATTGAAAAACCCCTCGAAGGAGATCCAAATCATTCGCAAGACATCTGATAATTCTACTTGGAGTTACAACCGACAACTCTACCATGGGAAGACCATGAACTAGATCGGCCTCTCACAACGCAGATGTCAATGAAACTACTAGTTTACAACAGATAGGACCTTCAACAAGCAATTCAAGGCGCAGGAACCTCCACCAAGAACCAAGCAGAGGTCGTTTCCTGAACAGAGTTCAACGAATTGATAAGAGAACTTAGGGAAAGTAGAAGGCAACTTGCTGAGCAGATCCAAGCCAATACTAATCTCATGACTCAACTTGCCCAGCAGCAGCATCAGAATGTTAGAAGTAGTCCTGCTCCTTATTCTTCATCTGATAGCTCGACCTCAGCTGACGAACCTCCTAGGCATAGACGCCATAAGACAGAAGCTGGACGGACAGGTGCCACTGATTGATCTGCCAGGGATCAGGCACGTGAAGAGACCAGACGCCCGGCTCATCAAGACCCAAATAAAGCTGGCCTTCAGGACGCAAGTTTGGCCGACCGTCTACAGGCGGGACATCAACCCGCACGGTCCCGTGGAGTGGAACCCAACCTCCCACCCTCCATACAAACTCCATATTTATCAGCCATGGTCAGGCAGTTAATGAGAGAGAACCAAGGCCTGACCAATGAAGATTGGGTAGTGTCCAGGAGTCATACTCCCTTCACAGACATTATCCTACAGGCTGAGTACCCCAAGAAATTCAATATGCCGACTATCCCAGCCTACGGAGGGAAGACCGACCCTAGGCAACACGTGATGAGGTACGAATGGATGATGAATTCGGCAAGGGCGAATGACGCGACTAAGTGTAGGTGCTTCCCAATCACTCTGTCCGGAATCGCCACTATGTGGTTTACTCGGCTCCCTCCCTGATCTATATCCAGCTTCGACGAGTTAGCGATGAAATTTGTTGAACAATTCAGGATACATGCTACTCGTCCAAAGGACGTAATGTCTTTATCAAGCGTAATCCAGGCTCCGGGAGAGTCTTTGAAAGCATACTTACAGAGGTTTCATGTTTCCACCGCTGAAGTTAGCAATCCTAACGACCACGCAATTTTGATGGTGGTAATGCGAGGTGCAGATCCAGACTTGGAGTTTGGAGATTGGTTGGCGAGAAAGCCCCAACTACGTTGGAACGATTCTATTCCAAAGCTCACCATTTCATACGAAGGGAGGAAGCTCGATGGACGAGACGAGACAAGGCACCAGGGCCTGTTCAGGAAACTGTGAAATGTGACATTGTCGTGAAACAATCTGACGACAGTTCGGGAAAAGTTCAATTTAACGTCCAGAACAAGCCTGGGCAATCTAAAGGATCCGGAGGTGGAAATCCCGGAAAGAAAAAAGAGACAGGGAGATGGAAGTCGAGGATTCCGACCTACAACGAATACACCCCCTGGATACTTCTCTTGAAAACATTTATCTATCTACTTGTAACACCTTTGAATACAGAAAGCCGCGCCCAAAGGAGTTCCACTGAAGAACATAAACGGACAGGGAAGTACTGTCACTTCCATGAGACCCATGGGCACAATACTGAGGAGTGTAGACACCTGCATGACGCCATAGAAATGTTGATCAGGCAGAAAAAGCTGTAGGAGTTTGTTAAGAACCCACCAGAGGGCAGGCAAGGAACGATAGACCCCGGACCCGGGCCGGCTCCACGCCACCCAGTGGAACCTACCCGGACCGTAGGTAGGTTGATCACAAACACTATAGTCGGAGGACCTCATCGTGCAAACAAGAATTGGCAAAAGATGGAACGATATGCTACCTCCCTGAGGCATGCAAATTATGAATGTTGTTCGAATGTGGAAGATGGAACCCCCGAAAAACAACAACACAAAGATGACATACGATATAGTGTTCAGGAGTCGAGATGCAGACAAGGTGGAGGCTCCTACCATCGACCCGATGGTTATATCTGCAACGATCGGGTCAGCTTACGTAAAAAGAATTTTGATTGATTATGGAAGTTCTGTCAACATCATCTTCAAGAAAGCCTATGACCAAATGAAGATGGAAACAAAAGATTTGAAATCATGCAAAGCCCGTATCCACGGCTTTAATGGTGCTGCGACTGACGAAATGGGGGTATATTGAGTTACCAGTTGAACTGGGGGAAGGTGAGCGTAGGAGAGTACAAGTCCTACCGTTCATAGTGATAGATGTTGACTCTCCATACAATGCATTTATGGGTCGTCCGGCCCTGGCGGAGTTTAGGGCCGCTTTGGCCCCATAGTGTTTGACATTAAAATTCTCGACAAACAAAGGAGTCGGTGTAGTACATGAAGATCAGGCGACCGGTCGCGCATGTTATGTGGAGGAGTTGAGAGAAGCCCAACGGAGAGAAAAAGGAAAGGTTGCGGACAGCTCCGTCTGCATCCTAAAAATGGATGATTGACAAGTAGTGCCCGAGCCCTGGCTCGGGCGGCATTCTCGGATCCTTAAAGACATAGATCCGAGAGATGATGATGGGGAATCCAGGAAAACGAATGCAGTACCGGCTAAGCTGACGATCGACATTCCAATCAGCCGGGATGACCCATCACGAGTTCTTAAGATTGGATCACAACTCGACCCTTCAGTGGCCGAGGATCTTACTGATTTCCTACGGGCGAATGTGGACGTTTTCGCTTGGACACACTCTGAATATGTGCGGGATTTCACCTACCATCGCCAGCCATATGTTGAACATAGACCCAAAATACGTTCCTGTGAAGCACAAACGGAGAGGCATGGACCCGGAGAGGTCCGCTGCTCTCATAGAGGAGTTGGACAAAGTCAAAGCCAATGGGTTCTTCCGCGACGCCCTCTACCCTGAATGGGTATCTAACCCTGTGCTGGTAAGAAAAGCAAATGGGAAGTGGAGAAATTGTGTTGATTACTAAGATCTGAAAAAAAACATGCCCGAAGGATAGTTTTCCTTTACCTAGAATCGACCAGCTTGTTGACTCCACCGCCGGACACGAATTGTTGTCATTTATGGATGCGTATTCAGGATACAATCAGATCCTGATGCACATTCCAGACCAAGAACACACCAGCTTTGTCACAGATGTGGGGCTATATTGCTATGTAGTAATGCCTTTTGGATTGAAAAATGCGGGAGCAACTTATCAACGTCTGGTGAATCGAATGTTTAAAGACCAGATTGGTAGAACGATGGAATTCTATGTGGATGACATGCTCGTGAAGTCACGGTAGTCAAACGACCACATCCAAGACTTAGCAGAGATGTTTGATATACTCCGGCATTACGGGATGAAGATCAACCCAATAAAGTGTTCTTTTGGCGTTGCATCAGGAAAGTTCTTAGGTTTTATTGTGAATGCATGTGGAATTGAAGCTTACCCGGAAAAGATTCAGGCTATTCGGGACATACAAGTGCCCGGAACTATAAAGCAAGTGCAAAGCTTGAACGGAAAGGTGACCGCGCTGAGTCGATTCATATCTAGGGCCACTGACAAGTGCATTCCTTTCTTTGATGTGATAAAGAAAGGAAAGAGGAATTTCGAGTGGACATCTGATTGCGATGAAGCATTTCGAGCTCTGGTTAGACATCTAGAAAGTCCTCCGGTGCTATCAAAACCAATTGACCATGAAATGTTGTATGTATACTTGGCAGTATCCCAGCATGCTATCAGTATGGCTCTGGTTCGCTAGGAGGACCGACCCCAAAAGCCAGTATATTATGTCAGTAAATGTTTGATGGGGGCAGAAAGAAATTATCCCAGAATTTAGAAACTGGCTTGTTGCTTGGTGATCGCATCACGCAAGCTTCGCCCTTACTTCCAGGCACACTCTATCAGTGTTTACACCGATCAACCCTTGCGACAGGTACTCCAACGATCGGAAACTTCTAAAAGGATGTTAAAATGGAATATCGAGTTGAGTCAGTTCGATATTACTTACCTACCGCGAAGGGCCATACAGGGGCAAGTGCTAGCATATTTCATTGCCGAATTCACCGTAACAGACGAATCAAACGGTCGCAATGTCATACCTCCCGTTCGATGGAAGATGTACACCGATGGGGCATCTAAGGACTGTTGTTCGAGGGTTGGCATAGTTCTTGTCACTCCTGAGAACCGATCAGTTTGCTACTCTTTGAAGCTCGAATTCACAGCAACGAATAACGAAGCCGAGTATGAAGCATTGATAGCCGGCTTAAGACTCATCAAAGAACTGGGAGTAGGATCGGTCGAAATCTTTTACGACTCACAACTCATGGTGTACCAAGTATGGGGAAACTACCAAGCAAGGGGTGGAGACTTTCCCCGTATTTAGTCCGAGTTCAGGAGCTGCTAGCGAATCTCGAGTATTATGATATTTCACATGTCCCGCGTGAGAAAAACAGAGTAGCCGATTCATTGGCAAAATTTGCAAGCATTGGCAATGTGCAACAGATGGGAATGTTTCCCGTTGAAACCTTACATGTTTCGAGCATAAATATGATGGAGGTAGATTTCGTGTTAGAAACAGAAATCGATAAGGAGTCATGGATGACCCCATTCAAGCGGTACTTGTTACACGGGGTCATGCCCAAAGGGAAGTGTGAAAGGCGACAAGTCATTCGTAAGGCTTCTCGTTATGTAATGCAAGATGGGGTGATGTAGTGGAGGGAATTCTCGACCCCCTTACTCCGATGCATTGCCCATGATGAGATAAAACGGGTCCTGAAGGAATTCCATGAAGGTGAATGTGGCGACCATACCGGAGGGCAGACGTTAGCAAAGAAAATCCTCTGCTATGGATACTATTGGCCAATTGTAAATCGGGATGTCGCAGACTATGTGAGAAGATGCGACAAGTGTCAAAAATATGCAAAATTCCCGAGAGCTCCACCGACGGAACTCACACAAATGGTTAGTCCCTGGCCATTTGCAATGTGGGGGATCGACATAGTCGGTTCCCTACCCCTATCCAAAGGTGGTGCAAAATACGCGATAGTTGCGGTCGATTACTTTACCAAGTGGGCAGAAGCAGAGCCTTTGGCCACTATCACCACCAAGAAAGTCATTAATTTCATTGTACGAAATATTATATGCCGCTTTGGCCTTCCACGAACCATCGTTACAGACAACAGAACTCAGTTTGAAAGAAAAGAGTTCAAGGAATTTTGCCAAAAATATGGTATTGAGAAAAAGTTTGCAGCAATTGCTCACCCGAAAGCCAATGGACAAGTGGAAGCCATAAACAAAATAATCAAATCCGTATTGAAAAAACGTTTGGAGAAAGCTAGAGGTAAGTGGGTGGATGAGCTTCCAACGGTGCTTTGGGCTTACATAACCACCCACAAGTCCACGACTGGCCACACTCCATTCGCATTGGCATACGGCATGGAAGCTGTCATACCCGTAGAACTTGAAGTTCTGTTACATCGGGTAACTTATTATGACCATAAATCAAATCAAGACCTTTTGCTGGAATCGTTGGATCTCATCGATGAAAAACGCGAAGAAGCTAATTTAAGAGCGGCCGCGTACAGGCACCGAGTTGCTTGATATTATAATGAAAAAGTCCGACGAGAATCTTTGGTTTGGGTGATCTCATTCTGAAATGAGTTTTCCCAGTTCCATCGCATATAAGCCTTGCATGGGAAGGTCCATACGTTATTGAACGGAAGCTTGAAGAAGGAACTTTCAAGCTAGCGACCGTTGATGGTGCGACACTCCCTCGAGCATGGAATAGCGAGCATTTGCGGCATTATTACACTTAGTTTGTTTCTTTCATATTTTAGTTACATTTATTTCCCGCAAGTTTTTATTCCTAGTTTATGGCACGTAATAAGACGATTTAGCTTGTTTGCATCAATAAAGGCTTGAAGTCGTTTTCTCTATGAATTGTCGATGTTTCTGTGTATGATAACGCTGTAACAAATAACAAAGAATACATTATTCTACCTGACGTACGAACGAGCTCGAGCACTCAAAATCTCCAAGTCCCTAGAGTGCGGACTGGAGTACTCTGAGTCCCCGGAGTGCGGACCAGAGTATAAACGATTCAAAATCTTCAAGTCCTCGGAGTGCGGACTGGAGTACTCTAAGTCCCCGAAATGCGGACCAGAGTATAAACGACTCAAAATCTCCAAGTCCCAGGAGTGCGGACTGGTGTACTCTGAGTCCCTGGAGTGCGGACCAGAGTATAAACGATTCAAAATCTCCAAGTCCCCGGAGTGCGGACTGGAGTACTCTGACTCCCCGGAGTGCGGAACAAAGTATAAACGACTCAAAATCTTTAAGTCCCTGAAATGCGGACTAGAGTACTCTGAGCCCCCTGAGTGCGGATCAGAGTGTAAACGATTCAAAATCTCCAAGTCCCCGGAGTATGAACTGGAGTACTCTGAGTCCCCGGAGTGCGGACCATAGTGTAAACAATTCAAAATCTCCAAGTCCTCGGAGTGCGGACTGGACTACTTTGAGTCCCCAGAGTGCGGACCAGATTATAAACAGCTCAAAATCTCTAGGCCCCCGGAGTGCAGACTATAATACTCTAAATCTCCAGATCATGGAATAAAAGAATGTGCAATGCCACAAAATTGTCAAGTTACATGAAGACAAATTGAGAAGTTTATGTTATTTACCACAGCTTGGATTCCAATCACAATCACACAGAAGACTGAGCGATAAGAGTCTATTGAAAGACAAAAGAACTAAATTTTATTCATCAGAAATAAGTTCCTACTACAACTCCTCCAAAATTCGGAGTCAAAAGTTTATTTACATGAATTACGAAGGTGGCTAAAAAACAATTACATAATCTAAACTAGCTCTCATTGAACGAGAGCAACAACTACTTCTTCGACTTCTTCGACCTTTTTCCAGACGACTCCTCTCCTGAGCGCTTGCCCTTGATAACTTTCTTTGATGGGGGAGTGACAGCTGAAGAAGTACGGGGAACTTCCATGGGCTTGGACCCGCCTGGGAGGATGACCTTCAACGGCTTATTCACATGATCGTCTAGGTCCACAGCTTGAGGCTCGATTTTGATCTTGACTGTCTGTTTCTTCTCCTTCTCAAGATGCTCCTTCATGCTTAGTTTAGATGTATGCTCAGAGGCGCCCGTAATTTCAATTTCATAACTCCCATCGATGGGAGAGGAAGTCTCGGATTTATCCTCATCAAGCGCTATGATCACCTGAGCATCTGGATCGGGAGCCTCTCCTGCGTGAGTGGGCTCACTTGCCTTTTCCTTCACCTCCTTGGCGACATCACTCCTCGGAATGGGCTCAGGATCAGAATGGCCTGCACTAAATCATGAAAAACAAGTATTAGAATGCGATAGCTTCTGTTGAAAAACGACGACTCTTGGAATGCTAAAGCAAAAGAGTTGCCTACCAGGTTCCGGCTGGCACTTAGCCGTCAGGGGGGTCTCACCCTCTGGAATAGGAGACAAAATGTGAACTCCAAGGCCGGGGTCTTTTGGGTCATAACTGATGTGCTACTCAAAGGGATCGAGTATCGGCCGGCCATTCTGATGGACCGGCAATAACCTCTTTCCCTAGGAGAACCTTTGCAGTAAAGGGCTTTGGCCGCTGACAGGTCCGAAGGCTCGTTTCCCTTAAGAAATTCTTTTATCAAAGCCCCTTCATCGACCTCCTCGGTACCATATTCAGCCTTCCTGATTTCTATCAAGGTCTCCCACGCCTCGGCTAAAGATTCGAGATAGCCCTCGTCCAGGAAAGTTAAGTCCCGGTGCATGAGAACGCGGGCGTTGAATTCTGCAATAAGCGGGTCGAATATGCTTTTGACCTCTTCCCTACCTTCTTCCTTAGTCGCCTCAAGAAGGGAGTCGATCTCCGCAGATGTCGTCTTTTTGCCCTTTTCACGGGCTTCATTCTTTAGAGCCCCTGCTTTGGGAAGCTCATCCTCAAGTTTCGCCTTTAGGAGTCGCGTAGTAACAACCTCGTCGCAATATCGTTGCGACTCATCTTGGGCGGCAGTCTTCTCTTCTTGCTCTTTGCAGAGTCGCTCCTCAAGTTCTTTGACTTGGAGGCTGAATGCATCCCTCTCTTTTTGCACCGAATCTTTCTCCAAAGCTAAGGCCCCACAGCGTTGGACCGCGTCGTCGATTTCTTTTTTATGGGTTAATTCCAAACGAGTTACGGCTTCGGCAGTATCTTTGGCGCTCTGCTGGGCGGCCTCAAGCTGAGATTTGTAAGACGCAAGCTCTTCGTCCTGAGCTTTGATAATGTCTTTGTCATGGATAGCCTCAAGCTTCAGGCGATCAATCTCATGTTGGCGCTCTATGGAGATTTCTGACACTTTCTCAACAAGATGAACGAATGCGTCATGTTGAACATAGACATCGTTGGTCCAGGCGATAGCGCTCTGCTTGACATGTCCCGGAATAGGATGAATCACTGGGAGAAATTTCAGGCCATCAAAGCAGATTTTTGGGAATTTAGCCTTGAGCTCATTCAGTTTCTCCGGTATTGTTGGATCTGTTGCGGGAATAGGAGGAGATGGCTTTGAAAGTTCGGTTCTCTTGTGAGTATCCCGGGACTGTCATGTGGGTGAAGAATCGGAGTGTTGATCGCGAGGAACATCTAATTGCGATCCCTTATGGTCGTGCTTATCTTTGCTTTTCCCCTAGTGAAAAGGGGGATTATAATGGTATTTGGGTTGATAATATGATTTCTTCCAAGATGATGAATTTCGGGAATGATAATCCCTATCACCGTTGTCATCCCTATCTCGGCGTCTTCCAGAACCTGAGTCCCATCCTGATTGATGGAAAATCGATGAACCGCGAAGGTGATCAAGTCCATGTGTGAGCCCCATGTCATTGTGTAGAGTTTAAGTAACGACGAGTTAGTAAAAAGTAAGGTAATGACGGAAAGTTCAAGTGCAAAGTGAAGTGCATGTGTTTGTGTGTGTCCTAGTGTTTCCCCCCTACAGACCTATTTCTTTACTAATAGGAGTTTGTTCTCCCTCGCTTTGGGCTTGAGCATTGGAATCGCCTCTCGTAGGTGAGTGGAGCTGAAGGGCCTCGGGATCGTTGAAACCATAGTCGAGCAGATCGTCGGGTATCGTAAGGTTCGACAGACCTTCTAGAGAACTTTCCAAGTGTTGCGGGGAAGCTTCTTTCTTCGTTGGAATAAGGGTAACTTTAGAAGTTCCGCCCACTTTCTCCTTCCTCGGCTTATACGTTAGTTTCTTCTTCCTCTTCGAAAGGGAAGACGATGTTTCAATGTCGTGGACTTCAACCATTGGATCCCGAGGTGGACTAATAGTTTTGCCTTGTACTTCGGGCATTTCGGTTTCCGTAATCTCCCTCTCTTCTAGTGTGTCAAGGGAGTTGCGTGTCGAAGACTCGGCCTGCTTTTTCCCTTTGCTAGTGGTAGGCATGGGTATGTTAACTCCCTGAGGGAGGCTTATCCGGCGACCTTCCGCCAACAATCCGAACCTTGAAAGCGACTCATTTGTAATGAGAGTTCCGATGTCCCGTTCTTCGGCGGGAATGGCTCGAATAGCTTCGACGGCTTCAGAGTATCCGGGTCCCTCGGGACGTAGGTTAATGCCTGAAAAGATGAAAAAAAGTTAGAAAAGGAACAACTTAGACCAAGCATATGTATCGATCCAGAGATAAAACTAACTTCCTTCCACCCAACTCCTCGCGAAACCAGGGGGCAACGCACATAAAACCATTCTTGTTTATACAGGGGAAACTTGCTCCATTCCCCAGTTAAGATTTGACATTTGTTGTGTGGCTCGAGAAACATGAAAGAGAGGCTATCCCTCCATTTCTTGATGCAATATATATATCTGATATTGCCCGGGGTTGGAAGCCTGGAAAGGACACTCATAAAGAGGATACAGGTGCCGTAGATGAATGTGTGGCTGTTCCGCTGCAGTTGCGACGGGGCAATGTCGATATATTGCAGCATGTCTCGAAGAAACGAGTTGAACGGTGGCACACTACCAATCCAGCACATGAATTTATTACAAGCTGTGTATCCGACTGGGGGCAAGTGCGGACGATCGTGCCTCGATGGAGCTAGCACTTCGTCAAAGGGAATTCTGTGGACAGAGCATATCTGACGGAGTGTGCTTTCGTTAATCTTCGAAGCCTGTGAATCGATTGGGTTGTCCAAGAGAATTGCTTCCTCCAAAGTATCGGGTGCGAAGTTATGAGCAGGGGAAGTTGACGGGATTAAAGTATCTGCAACTTCTTGTCTAGAGGATGGCCCAGGTCTGTCTGAGATCGTAGCAGAGCCAGATTTCCTAGACATCTCTAATAAAGATTGAATCTAGCGGAGCACCTGTTTGAACTATACTTGAAAAATAATCGACGTTAGACTTAACAACAAAAATATTCCTCCCGTGTGGTGTGTGAAATAGTGCGATAATTCAAATAAAAGTGCTGAGAAATTGGAAGTCACGGAGTTGATGGTATAAAGTTGAACGTTGAATTGTCGTCTTCGAAGACCGTCATCGCTGACCATATCCGAAAGCTTGCCTTGCAATATTTTCAATTTTGGACTTGGACGTTGGCACTGTACGTTAAAGGCTTTTATCTGTTTTTATCGATTTAAGTTCAGGCTTGTGATTATTGAAGCCAGGGAGTTATCAGTTCAGATTAGTTCGATATGCTGGTTCGCTTAAGTCTTTGTCTTTGTTTTTTCCAAATAATTAGGCAAGAGGAATAAGTGAATTCAATAAGGGTTATGTTCAAGTTGGAATGATTTTGACTGTTGCTCTCAATTCATCAAGGGTCAAGGCCAAGCGACACTTGAAATACACAGCCTAAATGCCGTCCGGCCTAAATGTCGTTCGGCCTAAATATCGATCGGCCTTCATTCCGTTCGGCCTTCATTCCGTTCGGCCTTCATTCCGTGCGGCCTTCATTCCGTTCGGCCTTCATTCTGTCCGGCCTTCATTTTGTTCGGCCTTCATTCTGTCCGGCCTAAATGCCAGTGTCGTTCGGCACGAGTACCACTCTTCCAACCCTTCTTGTTCGCCGTTTGGCACGTGGCAAATCATGCAGAACCGCACCATCAGGCCTTATCTCCAATTCCATTCCCATGCACTCTTATAATTGCTCGGCATAAAAATCATGCCGAGCCACGACAATTGATCTTCCGCTAACTCCCACCTTCGAGCACCTCTGCCATCCATTTTTCTCCTCCCCATTCCACCCACCTCGAAATCGCCTAAAATCATACTAAGTTCCAGCCCTAGGACGTGTCCTAACCTCATTTCATCTCCCTCATCCATGCGCCTCCTACTTCCTATAATCTATGGAGGATTCACAAGTTCAAGTTTTGTGTTATGCTTCCTAATTTGAGAAAACGATCGAAAGGTTCTTACCGGAGAGAACAGCGGGAGCTGGGGGGTTTGTAAACTTGAGGTTGAAAGTTGTTCGAACTTAATTTTGGAAGGAGTTGCAGGAAGGGCTTGTTGGACTCAAGGTAGGAAGGGGAGCTCGGAGAGGTGAATGAAATTCACGGAAGGTAAGTTACATATTCTCGGAAAATAACGAAGGTAAAAAGTGACAAGAGAAGAAGAAGTGGCATACTGAGTTTCATAGGGGAAGATAGGAAGACGAAGGGACACTGACCGATAGAACCGGTAAGAACGCGTCATTCGTTCGGCATCGGCTATACCGTTCGGCATCCAGATCGCTCGTCTTCGGCTATGCTGTACGGCATTTGTATGTTGTTCGGCATGCATTGCCTCACCCGGTATTCACGAGAAAACACCATCGAAAAGAATAAGCCATGGCTCGAAGCGAATCACGGAGGACTCGCGATTCAAATTGCATCACGTTCGATCACGTGATGCACTTTGGGGAGCAAGTGTTACCTGGAGATTTGACCAGGCAACTAAGCACTCGGCATTTTCATAACGTTCGGCATCCCGAGCGTTCGGCACAACATATTTGGTCGGCTTCCAGGTTCGTTTGGCAAAAATGGTTCGTTCGGCATTCGAGTTCGATTGGCTTCCAGGGACGTTCGACATTCAAGAGCGTTCGGCATTGAGAGTCGTTCGGTATTGCATATCGTTCAGCATTAAGTGTCATTCGGCATCTATGGACGTTCGGCATGGCAGAGTCGTTAGGCTTTCCATACTGCTTGTCATCCCGACCTCGTTCGGCACTCAACCCCGTTCGGCATAAATCTCGATCGGCATTTGAGATCGTTCATCATCCAGAGGTGTTCGACATTCATGCCTTGTTCGGCATTCGAGATCTTTCGGCATCCAGAGGTGTTCGGCATTCATCCAATCTCGACCGGCTTCGATTATTGCTCGGCCTGCACTCTCCACTCAGCACGTCACTTCGCTCGGCATGAAGATATCGTTCGGCATTTTTCCGTTCGGCATCTATGGATCGGCACACCAAACTCACTCTTTTTGGGCCGAGATATTTAGCTACCAGGCCCACCAGGGAAGTCCAACCCATCTTCGTCTATAAATAGAGAGGCAGCGGTACAATGAAAGGGACCTTTTTTCGAGAACACCGAGGAGACTCCGCTGCATTCGAGACTCATTCAAGACTTATCTTTTTTGCTTAGCAATTGTATTTACATAATTGGTATACGGATTGTATCTGTAATCGATTATCGAGAAAAGCAATAAAGATCTACCTCAAAGTGGACATAGGCAATTACGTCGAACCACTATAAATCTGGTGTTCATTTTTTCTGCATTTAAATTTACTCTATTTAACTTTACTTTCTTCATTAATCTCTCTACACAATCTCTCTTAAGGGTGTTAGTGACCAATTCTGGTGCCAACAATGTGCAATGTGATACGCGCATGCAATACACGCATGCAATACGCCTTCCCCTGTTCCCACTCTGGATACCATTCAATATATTGATAATTTAGAATGCCCACTTTACCTTTTGCAACCCAATTCGCTAACAAAATAGATACGGTTTATATAATTTGAATTAATTTTGAATACTTACAATCCTTATTTAAGTTTTTTAAACTCTCATGATGTAGATTTTGATATTATTGATGGTCTCATGACATAACTGTTCGAAACAATTGATAAATGCTTCTAAAAAGATGCCTATATTCATTGAATGCAGGCATTCAATGGAGATGAAAGCAGAAGGTGATGCTTCAAAAAGACAGTCAGCTAATACAGAGATAGAATAGGAAAGTAAAGAATAATGTCACTGCAGAAAACAAAGGTATATTATAAATTTGGTTATAGACAAAAGAATTGTGGATATTGAAGGCAGCAAGCTTTTCTTCATAGATCTATGTAGTTTCTCTTACTTACTAAGTTCCATAAATAAATAAAAGTGCAATCGACATGTTAATTGTATGAAATGCCTTTTTTTTATTGTATCATAGAGAAATACTATTACTCTTCATTTATAGACCATATACTTGAGGAGTATATATGCGGCTTTCATCTTTTTAGTGCCCATGTAAACTCTTTTTTTTCATATTTGAATTTCATAATTCAAAATTATTAGAAATTTTTTTAGGGTATTTATCTTATTTTAGTGCATATGTACAAGTTTTTTGTTTATCAACAGAAACATTCAACCGCGAAGACATGCTAGAAATGATATTATCTCATTCGTTTGTATATTTATAGCCAAATTCCACACAAACTTGAAATTATCGTTTTTATTTTGGAATCTTATTTTTGATTTTTCGTTTAAAAATTGTTTTACAAAACAGCAGAACCAAATACATTTTCTAAAATATTAAAAACATTAAAAATGAAAAACTAAAAATGGACTTCAAAAACTAAAACCAAAAACTAAAAATGTGAACAAACAGGGCCTTAAATTTTTGGAATTGAATTGAGGGTTTTTGGTTTTGGTTTGTCTGCCATTGAGATGAGGAGTTGAGAAGAAAATGTATGTATAGACAAATAGAATAATAAAGTAACTACGGTTTATAATGAGCTATTAATAGGCATAGCTGAAAATAGAAAAGAATGGACCAGTTTGATTTGGATTGGAACGATAAACAACCCAAAAAGCCAGTCCTAGCTTTGAAACGAAAATGGGTCATCCCATATATTAAAATAGATGTTTTAAATATTTTTTAACTCAATGGAACAAGTTTCAAGTTCTAATTCCATCATATGAAGAAGTTACGTTGAAATCAGCTTATTTTAAATTGATTTCAATTAAATTAATTTCTAGACGTTTCGAGCCCGTACGATCAAACAACAAGTCCGTTCGCTACGAATCTTGAAATCCTACAATAATTCACTATTACGGATTCAATGAAACTTGTTTCATCGAAATCTGAGTCAATGGGCAAAATGGCTATTTTCACGTTAATTAATATTAAATTAATTAATTTACTTTTTAATTCAATATTTATTAACCAACGAATTTCATCATTTTTGATTATTTAGACATTTATAATATGATTCAAAACAAGTTTACACATCAATTCAGTGTTTAAAATTTTACTGATTACAGTGTTCAATTTCAAGTGTGATTAAATAAAATTAATTATAATTTAATTTCAATAAATTGTTTAAATTTGATTTCAGACTTTATATTCAATCGGTTATTATTCAAATAACATAGTTAATATTTGTTGATGTCTTATTTCACTAATAAGCTACATTTCCATCTTTTATTTTATTAACTACGGTAATTCAATTGTATTGAAATTTTGTCAATCTTACACATTAAATATAATTTAATCCTAATTAATTATTTTATCTTGGTTTCATTATTCATTATTACATCAGTTATTGTCATGTAAATAATTTATATTTCTGTACCTTTTATTACATTCACAATTACAATTATTGTCTTGATTCACATAAATGTAAAATTTATCACCTTTAATTGAAATGGATTAAGTATATTGGTATCGCACAACAATTTGTCGCTACTACTATATTTAATAACATTTGTATATTCATTTTTTGCCACCAATTGTTATAACAACTCATATTACACTAATTCTATTCAATTTCCATTTATTACAAATATTTTTATTAATTAATCAACATTTACATTTGTTTTCATATATTTAATTATACCAACAACAAAAAAGCCATTTTTTCCAAACAAATTGGGTTTGGCTAGAGATGGAACCCGAAACTAAGTGACAAAAGTAATTTAAAGGTTATAATAATAACAATAGAAATAATAAAATAAAGTCAAATTAGTAAATTAGTAATAATAGTGACTAAGTAAAAATCAAAATAAAGATAGAAATACAAATGTAAATAAAAAATAAAAAACAAAAGTAGTAATGTAACATCCCACCTTTTTGTACGCTTTAAATCGACGATAGACCACACACGTCAAACTTAAATTATGCAGAAGGGTGGAATGTTTTGGGGTAAGTAAGAAAAAGCAGAAAGAAATAAAATAAAGCAGAATCTTGCAGCGGAACGACAAAATATAATAATCAAATAAACAGTTCATGAAGCTATTTTATAAAATATTTGATTATACTTATACAATACATATCAGAGTTCAACATAGAAGAGAATAATAAATAACAATGCAGCGGAACAGTATTAATGTAGTGGAGTGATATAATAAATAATAGTAATACAATCTTCGTCTTCGTCCTCTAAAAATAAGGTCTTCGAATCCTGAAATGCTCAGGCTGACCCGAGCGAATTGAAAAGCCAAAACACTCGAGTCAGAACTAAAAGATCTTATGTAAGTTAAATAACAGAAATAAATATGATTGTAACGGCATCAGAGATGTTTACAGGATTTGACATCTCCTATCCAGTGTCTAACGTTAGTGCTGTAACTTAAGAGATGCTCGAGATTCACGTCTTCTAAGGATCCGTTAAACTATTTACTATGTAGTAATATTTCACTATTATAATAATGTCTATAGTAAAATAAACTTACTTTTAAATAGCGTTAAGGAGTGATCCAATATTTCCCTAAACACGTAATAGTCCCAGTAGTCCATCCAATATCATAGTCCCTCCTGATCGGGAAGCCGCCAGAGGATACCATACGGGGTACGGGAGAAATCCAAACTTGTATAAGGCGCGATAGGGTAGCTGACATGGCACAACTAGGCAATGCCAGGGTAGGTATACCAATTGCTATCCGGACTTGTGGTGACGCATAGCGCGCAGCTACCTCCCACCTTGAGCCACACCCTCAAAAATCAAAAATCAAAAGTGGCCACCAAATAAATCTCAAAGTCAGAATATAATATCGAAGGAGTGTGTCCGATAAGAGGGGCTACCTCACTGGCCCGGAATCGCTCCTGTTTTAGCCACCTTATGCCAACTCACGGGAGTTAGGTCCACGTATATACCTCAAAGGAACGCCGCCGCCAACCTACTTCATTTGGAATCTCCACCGCGTATATGGTTGTTGAAGTGGTTTTCGGAGTTAGCAGAGAGTATAACAACTTCCGATCCCAATCTCTTTAACAATCAAAGGTTATTATAACACCGTGGTCATTTTAAAATAATTATACTTCAAAACCAGAATCTAATATCCATTCAAAACCATATAAATACGATATAATTTCCACTTCAAAAACCAAACCGATATGGTATCATTTTTATTAAAACCCAAATCAATATAATATCATTTTTATTTCAAATATATCCCTTTTCCAAAATCATAGCACTTTCGAATTTTACACTTCGAAACCAAACATTTGAAATTTTAAAATAATACTTTGAAATTCATAACTTCGAAACATTTCAATTTCGATAAAACATTTCAATTTCGATATATTTCAAGGCTTTAAATATTCCAAAATTTCAACTAAATTTGAAAATCTCGATTCAACAATTAAATTTCTATTATATAGTTTTGAAATGTTTTACATAATAAATCCCTTATCACAAATAACTCAATATTTCCCTCAATTCATTTATACATGAAATAATCATTTAATTTACCTTGACCCCAAAAATCCAGTTATATTAATTATACCTTTTAAAATTTCCAGTTCAATAAATTTCACTTCATCCTATTTGAGTTTAATTTTTAAATAAATTCAATTTCAAATAAATCTCAAATTTATCTAAATTTCAAATCAAATTTATTCAAGTAAAATTCTTAAATAATTTGATTCAAATCAATTTCATATTTATCTTCCAACCTTAATTTTATTTAAGTCGTTATAAATTCTATATACAATATAATTTAACCAGATACTTAACCATATTATCCTAAATAAAATCAGACTTATTATTAAGCTTGTTCTATATTAAAACAATTTATACATAGCTTAAAATTTAGAATAAATTAACATTTATGTAACATCAAAATCAATATTTATATAAAACCATACATTTCTTTACAAAACCATAGAAATCATTTCAAAATATTTTTATATATAGAACACAGTGCCTGTATATAATTTTCTATCCTATGGTCAAGTGATACGGATATTTATCATTTCAATCTGCAATTTAAAATAAAAATACGGTTATATATCATTTCAAACCGCAATCTCGAATGCAATAAAATGCGTAACAACTTGCAGTTTATAACAATATAAAATGCAACATCCATTCACCCAATATCAATCATCAACCATTTATCACAATCATCATCCAATTCAAACAATAACATCAATATAGAACAGATAATAAATAACAGGTATTTACTGGCAGTTTATATTCAATAAATAATTAAATAACAATTTAACTGGCAGTTTATATGAAATAATAAATTGAATAATAATTTAACTGGTAGTTATAGGCAATAATAAATTGAATAATAATTTAATCTAATAAATTCAATTTAATTGTGATGACGATTAAAAATATGCCAAACAGTCATAAATAAATTTCTAATCACATCAAAATTTAATTTAACACACATAAGAAATTTAGAAGTTGTGAGTGGGTTAAAACACTCACCTTTTGAATTTAAATTAGATTTAAATCCAATTTAAACTCAAAATTTGAACAGCCTCAGAATTTGTCCCAACTAGCGTCACAATGTTGGAAATTTTAGTACGATCCGAACGCAAAAACCCGTGTGTAAATTCGACCTTGTATGAGAAAGTTATGATTATTAGAACGAATTGAAATCAAAATTAGAATAAAAGAAACAAACCATAACGTTGGCCACGTCATCATCTCCTGTTCGAAGAACTAACAGAACCAATATCGCACGCGTTCAAACCGAACCCTCCATAGTGCCGTTGACCTAACCTTTGACCACGAAAACGACGCGCCGCCGACCATAGGTGCCGCCGCCCATACCACGGCGTCGCTCCCCCCTCTTAAAGCACTGCACCACCCAACGAACTCGCCGATCGGCGAAGAAAACCTCTAGTCGCCGCATAGATTTATTAACCCTAATCAAATTTTTCCACACGATCAAGCCGTCAATTCATCTAACGAACCCTGCCGTGCAACCCCCTCGTCACTCTCTTCCATACGATATGAACGATTTGACGATCCTACGAAGTCCATCACGACGTAACGAACGGCCGTGACTGGTTCTTCAATTTCTGAACAAACCGACATTCAATTTGGAAAACGAATCATAGAATTGAGATGCACTCTTCGAGGGCTTTCCGACGATAAAAAATATGATATAGTTTGTGGAGTTTGAAATTTTGATTTGATTTTGAATTGCAATTGGATCTAGAATTTGATTGTCTGCCATTAAGGAGGAGTGACAACTGAATTGTACGTACAGAACAATGAACATAAGGAATAGGTTAGGGTTTATAACAGGGCATATATAGGCAAGCTGGAAATAGAATGGGCCGGATCGATTGGATATACGCGTTGAACGATAAAATGGCCCGAAAAAACCCGTTTCGACTTCGGGACGAAATTGGGTCAATCCATATATCAAAATTGACGTTTTTAAATATTTTAGACGTAATAGAACAGATTTCACGTCCAAATTCCATCGTATAAAGAAGTTATGCCAAAATCAAATTATTTCAAATTGATTTCAATTTCATTAATTTCTGGGCGTTTCGAGTCCGTACGATCAAACGACAAGTCCGATCGTTACGAAACTGGAAATCCCACAATAATTCACCGTTACGGATTCGATGAAACTGGTTTCATCGAAATCCGAGTCAGTGACCAAATTGGATAGTTTACATTAATTAAATAAATTAATAATTGATTAATTAAATCAAATTTCCAATTTCAAATCTAAAATTGACAATTCTTATCATTTTTATATTTCCAAATCATTCACACTAATTTAACAAATTTAGATGTCAATTTAAATTTAATTATTTTGTCAATTTCAGTGTTAACCTCAATTTATTGAATTCAGAAATTATAAATATAATTCCCAATAATTTCATTTAATTAAATCAATCAATAATTATTCCATTCATTATTGTCAAATTGATGGATTTAACATTGGATTCAAAACTATTACATTAATTTTTCTCATATTCCATCTTCATTTCAATTAACGTAAAATTTCATAATTAATTCTACTTATTTGCAATAAATCCAATTATTTAACTTTAAATTCCAATAAATAAATAAATAAATCCTGATTCCAATTCTTTTAATTCAACTAATTATCATATTATCATCTTAGGTTCCATTTATATTGGTATATATCCTGATACATTAACATTTTCCCATTTTATCTTTATTTCAATTGCATAACATTTAATTTCAATTGCTACAATAATTACACTTATTATAAATTGGATTTCAATGGATTGATTTGTTTCAATTCAAATCTTTTTATTAAGTTCATTACTACTCTATAAACTTAGGTACCTTGTTTTTCCATTCATTACCTTAATATACCCAATTTAACAACTCCTTAACATTGTATTACATTTCACATAAATGTAACATTTATTTACATTTATTAAAATTTATTTCAAATTCCATTAAAATAGGTAACTTATAATAATTTTTATCATTAACTCTCAATCACATTCTTACAAGTTTAATCATTTCCAAACCAATGTTATAATTTCTTACTAAACATTGATTACATTCAATTACCATCCAATATATATTGATTCATTAATTAATTCAATATTTACGTTTGTTTTCTAATATTTAATTTACAGCCTAGTATAAAATTTACATTAATTCTGTTAATTGTAACTTCATTCAAATAGTTAATATTTAACTTAGTTAGCCTTATTACATCTTATTTAAGTTATTATTTCATTGGTTAATTCAATACTTACTTTTACTTACTTATTTTCCATTTTTATAACTAAATGCAACAATTTACACTATTTCATTATAAATTATAAAGTTTTTATTTCTTTCTAGATTTTATCACAAAAATCTTATTAAATTAACCAATTTTAATTATTGAAAATTTACGGGTCGTTACAAGTAGTAGTAGTAGTAGTAATAATAATAATAAATAATAAATAAATGACGATAACAGTACAAATAGTAATAATGGTGTTGATAGTAATATTGATCAAAGAACAAACGCTACGTCTTAGGCTTTTTTTCCTCCTATAATCTAAAACTTAAAAAAACTCATAGCCCATAGTTCTGGTAGCGGATCGCTAACAGCCACGCGCTCCTATCCATTATCAGCTCTTCGGATATATTTCAACCCTTAATGTCCCTTTTAACTACTTCCTCCCATGTCAGTCTTGGTCGACCTCTATCTCTCTTTGAGAAAATGACACGGTTTATAATTCCAACGCGCATAGGTGCCTCGGGCGGTCTTCATTGGAGATGTCCAAACCATCTTAAGCGATGTTGAATTAGCTTCTCCTCAATTGGTTCTACTCCAAGTTTTCCACGTATATCATCATTTCTAATTCGGTCTCTTCTTGTATGACCGCAACTCCATCGCAGCATATGCATCTCTGCTACGTTTATCTTATGGACGTGTTGGTTTTTAGTAGGACAACATTTTGTACCATACAACATCGCAGGCCTAATTGTCGTTCTATAGAAATTTCCTTTAAGCTTCTGTGGGACCTTTTTGGTCACAGAGAATGCCATATGCCTGTCGCCACTTCATCCATCCCGCTCGAATTCTAAAACTAACATTTTCATCAATCTCACCATTACACTGCAACATTGATCCCAAATATCGAAAGGATTCCTTCTTAGGAACTATTTATCTGGCCAAAATGACATCTCCATTCTCTGACCTGACACCGCTGAACTCGCACTTCATATACTCTATTTTAGTTCTACTAAGCCTAAATCCCTTAGATTCTAAAGTCTGTCTCCACAGCTCAAGTTGTCAATCAACCTCAATCCTACTATCATCAATTAGCACAACATTATCAGCAAATAGCATACACCAAGGAATCTCTCCTTGTATACCCTTCGTAACTTCATCCATCACTAGGGTTTATATTATTTCAATTAATTGTAATTTCATTCAAATTGTTAATTATTAACTTAGATTAGCATTATTACATCTCATTTTAGTTATTATTTCATTAATAAATCACAAATTTTTATTTCTTTCAATATTAAATAGCATAATCTTATTAAATTAACATTTTTTAATTATCGAAATTTACGGGACGTTGCTATATATATGTGTGTGTGTGTGTGTGTGTGTGTGTGTGTGTGTGTGTGAGATTAAGCAGGATAGGCTTTTATCTTCAAAAAAATTGGTAGAAAAATATCATTTTCACAAAATAAGCTAAAATTATACAAAAATCGTAATAAAGATCAATGAGAAATGGAAAATGCAAAAAAAATTATTTATACTTATGGGAAAAATAATAACAAACAAATGAGAGATAAAAAGAAAAAATATATATGAATGAAGATAATCATTGAGATTAGAACCGACGAAGTTAATCATATTACAAACTTTACAGCCTATACTAAAAATTAATTTTTCCATATGCAAGAATATTCGAACTCATGACCTCACAGTCCTTATATAAGGGTAAATGAACTTCTCTTTTGAATCAAATGTTTTTACTATATTCCAACTGTTAATCAATACATATATATGCGTGTGCATGTGTGTATGTGTGTATGTATATACACTATAATAATTATTTGTTTATTTGAAATACTATGGTTTTCGGTTTTATAAATAAATTTTCTTCATTTCTAACTTTTGGTTTTATGACAAAAATATTTTAGTTTTTATTTGTGTACACACGTACGGATACACTCATACACACATTAACAATTTCCATGTTGAAATTCATTTAAATAAATTACCTCCTGCCTATTGCTTTCGGTTTGTAAAAGACATTTTTTTTATATTTTGGTATTTTACTTAAAAGACGATCTTGATGTAAACTTTGAAAACTTAATTTAGAAAAAAAACTATATATCTGATCGAATTTATTAATAAAAAATATCATATTATAGGATAGTGCCATATTAAAAAATATGTATTTTAATTTATATAATATTCCATTTTTGGAAAGGTCAAAGATTTTAATTTTTAATTTTAAATATTTAGTGTAAAATCAAAAAAAAGTTAGTGATATGTCTATACACACACAGACATACATATACCTACAAACACATCCCCTTATAAATACTGATGGTCAAAATAAAAGGAACTAAAATTTAAGTTAGTTTGTATTAGTATTAAATATAAATTTAGTGCGGTATATGTACATCCCTTTGATATCAATTTTGATATATAATTACTTAACATTGTTAAACGTGTAGGTTGATTTTCTCATTGCACCCTTAGGTTAATTTATTCTTTAATATGGTTATGATGTATGTATTTTGAATACAAATATAAGAAAATATTAAAATACAAGATTAAAGTAAGGTCAAACTAATAAATTAATTTTAAATTAAATTAATAGTAAAATATTACTTTAAATGTTAACAAATAAAGAAATTATATCTTAAATAAATTAAATTACTAGTCAAACTCTTTTATTAATAAATACATGATTTAGTATAAATATATCTTATTCATATAAACACAAAATAAGATTTTACGTAATTTAATAAAATTAATATTTTGAAATTCAATGTTTTGTCCTCTCTGTCAATGGACATGATCTAGCATCTCGCACGAAGGAGAGAAAAAAACCTTTTTGTATGATTTTGCGATTAAGCTCATAATACTCATGAATGAGAGACATGCAACTGCTCAATTATAAAATATTCATTATTATACATATTAATGTTGGCTTTTATTTTCACTTATTTCTCTCGGTATTTATTCTCATTGGCAATCATTTTGATTTCTAGCTCTTGTGAAACTCTTTTGGGTTGTCTTTTAAATGGAGGGTCATTAGACTCTCATTAGAGCGTTTGTTGATGTACATCTACAACGTATGTTTCTTTTGAATGTATTTTATACCCCATAACTTATAATAGGTACTTGTGCTGGGCTTTAAGAAATATCCAATATATTAAAGTTAGTTCCAACAAGAACTTTTAGACACGCACAAATGAAAATTGTTTAATAATCACTACTTTCGATTATTACAAGATATCGCTTCTAGAGATTTGGTGTTATTTATTCATAAAGTACAGTTTTATAAAAGCTTTAGGTAACATCTCTTTTGGAAGTTTAAAGACAGAATTAACAAATATCAATTTGCAGCCGGTCATGTGGAATGTTAAGTTATTAATTCTAAAATAATAATTATTAATTTTCAAAATAAATATAGATAAATGTATAATATCTATAATATGTTGAACGAATAATTTACCATTTACCTGAGGTGCTTGTGCTAGTGTTGACGCATAGTATGGCAACATATATTTCTGAGGTTCACCTTAATCCAGATGGAATGCATCAAACCTTGATACTAACCATGTCAACTTATAACATGAAACTACAAAACAAGATATAGCTATTGTAATCTTATCTAAAAAGTTTATCGATTCGTCACGTAGTGAAAATTTTTGACAGTACATTTGTATCAAAATTCTGATATAATTTTGCTTAGCTACTACCATGTGTGTATGACGATAAATTCTGTATATTTATTGAAAATGTATGTTATAAACATAATTTCTATGTGTTCATGACAATAAATGTGGGGAGTTGGAGGATTGCATCAAAACTTTTAACACGGTCATGGTAAATTTTAAATAAAGCTGTATTGAAGATGTATCATAGTTTTTTCTACATTCCTTAAAGCTCTAAGGTCGGTAATGTATACACAGTGACTAAGCTAGCCTACAAGTCCAATGTAGGCTCAGTAAAAAGCAGGTGTCCATTACCTACCACATTCTGCCCTTTTAGTCACCTCAGCTTTTGTCCATTTTCAAATGATTACAAACCCAAAATGAGACGGTGTCGAACATACACATGGAGTAGGACAGCTGTTAATTAAATAGGCGTCGCGAGCAAACATTTGTCCTACAGACATTGAAACCGCTTTGAGATGGTCCTATCCTACAGCTCTACCAAGTCTATCCACTAGAGACTACCTCAGATGACTATACCTGAACAACCACTCGTACTTTTATTCTCTTCTTCACAGCATTACAACAGACAAGTCAGGCATTCTGATTGACAAATAACACAACCACGCTGAACAATACACACCTTTGCGGACATTTATAACGTTGATAAACAATAAATCATGATCCTATACTTATCTCTCTTTACCAACGCCGGATTAGACCTGTCAATGATGTTTTCGATTACGGATAGTGTCATATGCATATCCGCATCCAAAATCATATTCTAATATCGCATATTCGCATCTGCGGATACGGACGGATATAGAATAATTATCTCATCCACTAAGGATCAACAAATTAAGAATTGTAATTGAAAATTTTTAACTTACCATAAACATTTTTCAATCCTATTGAATATAAAAGCGCTAAAAATTAACAAATATGATGATAATAAATATTTCAAGCTAAACATTAAATGCATAAAATATAAACTACCACCTTAACAAATAATAAATGAATATCTTTCACATCATCAAAATACACATAATTTGAACTATAATTTTGACAAAACCGAACGGATAATTTTCGAATGCGAATGTCCTCGTATCCGTATCTTTTTTTTCGAATATCGAATATTTATCCGCTTTTCTAGTAAGAACGCGAACTGATTTCGAATTTTTTGGAATTTCCATTGACAGTCCTATGCCAGATGCGTTAACAAAACGACCTTGTCGATCAGCCTAAAATTGAAATCACTTTTGAGATGCTCTTAGTGGTTAGTGTCACAAACATTTAAAAGAAACATATATCAGCGTCAAATCTGTAGCTAAAGCATAAATCCATTGAAACCACAGTACAGAGAAACATACATCATCACAACAAGTTCATTTTACTCAAAACGTCATGCACATAACACACAACAACTATGACAACGATAGTTGCAGCACACTCACATACACACGTACTAATACATCAACTCTTCGTAAACTGGATCAACACTCTGACCCCACTCTCCATTAAACTTAACCACCAACCTCTCCTCCACCAACCTCTCCGCCACCGTCACCCCACTCTCAACCACTTTCCTCACCCCATGCAAATACACCTCCCCCCCACTAACCCTCTTCTCTCCAGCCCCTCCCTCGTCATCTTCCCCACCTCCTCCGCCACCTACTTCACCCTCCCTCCTCTAAATCCCGTCCCTAACCCCATTACCGGAACATTCTTCCTTAGCTCCTCTCTCTCTTCCTTCGTCCACCCTTCAACCAACGTCCACGCATTCTCCAACGACACCTCGTCATACAGCAACCCAACCCAAAACGCAGGCAACGCACACACAGTGTGCTTACAGGCCCAACATCTGCTCCTCTCATCTCCAGAAACTTCTTCGTCCTCACCTCCGGAAACACCGTCGTCAAATGTGTTGATGAACTTAGGGTAATATAAGAATATCACTACAAGACATGAAATAATTATTCTCTTTTAAGAATGTTTTCTCCTTCTTTTTCACAGCGGGTTGTATGAAAACTTTCTTTCAGGATACAATGGAAATTTATATGTGCAAGTTATGATTACTTGCTCAGATCAGAAGTAACGCTCAGAAGTTAATAATGCTATCGATTTTAGATTTAGAGGAAAATAGAAGTAAAGTCTACGTTGATGGAATGCACTGTTATAAAAGGAGTGAGATGTCTATTCGTCTATAGGTGCCTAATCGAATGGCCGTGACCGTTTTCTAACGGTTGTTACCATTGGTTGTTGAATTTGAATTCAACAGTCAATAAAACGTACCGTTTTGGATGGGGCGCTTCCCCGCACCCCACCGGAAACGCTGCCCCCAGGACCCCTGCGACCTGACCGGACAGATCAAACCCCGTAGCGAGGGCGTTGCCCCCGCACCCCCACTTGGGGGGTTGCCACCCCCACTAGAACCCCATTCCATAGGGGATCTTATTTGACAAATTTTTTTTTTTGAAGAAACATTCAACATTCCCCGTCTTTTTTCAAAACCACACTTACAAAACCAATATTTTAAGCATCGTCATAGAAAATAGTACATATATGAAAGTGGCTTACGACTTTGAACTTTCACTTAGTGTAAACAACTCAAAGTTTGTCAAGGTGTTATGGTGAACGTGTCTTGAATCAAGGATATTTTTAGTGACTTACCGGAGTCATCACACATACTAATTTCATAATAGAGTGTAATTCTTTGTTCCTACGCGTTAAACGGCCTTGCGTAATATCCTGATTTCATGAATGCTATAGAGACGACCTAATCTCATAGAAAACAGCCTAACTTTCTTATTCATATAGGTTGGTTTTAACTACAGTGATTCCGCGAGTCACCCCTCCTTATGTAACGACCCGTAAATTTTAGCCGTTTATTTATTTGATTAATTGAATTTTCGTGAAATTTTAAAATAAAATTTTAAAATATAAATTTGATATTTGAAATGTGTCTAGTTAAACATAGCAACTGGTAAATTTTCGTCCGAAAATATAAAGTTTATTTCATGCGTAATTTTATTTCAATTTAATCAGTTAAAAATCGACGAAAATAAAATGTTTTCGAAACCTAAATATTTTTATATATAAAATTCTAAACCATCTTCTGAGCAAGACGTCATTTTTCGTTTTTCAAAATTCAGACTTCTTTAGCTCCGTCGATCTTATTTTTCTGCGTTTTTCTTGCATTTTCCGCTAGTAGAAAATTCGAATTTTTATAATTAAATCGTACCTCTGATATCCGTATACCGTTTTGATCGTCTCGTCGCGCTGATCTTCACGATATATTTTTTTGTGTATTTCGAAGTCTGCAAGACGGCGAAATCTACGGAACGATTTCCGTATGAATTTCATATATTTGGCTTTCCGAAGTGACCATTCATTTTGCATCTGTGACAACCAATAGCCTCGGGACTATTAATATTTTCTGAACTTAATTATGAGCTTTAGCTATTCCCTATTCATCAATATTTTTATCCTAAAAATCGGTTACTGTGTTTTTTTTTTTTTTTTTGAAAAGCATCTAATTTGGAAATTTTATAATAATATACGTTGCATCTATTTATGCTGAAACCGTTCCTCACCTTTCTCCTTCCTGACCTTTGTTTTCTAGCCTATTCAACCTATTCTTTCTCTCAGTCTATTATTTCTTTACAGAGAAAAGAAATAAGAATATGACGTTACTTCATCATATAATCATCAACCTTCTCGGCAAGAGAAGAAAATGGCGCAAGCTGGCTTGGATCTGTTGCGGCCTATCATGCAACTTCCCTGCACCCTTCGCTTTGCAAGTCTCCGCCATCAAGCTCTCTCTCCCATCACCTTTCCCCTCCCCTCGACCCTATCTGTTCGCATGTGCCAAGCACCACGACCATCCACCTCCACGCACAGGACCAACCACCGCCACGTCTCAACAGCCGGCCTTAGCCCATCTACCACCCGCCTCGCCCAGATCCAAAAAAAAAAAAAAACTCCCACAAGCCGAGATCCATACCTCCTTCACGACATCTCCACGCCAAGCGCCACGCCTTCCACCGTGAAACTGACCGCCTCCCCTTTCAATTCCGGCCCTTCGCTTTCCCCGGCCTCCGACTTCAACACGCAACCATTGCCGTTCATTTCTCCCCTCTCTCCACTGCTGTGCCGAGCTTCATATTCGCTCTGTCATCATAGCTTGCTCCGTCACGAACCCGCAGAGCAGACCTATTTCTGCATCATTTCCCGACTCAGCCTAGCCTCCGATATCACTTCCCTTCCGTGCCAATGAACAAGCAGCTCCGCACCAACCCTTGCGTGCCTCCTCTCTTCTCTTATAATTGAATAACAGTAAGCATTGTATTTACATTGTTTATATTATATATACAAGCACACGTTTTGAGTTTCATATGCATCCTTACAATGAATACTTATATAATGTTGTATATATCTGTACTTTAAAAAATTTTTAGTTGCATATATCATCAGTTAGTAAATCATGTGTATAAGTTATAGGTTAGTCATGTATAATATGTGAGGCATTATAAGTTATAGTTTGAAAATGCAGTGTATATATAGGTTATCATCTTTTGTTTTGGTTGTCGTATGAAATAGTAAGGTTTATATATATATATATATATATATATATATATATATATATATTCGACTAAGTTGTGTTAATGAAGAAGAGGATGGATACATATTTTAAAATTTTCAGTGCCTGAATATTAGATTATGCTGATAATTGTAGGATTAGTTGTTATAAAATTTATTTCAAAGACGTCGGCCACCCTATTTTGTACTAGCTTTATAGAGTATATTATATATGTTTAATAGTAATTTGTATAAAATGTTACTTGGATTATATATTAGCTGTATTTTATAGTATATATGGTTTGCGCCTGTACAAAAATTTATAATTTACGTATATGAGTGTTATTATATTTTATTTCATTGTGTATAGTTGACTATATACAGTTTTAAATGTTGTATTAATATAGGCGTTGGGTATTGAGTTACACTTGTTTTTATATGTAGTTATATATATATAGTATATTATATGGGTGCATTTCGTTGCATAAATGTTTGACTTAAATTATATATATTGATATAGTAATAGTGTGTACTTTATTTTAACTACATAAATATTTTATTTTAAATTTTTGCCTTAGACTAAAATATTGATTTTATAAAACAACAAATATTTTCCGTACATATCAAACTCGTTTTGATTCGTTTTGTCCATTCTTGATTTTCAGCCTTGTTCGTCCAATTCGCGTTCAATCTTGCTTTGCTTTGAAAATCCATGCTTGGAATCGTAACTCACTTTATCATCGAATCTCTCTCTAGCCTCGGAAGGTGAGCAATCACTCACGATTAATGTTATTTTATTTATTAAATTTGATTTCAATTGAAACGACAATTTCTGCTGTTAGTTATTTACACTGTTATATATATGTTATTGCCTGTATCAATTCACCTGTGACATCTGACACAATTATCTGTTAATTATACGATGATAATCCCGTTTGGTTGATAATTGATTGATTGTTTGTCGTTTATATTGGATGTTAAATTGTAATGTATAAAGTGATAAATATTATGCAATTGAATTTGACGTAGGATAGTTAAAAAGTTGAATCGACATATGTGTTGAATTTGATTAGTAAAATTTGTATAATATGACCCCTTAAATGTTTAATTATTTGACACGTAGAAAAATGGTTATTACCCTTGAACCATTTGAATTTATGTTGTATTAATCGATGTAGTATGAAATTGAATAATAGACATCAAGGTGAAGAACCGCATAAATATCGGTGTAATAATTTTTAATCTACATGAAATGATAATGTAGATTCTAGAAATAATTATATTAATTTGCACAAACAACAATGCGAATTAATACGATTATTTCGGGATTATTTGAATGATTATTGGATTGTTATTGATTGTTGTTATTGCTTGTTTATTTACTTTGACACCATCCCAGTTATCACACTGCAAGTTCTCTTTGCTATGCTTTGATTTTGAATTGAAATGGAACCGAGTTGAAATGATAAATACCCAAATTAAACTTTGACCTAGGATAGAGAATTAAATAAACCCGATTGGTCAATAATTTGATTTAAAAATAAAATAATGATTTTATTTGAATAAAGAATAAGGTTTGAAATGAAGTTTGAATTTGAATTTTAATGAAAGGAAAATGTTAATGCTTAATAATCTGAAACAAGTATTAATATAGTAATTGATGAAAGAACGTTGTTTAATTTAACAAATGATTGAATTAAGTTTTGAAATTATTTAATAATTAAGCTTTGAAATTATTTAATAATTAAGTTTGGAATTATTTAATAATTAAGGTTGGAATTATTTAATAATTAGGTTTTGGAATTTATTTGATAATTAAAATTTGAAATTATTAATTAAGTTTTGAATTATTTAATAATTAAATAAAAGTGAATTATTTGAGAATTAAATAAAAATTTGAATTCTTTGATAAGAGAAATTGAACTTTTTAATAAGTGAATTTGAACTTCTTTAATAAATGAAATTGGGTTCCTTTATTTATTAAGTTTTGGAAAATTATTTAAGTAAGTTAATAAGTGAAATTAAACTTCTTGAATATGTGAAATTTAGTTTCTTTATTAATTGAGTTTCGAAATTTGTAACTAAGTAAATAAATAAGTGAAATTGAATTTCTTTAACAAGAAATAAAACGTGATTTATTGGAATAAATATAAGACTTGTAATTTAAAGAACTTGATTGACGAATCTAATTTAATCCAATTTGAAGTTTTGATATAATAAAGTTGAACTTAAGAAATTGATTTAATGAATTGGAAATTAAATGGAGATTGTTTTGAATGACAAATTTACTTAACGAATATTTAATGAAATCGATAAATGAGTATAAATTGATTTGAACGTTAAATTAAATTTATTTAAATGATTACGGAATGAAACTTATATACGAACTTGAATCAATATTTGAATTGTTTTAAATAAAATTGAAATTGAATTATAAGATTTTGGAACGGTATTTTGGAAGTTTTGAAACGTAAATTTTGGAAATTGATATAAAAAGACTAATGGAATAACGGTTTACAAATTCTATTTGAAATTGAAATTGATTTGTTTTTTTTGAAATAAATTAAACGACCAATCGGTGTAATAATTACGGAAGTTATTAAAGAAACCGGAATCGGTTATGGACATACTCTCTGTCTAAACCGAAAACCACTTTAATAACTATACGTGGAGTGTGATCCAGAATGAAGTGGTTGGAATGATGTACGTGATGACCGAAGAAAGAGAACGATGATGGATAGCCTTGACACTTGTGTCAAATTACAAATGACTAAAACAGGAACCGTGCCGGGACAAATGGGGTTAGCCACCTCGAGCGAACACACTTCTTCGTAAACTACTCGTTACTTGTTATTGGTTGGTGCACCCTCCAATTTTGGAAGTGTTTTTTTCGCGATGTTGCGATCGTTGCGGCGATGCGTTTTCACCAGTCCGGATCAGGCAAACGGTAGTTTCACTACCTTGAGTATTGCCTCATGTGCCTTGTCATACTTGTATCCCTATATACGCGACCACTACGAATTTGTTTTGTGTTATACCTATGGAGTACTCCCTGATATCCCACTTGCTTACGGTGGAGTTTACAGTGCTGTATAGACTATAACGCTTATATAAATGTGTTAAGGGAGATAATGGTAACGCCTTAACATTATTTTGATACTTTATATTACTGATAGGCATTATCTATTTAGCGTATATTACTACATAGTAGATAGTTTAACGGATCCTTAAAGGATGGTTATTCCAACGTCCTTTGAGTTACTTGTATTTGAGTTGTTATTTCACTTGAGTTGGATTTATTGATATAAGAATGTTAATCCTGACTCAAGTGTTTCGTGTTTTGCTTTACGCTCGGGTCAGACCGAGTGTACCAATGTTCGAGACTCACCTTTGGAGTTGGAGCTTCGCTTGGAGATCTAGCTATCTATCCATCTTTCAGATATTCAGTTGATTCTAGAGATGTATTCTAATATTGTATTCGACTATTGTATTCGAGACTTCTGTTGTAACATATTTAACTCTGTTATATATAGTAGCTTCATGAACTACTATTTTTGTTTCCTCTGCAGTTATTACTCTGTGTCTATGATCTGTGATTATTTATTTACTGTATATGTTCAGTTTTGCCAAATTTAAATTAACAATTCGGTATTTTGAATTATTCAAGTCCGACATGTGCGGATGCGAATAGTCCAAAATAGTGGGTCGTTATAGTTGGTATCAGAGCATTGGTAGCTCTAGGAAAAACTTAGCATATATGGTAAATTTATTTACAGAATCATTCTCATTCGTGTTTCAATCTCTTCCTTTTGACTCAATGACTTTGAATTTTAGAACGTTCCCTCGTTTCCAAAATTCATTCTTGTCCCTCACTATTCGCATTCTTCTGAATTCCGGAGTATCCCATAACTCCATTTCGAATGATCTTTATATTGAATCGGTGGTCTCGCCAATCTTCGAATTATTTGTAAATGGGTGAAACTCCTTTACAATAGACATCGATTTACCAGAGATTTATGTATCCTCGGTTTACGATGCTATCTATCTCCTTCTATGCCTGAATTCTATTTCTTCAGATCAAATGTCGATTAACCTCGGAATTCTGCATTGATCTTATTATTGAAATCACGGTCGACCCGATTAAGGTTGCCCGCGATTTAGTAAACTTATCAATCTTCCTATTTTGACATTAATCATCTATCTTCTGTTTTGAACTTATCTTCGAATCAGAAATTCTCTTTAATTTAAGCCCATCAATTTGAATCTCTATCGTTGCTTTAAAACCATTCTTGTATCGTCGAGCAAGGAAGTGCATTTTGTGAATTAAGGTTAAAAATGTTTTAATATATATTGTGTTTTTTGAGTTGTTGATGTTGATTTGAGTTTTTGATCGATTCGTCTGATCAACGCTATCGATAGGATTTCCAAAACACTTGAACAGAACAAACTGACATAATATTGTTTTCAAATTTGGTAAATAAAATAAATTTTATATGATTATATTTTATATATATAAGTATAATTTTCTGAAATGGAATTGTTAACTAAATTGGTTGTTAAAATGTTAATATTTAATTTTATTATTTGTTTTGTAAACCATTGACTATTCCAATATGATAAATAGATGAAATTATAGAACACATTTAAATTTTAATTAGGAATTGAAATGGATTTAAATTAGAATTTGAGAATTAAATTTCTGGGAATTTCAAACCTTGATTTGAAAGTTTTAAAGTGTATAGTATTTAAATATTTTCAAATAGAAATCATTCGAAAAAGAATTTTAAAAGTTTAAAATCAGTGCTCTTCTCTTTGTCGCTGGAAAATGATTTCGGTGATGGCGGCCACATCATCGACGTTTATTTTCGAGTTTTGAAGTGGGGAGACCATTCTGTAGCTTCGCTACAGTTTTGTTTGGAAAAATAAATTGGTTTGAATTTCTAAACATGACTAGATTTATAATATATATTGAAGATTTTAAATTTGATTTGATATGTTATGAATATATATATATGTGTGTGTACATTTATATATTTATCTCTAAGTTGTTTTGAAGCTAATCAGAAATTAATTCTTAAAATTTGTTAAAGGATGATTTTCAATTATAAATGAAGCCAAATTCTTTTATATAAATACTTAGCTTGAAATAACTGAACTGTAAAATTTTATTTGGATAATACTCAATTGCATTATATATAACTTACCTAAAGTTTCAAAAGTTAACTATGTAATTGAATATTATACAGTATAAAATGATGTTAAAGGAATTTATAAATAAATTTGAGTGGTTTTAAATAGTGTAAATATACTTAATATATGTGATGAGATATATTAAGTGGAATAAATTTAATAATAATTTGAAATAAAAAAGGGATTAAATTTGTTGAATAAAGTATAATTATAATAAATGACTATTCAAATTTATGATCTTTGAAATTGTTAATTTAAGATAATTGGAAAATATACAATATAAAATGTCTTTATAAATAAAACTTGAGTGCGCATAAAAATGTTATACACTTAAAGTTGAATTATAAAATGATTAATAGAGATAAATAGAATATTAGGTTAGTAGAATAATACATGGATTAATAAAATAAATTGTTGTTTGAAATAAATTTTGTAACAAACAACAACAAATTGAAAATAAACCAACTTAATGAAATTCCTTGAGTTTAAAATCAATTATTGTATATTAATTAATTCAATTGAAATTTATATGGTTTAAATTAATTGTTTTATTTTGGAATTCAAGTCTATTTTCTTCTGGTTATTTCTATTCTCCTACCTCCTTCCTTTTCGGGAACGAAAAGTTTGGAGTGGGGGAGAATGCAACGACCCGTAAATTTTAGCCGTTTATTTATTTGATTAATTGAATTTTCGTGAAATTTTAAAAATTAAATTTTGAAATATAAATTTGATATTTGAAATGCGTCTAGTTAAACATAGCAATTGGTAAATTTTCGTCCGAAAATATGAAGTTTATTTCGTTCGTAATTTTATTTCAATTTAATCAGTTAAAAATCGATGAAAATAAAATGTTTTCGAAGCCTAAATATTTTTATATAGAAAAATTCTAAATCATCTTCTGAGCAAGACGTCATTTTTTGTTTTTCAAAATCCAGACTTCTTTAGCTCCGTCGATCTTATTTTTCTGCGTTTTTCTTGCATTTTCCGCTAGTAGAAAATTCGAATTTTTATAATTAAATCGTACCACCGATATCCGTATACCGTTTTGATCGTCTCGTCGCGCTGATCTTTACGGTATATTTGTTTGTGTATTTCGGAGTCCGAAAGATGACGAAATCTATGGAACGATTTTCGTATAAATGCTGTATATTTGGTTTTCCGAAGTGGCCATTCATTTCGCATCTGTGACAAACAATAGCCTCGGGACTATTAATATTTTCTGAACTTAATTATGAGCTTTGGCTATTCCATATTTATCAATATCTTTATCCCAAAAATCGGTTACTGTGTTTTTTTTGAAAAGCATCTAGTTTGGAAATTTTATAATAATATATGCACCTATTTACGCTGAAATTGTTCCTCGCCTTTCTCCTTCCTGACCTTTATTTTCTAACCTATTCAATCTATTCTTTCTCTCAGCCTATTATTTCTTTGCAAAGAAAAGAAATAAGAATATGACCTTACTTCATCATATAATCATCAACCTTCTCGGCAAGAGAAGAAAATGGCGCAAGCTGGCTTGGATCTGTTGCGACCTATCATGCAACTTCCCTGCACCCTTCGCCTTCCAAGTCTCCGCCATCAAGCTCTCTCTTCCATCACCTTTCCCCTCCCATCGACCCTATCTATTCGCATGTGCCAAGCACCATGACCATCCACCTCCATGCACAGGACCAGCCACCGCCACGTCTCAACAGCCGGCCTTAGCTCATCTACCACCCGCCTCGCCCAGATCCCAAAAAAAACCCACAAGCCGAGATCCATACCTCCTTCACGACATCTCCACGCCAAGCGCCACGCCTTCCACCGTGAAACTGACCGCCTCCCCTTTCAATTCTGGCCCTTCGCTTTCCCCAGCATCCGACTTCAACACGCAACCACTGCCGTTCATTTCTCCCCTCTCTACATTGCTGTGCCGAGCTTCACATTCGCTCTGTCATCATAGCTTGCTCCGTCGCGAACCCGCAGAGCTCTCCTATTTCTGCATCATTTCCCGACTCATCCTAGCCTCCGATATCACTTCCCTTCCGTGCCAATGAACAAGCAGCTCCGCACCAACCCTTGCGTGCCTCCTCTCTTCTCTTATAATTGACTAACAATAAGCATTGTATTTACATTGTTTATATTATATATACAAGCATACGTTTTGAGTTTCATATGCATCCTTACAATGAATACTTATATAATGTTGTATATATATCTGTACTTTAAAATTTTTGAGTTGCATATATCATCAGTTAGTAAAGCATTTGTATAAGTTATAGGTTAGTCATGTATATTATGTGAGGCATTATAAGTTATAGTTTGAAAATGCAGTGTATATATAGGTTATCATCTTTTGTTTTGGTTGTTGTATGAAATAGTAAGGTTTTTATATATATATATATATATATATATATATATATATATATATATATATATATATTCGGCTAAGTTGTGTCAATGAAGAAGAGGATGGATTTATATTTTAAAAATTTCAGTACCTGAATATTAGATTATGCTGATAATTGTAGGATTAGTTGTTATAAAATTTATTTCAAAGACGTCGGCCACCCTATTTTGTACTAGCTTTATAGAGTATATTATATATGTTTAATAGTAATTTGTATAAAATGTTACTTGGATTATATATGTAACAACCCGCATATTTTACGATTGAATATTTAAATACTTTATTTAAAATAATTCATCGTTAGTCGGATTAGTGGCCGAAAAGCTACTTTTTGCAAACAGTCGAATTAGGACTCGAGACCGCCCCTATTGAGTTCAAAATGACATTTGCGACCTTTTTGAGTATAAACTTTGATATGTTTGGAGTTAGTGAAATTTTGCTACTTTTTCACTTAGGGCTTTATTTTTGTTTCTGCCCATTAGACCCAAGCCTCACCCCTCTTCTCTTTATTACTTCATTTCTATTTCCTGATTCTCAAGCTTTAGCAACAATGGAGAGAGGAATGGGAAATTAAAGCTCCAAGCCCTAGTTTCCATTTGCAAATCGAGTTCTAGCTCCAAATTTATAGAAGAAGCTTTGGTAAGCCTCCTCTTCTTCTTCTCCAACTGATTCTCTTATCAATTTCAGAAATTCCTAAACCTAACTTAGGAAATGTTTCTCTTTTTAGCTTAGATTCAAGCTTGTTGGGTTGGAATTGAAGAGTGATTGTCCTTGCCTTTACTCTATAGCTTCTTCTTCATTTGTTTTGGGTTCAAAGGTGAGATTTTTATCTCACATATTAGTCTATAATAATCTTCGATTGTTAGGTATGGATTCCTAACACTTATTCTTGTGCAATTGATTTTGGTTTGGATTGATTTGGTGTATATTCCAATTTTTGGTGTTTTGAAATCAAAATCTATGAAAATCCTATTATGGATATTTGGACATTGGTATTTGAGGCATATCGAAGAGCCGTTAAGGCTGGGTTGTCGCGTGGCGTAAATCCTTAGTCGTCATTTGCTCGTCCGATCACTTCCGATATTGTTTGACCATTTTTGGCCTAGGTTCAGGGAATGCCCTAAACCACAGTTTCAGACGTCTGAAACAAGATATTCAGACGTCTGAATATTATACTGGAAATTTTTATTCCCCAGTATTCAGACGTCTGAATATAAATTCCAGATGTCTGAATTTGCTCATGAGCAACCAGAAAGGAAATTAGCTAAAAAATTCCTATTTCAGACGTCTGAAATATAGGGTTCAGACGTCTGAATTGTGTTCTGGAAAACGTTTATTTTTCCAGATTCAGACGTTTGAATCCTTGATTTCAGACGTCTGAATCTGCTGTCTAGGCTCTATTTTTTCTATTTAGCTTGAGTTTCCAAATTTAATTGATTTGTGTTGATTCCCTTTTGTTGTTATCACTTATATCGACTTTGATGACATTTTCTTAGGGATTTTTGGAACATCCACCTTGATGGATTCGGTATCGATTTCTTTGGATTCAATTCACGTCTTCGAATGTGAATTTTGGTGATTGATTGTTTCTACAATCATTTTTGTGATTTGTCACTTAAAAATATAAAGGTTTCAATACTAGCAGTAAATATCAAAACTCTTCCATTAAAACGATTTCAACACTATTTTATTACAAAGCTCGTTTCTTAAACCGTTTTCCAATCTATTAGTATGTACAAACCTTTATCTCACTCGTATGAGAAATCTAATTAAATGACTTAGTAAAACAAGTGGTATGAAATGCTTGCATTTACTTCGTCGGTTAATTCTTGGACTTGTTCGATTGAATTTCTTGTGACAATTTTCTAGTGGAGACTTACAGTTTGTTCGTAAATATTTAAGTTAAGCTAGTTGTTATGAGACATGAAGCTAAGCTCATATATTTACTAGCTTAGTGTAATTGACACTTCTTGATGATCGATGATGATCATTTTGTGATTTAGACTAGCGATATGCTACGTTTCTTTGTCCACGTAGGGGACGGTACCTCGTTTTATTGAGTTTCGTCTCATTTCTTTTATAGGCTAACGACCTATGTATTGTTTGGAGTTTCGAATCAATTTTTGTTGGCTAGCGACCCATGTTCTTTTATGGAGTTCGGTCCATCGGACGTACCTTTGTACTACGTTGTTGTACCAACTTATCAGGATGATCGGGCGTACCGTTGTCGTTGTTCCGAATTATTCGAGTTTCAGATTCCTCGGGCGCACCGATATTGTACTACATCGTTGAACCGGCTCTATGGTTAGCGACCATGGGATAGCGTCACCTTTGTGATACACGTGTTGGTGAGCTTTCATGCTCCCGTTTTGTGATAAGCCTCCCCTTTTTTGTGATTTCTGGATTTCTATTGATGATTTCTAGAATTTTTGATCCACCAGCTTTTATGATTGGCATCGATATGATGTCGATATTTGTGACTTGGTGAATAAAACTAAAGAGTATGACGTTCTTTTGATCTTTGAGAAGATTCTTGTGATATTGATTAATCTCTGGTTGATTTTCAATTACATACTTATTATAGTATGGCTTTATGGTTATATCACGTTTTTTGTCATGTCTCTTATTCTATATCATTTTATCTGATATTTATAGTTAGACTGATCTGTTTATTATTTTCTTATTAAATAATACTCGGGTCAGACCGAGATGTTACAGGTGCTTCTGCTTGAATTCTCATCTGGGATTATTATCCTGACTTTTGGCTAACTACTTAGATTAGTAGTTTTTGGTTGTATACATTTGAAATATAGACTCATTGATGTATACTTATTCTTTTGTGTAGCACTTGTAACTATTCTTTTGTGTTATTGTGGATCTTGTTTGACAACCACTCTGATATACACTTTCATGTGTAATATTCATATCTGTTTCCGCCTTTGAGATATGAACTTCTGTAACTGATTTGTGTTATGATATTTCTATATTTGTTTTCGAAGGTATTATAGCCACTGTGTAGTAGCGTTGAGTTTGCATCGGTATGTCGGATTCCGTCTTGAAATACAAGTTATATTTTTATCTAGCATATCGGTACTCGCACGAAGCAATTACACGGATGGTCACTCCTCAACAGCCTTATTCTCCGCGCTAGTTGATAGCATTACCCGTAGTGTCCTTGGCTAGCGTGGGTATAGAGGTGGGGCGTCACAGCTTGGTATCAGAGCCAAACTTCGGAACAATGTAGAATAATTTAACAAAGATCATCGTCCTAAGTCCATCTTAGGAGTCGTGCCTTAGGATTTTATTCGGGTCTTCGAACCGTTCTATCCTATTTTCCTTTGTGATACCTTGTTTTATCAATCATTATTGTTTGATATTCAATTTGTGAATAACCTTTTTCTTCTTCCTTCTTCTTTCTTAAGGAAGAGAAATGATTAGACCGAGCCGTCCCAGCGTCGGTCAATCTAGTGGTACTCTCTTGGATGGAGTTTTTATGTCTGCCCAACAGCTTCTTGATCTAGTAAAGAATGCTCAAGCAGCCGGTTCTAAACCGGAACCTACTCAACCTAAGTCCGGATTTGCACGTTTGTGCAGTGACTATACCAACTTGGGTGGGATGCCATTTAAGGGTTCCGAAAGCGTCATTCAAGTCCAAGCTTGGCTCAAAACATGCGATCGCATCTTTACTCGCATGAATCTAATTGATCTTCACCGTGTCCATGTGGCTTCAAGTATGCTCCAAGAAAGAGCATTAGATTGGTATGAGCTTCTTATTTCTGAAATTACTGAAGAGGATCTTACTTGGGAGAAATTCCGGGAACAATTCGAGTTAAAATTTGTGCCAGAAGCTGAGAAGGTGGCATTGGCTCGTCGTTTCATAGACCTTGTTCAAGGTGAATCCTCCATGGCAGACTATGTCGCATCATTAGAGTCACTTTCTAAATACAGGGTCGAATATATAAACACCCTATTGAAGAAGAACCAAATATTTGTCTATGTCTTGAACAAAAATCTCAAGAAGCCATTACTTCTAAAGTTAGAAGTTTCTTTTGATTAACTTATCGATATCGCTCTTCGACTTGAAGAGGCAGATAAAGAAAGCGATGTTGAAGTTGTGGGTGCCAAACCAAAATTCAACAACAACAAGAAAAGGCCTATTAAATTCGAAGGTCCTTATCCCAATAAGAAAGGGAAGCAAGCAACTCCGGCGGCAAAGACTTCTGCCCCTAGTAGTGGGCAATGCTACAATTGTGGTTCTAAAGACCATTATGCCAATAGATGTCCGAAACTTCTCTTTTGTCGCTATTGAAAAAGTTCGGGTCATCTTTTATCTTCATGTCCCAGACATCAAGGCAAGAAGGAGGGAAAGTTAAATGTTGCACAAGCCCCTGGCAACACTTCTCGTGGTCAAGGTATTTCTCATTCTATCCTTGATGGCATTATTTTATTTCGTGATCAACCTATTCGAGTTCTTTTTGATACGGGTGTGTCCCATTCTTTTATATCAAAGGAACTGGTTGATATTTTTTCTTTAAGTGTTGTTGCTTTAATGACTTCTTTGAGAATTGCGACCCCGGTTGGTGGATCTGCAACAATTAGTTTACTTTGTAAAGATGTCGAGATTATTTTGTGTGATTTTTCTTTCCGAGCCGATTTGCATGTCATGCATTATTTAGGCTTTGGAATGATTTTGGGAATGGATTGGCTTAACCGCTATGAAGCTCAAATCCTATGTCCTGAGCGGACTATTCATCTTCGACATCCTCAATCTGCAAGGCAGATTTCTATTGATCTTAAAGATTCGGATTCCAACTTGGTTGCATCTTTATGAATTTAAATCCTCATGATGATGATAATGATGATGAGGAAGATGTCATTTCTCTTATCCACGCAGTTCGTGAATTTTCCGACATATTTGAGCCCGTTTTAGGATTGCCACCTAAGCGAGCAATTGAGTTCAGAATTAATCTCATCTCTGGAGCTCAACCTATCACTCGTCCTCCTTATCGCACGTCCAATAAGGAAAATGAGGAGATGCGACCATGGGATAGCGTCCCGTTTGTCATACACGTGTTGGTGAGCTTTCATGCTCCCGTTTTGTGATAGGCCTCCCTTTTTTTTGTGATCTCTGGATTTCTATTGATGATTTCTAGAATTTGTGATCCACCAGCTTTTATGATTGGCATCGATATGATGTCGATATTTGTGACTTGGTGAATAAAACTAAAGAGTATGACATTCTTTTGATCTTTGAGAAGATTCTTGTGATATTGATTAATCTCTGGTTGATTTTCAATTACATACTTATCATAGTATGGCTTTATGGTTATATCACGTTTTTGTCATATCTCTTATTCTATGTCATTTTATCTGATATTTATAGTTAGACTGATCCTTTTATTATTATTTTTATTAAATAATACTCGGGTCAGACCGAGATGTTATAGGTGCTTCTGCTTGACTTCTCATCTGAGATTATTATCCTGACTTTTGGCTAACTACTTAGATTAGTAGTTTTTGGTTGTATACATTTGAAATATAGACTCATTGATGTATAATTATTCTTTTGTATAGCACTTGTAACTATTCTTTTGTGTTATTATGGATCTTGTTTGACCACCACTCTGATATATACTTTCATGTGTAATATTCATATCTGTTTCCACCTTTGAGATATGAACTTCTGTGACTGATTTGTGTTATGATATTTCTATATTTGTTTCTGAAGATATTATAGCCACTGTGTAGTAGCTTTGAGTTTGCATCGGTATGTCGGATTCCCTCTTGAAATACAAGTTATATTTTTATCTGGCATATCGGTACTCGCACGAAGCAATTACATGGATGGTCGCTCCTCAACAGCCTTATTCTCCACGCTAGTTGACGGCATTACCCCGTAGTGTCCTCGGCTAGCGTGCGTATAGAGGTGGGGTGTCACAATATATTAGTTGTATTTTATAGTATATATGGTTTGCGCCTGTACAAAAATTTATAATTTACATATACAAGTGTTATTATATTTCATTGTGTATAGTTGACTATATATAGTTTTAAATGTTGTATTAATATAGGCGCTGGTATTGAGTTACACTTGTTTTTATATGTAGTTATATATATAGTATATTATATGGGCGCATTTCGTTGTATAAATGTTTGACTTAAATTATATATATATTGATATAGTAATAGTATGTAATTTATTTTAACTACATAAATATTTTATATTAAATTTTTGCCTTAGACTAAAATATTGATTTTATAAAACAACAAACATTTTTCCGTACATATCAAACTGGTTCTGATTCGTTTTGTCCATTCATGATTTTCAGCCTTGTTCGTCCAGTTCGCATTCATCTTGCTTTGCTTTGAAAATCCATGCTTGGAATTGTAACTCACTTTATCATCGAATCTCTCTATAGCCTCGGAAGGTGAGCAATCACTCACGATTAATGTTCTTTTATTTATTAAATTTGATTTCAATTGAAACGACAATTGAAATTTGCTGCTGTTAGTTATTTACACTGTTATATATATGTTATTGCCTGTATCAGTTCACCTGTGACATCTGACACCATTATCTGTTAATCATACGATGATAATCCCGTTTGGTTGATAATTGATTGATTGTTTGTCGTTTATATTGGATGTTAAATTGTAATGTATAAAGTGACAAATATTATGCAATTGAATTTGACGTAGGATAGTTAAAAACTTGAATCGACATATGTGTTGAATTTGATTAGTAAAATTTGTAAATATGACCCCTTAAATGTTTAATTATTTGACACGTCGAAAAATGGTTAATTACCCTTGAACCATTTGAATTTATGTTGTATTAATCGATGTAGTATGAAATTGAATAATAGACATCAAGGTGAAGAACCGCATAAATATCAGTGTAATAATTTTTAATCTACATGAAATGATAGTGTAGATTCTAGAAATAATTATATTAATTTGCACAAACAACAATGCGAATTAATACGATTATTTTGGGATTATTTGAATGATTATTGGATTGTTATTGATTGTTGTTATCGATGGTTTATTTACTTTGACACCATCCCAGTTATCACACTGCAAGTTCCCTTCGCTGTGCTTTGATTTTGAATTGAAATGGAACCGGGTTGAAATGATAAATACCCAAATTAAACTTTGACCTAGGATAGAGAATTAAATAAACCCGATTGGTCAATAATTTGATTTAAAAATAAAATAATGATTTTATTTGAATAAAGAACAAGGTTTGAAATGAAGTTGGAATTTGAATTTTAATGAAAGGTAAATGTTAATATTTAATAATATGAAACAAATATTAATAAAGTAATTGATGAAAGAACGTTGTTTAATTTAAGAAATGATTGAATTAAGTTTTGAATTTATTTATTAATTAAGTTTTGAAATTATTTAATAATTAAGTTTGGAATTATTTAATAATTAAGATTGGAATTATTTAATAATTAAGATTGGAATTTATTTGATAATTAAATTTTGAAATTATTAATTAAGTTTTGAATTATTTAATAATTAAATAAAATTGACTTATTTGAGAATTAAATAAAAATTTGAATTCTTTGATAAGAGAAATTGAACTTTTAAATAAGTGAATTTGAACTTCGTTAACAAATGAAATTGGGTTTCTTTATTTATTAAATTTTGGAAAATTGTTTAAGTAAGTTAATAAGTGAAATTGAACTTCTTGAATATGTGAAATTTAGTTTCTTTATTAATTGAGTTTCGAAATTTGTAACTTAGTAAATAAATAAGTGAAATTGAATTTCTTTAAAAAGAAATAAAACGTTATATATTGGAATAAATATAAGACTTGTATGTTAAAGAACTTGATTGACGAATCTAATTTAATCCAATTTGAAGTTTTGATATAATAAAGTTGAACTTAAGAAATTGATTTAATGAATTGGAAATTAAATAGAAATTGTTTTGAATGACAAATTTACTTAACGAATATTTAATGAAATCGATAAATGAGTATAAATTGATTTGAACTTTAAATTAAATTTATTTAAATGATTACGGAATGGAACTTATATACGAACTTGAATTGATATTTGAATTGTTTTAAATAAAATTGAAATTGAATTATAAGATTTTGGAACGGTATTTTGGAAGTTTTGAAACGTAAATTTTGGAAATTGATATAGAAAAACTAATGGAATAATGGTTTACAAATTCTAATTGAAATTGAAATTGATTTGTTTTTTTGAAATATGTAAAAGACCAATCGGTGTAATAATTACGGAAGTTATTAAAGAAACCGGAATCGGTTATGGACACACTCTCTGTCTAAACCGAAAACCACTTTAATAACTATACGCGGAGTGTGATCCAGAATGAAGTGGTTGGAATGATGTACGTGATAACTAAAGAAAGAGAACGATGATGGATAGCCTTGACACTTGTGTCAAATTGGAAATGACTAAAACAGGAGCCGTGCCGGGCCAAATGGGGTTAGCCACCTCGAGCGAATACACTTCTTCGTAAACTACTCATTACTTGTTATTGATTGGTGCACCCTCGAATTTTGGGAGTGTTGTTTCGCGGTGTTGCGATCGTTGCGGCGATGCGTTTTCACCAGTCCGGATCAGGCAAACGGTAGTTTCACTACCTTGGGTATTGCCTCATGTGCCTTGTCATACTTGCATCCCTATATACGCGACCACTACAAATTGGTTTTGTGTTATACCTATGGAGTACTCCCTGATATCCCATTAGTTTACGGTGGAGTTTACAGTGCTGTATAGACTATAACGCTTATATAAAATGTATTTAGGGGGATAATGGTAACGCCTTAACACTATTTTGATACTTTATATTACTGATAGGCATTATCTATTTAGCGTATATTACTACATAGTAGATAGTTTAACGGATTCTTAGAGGATGGCTATTCCAACGTCCTTTGAGTTACTTGTATTTCAGTTGTTATTTCACTTGAGTTGGATTTATTAATATAAGAATGTTAATCCTGACTCGAGTGTTTCGTGGTTTGCTTTACGCTCGGGTCATACTGAGTGTACCAGTATTCGAGACTCACCTTTGGAGTTGGAGCTTCGCTTGGAGATCCAGCTATCTATCCCGCTTTCAGATATTCAGTTGATTCTAGAGATGTATTCTGATATTGTATTCGACTATTGTATTCGAGACTTCTGTTGAACATATTTAACTCTGTTATATATAGCAGCTTCATGAACTACTATCTTTTGTTTCCGCTGCATTTATTACTCTATGTCTGTGATATGTGATTATTTATTTACTGTATATGTTCATTTTTGCCAAATTTAAATTAACAATTCGGTATTTTGAATTATTCAAATCTGACATGTGCGGATGCGAATAGTCCAAAATAGCGGGTCGTTACACCTTATAATTGAACCCATTAAGAATTTTCTTCATCCTTTATCTTGTAGAAATTATACACTAGAGATTTCCCTTTTGTAATAGGATCTATTGTTGTACTCTAGTGTATCTCCAATTTCATACTTCAGCTTGTGCTTACTCTTTGAACTCTGTCTGTATTCAAAACATAAGTAGGGTTCCTGTTGAAGAATGAATTCACAAAGACCTTAATCCCATTCCTATTGATGCTTTCGCAATCATCTCTCTAGCCAGTCCTTTCGTCAAAGGACCTGCTAAATTATTTTTTGATTCAATAAAGTCGACTGTAATTACACCTCGTTTGAGTAATCCTCTAATAAATTGATGTCTAAGACTAAGATGTCTTTATTTACCATTGTAAGTCTTCTATGCTACTTTGTACAAAGTAGCTTGACTATCGCAATGTACTTTAATAGCCGGAGTTGGTTTCGTCCAAATCGGAATATCTATCAATAACTCTCTTAACCATTCAGCCTCTTTACATGCATCTGCAAGTGCTATAAATTCTGCCAACATAGTTGAGTCAGAGATACATGTTTGTTTCTTAGAATTCCATGATATGGCAGCCCCACCTATTGTAAATATCCATCCTGAAGTGGATTTAGAGTTAGACTCTATATTATTCCAACTTGCATCGTTGTAGCCTTCAAGTACAGTTGGTTCTCCCTTGAAAATTAAACCATAATTCTTAGTCCATTTCAGATATCGTAGAAATCTTGATATTGCATTCCAATGCTCTCAACCTGGATTACTAGTGAATCGACACAAAATTCCTATAGTATATGCTATATCTGGTCTAGTACAATGCATGGCATACATAAGACTACCAATCACACTAGAATATTTAAACTGATCGCAACATCTACCAGTATTTTTCATTAATTTGACACTAGGATCAATATGTGTTTTTGCTAAAGGGAGATCTAAGTGATCGTATTTCTTAAGGATACTTTCAATATAATGAGATTGTGTCAATAAGATTGATCCTTCTTTTCTCACTATTTTGATTCCTAAGATTACATTTGCTTCTCCCAAATCTTTCATGTAAAAATTAGATTCTAGAAACTTCTTGGTTTCTATTATACTTTCTATACTTAAACCAAATATTAGCATGTCATCCATATACAAACAAACAATTACACATATTCCATCTTTGTATATAGAATATATGCATTTGTCTGCTTAACTTTGAAACCTTTTGACAGCATGACTTTATTAAATTTTTCATGCCATTGCATTGGAGCTTGTTTCAATCCGTAAAGAGATTTTAGAAGTTTACAAACTTTCTTCTCTTGCTCGGATAAAACGAATCCTTCATGTTGTTCCACATACACTTCTTCCTCCAAATCACCATTTAGAAATGCAGTTTTTACATCCATTTGATGGACAATTAAATTGTGAATTGAAGCAAGTGATAATAACAAACGTATCGAAGATATTCTTGCTACTGGAGCATATGTATCAAAGTAATCAATACCATGACGCTGTTTATAACCTTTAGCAACCAACCTTGCTTCGTATTTATTAACACAGCCATCGACATTTAATTTTCTTTTAAAAATCCATTTGCTCCCTAGTGGTTTTGATCTCGGTGGTAGATCAACCAACGTCCACGTTTGATTTGACAAGATAGAATTCATCTCATCGTTAATCGCATCTTTCCACAAACTTGCATCATGGAAAGTTACTGCTTCCCTATAAATCTGTGGATCACCATCATTACTAAGAGTTATCTTAGTCTGGTGTGTAATTTTATTTAAATCTCCTTCTACCAGGGATGTCAAAAAATCCAGGCCAAAGTTCTTTTCCACCCTTTGCCTCTTGCTTTTACGGGGCTCTATATCCAAACTTGGTGCAGTCGATTCTTTACGAATCTTTTTAGCAGTACAATGAATTTTGGTATTATCTTCCAAGGAAGATTTAAACACATACTCAAAAAATTATGCATCGATTGATTCTATAATTTCATTGGTTTCTAATTTCAGAAATCTATATGTAGAGCTATTCTTGGCGTATCCAATAAATACACATTTATATGTTTTGCTTCCTAACTTTGTCATTTCTGCGTGTGGTTTTCTTACATAAGCCAAGCATCCCCATACCTTTAAACGACTAAGATTAGGTTTTCGATTATACCATAGTTCATAAGGAGTTTTGCTAATTCTTTTCATAGCTACTCTGTTTAAGATATAACATGCACTTAAAAGTGCTTCTCCTCACCAACAATTGGATAAACCGGAACTTAACAACATACAATTAACCATATTCAATAAAGTTCTATTTTCTCGTTCAGCAATACCATTTGATTCTAGTGAATACGGTGGTGTAAATTCATGGACTATTCCATTAGACTCACAAAACTCTAAAAGTTCTATTGATTTATATTCACTACCTCTATCGGATCTTAGCACTTTAATTTTACGATTTAATCGATTATCAACTGCTGCCTTATATATAAGAAACTTGCTTAGAACTTCATTCTTTCCTTTTAGTAAGTATATATAAGTATATTTTGAATAATCATCAATAAATGTCACAAAGTATTTGTTTTCTCCTCGTGAAACTTTACTATGTAAGTCTACAACATCAGTATGCACAAGTCTAAGCAATTTAGATGTCCTTCTTACTGATTTGTGTGATTTACAAGTTAATTTTCCTTGTACACATATTTCACACTTATCAACATTCTCAATGTTGCATTTCAAAATAAGTCCCAGATTATGCATATTTCGAACAGAATTATAGTTAATATGGCCTAATATACCATGCCATATGGGTAAAGATTCAACCATATAAACAGAAACTGATTTTTATAAAATTCATTTTGAACATTCCATTATATGAATACCCCTTTCAAATAAATATATCATTTTTGGACATAACAACACTATCTAATTCAATGACTAATTTAAACCCTCCTTTGTTGAGACGATCTCCAGAAATTAGATTCTTAGTCATTTCTGGAACATGAAATACGTCAGCCAAAGTCAGAACCTTTCCTGAAGTAAACTTTAGAGCAATATTCCCAATACCAACAACTCTGGTACGAACATCATTACCCATTTTGACATCTTTTAGTTCGCTGCATTCTTTATAGGTCTGGAACTGTGACTTATATATGAATGGTTGCACCTGTGTCTAACCACCATACGTCTTCAACTCCAACAGAGTTGGCTTCTTCTACAACAGCGGCCAGTTTAGGTTCATTTTCAAAATCAGCAACAATGTTAACCTTTTTATTCTTTTCTTTCTCGTCCTTATGCGAATTTTGCATTCTCGGGCATAGTGACCAATTTTCTTACAATAAAAGCAATCACCTTTGGGCTTCTTAGATTTCTCATGTTTATTCCCTTTGGAATTGTTCTTTCTTTTCTTCTCATTACTATGATTCTTAGAGAATTCTCCCTGAACTACATTTGCTTTTTTTGTCTCATGATCATCTTTCTTATCTCTCTTGCCAGATTCTACCTCAATACATAAATGTCGTATGAGAGATTCCAGAGAGTTTGTTTTTTCTTCATGCATCAGTTTCTTTTTGTGGCCATTCCAAGTACTAGGCAATTTTGCAATTACAACTCCTACTTGAAATGCTTCAGGAAGTTCTATTTTCGCATCTTTTAGTTTACTAACAAGCTAAATCATGGGCTTGGGAAACAATACCAGCATCATCATTCATCTTATAATTAATATAATTACTTATTAGAAACTTTTGATTACTTGCCTCTTCAATGGGGTATTTGACATCCAGAGCCATCCATAGAGCTTTTGCGCCATCAATAGTTCTATGTGCACTATATACTGAATCTAAAAGTGCATTGAGAATGTGCCCACGACAAAGAAAGTCTTCATTCTTTCGCTTCTGCCATAATTCCTTTAACTCTTTCTTTCGTTGATCCGGATCTGTAGTCCTTTCTTCTGGAATTGGTTCTAAGTCATCGCTTATTATATGGCTCAGACCATTGGTGGTGAGAAAAAATAAATCTGTCCTGCCAGCAAGTAAAGTTATTTCCATCAAATCTTTCAAGGCAGGTGAGATCCTGATTCATTACTTGGAGTGATTGCGCTGTAGTTCTGTTGAGCGACGAGTGTTGAACAGAAGACATTCTTGAAACTGTTGATAAACTTAGGGTCATATAAGACTAATCATTCCAAGGCACGAAATAATCGATGTCTTTCAAGAATGTTTTCCCCTTCTTTGTCATAGCGGGTTGCATGAAAACATACTTTTAGGATACAATAGAGATTTATCTGTGCAAGTTGTGATTACTTGTTCAGATCAGAAGAAACACTCAGAAGTTAATAATGCTATCGATTTTAGATTTAGAGGAAAAAAGAAGTAAAGTCTGCGTTGATGGAATGCACTGTTATATAGGAAGCGAGATGTCTATTCGTCTACAGGTGCCTATTCGAACGGTCGTGACCGTTTTCTAACGGTTGTTACCGTTGGCTGTTCAATTTGAATTCAACAGTCAATAAAACGTACCATTTTGGATGAGGCGCTGCCCCCTGGACCCCTGCGATCTGATCGGCCAGATCGAACCCCGTAGCGGGGGCGTTGCCCCCGCACCCCCACCTTAGGGGTTGCCACCCTCCGGACCCCTCTACACAGGGGATCTTATTTGACAAACGTTTTTTTTAATATTTTTTGAAAAAACATTCAATAAAAAGTACCTCCCAGTCCTCCACCGTCGGATACTCTCCTGGCAAAACGGACAGCTCCCCTCTCATGAAATCCCTAAATGACAACCCTGAACAGTCCATGAACTTCCCTTCCCTCTTCACAAATAACATCGCCATGTCCAACAGGTACTCGACGTACCTTTCACCCCCAACCCTTCCTCAAACACATATGGCAGCATCCCGACGCGGTTCCCACCCACGTCGATCCAAAGATCGCTCCTTTTACTCACAAAACCATTCACCTTCGCTGAAAGGAGAGTTCGCAAATACAGCAGTCGCAATCGGCAGAAGAGCTAAACATTCTTTCCTCCGAGCTGTAGTCTAGGTTCACCTGCACGGTGCATGTCCGGAACATGGTGTCCACTCCGGTGCTTCCGATTTTGGGTACGTAGGAGGTAATTATGTCGTACCGAGATTTGGGCATCACGGGTATTTGGTCCAGCCCCCATTTTGGGTTGAACCCGATTCCGCAGAAGGCAATGCCTATTTCTGAAGCTACCAATTTCACCTCGTGCATGTGCATCTCGATTTCGGATCAGGTTTCGTGGATGGTTATGACGGGTGCGCCACTGAGCACGAGCTGGCCGCCAGGTTCGAGGGTGATGCTCAGGTTGTTCTTCTTTAGGCCGACTACGTTGATTCGTCTTCGAGGATTTTCTCGTAGTTGAACCTTTCGGCGATGGTGTTGAGGAGTTAGGAGATTTGGAAGTAGGTTATAGGGCGGAGGGTTTTGCGGTCGAACCCGAACTTTTCGAGTTCGGTGCCGGTTCGCCATTTGGGTTTGGGTTTGCACCCGGTGAGGATGTAATCCACGAGATCGAATTTTGTTAGATGATCCGAAGTGATGATGGTGGATTCTAGAGTGGAGGACTGGGCGATTGAATTTTGGAGGGAATTTTTTGAACTTTTGTTGAAGTTCAGAGTTGAGGCGGGGGAAGAAGAGAGGAGTGTTTTGGGACTGAATTGCGAATAGTTTGTGTCGTATGGGGACGAGTGAGAGATTGAAGACATTTTCTTAAAAATGAAATGAATGTGGAATTGGTTCGAGACTTCATCGGCTCTGAGGTTGCCTTATACTAGTATAACTGCACAACGGTGGAAAAACCAACCGTTCGGTTGCGTAATTTTGAATGAAAATATCCATTGTAATTTTTTCACCAATTTTAATTAAACATCAAGTAATAATATGTTAGAAAAAACTAGAATTTAGATCGTGAATCTGAAATTTTAAAAATAATATATATAAACGTCTTCTACAAGCACATGTATCAGTCTGATGGTTTTATTGTAGTTTTTAACTGCACGTTACAAGGGTATACCGACAGAATAAAGGAATGCAGTTTGTTGGGTCAAGAACATGCTTGAAGTCCGAAGTCACTTTGTTGGGTTCGCGGGTTGCTAGGTTAGGCATGTATTAGTCTGAAGTCAAGAAGCTGTTGCAGGCGAGATGCATTAAATATATTATTTCCTAGGTTTGAGAATGTGAGCCGGTGACATGTTGAAACCTGCGCAATACTTGGCTGAGATGTGGCAAGACCTGGTTGTAGTTGGTCGTTGCAGAATTATTTGTTGCTGGAGATAGTTGAACAACATACACTTCTGTTGAATTATGCATGACGTGTGGTAAAGAAAGATCTGTGCTGTAGCTTGATTGGAGAATTACTGAATGTTACTACAAAGCCTTGCTTACTCTGGCAGTGAATGTAGCTGAAGCATGCACGGAAGGAGTAACAATAGGGTAGAGCTGAAGAGCTGCTGAAATGATACAAAATTCGACTATTTTTGTAGTTATGTACTGGCTTAAGATGTTTGTTTACTTAATAGAAAAGATATGTAATCTTTACTGTATTGCATGTGGATTTTTGTCTGTTGTTTTATGCAACTGTTAAGTTCTAATATAACAGAAATTTCATTAAACTTTTTTATGAAATAAGTTATAGCCATGTAGACATAAATTCGTTCAATGTCAATGATTGTGATCTTTATTGTATCGTTTATTGTATCGTGTATAGATTTTCTATCTATTTCTTTACGTAACTGTTATGGTAACTAAAACTTTCATCATGGTTGATTAGTAGCAAGATTATTAATCAATCTTAGGCTAGATTTTCCTGAAAAGGCTTTGTTGTCCATGCGAGTCTTTCTTTAAGGAAAACTGTAAGTTTTGTTTTCCCATTACTTGGTTGAGATAAACAGTGATGTCGTTAGACCATTACTTTCAGTAACACAGTTAATGTTACCTTAAATAAGCAATGAAAGTTTATAAATTACGAAGTGGATCTATTGCATTGTGGACTTCCAAGCTCTAGTAAAATATTTCCGACATTACCAACTAGAACTTAAACATATCAATTTATAATAAAATAAAATTACCCACTAGAAAAATACTTGACCTACCAGGTATAGCTTAAGGTAGTCTTTTTTTATCAATCAAATAAGCAGTGAATATTCCGACTTGAAATGTAAGATCTCCAAAAACTTTTAGGACACAAAAGAACAGAAGCATTACCTAAACAAAATTGTAGTCTAGAACCATCTTTGTTTATCTCCTCATCACTTGAGAAAACAAATAATTTATCGACCAATCTCAAACAACATAGCAAGGTAGCAGTTTATCTTGACTTATATATTTATACCATCATCAATATAGATTTTCAAGCATGTCAAGCTAGCATCATCATGCTCTTCGAACTAACTTTCAACTGAGTGAAAATTAAGCTTGTTTTTTACGAGTGAACAATGAATAAACACAAAGATAGCATCTTACAGCAGACTGCTTTTAAGAAATAAAACTCTAAACTAATAAGCCACTATTTGACATTGAAATTTTGTGATATTGAAATTTCTCATGTATTTGGCATTTTGCCAAAGATAATGTATGCATAGAAGTATTATGATGTTGAATAACAGAAGACAAATATGGATGAAAATTCACAACTTGAATTTGTTGAAAGGTTTTTCAACAATATGAACATGGTAAAAGTAGTAATATTGTTGAAAATTATCAGTTGCATTCCACCAAAAGGCTATTGAACCTTGATATACATTAATCAACCGATTTTTTTCTTAGAGTATATTGCATTTTGTCAAACATTGAACTGTTAATGTATGTTAACTTTAATACTCTGCTTACTTTAAAAAATGGTCTCAATATTGCGAAAAACACAAAATACTTACGAAGACTTTTACACGTTAGTCAATTTTCGTTAAATCTGGAGCTTCCTACTGCTTTATATGGAAGAAAACTGCTATTTAGTTTATTTTTCGACAAAAATTACAATTCATTTATATCAATTTTATAGATTATTTCTTTTAGTCCTTCAAACAATTCTCATTACGCTCACTAAGTAATATACCCTATTTAAGTAAATAATCTGAATGATATTAACTGATTACTAATTAGATAAAGAACATACTAAGATGCACGGTGGCTATAGCAGCACTAGCAATTCCCACTTGTAAAGAATAAGCAAGAACATGCAGCTATGTTATAAATTGAGAAACAGAAATCAAATACCATCAACTGATCGTCATTGCGATATCCTTGCCGCTGTCTGTATGATGAAGCTCGACGCGACCGCGTGTTGTGTGCCCGCCGGTCACTGCGCTAGTTAGTTTCTACTGCCATTGATGGCGGATTTCACTTGTGGTAACGTAGGATCATGAGTTGAAAGCAATAAAACTTGCGCCGAATTTAAGAACGAGGAGATGAGCTGTGAGAATAAGTATTTGAGAGGAGAAGTTGGAGAGAATTATTTTGAGAACGAGGCGATGAGCTATGAGAATAAGCATTAGATTTTATAAGGAGAAGTTGGAGAGGAACGAGATAAATATCTGAGAGGAGAAAGATACGGCGATATTTGGGTATGTATTTGGGAAAGAAAAATCTGCCTGAAACAAGAAGCGGTAGTCGACTGGAAAATTGAGGAAGAAGCGAAAATTTAGGCATTCAATTTGGAGACGACGGATGCGGGAAGAAGATCACGAGACAGAGGGCACAGTATTTTGTCTTCAGAGAAATTAATTTTCTACAATGACTGTAAGCAAACCTCCCTAACGGTCGGTTTGATAAACGAGATTTTGAAGTTGACGGCAGTTCAGAACACCTGGGAGCAACTTATTTTCTCATGTCAACGTTTAGATAACTCAATCAAAAAACGTTTGAGAGTTGGTTATGACTCAAAAGTTACTTTGGAAAAAAGTAACTTGTAAGTCGTTTTAAAATAAGTAGTCATCAAACAGACCCATAAACTGAAATGCATAATTTGAAAGATGAACCATGCAAGCTTTTAAAGGTTCTGGTGTTTCAACTGATTAAACCTAAGAAACACTTTATCGTTATTTTCTATTTTTTCGATTTAAATTTAAAGAATTTCGACTAATCTTAGAATTTAACCAAATTTCGACTAATCTTAGAATTTAACCAAATATAATTAATATATCGACATCAAAAGAGTTGTTTTTGAACATTTGACAACAAATATTAATTAGAATAATTCGATATAGATCTTTTTGCCGCAAAAGATAATTTTTTCAATTTTTAAGATAAAATAGGCTTTGATTCAGTAATAATTCATAAAATGAACACTAATAATGTAGCATGTCAGTCTAATATTGATAAGGTGGTCCAATAGTCTAATGACAAGGTTATGAAATTATTTGTTAAATTGGTTATATAAAAAAATGAAGAGTGAAACGATGGTTTCTTTTTAAAAAAACCGCGTGGTTCAAAAAGGCTAGTCTAGAAGTTTTCTCAGAGTCCCGAGTTTCGAGCGCGGATTCATACACGCATAAGATTATTTCATTTTTCTTGTCGTAGCGTTCAAAAGTCAAATGTTAACCGTGATCTAACCGTGATTGATTTGGGTCTTTAAAAACATGGATGAGTCCAATAAATACATAAAAGGGTAATTCAAAAAATTGTAGGTAGTCAAAATGGGTAAAAATCATTATTAGAAAGGGTTCCAAAGTTTTGCTTTGCACGATTGGTAAGTAAAATTGTAAACCATCGTATCCGGATTGTGTACAATAACGGTTTTAGATAGAGTGTCTTTAATACTTGTCTCTATTTATCTAAAAATTGGGTGCTTAATTTAATTGTTTTGCATTTTTTTCCACTTTAAAAATAAATAAATAAATCTCCCTCAAGGACAGTGGAGAATAATTTATAAACTTACTTTACTCAGTCAAGTGTACCGGGTAAGCATATAATTGTCTAGAATGCGAATTCAATACTGTTTCATATATATTTTATACAATTTTCATTGAGTAAAATATATAATTACCTGCAATTTTTAAACGTCTGTTACATATATAATTTTGAGAACAATAAAGTAGAAACATAATGGAACCTGACGTTTTCACGTTGGAAAGAATTCAAATTCAGAATTTATTTATAAATAAAATGTATAAACCAATACCCGTGACCACCTAGTTTCTTGGTGTGATACCTAGTTTCTTGGCGATCTTACAATTTTAGGAAACCGTTATCGACTTTCAATCTCTGAAAAATTGATTCCTCTTCGTCTTCAAGTAGATAAATCCTCTTTCTAGTTACAGTAAAATAGGGTCACCTCGATTAGCAACGTCAATCTGTCGCTGTAACGGTGCGAGTTCGTTAAAATTAATTTCACCAATAAATGATCGCTAATTAAATACGCCTTAGTGGCGCCGTAGGTATTATCAGTGTTTTCAAATTGACATCGCATGTGGGTTGGAAACTACCTCCAAAACGCCACAAAAAATTAACCACTCTCCATAGTGACGCTATCTTTAGTTTTTCAATAATTTCTTCTAGCGTCGGATGAGCATAGAGAATTACCTACGCCTTTCTGAAGCCGTGAAAATTAGTGTCTCTTTTAGGACGGGTTCTTCTAAATATTTTTTTTGGCGCCACAATTACATAAGAAATTACTTACGCATTTGTGACGACAGAAGAATTTAACTAATTTCACAAGCAATAAAAGAGTTGCTTTTGACTTATAAGTTACTTTTAAAAGAAGTACCTTGTAAGTAGTTACCAAAGGCCCTTAAACTAAAAGGCATGATTTAAAAGACGAACCATGCAAGTTTAGAGGTTCTGGTGTTTCAACTGATTAAACGGTGAAAAAAAGTTTATTGCTCTTTTTATGATCAAAATATAATTTTTTTTAATTGGTATTAAAATTTAACCAATTATAATTAATATATCGACATTTAAAACTATTGTACAAAATTTTAATTAATTTGCACTAATTCCAAGCTGCAGCGAAATACTAAGGCATAGAAGCAAACAAAAAGAAGAATCTAGCTTGTTGATTAATTATCAACTACCAATTCAATGAAAAATAATCGTTAAACAAAGAAAAACAAAAGAGTAGAGAACACAAAGATTTAACGTGGTTCGGCTAAATTATCTACGTCTATGGATCCAACAACTATTTTTTATTTTATCGAAGAAAGATAGTATAAAAGAGATATTACAAAATTACAGGTACTAAACTGGAGAGGCTAACCTATAATTACAAATTGAATAATCAATTTCTCCAAAGACTTGTTTGCGCTCAAAACTCCTAATTTGATTTGACTACAGAAATTAAAGTTTACCGAAGAAGAAGATAATGGTGGATGCTCTCTCACACACTTATATGAGGTGAACTTCGTTCATTTAAATAGGCTTGAGAATGAAGGATTACTTGGAGATTAAGAAAATTAATTGCCAAATTGTCTTGAAATCTTTCCAAATATCCATGATTTGATTTCTACGTAAATGGATAATGATGATCTTGATTTCCATAATTTAGCTCAACTGATTGAATCTCCATATATAAACTTTTCTATCTCCATATAACAAATATTTGTCTAATTATTTGATTAGCTGATTAATTAGTTTTCTTTTTTCAAAAGCAATCACACATAACTTTCTTCCTTTTCTTTCTGCCATAACATAATTAATTGATAAGACAATTAGCTAAATTCTTTTCTTCTTTGGTAAATATTTGAGTTGCCTAAATTTAACAAAAACAGGTATTTTTGTACATTTGATAACAAATATTAATTAGAATAATACTACATAAATATTTTTACCGTAAAAGATAACGTTTCCAATTTTGAAGATAAAAGAGGTTTGGTTCAATAATAATACATAAAATATAACATGTCATTCAAAATTGATAAGGTGGCCCAATAGTTTGATGATAATGTTATGAAATTATTTGTTATATTGGTTATACAAAAAAAAATGAAGAGTGAAAGATGGTTTCTTTATTAAAATTTGAAAAACCACATGGTTCAAAAAGGTTAGTCTAGAGGTTCTTTCAGAGTATTGAGGTTCGAGCGCGGGCTCATGCACGCGTAAGACTATTTCATTTTTCAAGTCGCAGCGTTCAAAAGTCGAATGTAAACCGTGAGTTTAACAAATACATAAAAGGGTAATTCAAAAAAATTGCTAGGGAGTCAAAATATCGTGTGCTTTTCTACATGTTAGAGACGACATGTAGCATGGATGGACTTCGACAATGATTAATGGCACAAGGAAATATCATAATTAACATGGAAACTGTTTTATTTCTTTAGAAAACAATATCTTTTTACATACTTCAACTCTTTATCAAATTCTTGTTGGATAATAATTTTCTTTACCAAATCCTTTTCAGAAAAACCGCTATCGATCATAAATTACATTTCCAAACATTTCTGCAAACCGTAATTCTATGTTAATATTTAATATAATTATTAAACCTTTCTAGCCTAATAAGTACATATAAAATAGTAAATACTTGGAAAAAATCTCCAAAAATCATAATAAATCAGATCTATCATATTTTTAACATTCAAAAATTTAAGGACCACAAATATTATTTTATTATTTCTAATAATTAAAACCCCAAATAAATCATTTTCTTCACTTAAGAAATTCATAAAAAATCCATACTTGATTAGGAAATTACGAAATTAAAAACTGTAACAACCCAAAATTTAAGCTATAAAAATTAATTAACGAATTAGTTAAATGGTAAAACAAATTTGTGAAATTATCAAAATTGAGCCATGGGAGTTGCACTATTGCGTCCGTGTAATTTTTTTTTATCAATTTCCATATATAGATTGTCAAAATCCGAGCTAAAACGAAGAAGTTACGAAAGAAAGAAGAAATCAAAAAATAGAATATATATATATATATATATATATATATATATATATATATATATATATATAAGGTTCAGGTCGACCCTAAGGTCGACCTTCCCCATAGATGGGTAGACCTATAGGTCGACCTACACAATACCAAGGTCGAACTAGCGGTCGACCCGCCATAGCATTTGGATGAGCTTTCGTCGAGGTGAAGCAGTGACGTGTTTTTCGATTTCTTTTAAATCCTGTGCATTCGTGCTTTATCCGACGGTTCCCAATGAGCCTATAACATGGTTGCATTAGATTTAATATTCAAATCCAACGGTCTGAGATTCACAAGTGACACTATAAATAAGACCATAGGCTTAACTAATTTTCTCATTCAGATTTTCTCATCTGAGTTTATTGCCTGAGGCTGGACGCAAAAAGGAATATTTTTCCAAGGAGAAGATCCTTTTAATTAAAATATTTTACACCCTTGAAGTGGATCCGGGAAGGCCAAGGAAAAGAGCTAAGGACCATAGGTTAGTATTTAAGTAATTATTTTAGATTTTTAAGTAATTTGAAATAATAGGGTTCTCAATAGTTGTAGATTTTCTGCAATATAATTTTGAGACCGCTTTTATATAAGTTGTTTACAGTTAATTTTTGAAGGTTTTTTCAGTCTATTTATTCAGCTATTTTTGTTTAGCTGTTTTATTCATTTATTTATAATTATTTACTGTTATTTATAGTTATTTTTATTTTATTTACATCCGTTTTACGCTAGAATTCAGCCCATAAATTTTAGTTCTTTCTATCCCTTTTTACGCGAATAAAGATAAATTATAAGAAAACAAATTTACAGAAAATTTGATGTTAACAAGAAGAACTATAATAAGAAGAATATAGACCGAAATAAGCAAATTTGACATTTGCAAGCAAGTTTAAAACTCGAAGTTATAATTAAAAAGATAGAATATAAGAGAAATTATAACGTAGGTTATAATTAAGCAGAAATAACATAAAAATGTTTATTTTAAAGACTTGGAATAATTTAATAAGCAAATAGAGCAGAATTAATAGAAGATGTTTATTTTGAAGACTTAGAATAAGTTAATAAGCAAATAGAGCAGAATTAACGCTTATTTTTTTTAAAAATAGAATAAGTTAATAAGAAAATAAAGCAGAATTAACACAAGCGGCGTATTTTAAAAACTTATACTAAGATAATAAGCAAAGATAAAAGCATGACTCGTACCGGCAGTATTCTCTTTCAGTCAGGAACTTATGATCTCACAATAGATTAGGTGGGGCTGGGACATGCTTATGCTAAAGTAATGGTAAATAACAGGTTAATAGATTGAAGCTCAAAGCAGAGGATTTGGGCGGTGAAACTAGATTTTGTTTGTTAGGACATGTACTAGAAGCATTTCCCTTATCAGACAAGGACCGATGGTCTCACAGCAGATAATGTGAGGCTGGTGAGACACCCCACACCCCTTAGTATACCCAAAAAGGACACACTGAAAGATGTGGTGCATTGTAGGTATAATTAAAACTTTATAGAAACTAAGATTCACAAGACAAAATAAATAAAACAGCTGAAACATTTAAAACAATAACTTATTTATAAATCAAACTTCATTAAGTCATAACCAAAATAACTCTCAAAATATCAAATACATAAGTCTTATGAAAAATACCATCTCAGTCACAATATCCGAGTACATAAATAAAACAATCCCTCTCAATAATACCAGTACATCCAAAAGAAAAATGGAACGGAAGAAGAAGAATACATCAAGAATCTCCAAAAATGTCAATCCTGAAAAGCTGAAAGTCTACCGCCCTTACCTTTGTTGGCCTATGGGGGAAAAGGAAAAAATAGAGGAGTGGGTCGACTAAAGTCTGGTGAATGAAAGTAATTACTAGTATTTTTAAGCAAGATAAAGATAGTAGACTTTGCAACAGTTCTAGTTATAAAAGGAAATAAAGGAAAAGATAAAGCTGAAATAAAATACGATAACTGTTTGTTTTGCTTAGATAGTTCGATTGTTTGCACTTGTCTTAGATAGCTGCTTTGATTAGGCCAAAATTCCAATCCTAGTTTAATTAGGCTGAAGTCCTAATTCTGCCCTTTGATCGGCCTTCTATCTCTGTTGTGCCACTATGGGCCAGTCCTATCTTGTGGGTCCCACAGCAAAAGAAACTTGTTGTGCTTGGAACACAATAGCGACTTATCTTCTTGCACCAAGGCCACACGGTCGATTACCGTTGGCTCGCGCTACCTGTTGCTCCCTCTTTGAACCTCTTATTAACCTAAACAATATAAGCGTGCCCATCCTAACCTCCGCGTATTGTGAGACCACCGGTTCCTGACTGAAGGGGAATGTTGCCAAAACGGGTCCTAATAAACAAAATCTAGTTGTGTCCCTTGCCCAAATCCCCTGATTTGAGCTTCTAATTATTGACCACTTATCTATCCGTAACATCATAACCTGTCCTAAGGGAAATGCCGCCGATGCGGGTCCTACTTCTTAATTATTGATCACTTATCTACCCTAAACAGCACAAGTGTGTCCCAAGGGGAATGCTGCCGATACGAGTCCTGCCTCTTTCTTTCCTTATTAATTTAGTGTAAGTTTTAGAATAAGCCTCTTATATTATTTCTGCTCTGTTTGATTATTAACCCGAGTCCTAAAATAAGCCACTTTAGTTATTTCTGATTATAACTCGCGTGTTATAATTTTTCTTATTATCTGAACCCAGGGTCTAAGTTTAAAAATAAGCTTATTTTGTTATTTCTTCTATTTTCACTTTTTAGTTATAATAACATGTTATAACTATGCTTGCAAATATCTTAAATTTGCCTATTTCGGTCTATATCCGATTTATTACAGTTCTTCTTAATTTACATCTAATTTTCTATAAATTCAGTGTTTTTATATTTAGTCCATACTAGCGAATTATTCTCTGTTAATTGTTCCATTCGCGTAAAAAGAGAATTTAAAAAACTAATGTTTACAGAATAAATCCTAACGTAGAATAGATGTAAATAAAATATAAATAATAGTAAATAACTATAAATAACTGTAAATAATTAGGAAAAAGTAAATAATTATAAATAACTGAAATGGAATAGCTAAACGAAAATAGACTAGAAAGCAAGTATAAAATTTATTTAAAAATAAACTGTAAATAATTCATAAAGGTTATTCCAAAACTGTAAAAAAACTACAACTATTGAAAACCCTATTATTTTAATTACTTTAAAATCTAAAATAATTACTTAAACACTCACTTGTGGTCCTTAGCTCTTTTCCTTGGCCTTCTCGGATCCACTTCTAGGGTATAAAATATTTCAATTAAAAAGATCTTCTCCTCAGTAAAATATTCCTTTTAGGATCCAGCCTCATGCAACGAACCCAGATGGAGAAAATATGAATGATAAAAATAGCTAGGCATAGGGTCTTATTTATAGTGCCACTTGTGGATCTTAGACCATTGGATTTGAAGATTAAATCTGGTGCAACCACGTCATATGCTCGCTGGGAACCATCAGATGGAATCACAAATGCACATGATGGAGTAGAAATGAAAAAATGCATGTTCGAATCGAACTGGCTGAAGGTGCGTACAAAAGGCAAGGCGGGTCGACCTACCTGTTGACCCACACATGTTAGGGTCGACCTTAGGGTCGACATTTCCCATTATTGTTATTTTTTTTATCCTTTCTTATTTTCTGAATTCTTCTTTCTTTCGTATCTTCTTCATTCTAGCTCGGATTCTAACAATCTATATATGAAAATTGACCAGAAAATTACCACGAACACATTGGTGCAACTCCCATGGCTCAGTTACGATAATTTCACAAATTTATTTTATTATTTAATTAGTTCGTTAATTAATCATTATAGCTAAAATTTCATGTTGTTAAATTCTCTCCTCTTTAAGGAACTTCGTGCTCGAAATCTCTAAGGATAGTAGAATGAAATAAATGTTTTCATCCAAGTTTTACAACCAACTACTCAACCATCATCCACATCCATTGTCCTTAATTTTTTCTAAAAGTGATTTATGATACATATGTAGTTAGTATAGTGTCAATGACCCTAACAAATGCAAAAGATTAGGCGGTCTACTGATTCAGTCGACCTCCTTTTATGCAATCATGTCCATGCCATGTATCCAAATGAATGCAATTTCCTAATGTTAACTGATAGTTCTATATGCGTGCTGCAATCATCATCCAAATGCAACAATCATGTAATAATCGTTCATTTATAGCAACCATGGAATAAAATAAAAATAAACACACATCCATATACGTATGCTCTAGTGTGCTAGTTTGACCGATCACTAAGAGATAATGGTGCCTAGTGTAAGTAGATGTGTCTATTGGCATCCACTAGCAAACACTTGCAACCACTAGCGTCCATCATACATAACATGTTCTAATAACATGTTTACACCAAATCCTACCATCCATAGGTTAAATCCTAAGATCTACCCTCCCAAAGGATAATAAAGGAAAGAACCTATTCAAAATTAAAGATGGAAAAAGGAAATTTGAAAACTTATTATCAGAGAGATGTGGATAAGTGGTACGTATTCTCTCCTAATCAAATCAATCTTCTCCGAAGTCTCTTTAATCATGTCAGGACCAAGTAACAATCTCTCTGTGGACTCTAACCAACACAAAGGTAACTTGTCGGTCTTCCACAAAGAGTTTCGAAAGGTGTCATTACAATGCTAGTTTGAAATCCCTCATTATACGCGAATTCCACTAAAGGAAGATGTTCCTTCCAAGTCCTTCCAAAATAAAGAATACACATACTCAACCACATGCGTCTTACTATCTTATTAACATCACCTTACTATTCTTCTATAGTCCACACACACGAAGCACCAATCCTAAGTTCTCACTAGTGTCCTTTACAATTTACGGAAACTTCTACCATTACTTCTAGAAGTAATCACTGCTATCTTCTACATAACCTTACACTTTTTCGGTTACACCCAGAAAATGATTCCTATCTACTCTGGTTTGATATTTATCATTTCATTTTTTAAGTAAAGCTTATAAATTTTTGGAACATTGAATCCCAAAATTTTTGCCTTTAAAAGTGCTATTATCAAATTTCTGTTAAATTCAAAGGTACTTGGTTACTTAAGATTTTATCTTTCTAGACTTGCATCCTTACAGCTTTTTGAATCTACATTATTCCCCAAACCTAGAGGGGAAAACTTCAAAACTTATTCTTTTTCTTTTAAAGATTTTTAGAAATTTCCATAATTTGGACTCTTAAATTCAATTGTTATCGAGTTTTTCGCTCTAAAAAAACTTATTTACTTTTTCACCAAATCATTTTTCTTTAATATACCTTTAAAATGTCTTCGCATGTTTTCAAAACATTTTCCTTTCATATATTTTCAATTTTGCAAAAACTAGAGTAGATAAGAACAATTATTTTTATTAAAAACCTCTTATCTTTCTAATTACCTAACATTGGAGGAGTTTTTAACTTACTACAAATTGGGACTTTGTGCATAATCAATTGAAAAACAAATGAAATTTCCATTGCTTAGCCTTTTCTACCAAGGCTCTCTATACTATCTCTCCTAACTAACATTCTTTCTAATTATTACACTTCTTATTATACCTAATGGTTTTATACCCTAATATATTGGAACAACTTTCGTTTATAAGAAATTATTAACGCTAAAACCTTCTATGAAATCTTTCAGAAGAGGACTTCATGTTTAAGTGAAATTACAAGAAACTTATTCTATATTTTTTGAAGCAGACTATACAAAATATTGTTCTTTCCATATTTTGTACCCCTCCATCACGTATTCCTTATAGCTTGTACAAAACATCTTTATTTGTGATTTGGTTTCACAGAAAGTTATATCATTATTCATTTCATTCCAATAGATTAAAGTATGTTTAATCTATATAGACAATTTCTACGAAGTTTATTAATTTTCTAATATTTAACTTACACTTTTCTTTTTAGAAACACTCATTTTCAAACTGTTTTAATATATCTATAGCTATAAAATATTTCCTCATACTTATTTAAATAATAAGTGCACATAGAAACCACTTTTTTTCCTATACTTAGAAATTAACTTCAAAATACATTTTTATTTGGGTCAAAACAGATGTTGCGTAAAACAATGTTACTATAACCCAAAAATACTAGTGTATGGGTCTAATTAAAATAAATACTAATAAATCTCGTATACTATGCAAAAACATTTCCACTGGGAGTCACCTACTATAACAATAGTGTTATAGTCTATGCCCCCTTTTATTTTCCATAAAAACATCTATCACAACAATAAATGTTGCAACTTATGATTTCGATACTTAATACACTTTAGGTTTTATATTTAAAATCTTTGTTTACCTCCAAAGAAACTAGCGAGCTTTATATATATGCCCTATAATCCTTCAAAACGAATTTCATTTTTAACATAATTTAAATCACATAAAAATCAATTTAATTTCGTACCATTTTTTTCAAATACCCAGTATTTACTTTCTCAAAAATATTAACAATTATATTTTTCATCTTTACAATCCTAACAATTTCATTTCATTAGGTCAGATATAAAGTAGATTTTCTTCTTACTACCCTAGGAGTGCCCTTCCTAAATCTTGAAAATCTCATTTCCTTACTAAAGTCTTTTATTCCTATTCTAAGACACTACCTTTAAATTTACTTATCCGAAACAATTATAATTTTTGCAATTATCTACACATGGGCTTTTTTTTCAACCGAATCTATTGTACATCTCCAATCTTTGCCTACCCCTCCTTGGATTTCCACAATTAGAACCTAAATGTATGAAACCGTTTCTCAAACTCTTATAATGTGTTGACCTTCCCCATGCCCCAAGAACACACTTCCTTTAGCAAAAAGTGGCATTTTAAGAATTTTGCCTTCCACTGATGAATGCGAAGCGTACAAAGAACCTCCTTTAGATGAATAACATGCTCTTTCGTACTCTTGGAAAACACCAAAATGTCATCCACGAACTCTGCTACGAACTTATTTAGGACATCTCGGAAAAAACACGGCTAATCAAATCTACAAAATATGCTTGGGCATTGGTTTTAGCCCAAATGGCACAACCAATCACTCAAAGAATCTGTCGGGTGTCCTAAATGCTGCCTTATCGATGCTATCATCAACGAATCCAAGATGGTGAAATCCAGTAGCTAAATCAAGCTAAGAAAATACTGAAGAGCCAACCAACTGATCGAAAAGATCATCTATCCTAGGAAGTGGATAACGGTTCTTCTTCATGAACTTATTCAACTCTCTATAGTCTACGCCAAGTCGAAGGGAACCATCCACCTTTGTAGAGAAGACGACTGGCGCTCCCCACTCAGGTATACTCCCTCTGATGAAGCCTTTCTCCAATAGCTCATGAATCTTCTTTCTTAACTCCTTTCTCTCCCTTGATGTCATGTGCCTCATGGGTAATGCCACTAGCTTAGCATTGTCATTCAAATAGATTTTGAAGTCGATCTCTCTGTTAGGGGGGATCTGTCTCTTAGGGGGTAGTCCCCTAACCTCCTTAAAGACGTCTAGGAAATCTCTGACGATTAAAACTGAATCTAACTCTGCTGATGATGAATCGAGAGAATAAAGGAAGCTTAACATGACTGACCCCTGTGGGTCGCAAGAAACCTCGAGAGTCCTACCGCTGCAAGTCTCTAGTCTAACGGCTCTCCTCTCGTGGTCTAATAAGCATCATAAGTGGATAGCCATGTTGAATATGCGAGTACATGATTTTTATTTTATGATAATAAACATATATATATATATATATATTCATTTAAATGTATTTATTAATGTACTATTTTATTTTTCACATAATTAAATAAATATTTGCGGAACAAAATAAATAACACAGTATTTAAATTCAAACAGATACTTTATTCAAACAATTATTTATTACAATTTTGAATAGTATAAATTTGAACTCTCACTATATATATATATATATATATATATATATATATATGCAATTTCAATTACAATACAAATTTGGTAACATCACAATTACATAATTGTCCTCACTACATATCGCTCATTCACTCGTATTTAATTTTAACTTCATTCTATATTGAATCCAGCATCTGAGCAATCTGCAAAAATAATACTGATGCGGTAAAATTGAAAAGAATTTTTTTTGCAATGTAAAATAAAATGGATTTTGAAAATACTATTTGCCTTAGTTATTTGAGTTGTTTGTCATCATTTAAATTTGAATTTATCAAGCACAAACAACTTTCGACATGCACAGCATGTCACTGTACATGCTACAAGGCCGTGCACACCGATATACACTTGATAAAGTTACAGGGACAGGTAAGCACAAGGTCAAACCCAAATCAAAAGTCGGGTTCAACTCAAGTGCAATAAAAATAAAGTCACAACACGAGAACAGGGTCAAACCCGAGCTGCAAGCTGGATTCAACACAGGTGCAAATCCAAATGAAAATGGTCAAGATACATAAATCAAGCCTCGACCAAAATGGCAACAACATCATAATTAAAACTACAGTTCAAATCAAGTGAAGTCACAATGAAACTGCACTGACCAACCTATGAAATCAAGTCAACTACAAGTCTAGAGTTCAAGTGAAATAATAAATGACATAGGTACAAGATGAAATCATATACATACATGCATAAATGTTTGTACACAAGTGGATGAATACATATGCAAATGCCACTATGATATTCGACGAACCAATAAGAGATATTAATCAAATACTCCAGACCAGACCAACATTAAGTACTCACCAGAATGCATCAAGAAACCAAGATCATTCAACTTGAAAATATGATCTGTCTCAAGCAATAACAGGTACAACATGCATGCATACAGTGCACAGTATAGAATACATCCTACAAAGGAATGGTTCAAATGGCCAAACTTACAAATGCTTAACAGTCGGGAACAACTCAAACTCAATGTAAAGAAGTGAATCAAGTCCAGCTACCAACTCGACCAAGACCAGACTGCAATATCAAAATAATGGCACCAGAGAGCACGCACAAGTGACTCGAAGCAATGAATCAAGTGCAGTCACAAATATACAAAACTCAAGTGCATATGAACCCAAACAACCAGACTTGTATGTCGAACAAATACCAAAGATCGTACTACACCAGTGATAACTCAAGTTGTTATGCAGACAACACAATTACATGATTGAATACAATGAACAAGACCTGGCAGCGATGATGAACCAACAAAATATCCAATCAAGCTACAGATTAGAAGCAAATGCAGCCTCAACATTAAGCATGAGTGCAATACATTGGTCAGAGCAACCTAGACTCTAAACTGCGACATGCATTTATGTACATGAATTATGTCCAATAAAAATACAACTTCAAATAATCATATTACAAGCGAACAGCAGGTGATACGAGACCGAACCAGATGAATGGAAATTACAAGTGACAGGATAAATATAGTATCAAGTCGAACATATACATATACGATACAGTGATGCAGTGATCAGACAGCTCAAAATCACGTCAAGTAACAGTGCAACAGAGTCAAGTTTCTTTATTCACGTAGTCCATAAGGTCAAAGTCAAAAAGAAAGGCAAGTAAAAATCGAACAAGTTCAGTCTAACACAAATGACCAAAGTCGAGCACAAAGAATCAAAATCAACATCGTCAAAGATTTCAATTACGAAGGCCGAAGTCAGAGCCTTGGAAATCAAAGAATCGGTAAATTCACAAAACTGTGATAACCAAGGCAAAAATATATGAATTGAAGAAGTCAGATATCATCTCAAACATTCAATCAAAATCATTCGGCCGAATAAAGAAATTGACGAATTCAAACAAATATATATGAATGAAAATCAAGGGTTTTGAATCCTCTATAAAAACCCTAAACATCATCGGCAAAGATAGCATTCGAGTTAAAAGCCAAACGGAGAACAATAAATCAACAAATCGAATCTAGTTCGAATCAAGGCAAAACAACAGTGCATTTAAACGATACAATTGACATACCAGATTCATTGATTCGAACTCAATACTGGAAGCAGCCGTGAATGAGCACTAAAAGAAGACAGCATTGATCGACAAAGGAAGCACATCACTCATCAATCGATCGAGCAATTGAAGATGGCAGCTTCAATATTTTTCAAGGCCCTAATTTCGAGCAAAGGAACAAGGCCGACGTTTTACAAAGCAAAGGAACACGGCCGAACGAATAAAAGGAAAAGGGAGAGTGTCTCATAATAGTTAGGCCGGCCTTGTTTTTTTAAAAGCTTTATTATGATTGAAAAATAAAAATAGAGTTTTGATTTTAATTTGTGTTTAATTTGTATTCTTCTTTTTTAAACAATTGTAATTTCTAGTCGTGTGACTAGGGGACAAACTACGTGGCGTAGTTTGAGAATTCACAAATCAGTGGCTGAGTTGTGGTAGGATTTTGAACGTAGAGTTATGGCTAGTCGATAGCGGGTGTTGCGAGTTTACGTGTGTAAGCGTCTGATTGCTTGATTTATAGTTGAAACCTTGGGGGCAGCACGTAGGCAGGGTTTTGCTAAAGCTGGGTAAATTCTGTGTCGTTCTATTTCTGCATTTATTATTCTGCTATTATCTGTGTTGTTATTATTCTGATATATCTGCATTGAAATAATTTTATAAAAACTTCCACGATAAATTTTTATAATTGATAGCATCACCCTATTCACCTCCCTCTAGGGTGAAATCGATCCCATAAGTGGTACCAAAGCTAGGTACAAAAGCTATTTTTGTTTTTAAAAAATTGATTTTTTTTCAAAAACTAAATTTTGTTTTAAAAATTTGAATTTTTAAAATGGCTTATTTTAATACTGCTTTTGCTGAGGGTCAGTCTATAGTTAGACCACCAATGTTCAATGGTGAATATGCTTACTGGAAAAATAGAATGGAAATTTTTCTGAAAACCATTGATGCTTGGAATATAGTTGAGACAGGTTATAGAACACCCACTATAGTTGTAAATAATCAAGAAATTGAAAAATCATTAGATCAATGGATAGATCTAGAATATAAGTTACAAAATGCTAATGCCAAAGCTATGAATTCGACTATTTGTTCATTAGATCAATTTGAATTTAATCGTGTCTTACATTGTCTAACTGTGTAGGAAATATGGCATGCACTAGATGTAACTCACGAAGGAACATCTCATGTCAAGGAATCTCGCCTTGCTATGCTAAGTAGCGAATACGAGAATTTTACAATGGCCAAGGAGAAAATGTTAAAGAGATGTATGGACGACTTTCCAACATCATATACAAATTAAAAGCTATCGGAAAATCATACACGGAATTGGAAATAGTCCAAAAAATCCTCAGAGTCCTTCCACGAAGTTTTGAAGCAAAAGTGACTGCCATTCAAGAATTGAAAGATTTAAAACAAATCAAAGTTAAAGAAGTCATCGGAAATCTCACCACTTATGAGCTAGAAATGAAATTCAAGGAAGAGCGTGAAGGAGGAGATACTCGAAAGAAATCAATAGCTCTCAAAGGAACAACTGAAAGTGATGACGATGACGATGACGATGGAGCAGCAGAGCTGAAAATGGTAATAAAGAGATTCAAAAAGTGGAACTGCAAATACGGAAATCCAACACTAAATCCAAATTTAAAAAGCAGAATAATCAAAGTTCTAGAAAACCCAAAATAACAAGAAATCATTTGTCATAAGTGCAACCAACGCGGACATATCAAGCCCAATTGTCCTTAAAATAGACACGACTTAGAAAAGAAATCAAAAAGGAGAAATTTAGCAGCTACGTGTAATACAAGTGATGAAGATAATAAAAGTACTAGTAGTGAGAGTGAGAAAGTAGATATGGCTTTTAAGGTAATATAACTAATAGCGACGATGACGAGCCAAGCGAGGTATCAAAACTCACTCACTCAGAATTACTTATATATTTCCACGAAGTAAATGACTGTTTTGAATGACTTAGGGAGAAGTATACCAAACTTGAATCACAAAAAGATACTTTGATAAATTTATATAAACAACTTGACCAATTAGTCAAAAACTATCAAAGTAGGATCCCTAAGTGTGATAAGTGTCCAACATTCGAATAAGAGATTAAAAAATCAGAAATTAAAATTAATTCGCTTGAAAATGAAATTCTAATTTTAAAAGAGAGTGAAAATACAAGAAGAGAAAATTCTATTAAAAAGTGCACACAAATATTGAACGAAAATGAATCTTTCGAAACACAGGTCCAACAACTGTCAATGACTTTAGGAAAAATTTCCAAAAGTGAAAGATCATTGAATATGCTAGTAGGGAAACAAACTGTTAATACAGTTAGACAAAGGCTTGGGTATAATAAATCTGAAAATGTTAGAATGAAATTAATCAAGGCAATTCAATGTGCACAATTTGTAGAAAATTTGGACACAATCAAAACAATTGCTAGTATTGACCCAAACACGTGAAAACTATACCAATTTAGGTTCCAAAAGGCACAAATATAAAATCCCTCAAAGTTAAACAAATTTGGGTGCCGAAAGGACCATATGTAAATAGTTTTGGGTCTTCACAAACATATTTTTCAAAATATTTTGCCACTAACAACCATGAACCTATAAAAACAAATAGTTCACAAAAATCTTTCATCATGTAGGTATAGTGGCAGGCAAACGAACAACAACTGTGTTACTTGGATTCTGGCTGTTCCAAGAACACAATGGGCGACAAAGCAAAGGTTCCTTAGCCTAGTATAAAGGTGACAGAATCACAATGGACAACAAAGAAAAACAAAAATATCATAAAGGTAAAAGAGGTAATGGTATATTCATCTTGAGCAATATATTAATGTGATAATCTGCACCGTATCTGATTTGAATTAATTCAGCCAATAATGTGATGATGAAATGAATGATCATTTTGATTTTGACTTATTCAAAATTGTTGGCCAATTATATTCTTATACCAAGAACACTACAAAAATCTCTAGAATCTTTGTACTACTTCATATATAAGTTTGGATTAATGATAGTGTTTAATGATAATACATTTGGTTATTTTACGGCTGACTCTATATTCACAGTTTTTGATTATTTACACGGCTTCAATTCAAATTCAAAAGAACTTCATTTAAAAGTTGTTAAAAATGATTCTAAGGAATTTGTTGCACACTTCACGATTTGGTTTATAACATTCAATTGATGATAATCTAGAGTGAAAGAGAAATTTAGATGTAGATTACACTGGTAATCTGGTTATAAAAAAACTACTAGTGGAATGTGATTTATGTTGAGACATTTAGTAACTGCATCGTCTTTCAAAGAAAATATCTGCATATTTTTCATTTTAAATAATTTCAAATAACAAAAATTTTTCTTATAAAATCCCTTCTAGGAAATCATTTTTGACCTTGTTTTCAGATTGGCCATTTTTAGAAAAATTGATTTTGTAATTTTTTTTGAATTTGATTTTAAATGACTACATTGACTAATCTGACTCCCTACTAATTATCGAAAAGATAAATAGTGATTGAAAAAGTGATAAGTGTTGATATTAATCATATATTATAACTTAAGATAGTATAATTAGTAAATTTCTTTATAAATTTAAACAAGAGTTATAAACACTTTTTGTTGGTAAAAATTCCATTGTCGTTTCTATTTCTATCATTTTATATCGACCATCACTCATCATAATCAAATATAATATATCAACATGTGGCAATTTAAACAGGAATCATTCATTTTTCATTTTATATATTTTTTAAATAAATAATAATAATAACAATAATAATAAATAATAATAATATCCAAAGTATTCACTCTCATTTAAAAGTCCTCCGGTTATGCATGGGCGAACTACTTGGAATTTTTGTTTATGTGCTTCCATGCTCATTTAAAAGTCCTCGCGGTTATGCATGTATGGAACGCATATCAAAATTGATTTATTAAATAAACAAGTTGATTCTAATCCCATTTAAAAGTCCTCACGGTTATGCGTGGTTAGAAGATACTTGAATTCATTTTTTAAAATAAAGTTGGAATACTACTAATCTCATTTAAAAGTCCTAACGGTTATGCATGGTTGGTAGATATTCAAATTCCTGATATAAATATACCACAAATAGACACAACTATACAGTTTTATATGGTGACATCATTCCCACCATTCTAAAAGTGGAATATGCACCTAACAGAGTATTTGTGATTTTTGTTTGATTTTTTATTGAAATTTAATATTTATATTCGATTGAGTTTTAATGTTGTATTAATGTCTATCACTTTATCTCTATTTTTCTACACTATTACTCTTTTGCTGATAACAAAAGGGGGAGAGAAAAGTTAAGATTTTGACAAATAAAGGTCAAATATTTTATATTTTCATCTAGGCTCATTTGCATATTTTTAATTACATGCATATATAAAGGGGGAGCTTTGTGTAGAGAGGAAGCATTCAAATAAGGGGAGCAAATTGAATGTTCAAATACATTTAAGAAATTCAAAATCTTAAATATGTGTTTGTTATCATCAAAAGGGGGAGATTGTTGAATATGCAAGTATATGATTTTTGTTTGATGATAATAAACATATATATATGTGTATATATATATATATTCATTTAAATGTATTTGTTAATGTACTATTTTATTTTTCACATAATTAAATAAATATATGCCGAATAAAATAAATAACACAGTATTTAAATTCAAACAGATATTTTATTCAAACAAATATTTATTACAATTTTGAATAGTACAAATTTGAACTCTCACTATATATATACAATTTCAATTACAATACAAATTTGATTACATCACAATTTACATAATTGTCCTCACTACATATCGCTCATTCACTCGTATTTAATCTTTAACTTCATTCTAGATTGAATCCAGCATCTGAGCAATCTGCAAAAATAAGTACTGAAGCAGTAAAATTGAAAAGAAAATATTTTTGCAGTGTAAAATAAAATGGATTTTGAAAATAATATTTGCCTTAGTTATTTAGGTTGTTCGTCATCCTTTAAATTTGAATTCATCAAACACGAACAATTTGTGACATGCACAGTGTATCACTGTACATGCCACAAGGCCGTGCACACCGATATACACTTGATAAAGTTACAGGGACAGGTGAGCACAAGGTTAAACCCAAATCAAAAGTTGGGTTCAACTCAAGTGCAATAAAAATAAAGTCACAACACGAGTACAAGGTCAAACCCGAGCTGCAAGCTGGATTCAACACAGGTGCAAATCCAAATGAAAATGGTCAAGTTACATAAATCAAGCCTCGACCAAAATGGCAACAACATCATAATTCAAACTACAGTTCAAATCAAGTGAAGTCACAATGAAACTGCACTGACCAACCTATGAAATCAAGTCAACTACAAGTCTAGAGTTCATGACATAGGTACAAGATGAAATCATATACATACATGCATAAATGTTTGTACACAATTGGATGAATACATATGCAAATGCCACTATGATATTCGACGAACCAATAAGAGATATTAATCAAATACTCCAGACCAGACCAACATTAAGTACACACCAGAATGCATCAAGAAACCAAGAACATTCAACTTGAAAATATGATCTGTCTCAAGCAATAGCAGGTACAACATGCATGCATACAGTGCACAGTATAGAATACATGCTACAAAGGAATGGTTCAAATGGCCAAACTTACAAATGCTTAATAGTCGGGAACAACTCAAACTCAATGTAAAGAAGTGAATCAAGTCCAGCTACCAACTCGACCAAGACCAGACTGCAATATCAAAATAATGGCACCAGAGAGCACGCACAAGTGACTCGAAGCAATGAATCAAGTGCAGTCACAAATATACAAACTCAAGTCCATATGAACCCAAACAAACACACTTGTATATCGAACAGATACCAAAGATCGTATTGCACCAGTAATAACTCAAGTTGATATGCAGACAAAACAAGTACATGATTGAATACAATGAACAAGACCTGGCAGCGATGATGAACCGATAAAATATCCAATCAAGCTACAGACTAGAAGCAAATGTATCCTCAACATTAAGCATGAGTGCAATACATTGGTCAGAGCAACCCAGACTCTAAACTGCGACATGCATTTATGTACATGAATTATGTCTAGTCAAAACACAACTTCAAATAATCACAGTACGAGTAAACAACAGGTGGTACGAGACCGAACCAGATGAATGGAAACTACAAGTTGCAGGATGAACAGAGTATAAAGTCGAGCATACACACATACGATACAGTGATGCTGCGATCAGACTGCTCAAAATCACGTTAGGTAACAATGCAACAGAGTCAAGTTTTTTTTATTCAGACAGTGTATAAGGCCGAAGTCAAAAAGAAAGGCAAGTAAAAATCGAACAAGTTCAGTCTAACACAAATGACCAAAGTCGAGAACAAAGAATCAAAATCAACACCGTCAAATAATTCAACCAGAAGGCCGAAGTCAGAGCCTTGGAAATCAAGGAATCAGCAAATTCACAAAACCGTGATAACCAAGGCAAAAATATACGAATTGAAGAAGTCAGATATCATCTCAAACATTCAATCAAAATCATACGGCCGAACAAAGAAATTGAGGAACTCAAACAAATATATACAAACGAAAACCAAGGGTTTTGAACCCTCTATAAAAACCCTAAACATCATCGGCAAAGATAACATTCGAGTTAAAAGCCAAATAGAGAACAATAAATCAAAAAATCGAATCGAGTTCAAATCATGGCAAAACAACAGTGCATTTAAACGATACAATTCACATACCAGATTCGTTGATTCGAACTCAATACTAGAAGCAGCCGTGAATGAGCGCTAAAAGAAGAGAGCATCGATCGACAAAGGAAGCACGTCAATCATCATTCGATTGAGCAACTGAAGACGGCAGCTTCAATATTTCTCACAGCCCTAATTTCGAGCAAAGAGGAACGAGCAAAGGAACAAGCCAACGTTTTACAGAGCAAAGGAACACGACCGAACGAATAAAAGAAAAGGGACAGTGTCTCATAATAGTTGGGACGGCCTTGTTTTTTTAAAAGGCTTTATTATAATTGAAAAAGAAAAATAGGGTTTTGATTTTAATTTGTGTTTAATTTGTATTCTTCTTTTTTAAACAATCGTAATTTCCGGTCGTGTGACTAGGGGACAAACTACATGGCGTAGTTTGAAAATTCGCAACTCAATAGCTGAGTTGTGGTAGAGTTTTGAGCGTAGAGTTAAGGATAGTCGATAGCGGGTGTCGTGAGTTTACATATGAAAGCGTCTGACTGCTTAATTTCTAGTAGAAACCTTGGGTGCAGCACGTAGGCAGGGTTTTGCCAAAGTTGGGTAAATTCTGTGTCGATATATTTTTACATTTATTATTTTGCTATTATCTGTTCTGTTATTATTTTGGTATATCTGCATTGAAATAATTTTATACAAACTTCCGCGATAAATATTTATAATTGATAGCATCACCATATTCACCCCCACTCTAGGGTGAAATCGATCCTACAAGCCAATCCATTTCCAAAATCATCCCATACCCTGAAAATCCCAAAATGTAGATGTCACAGTCAAACTCTACGTCTGGTATAAAAATTTTCATACCCCTTCAAATCATAGATAAATGTGTCAATCCTCCAATGGGGTTTGAAACAACTATAGGGTCTACCACTAAAGAGATAACTAAGTGCAAAAAATCGACTAGAAATGAAGGAGTGTGAGGCTCCAGAATCAAAAACAGTATGAATAGGAAAATCCAAAATAGAAATCAAACCTACTATAGAGACTTTCCTACCTCTATCAGGTCCACTACTAGGTCCTGCATCCAAAGCATGTACTTGGGCTATAGGTGCGTTTGCTCTCTGCCCCTTCTCCGAGGATAAGCTCTACTAAAGTGACCAGGCTGTCCATAACTATAACACCTTCCCTTCATTACCTTATTCTTATAGTCCCTTGCGCAATGGCCAACCAGTCCATGGCTATTGCATTTTCCGCTTTTCTTGATCCGCTTTTGAGGTCCTCCTTTCTCTTGTCCTTTTCCTTCTTACTCTTCCACCATGTCTTCTTAGAGCTTCTTGACTTAGGAACCTCTTTAAGCTCTACCTTCAGCTAGCAAGTTGTAGGCCGAACTCTCTATCGGTCCTCCAATCCCAACAGTCCAAACATCCACTCCGTGTCCTTTAACCTAACTCGTGCCTCTTCGAAATCCTCTGTGCCAGAAAACGTTCTGCCTCCTAGACTAACGAAGTCCTTGCATAGCTTAGAAAATATGGTTGCTATAGGTGGATTAAAGGGATCTCCGTCTACAGGTGCAATATTGGGTGCTTGCCCTCGCGCCTCTGGTATCGTAGCTCTATGGAACCAGTCGGTCATACGATGCAAAGAAAAGAGAATTTAGGCTCGAAGAAATCAAAAGAAGGTTAAACTGGACTTTAAGAGGATTTTTATAAAAACTCGTTTATACCTGAAAACCATTTCTATAATAGGAGTTTCATTTGAAAATACTTCTATTTTGAAGACATGCTACTTTTAAAAATAAGTTACTTCTGGAAAAATGCTTTATTTTTAAAATAAGTTTTCAGGAATCCTATACCTTAAGCTCCGGTACCAAGTGAAACACCCCACACCCCTTAGTATACCCAAAAAGAGCACACTAAAAGATGTGGTGAGTTGTAGGTATAGCTAAAATTTTACAAAAACTAAGATTCAAAAGACAAAATAAATAAAACAACGAAAACATTTAAAATAATAACTTATTTGTAAATCAAACTTCATAAAATAAGTCATAACAAAAATAAGTCTTAAAATACCAAATACATATGTCTTATGAAAAACATCATCTCAGTCACAATATCAGAGTACATAAATAAAACCATCCCTCTCAACTATACCAGTACATCCAAAAGAAAACTAGAACAGAAGAAGAAGAATACATGAAGAATCTCTAAGAATGTCACTCCTAGAAAGCTGAAAGTCAACTACCCTTGCCTTTGTAGGCCTATGGGGGAAAAGCGGAAAATAGAAGAGTGGGTCAGACTAAAAGTCTGGTGAATGAAAGTAATTACTAGTATTTTTAAGCAAGATAAAGATAATAGACTTTGTAACAGTTCTAGTTATAAAAGAAAATAAAGGAAAAGATAAAATTGGAATAAAATACGGTTTAACTGTTTTCTTTGCGTAGATAGTTCAATTGTTTCGATTGTTCGCACTTGTCTTAGATAGATACTCAATCCTAGTTTAATTAGGCCGAATTTCTAATTCACCATACGATCAGTCTTCTGTCTCTGTTGTGCCACTGTGTGCTAGTCCCATCCTGTGGATCCCACAACAGAAGACACATGTTTAGCGTTTGGAACTCAATAACGATTTATCTCCTTGCACCGAAGCTGCGCGCTCGACCGCCATTAGGATCGTACTACCTATTGCCCCCATCTTTGGACCTCTTATTTATCCTAAACAGCATGAGCATGCTCAGCCTCACCTCCGCGTGTTGTGAGACCACCAGTTCCTGATTGAAGGGGAATGCTGCTTATATGGGTCCTAACAAACAAAATCTAGTTGCTCTCCTTGCCCAAATCTCCTAATTTGAGCTTCTAATTATTGACCACTTTTCTACCCTAAATAGCATAAGTGTGTCCAAAGGGGAATGTTGCCTGTACGAGTCCTCCTTTTTAACTATTGATCACTTATCTGCCCTAAACAGCATAAGTGTGTCCCAAGGGGATTGCTGACGGTACGAGTCCTATTTCTTTCTTTGCTTATTGACTTAGTGTAAGTTTTAGAATAAGCCTCTTCTATTATTTTTTCTCTATTTGCTTATTAACCTGTCTTAAAATAAGTCTCTTCTGTTATCTCCGATTATATCCTAGGTGTTATAATTTTGCATATTAACTTTACCCAAGATCTAAGTTTAAAAATAAATTTCTTTTGCTATTTCTTCTATTTTCTCTTTTTAGTTATAATTACATGCTATAAGTATGCTTGTAAATATCTTAAATTTGCCAACTTTAGTCTATATCCAATTTATTACCGTTCTTCTTATTTTACATCTAATTTTCTGCAAATTCGGCGTTCTTATATTTTAGTCCATATTAGAAAATTATTCCATTCGTGTGAAAACGGAATTAAAAAGAACTAACGTTTACAGAATAAATCCCAACGTAGAATAGATGTAAATAAAATATAAATAATAGTAAATAACTGTAATACTGTAAATAATTGGGAAAACTATAATTAACAGTAAACAAATATCTAAAATAGAATAGCTAAAAGAAAATATACTGGAAAGCAAGTCTTAAATTTACTTAAAAATAAACTGTAAATAAACTTGCGTAAAGGTTATCCTAAAATTGTAGAAAAAATACAACTATTAGAAACCCTATTACTTTAAATTACTTAAACACTCACCTATGGTCCTTAGCTCTTTTCCTTGGCCTTCTCGGATCCACTTCTATGGTATAAGATATTTTAGTTAAATTTTCCTTGGAAAAATATTCCTTTTAAGGTCCAGCCTCAGGTAATGAACCTAGATGGGGAAAATCTGAATGAGAAAAATAGCTAGGTCTAGGGTCTTTTCTATAGTGTCATTGGTGGATCTTAGGCCATTGATTTGAAGATTAAATTTGGTACAACCACGTCATATGCTCGCTTCGAACCGTCGGATGGAAGCACGAATGCATAGGATGGAGTAGAAATGGAAAAACGACGTGTTCGAATCGAACTAGGTGAAGATATGTACAAAAGGCAAGGCGGGTCGACCTACTTGTCGACTCACACATGCTAGGGTTGACTTATAGGTCGACCTAGCCATGGTGAGGGTCGACCTTGGCCATTAATATTTTTTCTTCTTTTCTTATTTTCTGAATTTTTCTTTCTTTCGTATCTTCTTCATTCTATCTCGAATTTTGACAAACTATATATGAAAATTGACCAAAAAATTAATGCGGACACAATGGTATAACTCCCGTAGCTCAATCTTGAAAATTTTACAAAGTTATTTTATTACTTAATTAATTCGTTAATTAATTATTATAGCTTAAATTTTGGGTTGTTACAGCTGGAGACGCTTATGCTGAAGTAATGGTAAATAAGAGGTCAAAAGGGTAGAGCAACAGATAGTGCGAGCCGAAGGTGGTTGAGCATGCAACCTCGGTGCAGGGATATAAGTTTCCATTGAGTTCCAATAGGAGGTCAAAAGGTGGAGCAACAGATAATGGGAGTCGTGGGTGGCCAAGCGTGCGGCCTCGGTGCAGGGATATAAGTCGCTATTGAGTTCCAAAGCGCTAAACATGCACCATTTTGCTGTGGAACCTATAGGATGGGACTGGCTCATAGTGCCACAACAGAGATAGAACACCAATCAAAGGGTGGAAATAGGACTTCAGTCTAATTACAGTAGGATTAGAATTTCAGCCTAATCAAAGCAGCAATCTAAGACAAGTGTAAACAATCGTAACAACCAAAGCAAACAGTTAAATGATATGTTATTTCATCTTTATCTTTTCTTTTATTCTCTTTGATACTAAAACTGTTGCCAAGTCTATTATCTTTATCTTGCTTAAAAATACTAGTAATTATTTCCACTCACTAGACTTTTTGTCTGACCCACTCCTCTATTTTCCCCGTTTTCTCCGCCACAGGCCATCGGAGGCAGGGACAGTAGATTTTGGATTTTGTTGGAGATTCAAATGTTGATTTTTTCATCATGTATTCTACCCCCTTTCAGTTTTTATTTCATTTGGACTTCACCAACTGGTACTCTTGAGAGGGATGGTTTTATTTATATACTTTGATATTATGACTGAGATGGTATTTTCATGAGACATATGTATTTGGTATTTTGAGACATATTTTGGTTATGAAGTTTTAATTTTTAATGAGTTACTATTTTCGCTATTTTATTTATTTTTCTTGTAAATCTTAGTCTCTGTAAAGTTTTACCTACACCTACAATTCACCATATCTTTTAGTATTCCCTTTTGAGTATACTAAGGGTTATGGGGTGTTTCGCCTGGTTTCAAAGCCTAAGGTTACGGGATTTATAAAAACTTTTTTCATAAATAAAGCATTTTTCCAGAAGTAACTTATTTTTAAAAGTAGCATGCCTTCAAACTAGAAGTACTTTCAGAAAGAAACTCTTATTACAGAAATGTTTTTTAAGTATAAATGATTTTTTTTTAAATCCCCTTAAAGTACAATTTAACCTTCTTTTGTTTCCTTCAAGCCTAAATTCTCTTTTCTTTGCATAGTTTGGCTGGCTGGTTCCGTAGTGCTACAGTACAAGAGAGGCGAGGGTAAGCACCTAATCCAGTACGAGCAGGTGGAGTCCCATCAATCCATCTACAGCAACCAATTTTTCTAAGCTATGCAAGGACTTCGCTATTCTAGAAGGCACGAACTAGGTTGAAGGACACAGAGAGGATGTTTAAACTGCTAGGATTGGAGGACCGATAGAAAGTTTAGCCAGCATCATGGCAGCCGAAGGGAGAGCTTTAAGTGGTTCCTAAGACATAAAGCTTTAGGAAGTCGTGGTGGAAGAACAAGAAGGAAAAAGACAAACGGAAAGAAGGAGGACCTCAGAAGCAGATCAAGAAAAGCGGAAAATGTAATAACCATGGATTGGTTGGTCATTACGCAAAGGACTGTAATAATAAAATGTTGAAGTGGAGGTGTTTCAACTATGGGCAGCCCGGTCACCTTAATAGAGCTTGTCCTCACAGAATGGGGCAGAGAACAGGCACACATACAGCGCAAGTACAGGCTTTGGATGCAGCACCTTCTAGTAGTGGATCAGATCAAGGTAGAAACACCTCTGTAGAAGGTATTGATTTCTATTTCGGATTTTTCCTATTCAGACTCTTTTTGACTCGAAGCATCGCGTTCTTTCATTCCTAGTTCCTTGATTGATTGTTTGCACTTAGATATCTCTTTGGTAGTCGACCCCATAGTTGTTTCAAACCCCATAGGAGGATCGACACATTTATCCATGATTTGTAGGGGTTTGAAAACTTTATACCAGGTGTAGAGTTTGAATGTGACGCCTATGTACTGGGATTTTTGGGGAATGGGATGATTTTGGGGATGGATCGGGTATCCACTTTTGGAGAAATATTGGACTATGAGAGGAGAGTCATTAGACTAGAGACATGCAGTAGTAGGGTTCTCGAGATTTCTTGCGACCCACAGGGATCGGTCATGTTGAGCATCCCTTATTCCTTTGATTCATCACTAGGAGAGCTAGATTCCAGTAATTAGAGATTTCCCAGACATTTTTGAGGAGGTTAGGGGAGTACCCCCTAAGAGAGAGATCGACATTAGGATCTATATGAATGAAAATGCTAAGCCAGTAGCATTGACCGTGAGACGCATGAAAGGAAGAGTTAAGTAAGTAGATTGGCGAGCTATTAGAGAAAGCTTTCATCAAAAGGAGCATATTCGAGTGGGAAGCGCCAGTCGCCTTCACTATAAAGGCGAATGGTTCCCCTCGACTTTGCGTTGACTGTAGAGAGTTGAATAAGCTCACTAAAAAGAACCGTTACCCACTTCCTATGATAGATGATCTTTTCGATCAGTTAGTTGGCACTTTAGTATTTTCTCTGCTTGATTTAGCTACTGGATTTCATCAGCTTAGGGTCGCCGACGATAGCATTGGTAAGACAGTATTTAGGACACCCGATGGATTCTTTGAGTAGTTGGTTATGCCGTTTGGGCTAACTAACGCCCCAGCCTATTTTGTAGATTTGATGAAGCGTGTTTGAGATGCCCTAAATAAGTTCGTAGTAGTGTTTGTGGATGACATTTTGGTGTTTTCCATGTGCATGGAAAAGCATGCTATTCATCTAGAGGAGGTTCTTTGTACACTTCGCGGTCATTAGTTGAAGGCAAAATTCTTGAAGTGTCACTTTCGGCGTAAGGAAGTGCGTTTCTTAGGGCACAGAGAACGTCAGCACATGGAAATAATTTGAGAAATGGTTTTGTGCACTTAGTTTCGAAATGTGGAAATTCAAAGAGTGATAGGAAAAGATTGGATATGTAAAGTAGATTCAGTTGAAAAAGAGGAAAGCCCATATCTAAATAATTGCAAAAATTATAATTGTTCCAGATAAGTGAATTTAACAGTAGTGCCTTAGAATAAATTTAAGCATAAAATAGGAATAGGATTAAAAGACTTTAGTAAGGAAATAAGATTACCAAGGTTTAAGAAGGGTACTCCTAGAATACTAAGAGGAAAATACAGTTTATGCCTAGCCTAAGATAAAATGAAATTGTTAGAATTGAAAAGTTGAAAAAATATATATATACTTGTAAATATTGGATTTTTGAAAATATTGGATATGAAATTTAAATTGGTTTTTATATGATGTAAATTTTGTTAAAAGTGAAACTCTTTTTGAAGAATCATTGAGCATATATAGCTCGCTAGTTTCTTCGTAGGTAAAAAAAAACTAATATAAAAAACCTAGAGTGTATTAAGTATCGAAAATGTAGGTTACAATTCTTATTGTTGTAATAGATGTTTTCATGAAAAAATAATGGGAGCATAGACTATAACACTACTGTTATAGTTAGTGACTCCCAAAGGAAAAGTTTTCACATAGTATATGAGATTTATTAGCATTTATTTTTGAATCCATGCACTAGTATGTTTGGGTTGTAGTAATGGTGGTTTATGTAACTTCTAATTTGGCCCAAATAAAACTGTGTTTTGAAGATAACTTCTAAGTATAGAAAAAAGTTGTTTGTAAATACACTTACTATTGAAATAAGTATAAGGAAATGTTTTCTAGTTATGAAAATATTAAAACAGTATTCAAAATGAGTTCTTTTGAAAAAAAGAGGGTGTAAGTTAAATATTAGGAAATTAATAAATTTCATAGAAATCATCTATCGTAAGAGAATATAGATTAAACATACTTAGGACGAAAAGAGTAATGATAAAATTTTCTATGAAACAAAATCACAAATAATGATGTTTTGTGCAAGTTATAAGGAATACGTGAAAGAGATGTGCAAGGTATGAGGGGCACATTATTTTGTATAACCGATTTTGAAAAGTATAAAATAATTTCTTTGTAATTTCATATAAACATGAAGTCCTCGTTTAAAAGATTCATAGAAGGTTTTAGCTTTAATAGTTTCTCATAAGAAAAAGTAATTCCAATACATTAAGGTATAAAACCATTAGGTATAAAAAGAAGTTGAATAATTAGAGAAAATGTTAGTTAAGAGAAATATTATAGAGACCCTTAGTAGAAAAATCTAAGCAACGGAGATTTCATATATCTTTCCATTGATTATGCGCATGGGTTACTTTCCTTTGTAGAAAGACCCAATTTGTAGTAAGTTAGAAAAACCTTCAAGGTTAGGTAATTGGAAAGTTAAGGGTTTTTTTTAATAAAGTAATTGTTCTTATCTACTCTAGTTTTTACAAAATTGAGAACCTATGAAACAAGATGTTTTGAAAACATGTGAGGATACTTTAATGATATCTTAAAGAAAAATGGTTTGGTGAAAAATAAATAAGTTTTTGGAAGCGAAAATCTTAGTAACCGTTAAATTTAAAAATCCAGTTTTTTATGAAAAGCTGTAAAGGTCTTTAAAAGAAAAGGAGAAATACGTGTTGAACTTAGAATTTATAAGTTTTTCTATCTAGGTTTGGGCAATTACGTAAATTCAAAAAGCTATAAGGATGCAAGTCTATAATGATATAATGTTAAGTAACCAAGTACTTTTGAATTTAATAGTAACCTGAAAATAACACTTTTAAAGGAATTTTTTATGGGATTTGATGTTTTAAAAATTTAGAACATTCAGTTTTTGAAATGAGATGACAAATACCAAACCAAACTTTCAAATATGGAGTAGATAGGAATTATTTCCTAAGTGTGACAGAAAAAAGTGTAAGGCTATGTAGCAGATAGTAGTGATTACTTTTAGAAGTAATAATAAAAGTTTCCGTAAGGTGTAAAGGACACTAGTGAGAACCCAGGATTGTTGCTTCATGTGTGTAGACTATATAGTAAGGTGATATTAGTAAGATAGTAAGACACACATGGTTGATGATGCATATTCTTGATTTTGGAGGAACTTGGAAGGAGCATCTTCCTTGAGTGGAATTCGCATATAATAATAGCTTTTAAGCTAGCATTGGAATGACACATTTCGAAGCTCTTTATAGGACACCGTGCAAGTCGCCTTCGCGTTGTTTAGAGTCTAAAGAGAGATTGGTACTTGGTCCAAACATGGTTAAAGAGGCTTCGCAGAAGATTGATTTGACTAAGAGAAAACACGTACCTCTTAACACCATCTCTTTGATAGTAAATTTTAAATTTTCTATTTCCATCTTTAGTTTCGAATAGGTTCTTTCCTTTATTATCCTTTGAGAGGTTAAATCGTAGGACTTAACCTATGGATGATAGGATTTGATGTAAATATGTTATGTATGATGGATGCTATTGTTTGCAAGTGCTTGGTAGTGGATGCCAATTAACGCATGTATATACACTAGGCACTATTACCTCTTAGGGATCGACATAACTAGGACCCTAGATCATATGCATAAGGATGTGTGCGCACTTGCATTTTATTTTACTCCATGGTTGCTATAAATGGATGATTATCATATGATTGTTAAATTTGAATGACGATTGTGGAATGCATATAGAACTATCAGTTAATACTAGGAAATTGCATTCATTTGGATACATTGCATGAACATGATTGCATTAAAGGAGGTCGACTGAATTAGTAGACCACCTAATCTTTGGCATTTGTTAGGGACATTAACACTACACAAACTGCATATGTATCATAAATCACTTTTGGAAAAACTTAAGGACAATGGATGTAATGGATGATGGTTGAGTAGTTGGTTGAAAAACTTGGATGAAAACATTTATTTCATTCTTCTATCCTTAGAGATTTCGAGGACAAAATCCCTTAAGGAAGCGATAATTTAACAACATGAAATTTAAGCTACAATAACTAATTAACGAATTAGTTAAATAATAAAATAACTTTACGAAATTATCAGAATTGAGCCACAATAGTTGCATCATTGTTTCCGTGGTTATTTTCTGGTCAATTTCCATACATAGATTGTCGAAATCCAAGCTAAACCGAAGAAGTTATGAAAGAAAGAAGAAATCGAAAAAATAAAAGATATGTATGTATGTGTATATATATAAAGGGTCAGATCAACCCTAGGGTCGACCTTACCCTTAGATGGGTCAACCTATAAGTCGACGCATATAATACCAAGGTCGACCTGGCAGTCGACCCGCCACAGTATTTGGACGAGCTTTCGTCCAGGTGAAGCAATGTCATGTTTTTCGATTTCTTTTAAATCATGTACGTTCATGCTTCCATCTGACTGTTCCTAATGAGCCTATGACGTGGTTGCATCAGATTTAATCTTTAAATTTAATGGTCTACGATCCTAAAGTGACACTATATATAAGGCCTTAGGCCTAGCTATTTTTCTCATTCAGATTTACTCATCTGGGTTCATTACCTAAAGTTGGACCCTAGAAGAAATATTTTTCCAAGGAGAAGATCTTTTTAATTAAAATATTTTATACCCTAGAAGTGGATGCAGGTAAGCCAAGGAAAAGAGCTATAGACCACGGGTGAGGGTTTAAGTAATTATTCTAGATTTTTAAGTAATTTAAATTAATAGGGTTCTCAATAGTTGTAGTTTTTCTGCAATTTTGAGACCACGTTTATATAAGTTGTTTATAGTCAATTTTTAAAGTCCTTTTTAGTATATTTTATGGAGCTATTTTTGTTTAGCTATTTTATTCATTTATTTACAGTTATTTACTATTATTTACAGTTATTTTTTTATTTACATCCATTTTATGCTATAATTCAACCTATAAATTTTAGTTCTTTTTATTCCTTTTTACATGAATAAAAATAATGAAAAGAGGATAATTCGCTAATATGGACTAAATTATAGGAATACTAAATTTATTGAAAATTTGATGTAAATAAGAAGAACTATAATAAGAAGAATATAGACCGAGATAGACAAATTTAACATTTGCAAGCAAGTTTATAACTTGAAGTTATAATTAAAACGACATAATATATGATAAATTATAACGTAAGTTATAATTAGTTAGAAAGAACAGAAAGAGGCTTATTTTAAAGACATAGAATAAGTTAATGAGCAAATAAAGCAGAATTAACGGAAGAGGCTTATTTTAAAGACTTAGAATAAGTTGATAAGCAAATAGAGCAGAATTAACAGAAGAAGCTTATTTTAAAAACTTATACTAATATAATAAGCAAAGATAGAAGTAGGACCCATACCGGTATCATTCTCCTTTAGTCAGGAACTGATGTTCTCACAAGATATTTGGTGGGGCTGAGACACGCTTATGCTGAAGTAATGGTAAAGCTGGACATTAGAGGTCAATAGATAGAAGCTCAAATCAGCGGATTCGGGGAAAAGGCACAACTAGATTTTGTTTGTTAGAACCCGTACCGGCAGCATTTCCCTTATCAGACTAGGACTGATGGTCTCACAATAGATCAGGTAAGGCTGGACACGCTTATGCTGAATTAATGGTAAATAAGAGGTCAAAAGTGTAGAGCAACAGATAGTGCAAGCCGACGGAGGCCAAGCATGCGGCCTCGGTGTAGAGATATAAGTCGCTACTGTATTCCAATAAGAGGTCAAAATGTGGAGCAACAGATAGTGCAAGTTGACGATGGCCGAGCGTGTGGAATGATGCAGTGATATAAGTCGTTATTGAGTTCCAAATCACTAAACATGTGTCTTTTGCTATGGAACCCGCTGGATGGGACTAGTTCACAATGGAACAACAAAGATAGAAGGCCGATCAAAGAGTAGAATTAGGACTTCAATCTAATTGCAGTAGGATTATGATTTCAGCCTAATCAAAGCAGCAATCAAAGACAAGTGCAAATAATCAAAATAACCAAAGCAAATAGTTGAACAGTATTTTATTTTAACTTTATCTTTTCCTTTATTCCCTTTTATACAAGAACTGTTGCTAAGTCTATTGTCTTTATCTTGCATAAAAATACTAGTAATTACTTCTACTCACCAGACTTTTAGTCTTACCCACTCCTTTATTTTCCTCTTTTCCCCCCCATAGGCCAGTAGAGGTAGGGACAGTAGATTTCGGATTTTCTTGAAGATTCAGCTGCAAGTTTTTCTTCATGTATTCTGCTCCCTTTCTGTTTTTATGTCATTTGGACTTGATGTACTGGTACTCTTGAGAGGGATGGTTTTTATTATGCACTCTGATATTTTGACTGAGATGGTATCTTTGATGGGACATATGTATTTGGTATTTTGATACATATTTTGGTTATGAAGTTGTTAGTTTTTAACGAGTTACTGTTTCCGCTGTTTTATTTAATTTTCTTGTGAATCTTTGTCTTTGAGAAGTTTTAGATGTACCTACAACGCACCACATCTTTTAGAATGTGCCCCTTTGAGTATATTAAGGGGTGTGGGATGTCTTAAAGACCCACTTATAAAATAATGTTTCTAACATCATATCAAAATTTCAGATCGAATGGATGTCATAAAATTTGGTTTTCCCCCTTAAAACCTATAAAATATTTTCATAATAAATCTAGTAATTCAACAATATATTCAATCGATCATTTAAAACATGGCATAAAATAATCATAAGGTTCAAATTTAATCATAAAATTGAAATTAATATGCAAAGTTGAGATGAGTTATCATTATTCACCTTGAATAGATAATGAGACTTGACATTTGAGCGTTGATTTTGGTTTCCTTAAGCTTTCTCTTTGATTTCCTAGCTTTTCTTCTTCTTCTTAAAGCACTAAACAATGGTCGACCTTCCTTAGTATTTTGTTTGTATGAATGAATGTGAGAGAGGAATTGAAAATGGGAAGGTATATGTTAAGGAAATGTGTTTTTTCTTATTTTACCCTTCCCATAAATCCTTTTTCTTTTTAATGTTCTAATAACCCTTATTAGTTTATTAATTAAGGCTATAGAGCAATTTAATTATCTAATCTCATTATCCTTATCGTCTTACATTATTTTGTTTAATTTATCTAATTAAATATCTTAAATAATGTTGATCAAAATTTGGGGTGTTACAACGGTATTCAAATGCCGATCATCTAAGTGTTAGAAAGGCAGATTATTAGGGTAAAAGAAAAAAATAGGGAAAATGGAATCTCATAATAAAAACGATAGCTTGTAGTATAATAAAGGCAGCAAAAGCTGTCACTCTAAATACATGGTATATCAAAGTTAAAAATAAACATAATCAACCTAGACAGCTATAAATTCCCGACTTTACAATTGTTGATGGGTATATATAATAATATAGTGGACAATAAAATTCTATGATAAGTTGACATCCAGCTCTACTCCATGAGCTCCATGTCCCACGAACGATAATTTGGAACGATACTCGGTCTGACCCAAGCATTATAATAAAATAACACTCGGATCAGTCTAGAAAACCAGCTTGAGAAAACTCAAGAAATATGATGAACATACAATAACTCTATGAGATCACACCACTAAACACAAAACGGGTTTTTACCTCACAAGAACAACATCCATAGATGAAAGAATGGAAAATAAGTTCGAAGAAAATATGACTTGGAAGAATGAAACAGAAAATTAAACATCAAGAAGAGCTCCAGGCAAATCACGATGCAATTAATAAAATGATTCAAAGATTTGAATTAAACAAGGAAAAGGAATTTTTCAACAATCATTAGGAAGGTTCACCCACCTTATAGAAAGTATACCTCTAGAACATATACTTGAGAACTATGATGGCTCTTGAAAAATGTACAAGTCGTACCCCGCTAACCTTACCAAGATTGGAGTATTTCATATTTCCGCACGCATACAACCGAATCCAATCTAAAGTAGATGTGAAGATACTCTAATGGGAGCAACTAAACATAACTTGACATCAACTCGCGGTTTGGTTTTTCTCATTTTCGACAAAGGATATCAATATTCAAATGAGACACAAATCGTCTTAGATCGAAGAAACACAAAGTAGATAGCGGAATCGATAGTCAATAAATCAACTATTAAGAATAATCAAAATGATCATATATGGAAATTAAATCTCATGCTCTTGCCACTACTTGTCGATTTCAAATTTATATTATCCCTTGGTTAAAAATGAAGCCGAGCAAGTAATGGTGGTGTTACCTCTAAGCCTTGCCTTGATGAAATTTTTACCTTCGAGACAGAAAAGAATTTCCATACCTCAACGTTTAGAGCTAAGAATATGACTGAATTTGCCTCCATTATCTTCTTACCATATCTTGGTAATTTGATTGATGACTTCCATGAATTCACACTGGTTATATATTGAGGGTAAACTTTATTATAAATCTATCCTGCGATTCAACCAGTGATCACCTAATGGGGCGTCTCTTCTTGTTAACACTAATTTAGGGCTTTGGTATGTATACTCTTATCTTGCAATCTCTTATAACTCTCTCATGTGTAATAAAATCTCTCTCCTTTGGAATGGACGTATACTACCTCGATGATAGTGGCACTAGTATAAATATTGTGCTTCTTTTTCTACTTTAAAGTTATTTGCTATTTATTTGGAGTAATAGAATAATTGCTGCTAGATTAAGTGATGTTCAAATTGGCAAATCTAGATTCTGTTTATTGTTATTCCACATTTGTGCAATTTTTGCACAACATATTGTTCTTTTTCTGTCAGAGTTCAATTATTTTTGTCTGTGATTTTTAATCGTGTTCCTTTTTAGAAATCAAATGTGTTTTGTTTCCTTGTTTGCTTGTTCATTCTTCTATGGCGACTTTTGAAAGCAGCAACATGTATTTTTTTTTATTCATTTCTTTATACAATATTGTATTCTAATGTGCTTTACATTTACTTTGTTCTTTATTTTTTTGTTGATTAGTAATATATATCTTGCATTAATGTTGGGATGATTGGAAAAGTATCATTGTCTGGGGTTGTATATAAAGTTGTGATAGAGTGGAAAAGTATCAGATTTTTGGTTCAGTTTTGGGTATCATTTTTATTTTTTATTAGCACCTTTTTTTGTTTATTAGTTTGATTATCCATAATTAGCTATCAGTTTTGTACATGGTAGGTATCAGATTTGTACATGGTAGGTATCAGTTTTGTGAAATTGAAAAACTTATGTTCTAAATTGAACATATTTTTACACATGTTTTTTTGGCAGTGATGATAACAGTCTTCTTTGTTTGCTTTTATTGAATAATAATAATGTTAGCACTCGATTGTCCATCGATTGCTCTTTGTGTGATTTTAAGAATGAGATATGTCGATGTTGGTCTCAATTAACTCCTTTTTCTATTCAGATTTCTTATGTACTTGAGGACAAAGCTATTATGGTTGATACTGATTCTGATATTCAGAGTATAATTTGTTTTCAATTATACAAGAAAAGTTCATTCTTTAGTTTTACTGTTAAGGTTAAAGGTTCTGAATTCGAAAATGTTGATTGTGCTTCTATTTCAAGTTCATATAATGTTCGTGCTTCGTCATCTTCTACTGGATTTGTGTGTTCAAATGTTGTTGTTAATAGTAAAAGTTATCTAAAAGATATGTTGAGGAGAGGGTCGACATTATGCATTTCCGATTTTGTTGGTTGTTGTTCTGGAGGAGCTGAAGCTTTTAGAGAATTTTTGATGGTATATCAAATTCAAAGGGGTTTGAATTAGTATTTTTAAAGAATTGTGCTATGAGAGTTACTGCAATTTGCTCTTTATATAAGAATGGTTGTCTTTTCAAAGTCCATGGTCCTTGTGATTCTAGAGAATTGAAGAAATTTTTTATGAGAAAAATGGTTGTTGATCATTCTTATGGGGATGGTCTTAGAAATGTCAATAATCCACATATTTTTAGTTCATTTGTTAAATCGTTGATTATTGACGAGATTCGTAATTGTTCTAGCAAAAAATCCAAAAGATATAATATTTGATTTTAGAAGAGAATACAATTTTCAGCTGTCTTATGGTTATGCTTATCATGGGAAACAACTTGCTTTAATGGAATTGCATGGTAAGGATACTTTGTCTTACAATGATTCGAGTTGGTATTTGGAAGCACTGAAGAAGTCTTATCCAGATAGTTATGTTGATGTGGATGTTGATCGTTGTAGTAATGAATTTGAGAGGGTGATTATTGCTTTTGGTGCTTGTTTAGTTGTTTTCAAGCATTGTCGTCCTATGATATTCTTAGATGCTACTCATTTGAAGGGACATCCTGGTGTTTTGATGGGTGCTACTACAAAATATGGTGATCAAGGTATGTCTTTGTTTTCAGTTTTGATTTATTTGTATTGAGATCATAAGAGTTGGCATTAGCATTATGAATTTGTTATCATAATTTGTATTATGTTGTTATCAGTTTTAAGATATTTAGTTTATAGTTAGCAAGTTTCTAGCATTAGAATTTGCATCATATGAATTGTAAGTTTGTATTTGGTATCATAATTTCGTACTGCTAAGTAGGTGATTAGTATCATTTTTTGTATAAAGTTAGTATCAGGTTCATATATGTTAATATATGGTATCATATATTATAACGAACCGATATTTTGGACTATTCGCATCCGCATATGTCGGACTTGAATAATTCAAAATACCGAATTGGTAATCTAAATTTGGCAAAACTCAGATATACAGTAAATAAATAATCACAGAATCATAGACACAGAGTAATAATATGCAGCGGAAGCAAAAGATAGTAGTACATGAAGCTACTATATATATAATAGAGTTAAATAAGTTACAACAGAAGTCTCGAATACAATAGTCAAATACAAGAATCTGAATACATAACTGGAATCAACTAAATATCTCAAAGCTGGATAGATAGCTGGATCTCCAAGCGAAGCTCCAACTCTAAAAGCGAGTCTCGAATACTGGTACACTCAGTCTGACCCGAGCGTAAAGCAAAATGCAAAACACTAGAGTCGGGATTAACATTCTTATATCAATAAATCCAACTCAAGTGAAATAACAACTGAAATATAAGTAACTCAAAGGACGTTGGAATAACCATCCTCTAAGGATCCGTTAAACTATCTACTATGTAGCAGTGTACGCTAAGTAGATAATGTCTATCAGTAATATAAAATATCAAAATAGTGTTAAGGCATTACCGTTATCCCCCTTAACACATTTTATATAAGCGTTATAGTCTATACAGCACTGTAAACTCCACCGTAAACTAGTGGGATATCTGGAAGTACTCCATAGGTATAACACAAAACAAATTCGTAGTGGTCGCGTATATAGGGATACAAGTATGACAAGGCACGTGAGGCAATACCCAAGGTAGTGAAACTACCGTTTTCCTGATCTGGACTGGTGAGAATGCATCGCCGCAACGATCGCAACACCGCGGAACAACCCTCCCAAAATACGAGGGTGCACCAATCAATAACAAGTAATGAGTAGTTTACGAAGAAGTGTGTTCGCTCGAGGTGGCTAACCCCATTTGGCCCGGCACGGCTCCTCTTTTAGTCATGTCCAATTTGACACAAGTGTCAAGGCTATCCATCATCGTTCTCTTTCTTCAGTCATCACGTATATTATTCCAACCACTTCATTCTGGATCACACTCCGCGTATAGTTATTAAAGTGGTTTTCGGTTTAGACAGAGAGTATGTCGATAACCGATTCTGGTCTCTTTAATAACTTTCGTAATTATTACACCGATTGGTCGTTTAATATATTTCAAAACTAAATCAAATTCAATTTCAACTAGAATTTGTGAACCAACATTCCATTAGTCTTTCTATATCAATTTCCATAATTTACGTTTCAAAACTTCCAAATTACTATTTAAAATCTTATAATTCAATTTCAAGTTTTATTTAAACAATTCAAATATTGATTCAAGTTTGTATATAAATTTCATTCTATAATCATTTAAATTAATATAATTTAACATTTAAATCAATTTAAATTCATTGATCGATTTCATTCACTATTCGTTAAGTTACTTTATCATTCAAAACAATTTCTATTTAATTTCCAATTCATTAACTCAATTTAAGTTTACATATATCATATAAACTTCCAAATTTAATTAAATTAAATTCGTCAAATCAAATTCTTTAAATTTCAAGTGTTATATTAATTTCAATAAGCCGCATTTTATTTCTTGTTAAAGAAGTTCAACTTCATTTATTTATTTACTTAGTTACAAATTCCAAAACTTAGTTAATAAAGAAACTTAGTTTCACTTATTCAAGAAATTCAATTTCACTTAATAAAGAATTCAATTCAATTTAATTATTAAATAATTCAATCTTATTCAATTATCAAATAATTTCAAAACATAATTATTACTAATTTCAAAACTTAATTATTCGTAATTCCAAATTTAATTTTTAAATAATTAATTTCAAAACAACGTTCTTTCAACAACTACTATGTTAATAATTGTATCAAATTTTTAAATATTAACATTTTCGTTTCATTAAATTCAAATCCTAACTTCATTTCAAATCTTAATATTTGTTCAAATAAATTCTTTATTTTGTTTTTAAATCCAATTATTGACCAATCGGGTTTTTATTTAATTCTCTATCCTAAGTCAAGTTCATTTGGGTATTTATCATTTTAACACGACTCCAATTAAATTCAAAAATCAAAGCATAGCAAAGGGAACTTGCAGTGTGATAACTGGGATGGTGTCAAAGTAAATAAACAAGCAATAGCAAACATTAATAATAATCCAATAATTAATTTAAATAATCTCGAAATAATTGTGTTAATTTACATTGCTGTTTGTGCAAATTAATATAATTATTTCTAGAATCTACACCATCATTTCATGTAGATTAAAGATTATTACATTATTATTTTATGCGGTTCCTCACTTGACATCTATCATTTAATTTCATACTACATCGATTTAAATAAAGTATATTTAAATGGTTCAAGGTGTAATTAACACAATTTCTATGTGTCAATTAATTTAGCAATCAAAAGGGGTCATATTTAACTAATCGAATTCAACAATTAACTATCTTATATCAAATTCAATTGCATACTATTTATCACTTTAACATTAACAATTTAACGTCCAATATAAACATCAACAATCAATCAATTATCAGACAAACTGTATTATCATCGCATAAATAATTAACAGATAATGGTGTCAGATGTCACAGGTGAACTGATACAGGTAATAACATAAATAACAGTGTAAATAACTAACAACAACGTATTTAAATTTGTCGTTTCAATTGAAATCAAATTTAATAAATAAAAGAATATTAATCGTGAGTGATTGCTCACCTTTCGAGGTTTGCGAGATTTGACGATAGATTGAGTTGTGATTCCAAGCGCGGATTCCAAATCAAAGCTAGATTGGCATGAATTCGACGAACAAGGCTGATAATAGAAATAGACGAAATAAATCAGAATCCGTTTGATATAGACCGAAATGAATTACATACTATTTTATCATATTATCTTCTTAAATTGTTGCTAAATTAAAATATATATGAAAAATCTATATGTATATACATATCTTTTAAAAATACTACATACATAACTAACACAAAACTTTAAGTGTTACTAACAATTACATATATATGAACATATCTAATATATAAATATGTGCAGCTAAACATAATATTATATAGCAAACAAGTCTTAAAAACAAAACACACATATTGGGTATGTCACACCTAAAGCTACTGAGTGCAAATATAGCTCGAATAAACTTAAAATAAATATATATAGCTGTCCGTATGAAATCCATATAAAATCAATATACTAATATAGGGACTGTAACCAATATATTATACTATAAATGTACTATATGCAAAAAATAAAAATATTTATAACCAATTATATATATAACAAGTTGATAATAACCCCAACTTAATACATACTAACACACATATAATATATATGATGCAAACTGCAAACCCAATATCCTCCAAACGAATAGTTGAACACAATCGACTGTAAGAAAACACGTACTGTCAAACTTCATATGCTATTAAACAACATATTAAACCAAATAACTTATTACCTTGTATATGTATAAGCTATAATAATCTAAAACTGTAAACTATACATAATTTATAATTTCACAGAATACTCAATAAGCAACTCGTTTATACAATATATATAAATATATAAAAAATTTCTCAGTTGAGTCAGATATAACTAATATTCATCTCAGTTGCTAAGATTTAATATATATAAGCTTTTTTTGTACTAAAATCTTGTTATATATATATATGTATGTATATATATATAGGATAACACTTACATAAAGATATATGTATAAACAAAGTGGCCACGATGGAGATGCATGGTAGGAAGCAGAAGGTCGGCGCTGGCTGAAGCTTCACGTGGGGATGAAGCTCATTGATCACGGTTGCTTGGGTGGATGGTGAGATCGATGGCCGTAAGGTGATGGTAGCGGGACGTGTGGTCATGGTTTTCGATGGAGGAAACGGTGGCAGGGCGGAGCGGAGCAGATGGTGGTTGCGTCAGAGGAGGATGAGGCGGCGGTTGCTGTTGAGGTGGTGGAGAGAGAGAAGAGGTCGGAGCGTCTTCGTCGGTGGTTACTGATGGGGTGAAGGATCGGATGGTGAAGCGTCGGCTATTGGAAGAGAGGATAAGGGGTGGAGGCTAACGGCGGTGGAGCCGGAGGGGTGGCTTGCATGGGAGGAGAGGTGGCGTTTGTTAAGGAGGAAGAGACGTTGCTGCTGCATGCATAAATATGCCTTCGCATGCATCAATTTTTTTTCTTAAGGAGGAGGCGGCATGCGAGCTGAAGAAGAAAGGCAGAGGGTTTGCAAGCAAGAAAAGGAACAGGCTTAAAAAAAATGTATATACTACACGTGTCTTTTATTTCCAAGGCAAGAATTCAAATGCGAAGGAGATGAGGGGTCTAATTATCCTACAGTCACGTAAACAAGTTTAGGAAAGGAAAGAGGTGGCTGGTTTCCCTTTCAATGCAAATGAACAGAATACAAAAAAATATTTATTGAATATCATCAGCAAAGGTTGGTAAACAAAGTCAAAGGCTGCAATTTTGGGAATTATAAAAGGCTACGGACTATTTGTTTCAACCGATGGGCACGCGAAAGGTCACAAGAAAAGAAATAGACTCAAACGGACACGATACGGTTATCGTTTTACTAATGTCGCATACTGGATTTCAAAACTCAGAATCTAATATACCGCAGAGATCAGCACGACGAGACGGTCAAAATGGTATAAAGATATCAGTGGTACGATTGAATTATAAAAATTCGAATTTTCTACTATTGGAAAATGCAAGAAAAACGCAGAAAAATAAGATAGATAGAGCAAAAGAAGTCCGAATTTGGGAAAACGAAAATGTCGTCTTGCTCAGATGATGATTTAGAATTTTTCTATATAAAAATATTTAAGTTTCGAAAACATTTTATTTCCATCAATTCTTGATTGATTAAATTGAAATAAAATTACACACGAAAATAAACTTCATATTTTCGGACGAAAATTTACCAGTTGCTATGTTTAACTCGACGCATTTCAAATATCAAATTTATATTTCAAAATTTTATCGTTTAAAATTCCACAAAATTTCAATTAATAACGTTATTAAAACCAATTAAATTTACGGATCGTTATACTCTTCTCCACTCAAAACTTTTCCTCCTCGAAATGGAAGGAGGTAGGAGAATAGAAATAACCAGAAAGAAAATAGTTTGAAAACAGAGTAAAACGATTAATTCAAACCATATAAATTTCAATTTACCTTAATTAATACTCAATATTTGATTTAAAATTTAAGGTATTTCAATAAGTTGATTTAATTCCAATTTATTAATATTTGATGCCGAAAGATTTCTTCAAAACAGAACTTTATTTTATTTGTCTCATTTATTCATTGTTTTATTATCCTATTATCCTTTATTTACCATTCCCTAAAATCATAAATTTGAATAATCATTTATTAAAATTATATTTTATTCAATAGATTTAATTTTTCTTGATTCCAAAATTTTATTGTATTTATTCCACTTAATATATCTTATCACATAGATTAAGTATATTTACACTTATTATAACTACTCAAATTTATTTAAAATTTCTTTAAACATCATTTTATATTGTATATTATTCAATTACATAGTTAACTTCTGAGTAATTTGGTAAGTTATATTGGAATGCATCTGAATATTATACAAGTAAATTTTCTAATTCAATTTTTTCAAATTTAACTATTCAATCAAAATTTTAGATTCAGTTATAATTGAAATCATCCATTAAGAAAATTTAATTCTTAAATTTTCAATCATCTTCAAACAATTTAAAGATAAATATGTTTATATATTTTACATACTTCAAAATACACGTAATTAAATTTTATGTTAATGTGAATTAATTTAATATATGGGAATAATGTAAGTTTTATTCATAACAATAGGTTGAAAAAAAAAAGAATGGAAATCAGGATTTATTAATTTATTGGAATTTAAATTTAATAATTGGATTAGTTGCAAATAAATGAAAATAAATATTTAAATATTACGTTAATGGAGATTAAGATGAAATTTGATAATACTGATATAATAAACCATAAATCCAATGTTAATTTCATCCATTTGACAACAATGAATTGAATAATAGAATGACAAGTAAATTAAATGGAATTATTGGAGATTATATTTATAATTTCTGAATTTAACGAAATTGAGGCTAAACCTGAAATTGATAAATCAATCAACCATAAATTAACATTTAAATTAATTTAAATTAGTTTAGATGATTATGAAATTTTAAAACAATAAAAAATTTCAATTATAAAATTGAAATTGAAAATTTGATTTAATTAATTAATGATTAATTTATTTAATTAATGTAAAAATAGCTATTTTGGCCACTGACTTGGATTTCGATGAAACTAGTTTCATTGGATCCATAATAGTAAATTATTGTAGGATTTTCAGTTTCGTAGCGATCGAATTCATCGTTTGATCGTACGGACTCGAAACGCCTTGAAATTAATTTAATTGAAATCAATTTGAAATAACTTGATTTTAGCATAACTTCTTCATATGATGGAATTTGGACCTGAAACTTGTTCCATTGATTTTAAAATATTCAAAAACATCTATTTCGATATATGGATTGACCCTTTTTCGTTCCGAAGTCGAAATGGGCTTTTCGGGTCAATTATCGTTCAAAACCCAAACCAATCATGCCTAGTCATTTCTATTCTAGTCTGCCTGTATATACCCTGTTATAAACCCTAATTCATTTCTTATTCCTTATTTTTGTACGTTCAATTCTTTCTGTTTCTACTCTTTCTCAATGGCAGAAAAAATTCCCAATTCCAAATTCAATTGCAATTCAAAAACAAATCAAAAATTAAATCTCCTCAAACTATATCGAATTATATATCGATTTGAAGCTCTCGACGAGCGCGTCTCAGATTTGAAATTTGTTTTTCATTTTGGTTCATCATTTGGTTGATAATCATTGAAGAATTCATGGCCGTTCATAGGACACATGCTCGATCAACGGTGGATTTTCAACTTTAGGTCGATCGGGGAGTACGGGATGGAAGAGGAGCTCGAGCAGGCCTTAGATCTATAATTCGTTCACGCTATGGAGTGTCGATCTCTCCAAAATCGAGCGATGAATGTGGGTGGCATCTATTCGCTTTCCGGTGTCTTCAAGCGACCGCGAGGCTAAGGAACGGTCGGCTATGGGAGGGGAGATGATCGGCGATGTCAAATGTGGGGGAGGCCGTGGCTTCTGGCACGTGTGACGTGTCGATTTGGGGCGGCGTTTCATATCGCTCTCGCGATTGTAGGGTTCTGGAAGAGGTAGAACACATATAAGCGGGTGAAGTGACATATTCCTATTTGCCTTGCATCATTTAATTTTAATTTTTGTTTCCAACACTTCTAACGATCATAACTATCACATACGAGGTCCAATTAATGCGCAGTTTTCTCCGCTAGGTTCGTATTGGAATTCTGAACATTTTGGCTCTAGTTTGGATTAATTCTGAGACTGTTCATTTTTTGAGTTTAAATAGGATTTGAATTCAATTTAAATTCAAAAGGTGAGTGTTTTAACCCACTCATAACCTCTAAAATTTCTTATGTTTGTTTAATTGATTTATGATGTGATTAGAAATTTGTTTATGACTATTTGGCATATTTTGAATCATCATCTCAGTTTATTTGAATTTATTAGGATAAAATAGTTATTTAATTTATTATTGAATATAAATTGCCAGTAAATACATGTTATGTATTATCTATTCTGTATTGATGTTATTGATTGAATTGGATGATGATTGTGATAAATGTTTGATGATTGATATTAGATGACCGGATGTTGTATTTTATATTGTTATAAACTGCAAGTTATTATGGATTTTTATTTCTTTCGGGATTGCGGTTTGAAATGATATATAACCGTATTATATTTTAAATTACGGATTGAAATGATAAATATCCGCATCACTTGACCATAGGATAGAAAATTATATACAGACACCATGATCTATATATAAAAATATTTTGAAATGATTTCTATGGTTTCGTAAAGAAATATATGGTTTTATATAAATATTAATTTTTGATGTTATATAACTGTTATTTTATTCTAAATTTTAAGCTATGTATAAATTTGTTTTAATATTGAATGCCCTTAATAATAAGTTTGATTTTATTAAAGATAATATGGTTAAGTATTTAAATTTTATTTCAATATAGGGTTTATAATGATCTAAATGAAATAAGGCTAGAAGATAAATTTGAGATTTATTCGAAACTGAATTTATTTAAGAATTAAACTCAAATAAGCTTGATGTGAAATTTATAAAATTTGAAAATTTAAAAGGTTTGATTTTATCACTTGATTTTGGTTTAAGGTGAATTAAATGAATATTTCAAGTATAAATAAATTGAAGGAAATATTTAGTTATTTGAAATTTGAGTTTTATTTAAATGATAACGGATTTATTATGTAAAATATTTCAAAACTAAATAATAGAAAATTTAATTATTGGATCGTAATTACCAACTTAGTTTTGAAATTGTTGAATACTTAAAGTTGAAATATATTGAACTCGAAATGGTTTATTCTGTGGATCAAAACCTGCTTTGAAATCGATAAAATTTGGAATAGTTTATTTCGGATTTGGTTAAATATAAAATTTAGAAATTCGAGTTGTTTTGGAATTGATTTGTGGAATTTAAGAATCTATTTTATTATATAAAGTATTTTAATTTTTAAACCATTTAAGTGGTGGAAGCTATGTATCAAGTTATGAGTTTCAAAGTATTAAGATTTGAAAGAGTTACATCAAGCGTTTGATTTCAAAGTGTTATAACTTAGAAAGTGCTATGATTTTGAAAAAAGAATATATTTGAAATAAAATGATATTATATTGATTGGGTTTTATAAAAATGATATCATATTGATTTGGTTTTTAAAATGGAAATGATATCGTATTTATATGGTTTGAAATGGACATTATATTCTGGCTTTGAAGTATAAAATATTTTGAAATGACCATGGTGTTATAATAACGTTGAAGAGACCGAGATCGAAAGTTGTCATACTCTCTACCAACCTTGGAAACCAATTTAACAACCGTGCACGCGGTGGAGATTCTAGAATGAAGTAGGATGGCGGCGGCATTCCTTTGAGGTAAATACGTGGCCCCGACTCCCATGAGTTGGCATATGGTGGCTAAAACAAGAGCGATTGACGGGCTAAGAAGGTAGCACCTTTTATCGAACACACTCCTTCGATGCCATTCTTTTACTTTGTGATTGATTGGGGCCCTTTTGATTTTGGGAGTGTGGCTCGAGGTGGGCGGTAGTAGCTGCTGCGCGTTACCACCGGTCTGGAAGCGTAATTGGTATATCTACCTTGGCATTGCCTAGTTGTGCCGTGTCACCTATCCTAGAGCGCCTTGTATGAGTTTGGTTTTCTTCCGTTCCCCGTGGAGTAATTAAGGTAGTCTTCCGATCTGGAGATGCACTGATACTGGATGGACTACTAGGAATATTATTATGTTAAGGGGGAGATTGGGCAACTCCTTAACGCTATTTAAAAGTAAGTTTATTTTACTATAGACATTATTATAATAGATAAATATTATTACATAGTAAATAGTTTAGCGGATCCTTAGTGAAGCCCGAGCATCTCTTAAGTTAGTGCACTCATGTGGACACTGGATAGGAGATGTCAAATCCCGTAAACATCTCTAACGTCGTTCCACTCGTATTTATTTCTGTTTATTTAACTTACATGAGATCTTTTAATTCTGACTCGAGTGTTTTGTCTTTTCAATTCGCTCGGATCAACCTGTGCATTTCAAGATTTAAAAACTTTATTTCTAGGGGACGAAGACGAAGATTCTATTATCTATTATGTTATTTCCGTTACATTCATGCTGTTCTGCTGCATTATTATTTATTATTCTCTGGTATGTGTAACTCTGATATGTGTGGTATAAGTATAATCAAATGTTTTTGTAAAACAGCTTCATGAACTGTTTTTTGATTATTATATTTCGTCATTCCGCTGTAATATTCTGTTTTGTTTTTTTCTTTTCCTACTTTTTCTTATTCACCCCAATAACAATCTGCCTTTCTGTATGGTTTAAGTCCGACGTTTGTTACAACGTGGTATCAGAGCTTTGGTTTAGTGATAAACCTTAGCTTTGTAGGGTCTGACTCTTTATTAATAGGGTTGTAATACCCTATGATGAGTCGCTGAGTGTATATATGAGAGTGCGTATTTGTTAGTGTTATAGAAGTTTTAACGTTGTGTTAATTTATTCTGTTTTGTATTTATAAATTCTGGTTGGTGCATAGGACGCTACGACATCAATAGGGATTTCTAAACACTTAATAGGACAGACCAACACAATATTTGTTTTGAATAGGTGAATGAAATAATTTTGCCTATTATATTTTCTATATCTAAAATAATTTTTTTATAAATGATATATATTTGGTTGTAAAATAATTGTTGTTAGATAGTGAAATTTATAAATATTGATTGGAAACAAGATTTGAAGGAATAAAATAAATGGAAATTGGAAATTTTAGAACTTAAGTTCCAGGATTTTGAAAATTTCTTTCAAACGATTTTTTAATATAATAATAATATTATTTAGAAGTATTTTCTGCTATAAATATTTTGATATAATTTGAAAGAATTGTTTTAAAGAAATTTTGGAAAGAAATAAGTTCTGTACTTTCCTCTCTGTCGTTTCCTCTCTGTCGCTAGAAAATAATATCAGTGATGAGTGCACGCATCATCGACATTCATTTCCGAGTTTCGAAGTGGGAAGGCCATTGTAGTAGTTTTACTACAGATTTATTTTGATAAACAAATATAAATTTCAAATGGTTTTAAATATAATTGGATATATAAATTATAAGTGTATACATCTATCTATTATTTTAAAATGATTTGAAATTTAACCCAGTATTTTAGTTCTTAAATTTCCGTTAATCAATAGTTTCGATTATTGTAGTGAAATGGAATGTAACTAATTTATAATTGGAGATTAAAATAAGAGATTTAATGTTAAGTCATAAATGGAATTGAAAGAAAAGTTGAAATTTGTAACATATAAAACAAGGATATTATTATGGAACATTAAGTTAATTTAAAGGAAATAAAATAAACTTGTGTAACTTTCAATTACATCCTTAAAAGCCTATATATAACTTACCAAATGTTAAAAGTTCTAATGTTTAATAAGAAAATGTAGTGGGTATTATACAAGTAAAACTTGAAGTAATGAAAGTATTCAATTAAATTCTTTAGTAAATAAGAATTTTATGTTCTAGTTGTTATAAACTTAAGTATAATTGAAATGCTACTAATTTGATAGAATAGAAAGGTAAGTATTATAAATAAATGATTATAAACTTAAGTAGATGAATTGATGTGCTAAGAAATTTGAATTGAACATAAACACTATAAATAAATGAATGTAAATAAATGAAATTATGCAATAAGGAAGGAATGAATGAATATAATGCAATAAAAAGAAACTGACATGACCTGAATAAATGAAAATGAATATTTGTAAGTACTAAGTGAAAATGAATGAAATAAACACTGAATGAATGAATGGAAATAAAAATTTGTAAGAATTAAAGGTAAATTAAAAGACGAATCATTATATGAATGAAAAGGGGTTTAAACAATAAAAGCTATTAAATGGAATTAATAAAAATAAACTTGATCTATTGTTTGAAATGGTTGTTTTGGTTTACGAGTTGTTTGGTTAAAAGATATTTTTAATTGCTTAGATGTATGGATAATCTATTGAGTTTTATCTAAGATTGTTGAGTAAATGGAATACTTCATGGTTATTTGTCGTTTTATGTGATTTAAAGGGTCTTAACCCGAACAAACCAATTGTTTTGTTTTGCTTGAATGGTTGATTTGTATATGATGTGTATGCTGTTGGTTGCGAATGATTGTTGTTTATATTGATTTGTTTGTTAGTGGTTGAAACAAGTTCAAATATTTCATTTTATATAATTGTTAACCTTTTGGATTATATAAGTGAAATATAGGTTATGGAAGCAATTGCTACTGCTTTTGGTTTCATAATTAGGCGTTAATTGCCGGACAAATAGGTACATTTTCAGATTACGGTTTTATAACGCTATTATATTATTTTTTCCGTGTTGGGATACATTATTCTGGAAGATATATGTTATATATTTTTATATTTGATATTACAATTTCTCCCGAGGCTCTCCGTACAAAAAAAGACTCTACCGAAATTTTTCGTAAATTTTGAACTTAGAAAATTTTTGAAAAATGTTTCCAAACCTTATTAATTTGAGTATAAAAAGATTTAATGGTTATGAATTGGTATGTTTTATTTAAATTATTTAATTTTGTAAATTTGTTTGTTTATAAAGTTAATAGCTATGAATAAAATGTATCGTTTACGTAATTCTTTCTCTTCCCTTCTTTTTCCTTTTTCGGGGACGAAAAGTTTTGAGTGGGGGAGAGAATAACGTCCCATAGATTTTCAATAATTTAAATTGTTAAATTAATAAGTTTTGCTAATTTAATACGGAAGGAAATAAAAATTTGCAATTTAATAAGTAAATGAATGTGAAAAATGAAATGTAACCATGGTAGTTAAAATTAATAATTAATAATTTAAATGGAATTACAACAAATTGGAAATAACGCAAATATTATACTTGGTTATAAGTGTAATTAAAAGCTAACGGTAACAATAATTATACGTTACCTTCTATTTAACCTGTTAATTTAAACTGAAAATAAATTTCAATAAAGGTAATTAAATGTTATGTTAATGCGAATTAAGTTAATGTGTGGGAGTAATGTAAGTTTTATTCATAACAATAGGTTGAAATAAAAGAATGGAAATCAAGATTTATTAATTTATTGGAATTTAAACTTAATAATTGGATTACTTGCAGACAAATGAAATTAAATATTTAAATATTACGTTAATGGAGATTAAGATGAAATTTGAGAATATCGATGTAATAAACCATGAATCCAATGTTAATTTCATCCGTTTGACAACAATGAATTGAATAATAGAATGAAAAGTAAATTAAATGAATTATTGGAAATTAAATTTATATTTTATGAATTTAATGAAATTGAGGTTAACACTGTAGTTGATAAATCAATCAACTATAAATTGACATTTAAATTTATTTAAATTAGTGTAATGATTAAGAAATTTAAAAACGAAAAAAATTGTCAATTATAAAATTGAAATTGAAAATTTAATTTAATTAATTAATGTAAAAATAGCCATTTTAGCCACTAAATCGGGTTTCGAAGAAACCAGTTTCATCAGATCTGTAACAGTAAATTAGTATAGGATTTCAAGTTTTGTTGCGATTGGACTTGTCGTTTGATCGTACGGACTCGAAATGCTTTGAAATCAATTTAATTGAAATCAATTTGAAATAACTTAATTTTAGCATAACTTCTTCACACGATGGAATTTGGAAACTTGTTCCATTGATTTTAAAATATTCAAAAACATCTATTTCGATATATAGGTTGACCCATTTTCGTTCCGGAGTCGAAACGGGCTTTTCGGGTCAATTATCGTTCAAAACCCGAACCAATCTAGCACAGTCATTTCTATTCTAATCTGCCTATATATACCCTGTTATAAACCCTAATTCATTTCTTATTCCTTATTTCTGTACATACAATTCTTTCTGTTGCTCCTCTTTCTCAGTGGCAGACAAAATTCTCAATTCCAAATTCAATTGCAATTCAAAAACAAATCAAAAATTAAATCTCCTCAAACTATATCGAATTATATATTGATTTGAAGCTCTCGATGAGCACATCTCAGATTTGAAATTCGTTTTTTGTTTTGGCTCATCATTTGATTGGTAATCATCGAAGAATTCTCGGCCGTTCATAGGCGACATGCTCGATCAACGGTGGATTTTCAACTTTAGATCGATCAGGGAGTAAGGGCTGGAAGAGGAGCTTGAGCAGGCCTTAGATCTATAATTCATTCAAGCTATAGGGTGTCGATCTCTCCAGAATCGAATGATGAACGTGGGCGGCATCGATTCGTTTTTTAGTGTCTTCGAGCTATCACGAGGCCAAGGAAGGGTCGGCCATGGGATGGGAGATGATCGGCGATGTCAGATATGGGGGAGGCCGTGGCTTCTGGCACGCGTGACATGTCGATTTGGGGCGGCGTTTCATATCGTTCTCGCGGTTGTCGGGTTCTTGAAGAGGCAGAATGCATATAGGCAGGTGACGTGGCATATTCCTATTTGTCTTGCATTGTTTAATTTTAATTTTTGTTTTCAACACTTCTAACGATCATAACTATCACATACGAGGTCCAATTCACACGCGGTTTTCTCCGCTAGGTTCGTATTGGAATTTCAGACATTTTGGCGCTTGTTTAGACGAATCTGAGACTATTCAATTTTTGGATCTAAATTGGATTTGAATTCAATTTAAATTCAAAAGGCGAGTGTTTTAACCCACTCACAACCTCTAAAATTTATTACGCTTATTAAATTGATTTATGATGTGATTAGAAATTTATTTATGACTGTTTGGCATATTTTGAATCATCATCTCAATTTCTTTGAATTTATTCGGATAAAATAGTTATTTAATTTATTGTTGAATATAATTTGCCAGTAAATACATGTTATGTATTATCTGTTCTATGTTGATGTTATTGATGGAATTGGATGATGATTGTGATGAATGTTTGATGATTGATATTGGATGAATGGATGTTGTATTTTATATTGTTATAAACTACAAGTTGTTATGGATTTTTATTTCTTTTGGGACTGCGGTTTGAAATGATATATAAACGTACTTATATTTTAAATTACGGATTGAAATGATAAACATCTGTATCACTTGACCATAGGATAGAAAATTATACACAGACTCCGTAGTCTATATATAAAATTATTTTGAAATGATTTCTATGGTTTTGTAAAGAAATATATGGTTTTACATAAATATCGATTTTTGATGTTATATAAATGTTATTTTATTCTAAATTTTAAGCTATGTATAAATTTATTTTAATATAGAATAAGCTTAATAATAAGTTTGATTTTATTGAAGATAATATGGTTAAGTATTTAAATTATATTTCAATGTAGATTTATAATCATCTATATGAAATAAGGCTAGAAGATAAATTTGAGATTTATTCGAAACTGAATTTATTTAAGAATTAAACTCAAATAATCTTGATGTGAAATTTATTAAATTTGAAATTTTAGAAGGTGTGATTTTATAACTTGATTTTGGTTGGAGGTGAATTAAATGAATATTTCAAGTATAAATAAATTGAAGGAAATATTTAGTTATTTGAAATTTGAGTTTTATTTAAATGATAACGGATTTATTATGTAAAATATTTCAAAACTAAATAATAGAAAATTTAATTGTTGAATCGTAATTACCAACTTAGTTTTGAAATTGTTGAATACTTAAAGTTGAAATATATTGAACTCGAAATGGTTTATTCTGTGGATCAAAACCTGCTTTGAAATCGATAAAATTTGGAATAGTTTATTTTGGATTTGGTTAAATATAAATTTAAAAATTCAAGTTGTTTTGGAATTGATTTGTGGAATTTAAGAATCAAATTTAATATATAAATTATTTTAATTTTTAAACCATTTAAGTGGTGGAAGCTATGTTTCAAGTTATGAGTTTCAAAGTATTAAGATTTGAAAGAGTTATACATTAAGTGTTGATTTCGAATTGTTATAACTTAGAAAGTGCTATGATTTTGGAAAAAGGATATATTTGAAATGAAATGATATTATATTGATTGGGTTTTATAGAAATGATATCATATTGATTTGGTTTTTAAAATGGAAATGATATTGTATTTATATGGTTTGAAATGGACATTATATTCTGGTTTTAAAGAATAAATTATTTTGAAATGACCGCGGTAATATAATAACGTTTGGTTGTTGAAGAGACCATGATCGGAAATTGTCATACTCCCTGCCAACTCTAAAAACCACTTTAACAACCGTGTACGCGGTGGAGATTCCAGAATGAAGTAGGATGGTGGCGGCATTCCTTTGAGGTAAATACGTGGACCCGACTTCCATGATTTGGCATAATGTGGCTAAAACAGGAGCGATTGATGGGCTAAGAATGTAGCACCTTTTATCGGACACACTCCTTCGATACCATTCTATTACTTTGTTATTAATTGGGGCCCTTTTGATTTTAGGGTTGCGGCTCGAGGTACGCGATAGTAGCTGCTACGTGTTACCACCGGCCCGAAAGCGTAATTGGTATATCTACCATGTCATTGCCTAGTTGTGTCGTGTCACCTACGAGTTTGGTTTCCTCCCATAGCCCCTGGAGTATTTAGGGCAGTCTCCTGATCTGGAGATGCGCTGATACTAGATGGACTATAGGGACTATAAATGTGTTAAGGGGGAGACTGGGTAACTCCTTAACGCTATTTAGAAGTAAGTTTATTTTACTATAGACATTATTATAATAGAGAAATATTATTACATAGTAAATAGTTTAAGGATCCTTAGTGAAGGCCAAGCATCTCTTAAGTTACTACACTCACGTTGACACTGGATAGGAGATGTCAAATCCCGTAAATATCTCTGACGCCGTTCCACTCATATTTATCCTGTTGATTTAACTTATATGAGATCTTTTAGTTCTAACTCGAGTGTTTTGTCTTTTCAATTCGCTCGGGTCAGCCTGAGCATTTCAGGATTTGAAGACTTTATTTCTGAAGGACGAAGACGAAGATTCTATTATCTATTATACTATTTTCACTACATTCATGTTGTTCCGCTGCATTATTATTTATTATTCTTTGGTATGTGTAACTCCGATATGTGTGGTATAAGTATAATCAAATAATTTTGTAAAACAGGTTCATGTACTGTTATTTGATTATTATGTTTTGTCGTTCAACTTCAAGATTCTGTTTTGTTTTTCTTCTTTCCCTGCTTTTTCTTATTCACCCTAATAACTGTAACAACCCGGATATTTAAACGGTTTTAATTAATTTAATTAACTGAATTTGTGTGAAATTTTAAATAATAATATTTTGAAATAAAAATTTAATATTTGAAATGCGTCTAGTTAAACATAGCAATTGGTAAATTTTTGTCCGAAAATATTAAAGTTTATTTTCGTGTGTAATTTTATTTCAATTTATTCAGTTTGTAATTGATGAAAATAAAATGTTTTCGAAACCTGAATATTTTTACATAGAAAAATTCTAAATCATTTTCTGAATAAGACGTCACTTTTCGTTTTTCCAAATTCGGGTTTCTTTAGCTCCGTTGATCTTATTTTTCTACGTTTTTACTGCATTTTCCGCTAGTAGAAAATTCAAATTTTTATAATTCAATCATACCAATCTGTATACCGTTTTGGTCGTCTCATTGTGATGATCTTTGCTGTATATTCAATTCGGTGTCTCGATGTCCGGTTCACTACAGAATCGATGAAACAATTTGTTGCATCGGTACGGTTTCGAACCTTTCAAATTTCGTGTGACCATTCAATTTCCGCTATTTATCAACCCGTTCGGCCACTAGCATTTATACTTTTGAGAATGAAAATTTTCCATTTGTTAAATTTTACTAATTTGGTTGTTTTCAGTTCAAACTCCACTTATTAATTTTGTGTTCAAAGTCCATCTATTCGTATTCTGTTCCCATATTTAATATAGGCATACCTTATGTAATTATCTGTATTTATATCTGCATATTAAATTGCATATTGATTCCATAACAGTCATATTTGCTTTGGAAATGTGAGAAGTTCTTTTCGGGTTCCCATTGAAAATTTTATTATACAAATCATTCATTTTTTTTTCTTTCTTCTCTTTCTGTTTATTCCTCTTCTCCCTTTCTCTCGACCATGCTTCATCTCAGTTCACTGAGCACCAGGCGCCCCTTCTTCCCATTCCTACCTCGTCTTCATGATTAACGCCAACCAAAGCCATGCCTCCGGACCCCATCACATCATCAGCATCTGCGTTACCTCCAGCCGACAGCCTCTTTCTTGAGATCTGCAACCTTCCCCTTCAACCGAGTCGACCACCTTCCCCTGCAAGCTGCTCCGCGCCTTCATTCAGCTTGGCCACCACGCATCATCTTCCCAGCCGAATTCGCTGCTGTCGCTCCTTCCTTCTGGCACGTCTCCACCGACCTCCCGGCCTCGTGAGGAGCAGCTCGACCCCACTTACGAGATCAACGGCCAAATCACCGGCCCACTTTCCTTGCCGCAAGTTTCGCAGTCCCTGTATGTTGAGATGGGTGAGCATATTAATATATATATATATATATATATATATATATAGTTTATGTATAAAATTGCGTTAATTAATATTATTGTATAAAGTATAGGTTATATCAGCTGTGACGCCCCACCTCTATGCTCATAATAATAAAGGTTATTATAAGGAATAATGTCTGCTATCGCGAAGAATAAGGCTTGTTAGAAGCGACCATCCGTAAGTTATGCCTTATACGAGTATTGATTACATCGATAGTAGTTTTATAAATTACTTCCAAAGATATAAATTCAATCCAAATCTAAAACAAAACTATGGTGGCTAAGGAAAAATCCAGAACAACTCATAATAACCAACAACATAGATGTGTAAAGCAATCAGAATAGAAATATCAGATATATAGCGGAAGACAAGTCTGGATTACATGCTACAACAATCGATCGTTCATATGAACCAAATGTACATATAAAAAGACATCAACATACATGAGGCGATAGTCAATACACCAAAAGTACACCTCGAAGACTAGACAAAAGATGGAGTGAAATCCCAAAAGCTAAAGCTGCAACTGAATCAGAGATAAAGATTACCCTGAAATAAGTCGGTCTGACCCGAGTATTATTTAAAAGAAAATAATAAACGGATCAGTCTAATTTAAACTCGGAAATAAGTGTATGCTAAACAACACTTAAACAAATAATTATAGTCTCGAATGAGACTATACAGCAAAAATAATCAGCATAGTTTAAATGAAGAAAACTCAATTTAAACTCCATCAAAATAAACTTCCAAATTCACAATTGAATTCAAAGCAGCAATTCACAAAATCAAGAAATCAAAATAGATAACTAGAAAATTAGCAGTCGCAAAATCTAGAAATCAAAATACGATAACTAGAAAAATCAGCATAAAAATGGATCGATCCCAGCAGATAGCGAGTTTTAGCTACGCCGCACGTGCATCTCAGATGGCCGAAGCCTACCAAGTACTATAGCTTTTGGCACCCATCAGATGACCCAAAGGTCTAGCAGAGTGACCTGAAGGTCCAGTACTGGTATTTGACCCGAAGGTCCATCAGATGACCCGAAGGTCCAGCAGAGTGGCTCAAAAGCCCAACAAAATCATCAGAATCATCAAACAACAGCAATTTGTTTCAATTAACGAGTCCAGAATTAACTGAATTAGTCTAAGCGTGGTTCATACTACGCACTTTTGCTAAATCGTTTAAATCTCTTCATCGTTTCCTTGAAAATACAAAATTGTGTATTTTGTATAAATAAAATTTACGTTCTTAAACGAACAAGTCCGGGATTAACCGAATCAGTAAAAGTAAGGATTCATAGTCCTTAATTTTGCTGAATCGTTTAAATCGCTTTCTCATTCTTTTGAAAGCGCAAACTGTAAAATTTTTGGAAACAATTTTATTTTAAAATACGTGATTAAAATAACAACATCTGTAGCAATTTCGACGAGAAAATTGCGCTTCATAAAACACCGTAAAAACGGTTACCAAATCGGCGTTGCGGGATAACCGCTTGAAAATTCACTTTAAATTGACGGTTGCTGAAGTCAAAATAACAGTAAATTTTCATTCGTCAAAAATGTCGTCAAAAACAACACGCTCCAAAAATATAATACCGGAGCAAATTCCCGTTATAAAATAACGGTAAAAAAATACGTTCTAAAATGTAACGCCGGTTCAAAATACTTTAATGCAGTAACATGCAACTCCTATTTGCACGCACACTACAATATGAACAAAACCAATCTAGAACTACTTCAAGCACGTACAAATAATATGAAAGTTTGCAAGCTATACATGTAATAACTTTGTTACGTGAAGTAAAATGAAAAATATGGAATCCTATCTTTACACGCAAGTAAATAGTATATAGGCCTGAGTTACCAAGTTTTAACCCATTGTTACTTGTAATAACCATTGCAACTATATATATCAAATAATAGTTTGGCATTGCTTTACAATACTAGCCTGGACTCAACTTTAGCATGCAATTTATACAGTACGCACGCAACAAACATTGTCTGAACGTAGTTCACTATACACGAATACAGGCGCACCCTAAGATACATGCACACACCTCATGATACATACACACAAGTTAGATGACCTGACTTATGAAATATACACCTATATACTGACTTACACGCCACAGTCCCGAGGCAAATCTACTTCCTCAAAACAAATAACTATACTATTGGAATCCAAGGAACAGAGTATAAAAAGGGGACACGCATGACGCCTCTAAGCAACAATATGAACTATGCAACAATGCATGCATTAACTCATTCAAATACTAAATACACGCAAGAATTTGAACATCTGCAATAAACAGCTAGTACGCACGCATGCTATGATGCATGCATAAAACTTTTACACCAATAAAGTTCGGCCAGGCACATTTTCATGCAAACAAAATGCATGCAACAAAAACAATATAATCTCTAAAGTTTGCAGGTATAATCATGATCGGCCAAACCAAAAAGAACTCATTTCTGCGATCCATTTCATAGATGAAAATCAGATAATATGAATGTCACAACATATTAGTCGCACTAAATAAATTCTTGTGGGAAAAAGACGAAGCGCACAAATCCAGTGCATGTATTTTCTGTGCATTTATTAGCTGGACACAATAAGCTTCCTAAATGAACTTAGCACGATTGTTTACAAAAAAAACAACTAACTTGGTTGTGTCAAGGCCATTCATATTTCGACATTTAATTCAACATTTATAGTAAAAATCTGTTTAAGTAGAAAGTGAGTTTGCACTCACCTGTAACACGCTTCAAAAGAAACTAGGAACCCATAAGAGAGAGAAATGAGCTGCCATTAATATGTTTATTTGCTCGTTGCTGAAGTTTATTTTTTTTGAACAAAAAAAATTATGAAAAATTGATTTCAAAGGGATGTAGGGTACAATTGCATTTACTGTGAAAACGTGCTAGCCTATTCTTGCTTTAAATGCAACGTGTGTAAGTAACTAAAAGGACTCACTGTAAAACAAAATGATGAGAGCAAATGTTCAAAACTTTGCTTTACAGATAGAGTGATTCCCTGGCCAAAGTAATGATTAAAATAATTAATGAAAAGTGTTTTGCTTTCAAAAAATAATATTACAGCACTACCAATGTTTCAACTGACTCTGATTTTTACGTGAAGGCCAAAGGTGCACTTCCTTTCAACGTACAATCGTTTGCAAGCATATACTGACTTTACAACATTTTTTTTTCTCGAATTTTAATTTAAAAATTTCTATTTAAAATATTTATTCCGACGGTAATTCAAAAATCACGGTTGCTACAGATTTTTAAAATATTTATTACGACGGTGATAAAATCACGGTCGTTACATTAGCAGTACTATGGAATTCATGTGCATATATAATCTGTAATAAAAGTATGTTCTTATATGCAGTATTTTGTAATGATTTATATGAATGTATGCAAACGTTTTATATATATAGGGATGTATGGGGTAGTCTGTCGGGGAAAAGAAATATATATATCATTTGATTTGGTTTCAAAAAGTTTATATGGGTGTATATATATACCAGTTGTATAAGTTAGTTTTTTTTGTAAAGTATTTAATTTGGATATGTATAGTTATTAAGCTATATTATTATTACATAGGTTATATTATAAAGGCTAGTTATAAATAGACTGTAGTAATGAACAAGTTTAGTATAAAAAGTTGTTTAAAAAAAGTTTAAGTACTTGTATATTATAATAAATTATTGTATTGATTTTGTAAATAAATTGATAATTAAATTTTTCTTCAGAAATATATTATTTTAAAATATGAGTCTAAAATTTTATGTTAATAGATATATGGATATAGTATCCATTTTGTTTAGTTATATATGGATGATTCTAATTCATCTACATCAACTTCTATTTATCAGCTTCGTTGTCGATTCGAGTTCAAATCTTGCTTTGTTATGATTTCGTGCCTGGATTCATAGCTCATTTCTTTGTCGAATCTATCTAGCCTCGAAAGATGAGCAATCACTCACGATTAATGTTCTTTTATTTATTAAATTTGATTTCAATTGAAACGACAATTGAAATATGCTGCTGTTAGTTATTTACACTGTAAAATATATGTTATTACGTGCATCAGTTCACCTGTGACATCTGACACCATTATCTGTTACTTATACGATGATAATCCAGTTTGGTTGATAAATGATTGATTGTTTGATGTTGATATTAGATGTTGAATTGTTAGTGTATGAAGCGATAAACAATTTACTATTGGAATTGATATAGGATAGTTAATAATTTAAAATTAATATATGTGTTGAATTTGATAAGTTAAATTTGTATAATTTGACCCCTTTAAATGTTAAATAAATTGACACGTAGAAATAGGGTTAACTACACTTTGAACCATTGAATGTATGTTGTATAATTGATGTAGTATAAATTGAATAATAGATATCAAGTGAAGAACCATATAAATATTAGTGTAATAATCTTTAATCTACATGAAATGATAGTGTAGATTCTAGAAATAATTATATTAATTTTCACAAACAACAATGTAAATTAATACGATTATTTCGGGATTATTTGACTTCATTATTGGATTGTTATTGATGTTTTCTATTGCGCGTTTATTTACTTTGACACTATCCCAGTTATCACACTGCAAGTTCCCTTTGCTACGCTTTGATTTTTGAATTGAAAGGAATATGGTTGAAATGATAAATACCCAAATAAAACTTGACTTAGGATAGAGAATTAAATAAAACCCGATTGGTCAATAATTTGATAAAAAAATAAAATAAATATTTTATTTGAATAAATAATAAGATTTGAAATGAAGTTGGAATTTGAATTTTTATGAAAGGAAAATGTTAATATTTAATAATCTGAATCAAAATATTAATATAGTAGATGATGAAAGAACGTTGTTTTAGAATTTGGAACTATTAATAATTAAGTTTGAAATTATTTAATAATTAAATTTGAAATTATTTAATAATTAAATAAGATTGAATTATTTAATAATTAAATAAAATTGAATTCTTTAATAAGTGAAATTGAACTTCTTGAATATGTGAAATTTAGTTTCTTTATTAATTGACTTCTGAAATTTGTAACTAAGTAAATAAATAAGCGAAATTGAATTTCATTAACAAGAAATAAAATGTGATTTATTAGAATAAATATAAGACTTGTAATTTAAAGAACTTGATTGACGAATCTAATTGAATTCAATTTGAAGTTTTGATATAATGAAGTTGAACTTAAATAATTGATTTAATAAATTGGAAATTAAATAGAAATTATTTTGAATGACAAATTATTTTGAATGACAAATTTACTTAAAGAATATTTAATGAAATCGATCAATGAATTTAAATTGATTTGAATGTTAAATTAAATTAATTCAAATGATTTCAAAATGAAACTTATATACGAACTTGAATCATTATTTGAATTGTGTTAATTAAAAAATTGAAATTGAATTATAGAGTTTTGAAATGTTAAATTTGGAAGTTATGAAACGTAAATTATGGAAATTGTTTTAGAAAGACAAATGAAATGTTGGTTTACAATTCTAATTGAAATTGAGATTGATTTGGTTTTGAAATATATTAAACGACCAATCGGGATAATAGTTACGAAAGTTATTAAAGAAACCGGGATCGGTTCTGGACATGCTCTCTGTCTAAACCGAAAACCACTTTAATAACTATGCACGGAGTGTGATACAGAATGAAGTGGTTGGAATGATGTTCGTGATGACTGAAGAAAGAAAACGATAATGGATTGCCTTGACACTTGTGTCAAATTGGAAATGACTAAAACAGGAGCCGTGCCGGGCCAAATGGGGTTAGCCACCTCGAGCAAACACACTTCTTCGTCAACTACTCATTACTTGTTATTGATTGGTGCACCCTCAAAATTTTAGGAGTGTTGTTTCGCGGTGTTGCGATCGTTGCGGCGATGTGTTTTCACCAGTCCGGATCACGAAAACGGTAGTTTCACTACCTTGGGTATTGCCTCATGTGCCTTGTCATGCTTGTATCCATATATACGCGACCACTACGAATTTTTTGTGTGTTATACCTATAGAGTACTCCCTGATATCCCACTAGTTTACGGTGGAGTTTACAGTGCTGTATAGTCTATGACACTTATATAAACTGTGTTAAGGGGGATAATGGTAACGCCTTAACACTATTTTGACACTTTATATTACTGATAGGCATTATCTATTTAGCGTATATTACTACATAGTAGATAGTTTAACAGATCCTTAGAGGATGGTTATTCCAACGTCCTTTGAGTTACTTGTATTTCAGTTGTTATTCCACTTGAGTTGGATTTATTGATATAAGAATGTTAATCCTGACTCTAGTGTTTTGTGTTTTGCTTTATGCTCAGGTCAGACTGAGTGTACCAGTATTCGAGACTCACCTTTGGAGTTGGAGCTTCTCTTGGAGATCCAGCTATCTATTCAGCTTTTAGATATTAAGTTGATTCCAGTGATGTATTCTGATATTGTATTTGACTATTGTATTCGAGACTTCTGTTGTAACATATTTAACTCTGTTATATATATAGTAGCTTCATGAACTACTATCTTTTGTTTCTGCTGTATTTATTACTCTGTGTCTTTGTTTTGTGATTATTTATTTACTGTATATATTCAGTTTTGCCAAATTTAAATTAAAAATTCGGTATTTTGAATTATTCAAGTCCGACCTGTGCGGATGCGAGTAGTCCAAAATAGCGGGTCGTTACAGTGGGTATCAGAGCTTTGGTAGCTCTAGGAAAAACTTGGAATATAAAGTAAATGTATTTACAGAATCACTTTCATTGGAGTTGAATCCCTTTCTTTTAACTCGATTCGTTCGAATTTTGGAACTTTCCCTGTGGGTCCAAAAATTCATTCGTGTCCCTCACTATAAGTCTTCTCTTAATTCTGGAGTATCCCATAACTCCGCTTCGAATGACCTTTATAATGAGTCGGCGGTATTGCCAATCTCAAATTAATTTATAAAAGGGGTGAAACTCCTTTACAATAGACATGGATTTACCGAAGATTTCTATATCCTCGGTTTACGATGCTATCAATCTTCTGCTATGTCTAAATTCTATTTCTTGAGATCGAATGTCGATTTGCCTCGGAATTCTGCATCGATCTTATACTTTAAGTCACAGTTGACCCGGTTAAGGTTGCCTGCGATTTAATAAACTTATTCATCTTCCCATTTTGATTATTTAATCATCTTATCTTTGTTTCAAAAATCTATCGTCGAATCAAAATTCTCTTTGATTTAAATCAATCAAAATTTGAATCGCTATCCTTGTTTTGAAAATTTATTTCTGTATTTCGAGCGAAGAAGTGTATTTGTAAATCTTTATTTAAAATGTTATTATCGTGTTGTTTGAGTTGTTGATGTTGATTTGGGTTTTCGATTGATTCGTCTGATCAACGCTATCGATAGGATTTCCAAGACACTTGAGCAGAGCAAACTGACACAATTTTGTTTTCAAATTTGGTAAATAAGATGAATTTTGTGTGATTATATTATAAATAAGTAAATTTTCTAAATTGTTAAATGAACGGGTTAACAAATGGTAATATTTGATTTTTTTTGTAAACCATTGACTACTACATAATATAAATAAATGAATTTATAAAACTTGGTTATAATTCAATTTGGAATTTGAAATGAATTTAAATCAAGAATTTAAGAATTTAATTTCCGGTGATTTCAATTTTTTGGTTTAAATTTTAAAATGCATATTATATAAAGTATTTTCGAATAGAAATAATTTGAAGAAATTTTAGATGCTTAAAATCAGTACTCTTCTTTTTGCCGCTGGAAAATAATTTCGGTGATGGCGGCCGCATCATCGACATTCATTTTCGAGTTTCAAAGTGGAGAGACCATTAAGTAGTTTTGCTACTATTTTGTTTGGAAAATGAATTTGATTTGAACTTCTTAAGAATGACTTGATTTATAATATATTATATATATAAGTATATGATTATAGATTTGAATTGATATATATATATATATATATATATATAGCATATGTATATTTATCTATAAAATGGTTTGAAATTAATCGAAAATTAATTCTTAAAATTTTAATTTAAAGATAATTTTCGATGAAGCCAAATTTTTTGACTAAATACTTAACTTGAAATAAGTGAATTCTAAAATTTCATTTGGATAATATTCAATTGAATTATATGTAACTTACCTAAATTGTCAAAAGTTAACTATGTAATTGAATATTATACAATATAAAATGATACCAAAGGATTTTTTAAATAAATTTGAGTAGTCATAATTAGTGTAAATATACTTAATATATGTGATAAGATATATTAAGTAGAAAAAAATTTAATAATAATTTGGAATAAAGAAGAATAAAATTTGTTGAATAAAGTATAATTTTAATAAATGACTATTCAAATTTATGATTTTTAGAAATTTTTAATTGAAGATAATTGAATTATAAGGTAATAAATAAATCAATATGAAGTTAGGAATAGTTAGAGAAACTAACGTAAGAAGATCAAATGGATTAAATCAACTGTTGAATATTAATTAATTTAAAATCGAAATTTATACGTTTAAATTAATTGTTTTATTTTGTTTTTCAAATCTACAATCTTTCTGGTTGTTTCTATTCTCCTATCTCCTTCCTTTTCGGGGACGAAAAGTTCTACGTGGGGGAGAGTGTAACAACTCGGATATTTTAACAGTTTTAATTAATTTAATTAACTGAATTTGTGTGAAATTTTAAATAATAAAATTTTGAAATAAAAATTTAATATTTGAAATGCGTCTAGTTAAATATAGCAACTGGTAAATTTTGGTCCGAAAATATGAAAGTTTTTTTTCATGTGTAATTTTATTTCAATTTAATTAGTTAGTAATTGATGAAAATAAAATGTTTTCGAAACCTGAATATTTTTACATTGAAAAATTCTAAATCATCTTCTGAGCACGTCGTCACTTTTCGTTTTTCCAAATTCGGCCTTCTTTAGCTCCGTCGATCTTATTTTTCTACGTTTTTGTTGCATTTTCCGCTAGTAGAAAATTCGAATTTTTATAATTCAATCATACCATCGATATCTGTATACCGTTTTGATCGTCTCGTTGTGCTGGTCTTTGCTGTATATTCAATTCGATGTCTCGACGTCCAGTTCACTGCAGAATAGATGAAACAATTTGTTGTATCGGTACGGTTTCGAACCTTTCAAATTTCGTGTGACCATTCAATTTCCACTGTTTATCAACCCGCTCAGCCACAAGCATTTATACTTTTGAAAACGAAAAAATTCCATTTGTTAAATTTTACTAATTTGGTTGTTTCCGGTTCAAACTCCACTTATTAATTTTGTATTCAAAGTCCATCTATTCGTATTCTGTTTCCATATTTAATATAGGCGTACCTTATGTAATTATCTTTATTTATATCTGCATATTAAATTGCATATTGATTCCATGATAGTCATATTTGCTTCAGAAATATGAGAATTTCTTTTTAGGTTCCCTTTGAAAATTTTATTATACAAATCATTCATTTTTTCTTCTTTTCTTTCTGTTTATTCCTCTTCTCCCTTTCTCTCGACCATGCTTCATCTCAGTTCACTGAGCACCAGGCGCCCCTTCTTCCCATTCCTACCTTGTCTTCATGATTGACGCCAACCAAATCCATGCGTCCGAACCCCGCCACATCATCAGCATGTGCGTTACCTCCAGCCGACAGCCTCTTCCTTGAGATCTGCAACCTTCCCCTTCTGCCTTGTACCCTGTCGACGCGTACCCCTGTCCTCCCCCTCATCTTTGCCTACCCGAATCCCACGCTTCACTACACACGGCACAACCGATTTGTAAACGTCATTTCCCTTCCTTTTGGCCTAGCACTTCCCTCTCTGATCGTTTCCCACTGCACCAAGTCCGCCTTCAACCGAGTCGGCCACCTTCCCCTGCAAGCTGCTCCGCGCCTTCACCCCAGCTCGGCCAAAATAAAACTATAGTACCGGTATTTGTGACGGACTTGAAAATACAAAAGTATCTAAATTTATTTGCAATTCTTTTGGAATTATGGATTAGTTGTGTATTGAGAATAATTTGATTATGCGATTATGAATGTATGATGCCAGTAAATTATTGCTCAAGCAATTAAGGGCAAAGCACTCGTTCAGTGGGAGCGTGATAAGAGTTGATGAACTCTTCGGATTGATTGATATAAATGTATGCAATCACAGTCTATTATTACCAAAATGATACCATACGCTTTGTTATATTCGCTGCCATCGCTCCTTCCTTCTGGCACGTCTCCACCGATCTTCCGGCCTCATGAGGAGCAGCTCGACCCCACTTACGTGATCAACAGCCAAATCACCGGCCCACTTTCCTTGCCGCAAGTTTCGCAGTCCCTATATGTTGAGATGGGTGAGCATATTAAAATATATATATTTATATTTATATATAGTTTATGTATAAAATTACATTAATTAATATTATAGTATAAAGTATAGGTTATATTAGCAGTACTATGGAATTCACGTGTATATATAATCTGTAATAAAAGTATGTTCTGATATGCAGTATTTTGTAATGGTTTATATGAACTTATGCAAACGTTTTATATATAGGGATGTATAGGGTAGTCTGTCAGGGAAAAGAAATATATATATATATATATCATTTGGTTTGGTTTCAAAAAGTTTATATGGGTGTATATATATACCAGTTATATAAGTTAGTTTTTTTTGTAAAGTATTTAAGTTGGATATGTATAGTTATTAAGCTATATTATTATTACATATGTTATATCATAAAGGCTAGTTATAAATAGACTGTAGTAATGTACAAGTTTAGTATAAAAAGTTGTTTAAAAAAATGTATAAGTATTTGTGTATAATAATAAATTGTTGTATTGATTTTATAAATAAATTGATAATTAGATTTTTCTTTAGAAATATATTATATTAAAATATGAGTCTAAAATTTTATGTTAATAGATATATGGATATAGTATCCATTTTGTTTAGTTATATATGGATGATTCTAATTTATCTCCATCAACTTCTATTTATCAGCTTCGTTGTCGATTCGAGTTTAAATCTTGCTTTATTATGATTTCGTGCCTGGATTCATAGCTCATTTCTTTGTCGAATCTATCTAGCCTCAAAAGTTGAGCAATCACTCACGATTAATGTTCTTTTATTTATTAAATTTGATTTCATTTGAAACGACAATTGATATATGCTGCTGCTAGTTATTTACACTATTAAATATATGTTATTACCTGCATCAGTTCACTTGTGACATCTGACACAATTATCTGTTACTTATACGATGATAATCCAGTTTGGTTGATAAATGATTGATTGTATGATGTTGATATTGGACGATAAATTTTTAATGTATGAAGTGTTAAGTAATTTACAATTTGAATTGATATAGGATAGTTAATAATTTAAAATGGATATATGTGTTGAATTTGATTAGTTAAATTTGTGTAATATGACCCCTTTAAATGTTAAATAAATTGACACGTAGAAATAGGGTTAACTACACCTTGAACCATTGAATGTATGTTGCATAAATTGATGTAGTATAAATTGAATAATAAATATCAAGTGAAGAACCGTATAAATATTAATGTAATAATCTTTAATCTACATGAAATTGTAGTGTAGATTGTAGAAATAATTATATTAATTTGCACAAACAACAATGTAAATTAATACGATTATTTCGGAATTATTTGAATTCATTATTAGATTGTTATTGATGTTTGCTATTGCGCATTTATTTACTTTGACACTATCCCTGTTATCATACTGCAAGTTCCCTTTGCTACGCTTTGATTTTTGAATTGAAATGGAATCGGGTCGAAATGATAAATACCCAAATAAAACATGACTTAGGATAGAGAATTAAATAAAACCCGATTGGTCAACAATTTGATAAAAAAATAAAATAAAGATTTTATTTGAATGAATAATAAGGTTTGAAATGAAGTTGGAATTTGAATTTTTATGAAAGGAAAATGTTAATATTTAATAATCTGAATCAAAATATTTACATAGTAGATGATGAAAGAACGTTGTTTTAGAATTTGGAACTATTAATAATTAAGTTTGAAATTATTTAATAATTAAATTTGAAATTATTTAATAATTAAATAAGATTGAATTATTTAATAATTAAATAAAATTGAATTCTTTAATAAGTGAAATTGAATTTCTTGAATATGTGAAATTTAGTTTCTTTATTAATTGACTTCTGAAATTTGTAACTAAGTAAATAAATAAGTGAAATTGAATTTCTTTAACAAGAAATAAAATGTGATTTATTAGAATAAATATAAGACTTTTAATTTAAAGAACTTGATTGACGAATCTAATTGAATTCAATTTGAAGTTTTGATATAATGGAGTTGAACTTAAATAATTGATTTAATAAATTGGAAATTAAATAGAAATTGTTTTGAATGACAATTTACTTAATGAATATTTAATGAAATCAATCAATGAATTTAAATTGATTTGAATGTTAAATTAAATTAATTCAAATAATTTCAGAATGAAACTTATATACGAACTTGAATCAATGTTTGAATTGTGTTAATTAAAAAATTGAAATTGAATTATAGAGTTTTGAAACAGTAAATTTGGAAGTTATGAAACGTAAATTATGGAAATTGTTTTAGAAAGACAAATGAAATGTTGGTTTAAAAATTATAATTGAAATTGAGATTGATTTGGTTTTTAAATATATTAAACGACCAATCGGGATAATAATTACGAAAGTTATTAAAGAAACCGGGATCGGTTATGGACATACTCTCTGTCTAAACCAAAAACCACTTTAATAACTATGCGCGGAGTGTGATCCAGAATGAAGTGGTTGGAATGATGTACGTGATGACTGAAGAAAGAGAACGATAATGGATAGCCTTGACACTTGTGTCAAATTGGAAATGACTAAAACATGAGCTGTGCCGGGCCAAATGGGGTTAGCCACCTCGAGCGAACACACTTCTTCGTAAACTACTCATTACTTGTTATTGATTAGTGCACCCTCGAAATTTTGGGAGTGTTGTTTCGCGGTGTCGCGATCGTTGCGGCGATGCATTTTCACCAGTCTGGATCAGGCAAACGGTAGTTTCACTACCTTGGGTATTGCCTCATGTGCCTTGTCATACTTGTATCCCTATATACACGACCACTACGAATTTTTTGTGTGTTATACCTATGGAGTACTCCCTGATATCCCACTAGTTTACGGTGGAGTTTACAGTGCTGTATAGTCTATGACACTTATATAAAATGTGTTAAGGGGGGTAATGGTAACGCCTTAACACTATTTTGATACTTTATATTACTGATAGGCATTATCTATTTATCGTATATTACTACATAGTAGATAGTTTTAAGGATCCTTAGAGGATGGTTATTCCAACGTCCTTTGAGTTACTTGTATTTCAGTTGTTATTCCACTTGAGTTGGATTTATTGATATAAGAATGTTAATCCTGACTCGAGTGTTTTGTGTTTTCTGTACGCTCGGGTCAGACTCAGTGTACCAGTATTCGAGACTCACCTTTGGAGTTCGAGCTTCGCTTGGAGATCCAGCTATCTACCCAGCTTTCAGATATCCAGTTGATTCCAGTGATGTATTCTTATATTGTATTTGACTATTGGATTCGAGACTTCTGTTGTAACATATTTAACTCTGTTTTATATATATATATATATATATATATATATATATATATATATAGTAGCTTCATGAACTACTATCTTTTGTTTCCGCTGCATTTATCACTCTGTGTCTGTGTTCTGCGATTATTTATACTGTATATGTTCAGTTTTGCCAAATTTAAATTAACAATTCGGTATTTTGAATTATTCAAGTCCGACATGTGCGAATGCGAGTAGTCCAAAATAGGGGGTTGTTACAATAACAATCCGCCCTTCTGTATGGTTTAAGTCTGACGTGTGTGGTTTATCGTCGATTTAAAGCGTACAAAAAGGCAGGATGTTACACCACCAATGGAGAAACATGGCGCTGGTAGACCCTCAATCGAGCAAAAAGGAGGATTTTCATATTTTCAGAACAAGCAAAATAGATGTGGCGAGTGCAAGCAGTTTGGCCATAATAAACGGAATTGTCAAGCTTCAAAGAGGATATGATCTGATTTTACATTTTGAATTTGTTCAAATCATTAAGTGGACGTGTGACTTGTTTTGGCGGTTTATTGTAATTGAAACTTTTTATTAATTTTTATTCAGTATAGCCTATTATCAAATTGATTTTAATTTCGGCTATTTAGTTTGAATGATAGTAAGTATCAATTATATGTTTTTATAGTATTAGTTCTTGTGTTTGTTTATTTATTTATTTCTATCATTAGTTTTGATATATGTTGCATACTATTAGTATCAGCTGTTTAGTATCAGTTTTCGTATTCTATTGGTATAAAATATGGTACCATTTTTTCATTGTGTGATATCAGTTTTGTTCAATTTTGTATATTTTACTTATTTATTACAAAGTTGACAGCATAGTATATGGGATCTGATAATCATTGTCTAAATGATTGAAGAAGATGATTAAATTGATACATGCTATCTATTGGTTGAAGACAATGTTTGTTTGATTAGATATAAAAGACTTTAGTATTAGTTTTGGTTAGTTTTAGTATTAGTTTCGTGTATTATAATACATTCTGGAACTGACACCAGCACTAATTGTTGTTTCATAAAGTATGTTGAGTGTTAGTTTTAGCAAAACTGATACTATTAGTTATTAGAACTGATACACAGTTATTGTTTCGTATTGAAATATAATATGAAATCTGATAATATCATTATACAACTGATAGTTGCATCATAAAACTGGTAATATTATGTAGGATCAATAGTTGCATGATAGAACATACAATATATAATCTTGTTATAATATAAACAACATGAAAGAAAGGAACATCAACTACAACATATCATTCCTGCAGATCAGCATTATTTTTACAAGTAAGATCTGCATTGTTTTAAGAATCGAACATCATCACAAGTACCAAATCGCAACAGAACACCATTACTTCACAAGTACCAAATTTAATTGTGAAACAACGCAATGATTTACTATAACACACAAAATTCTCAATTTCCGCACCTTCTTCTTTGCTTGACCTGTTATCAGCTACATTCCAATAGTGCTTGCTAACTGTCAATATGTCTATTGCCAGTTTTCTCTAGTTTTGATACCAATGTGTTGTTGGACTTTACAGAATAATGTTTTTGTTCAGTGATGCAATGTAAATCATGACATATTTCGCAGTCAACGCTGTTTAAAATAAAGTTTGTTAACAAAATATAAACTGTGATAGAAGGTAACGAAATCTAATTTTTACGTCACTAGAAATATGTTTATAGCTTGTACAACAAATTGTACTAATATCAAGCATTGATTGCATCAAGATTAAAACAAAAATTAAATTCAATTACATATAACAAAATATATAAAATGTACATCTATTCATGTGAAAATAGTAGCATGTTTTGCAAACTGATTGATTTGTTCATTTATCTTTCTTCTTCCAAACTTGACATGAACTTCCCTAAGTTCTAGCAATGCACTTTGTCAGTCAATATCTCATGTGTAATTCTTGCTTTAGATTTCAGCATTTGTTTAGGGGCTATTTGAGTGGTATTTGTCTTTTGTTCATTGATATGATGAATATCATCATGTATATACAACTGTCAAGCATGTTTAAAAGCAAATTTGTAGTATCGGTTTTGTGTATCGTTTTTGTCTGTAATTTGCAATATTAGTTTAGCGGTCGCTAAGTATCATTTTAAGTATCTAGGTATCAGTTTTTTTCTGTAATTTCTTGTTTCTAGGTATTAGTTTAGAAGTCAGTAGTTTTTGTCAGTAGGTAATTTTGAATATCAGTTTTTGTCTATAATTTGCAGTATTTGATATCAGTTTAAAAGAAAATCTCCAGTATCAGTTTAACAGTCAGTAGGTATCATTTTAAACAACATAAACAACTTACGTGCCTGATCCTTGCTGTGCACATGGTATCTGATGCATTTCATTTTCCTTCACCTCCTTATCCTATATGTTTTTCTTTTTCGAAAGTTCTTTCAGCATTTCTTCAACTTTATTTCTCTATTGAAAAAAAACAATACAAAGTTAGCAAATGTTTGATTTATTTCAATTATATTACGTTTTTTCATAATAAAAATATATCATACCGATATCATTACATGCCTTAGACTGGGGTTGTTTCTTTCATTATAATTTCTTCTAAGACGTCTAAAATCTAAATGACTCTACTGCATTGTTAGGTATCTCAAAGTTACTAGTGTCCATTGGTATTCACAATGCAAGGGGATATATATAGCATCTGTGTATTCATCATCAACAATTTGTTCAAGGAAAGGCAGCACTAAAGATTTTATAATTCTATGTACATTGAAAACTACAGATTCCTACTAAATAAAAAAATAATTAGAATTAAATATATGTAGCGTTTATGATATTATTGCATATTAAATTTTTATTGACCGTCATCATTGTTGTGAATGCATAGTTGTGCTCTTTCATCCCACGTTAAGATAAATACCAGTCAATTATCTATGTTAACAACAGGAAAATGTAAGCTTTTGTTATAAGTGAAGCAAATCTCTATAATCATTAGTATCTTTAATTTAAATAGTGGTAAAATATATTACAAAATACAAGAATAATTGAGCATTAAATATTATGATACAGCTTCTAAGTATCATTTTTGCACTTACTTAGTATCAGTTTTGGACATGGTAATAAATCAACTTCTACTAGAAAAAAAAGTAAGCATGAATTTAAATCAACTGCTACTAGGAATTAGTTTTGCACTATTTTGGTTTTTATTTTGTCATACATGACGGTTAATAAATAATTCAACTAATAAACCATCACTTATAACATATAGTAATTAGGTATCATTTTTGGTTATGTATAGGTATCAGTTTTGGTATAAATAAGAATGGAAATAGCTATTAAACATTATTATTTTTTGTAATTATTTTTATTGATAACAGTATTATTAAGAAAAATAAAGTGTGTACTGATCCATATGTGGAATTTCCTTCAAGAAGTTGTCGTATTACTTTTTTTTATTGTACATCCTCCTCTAGTTATGTCTTTGTATGTCCATGCTGCATATCTGTTTTAAGAAAATAATACATATATCAATTATACAATGTTATTTTAATATGAAGCATCAGTACATATGTTTGTAACTTACTCTTATGATGATGTCATAGAAAAGAAAGTTTTGATTGTGTTTTGTTGTTCTATATTTAAGTATGCCATGGTTTTGCTGCAGTGTCCTGGTCCTAGATTTGAAAGTGTTGGCGCTTGTAACGACCCAGAATTTCTGTCAATTAAAATTCATATATTTAATTAATTTTAAATATTAATAAGTGAAATTTATAAGTCGAATAATTTATTTTCGAATATTGGATTTAATTGGATAATTAAATCGATTATTTAATAGTTGAAATTACAGAAATAATTGAAAATCGAGTTTAATATGATTGAAAAAGATTTGTAAAATTTTATTTAATCATATTGAAGTTATAGAGATGTTATAGAACTTTTAAAATTGAATTAAAAGTTAATTTGCGAAAATTGAATATTTTAATATTTAAATTGATGAGTTAAAAAAGCCAATTTTCAAACAGACTCGGATTTCGACGAAACTAGTTTCATCGGATCCGTAATGTGATATTATTGTAATATTTCAAATTTCAAGTCAATCGGATTTATCGTTTGTCCGAGGCAAGCCAAAACGCATAGAAAATCGTTTAATCGGTTTAATTTAAAATCGATCGTTTGTTGCCGTAACTCGCACAGATGTTCGAATTAGCCTCCGAAACACTTTCCATTGCGTTCGGAACGTGGGGTAAACCTTAGAAACACCAACCGGCACGCTTCCTTTGGAGTTCGAAAATTTTTCGATGAATAGTGTACGTCGTTTTTTCTATAAAAGGACTCATCTTTCACCATTTGCAATTTAGAAACCCTAATTAGGTCAGGCCGCCTCCATGTATATTCATTGGCCGAAAATGGCTAACCTACTTCCTCAATTTCTGATCAATCCGTCGACCAATAGCTAAAACTTCCTAAACGAAACTCGTAGAGCACAACGAGATCTACCATCTCAACGGTGGAGATGAAAAATTGAGCTACAGATCGCTGGGAAATTGGCCGCGGCCGTGCATGGTTCGTGCTCGTTTTTCTCGAGCCAGGGACGACCGAGCTCGTTCAAACTTAGGGTGAAGGTGGAGTGTTGGCTTGTGCACGAAGTGGAGGTTTCTGATCGAAGTAATATGTCGTCGTAGAGGGCGCGCTAATCTAGGGTTTGTGAACGAGTTGGGTTCGGCCGAACAAAAATCGCGTGGGGAAGAAGATAGATCACGCGGCCAGGATTTTTCAAAAGGAAATCAACGGCCCTGAATAGATGTAGGTTTTAAAAATGAAATAAGAAACTGAAATTTTTATTTTATAAATTCGTGTGATATTAAAAATGATATAACTTGTTCATACAAGGTCTGTTTTGGACGAAACCAGTTGCGTTGGAACCGTATTGACGAATACTACGCTATGGAACTTGATTGGAGTCGTTTGGAGCTAATTTGAATTTCAGGTAAAATTAAATGCTTGTTTAATTTTATTCGAAATAAAACACTGGAACTAAATTGAAACCGAGGTGAGAACTTCTCACTCAATCGAATAGTTTCGATTTAAATTTTAAATAGTTAGATTTAAAATTGTTGATTGTATGCCTGAATGATAAATTTATTATCTATTGATGGTTAAAATAGACATTATGCGCCGTTGTTAAGCGAAGGTTATTTATTAAAAACATATACCGCGAATATTTCACCGTATAGTGAAATTGGTATTATTTATGTACTTGGAGTTGATTTCCCGCATTATATAGCGGATGAGGCCCTATTGCGCCGTCTATTAAGCGGATAATATTTTTATAAATCCCATATACCGCGATAATTCCGTACTGGAACGGAATTTGTATTGTGTTAACATCTTTGGATGCAGGGAAACAGGTTGGAGGGATCCAACTGGATTCCTCAACTATGTTGATTTATTTACAGATATCGTGATATTTATTGATTATCATATTGATATATGATGTTTGGTTTGTCGTGATTGACTATTTGGTGTCGTTGCATCATCGGATCCATTTTTGAAGTTTTAAAATAATGATTTTGATTTTAAAAGGAATTTTTAAAGTGATTTTCGAAAGTATACGTTTTATTAAATTTTGAATTGTTAAAATAAATAAACGTTATAATTTTATTTTCATAAAAGTTATGATTTTTGGAAAATAATACTTAGGTATGATTTTGAAGCATATAAGCTTTAAATAACGATTTGTAAATTATTAAAAGAATAAGTTTAGTTAAATTGGGATTTTTGAATTGTTTAAAAAACAATTTATATAAAAGATTTAAAATTTGATATTTATAAATTAAAATAAATATAGGAATTATAAAATGAGTTTTTTTTTGTTAGTGGTAAAATGAAGAATGATTGGATTTCTTAAGTGAATGAAATTTATCGATTTATAAATCGTGAAGTTATAAAAACAAATAGATTTTTGTAAAATAAAGGACTTATAAGTAGTTAACTTGTAAATTTGTTTTTTGGTATAAAATTGAGTTATATAATTGAATTGGATTAATAAAGGAGATTTATAAATCGAAGTTTATAAATAGAAATGGAATTTATAGACAATGTTTATAAATTCGAAATCAATTGAATTTGATAAATTGAATATAGAAGTTTATAAAAGGAAATATATTCGCAATTTTGGATAGCGAATAAATTCTTGAAATAAAACATGTAGTAAATATTAAAATTGGGTTAGTGAAGTATATTCGCGATTTTGGACAGTGAATATATTATTAAATAAAATGGATATGTTTTGGGAAATGATATTATAAAATGAATCTAAACGATTTAAAGATGTTTTAAAATGTATTATGAATCGAATACATAGATTTCAACATTCATTGTTGAAATAGACGTTTTTGAGAAATAAGGAAATGGTGGACTATAACACTGTTGTTATAGTAAATGATTTCCGAAAGGAAATGTTTTTGTATAGTATTGGAATTTATATATCTATCTAAATTTCGAATCTCTATACCAGTGATTTTGGGTCGTCGTAACGATGTTTTACGCAACATTCGTTTTGACCCAAATAAATGTGTTTAAGTGAATGTTTTCCTTAAAGAATGAAATATATACTTAATTTCGATATTAAGTATATTGAATATTTTCCAAGTGTTGAAAATAAATGTATCTGTGAATTACTTATTAATAAATAAGCATGAAAATGTTTTTCCAATGTGAAATGAAACGTTTTGAGAATTTATCCTTTTTAAGATAAATTGAAAATGAATAATTGAAATCGTATATTCATAAATATTTTGGAATGTAAATTCACCATGGAATTTATAAATGAAAAGGGGAATTTGTTTAAAAATAAACGTTGATTTACTTTTGAAGTGTGGCAATAAATTTACGGATTTGGAACGTAAATATAAAGTAAATTGGTATGGATTTATTTAATTGGTTTAAATGAACCATGTTGAAATGAAAGCATTTCCGCGTGAGGAAAATGTTTGAAATTTGTTTTCAAAAGTGGTAAAGGTGAAAAGTGATTTGAAAATTGTTTCAAATGGTTGAAGTGTGGGAATTATATGTCTAGTAGAGATATTTTGGAAAATAAATAATTAGGGAAAATTATTTGGAATCTGGTGATGTTGAGCATGCCTATTGATAGTTAAATAATCCGACTATCAATATTTACCTTTAAATGGGTATTTGTTGTGATTTTCTTGAATTTGAATGCCACACTTATTTTCAAAATAAGCGCTCACTATTCGGGTTAGCCGGGAAAGGACCTTGGGGTCGTATAACCCATTCCGAATATGTGATACGTCGTTATGAATTGCATTTGATGATCGGTGTTAAAGACCGGATATTTGTGAAAACGGAAGGATTACCGTCGAATGTTTCTGCATCGGCAGATCTCCGATATAGAAATTTATTACCCTTTGTTATGGGAAGTTCGGTCATGATTAGTGAATATCCGGATTGCAAGGACTTCTTTGTAAGTGCCTTCGGTTCCGTTCGATCCTGGAACAGACTTGTATGGATGTGTGTCTGACATTACAATTTGAGATGTAAAGCTGGTTTCTATCAAATATATTCCCGTCGGTGGCGGAGAATTTATTCTCTTAGCTTAACACCCTTAGAGGTTATGTAGTTGATGGTTACTAGTGATACATTCCCAAATTGGTAATGTAGCATACGAAGTGCTGTTGAGCATTTGATGATCAAAGCACGACTTTTGTATAAAGCGTGGCTTTATGGACGAGAGTTCGTCGGACCTCACTCCCCGAAAATGGTCAAAACCGGAAGGATGCAGCAAGGTTATTAGGGGATAGCGCCCCTTTAGTGTATGTCATTCCTTCTGGATAGAGGTGGTATCATGGTATGGAGCTCAGATACTTAACCTATGTTGTTGCTGCAAATTTATTGCTTTGTGGTTGTTGGAAATCGAGGATCCTCGGATATAGATCGGTTACGATCGGGGAATGACATATTCGTGTCAGTAGTTACCCAGTTAGGGGTAACCCGGCCTTGTGTTGGCAGAGATCCGGTTAGATTCTCGGGGCGTCTTTCCAGAGGCGTTTCCATGTGGCAATGGGAAGTTTCTTGGCCTGACCATTTGTTGGAAATCCAAAGAAACAATACAATCCTGTACGGTTTTAGTTGTAGAACCTATCATTCACTTATAGTGGTCACCACTATTTGGATGGTAGCTATAGTAGGCATAAGTGCGGAATGCCTATGCTGGTTAAGATTTATATCTTTATTTTCGAAATGAATTTTCCTACACTATGCACTAGTAATAATATCAAATGTTTCTTTTTAATGCGTATCAAGCATCTTTGACTATCATAAGGAGAAATCTCCTCCGATTCTGCGTTTGCGTTGTGTGTGTGTGCGGGAGGCCTTATGGTAGTCTCATTTTCTAAAAAGCATTGCGAATCTATTTTAAAAATATCCTGTTCTTTGTTTTAAAGATAAACTGTTTTTAGTTCTCACACCAGTCACATGACTGACTCGGAGTTTATTGTTTTCCTTCCTAAACTCTGGGTGCCCACCAATTCCCACACGGGCAGTCAAGAGTCAAGTTATCAGGATATTCTGGAATTCAGGAGTTGCTGGAGGCAAGCTGGATGGCATGGCATATTCACTAGTATATAGTATTTCTTTTTCGCTGTTTGTTGTTGTGTGTTGTTGTACACTCTGATGATGTAATGTAATGTAATGAATGTAATGTAATAACTGATATAGTTCTTTCTTTAGAAATTATTCATTTATCTATTATATGTTGTTCCGCTGCGATTGTGAGATTCTGATATTGTTATGTTGTTTTCTTTTTCTTTCTCTCTTCTTCTATCTTCTACCCCTTCTTTAACCCTAACGGTACAGTTTTCCGGCCTTCGATTTCTTGGCAGTTGATGCAGTGGACATATTGATGTCGGTTTTCGAGCGACGGAAAATCGCATTCGTCACAGCTCTATTACTTGAATAGGCATTGGGGTTGACTCTTCTGCACTTTCTTTTTCATCATTTTCATTTTCTTCAAGTTTTTCATCATTTTTATTTTCTTCAGGTTTTTCCCTTTTTTTTTATTCTCTGACCATATTCAAAGCTGGTTTTTTTTTCCTTTCTCTTATTTTTATTATTTTCACATAAGACGCTGGTTTTTGAACTGTTTGTTTCCTTTTTCGACAAGGAGGTTTTGCTGGTTTGTTTTCTTTGTCCTTTTTTGTTATTCCCTCTTGCAAATGTTGTATGATATTGAGATTGAAAGATGGAGGTAGTACCACATCACTGTACCATGCAACTTTTCTCTCTTTACTGGAATCTTCTTCCAATTTTTGAGCCTCTTATATTTCTTTTTGCAACATTTCATCTTCATTTTTTCGTAACACCGTTTCGTTTATTTTGTTCAGCATGTCTTCACTTTTTCTTTTATGTCCATAGCTGTATCTTCATTTGGTTGGAGCACATTTTCATGCATTACAGTTGCTGTTTCAGTCTCCATGCATGTACTTTCTTTTTCAGTTGTTTGGTGGACTTGTTCTGTATTAGTGTCAGCAGTTGGGTCTTCAACTTCTTCTACATTTTTTTTTCATTTGAGAATCTATATTAACAATAAGACGCTGTCAGTTTTTGTTCTCGGTGAATGAATATAATATTATTAGTATCAGTAATGTTAATAGTGGCAGTTTATGGGTATCATTTTTGCATTGATATCAGTTTTTTAAACAAAAACTAGGTATCAGTTTTTCATACATATAGGTGTCAGTTTTGATTTATTTAATAGCGAAAATTGTTTGTAAAATAACCAACCATGAGTTCTAATCAAACAGCTACTACATATAAATTTATTTTGGTATCAGTTTTCTACTAAATGATGGTCAACATAAATAGTTCAATTTACAAACCATCAAGTTATAAGAAAAGGAATGTAGATATCATTTTTCAATACATTTGGGTATCAATTTATTTTTAACTTATACCCAAAATTATTCATAACATAAGCCAGCATGAATTCGAATCAAACAGTGTTATTATTAATAATAAAAAAAATCATGTACCTGTCCATTTTTGCTATTTTTTCTTGACATTTTGTAGGTTCTTGTTGACGCTCTGGATTTTCTTCTTCATTCTTTTTAGCTGTGAATGTTTTTTTGCTTCATTTTGGGCTTCTATATCTAAACATGCGTCTTTGTTTATTTCAGTTGTTGTGTTAATTTTTTCTATATGATGCTCACCATTTCTATCTTCATTCTCTTCTTTATTGTTTTCAGTTGTAGATTTCTTTTCTCTGTTTTCTATTTCTGTTTCTACATATGCATGTTCATCCAGAATGTTTTCAGGTTCATCTTTCATGTGCTTACTCTCTAGTTCAACTTCTGAATTTTTCTTTTCATTTTCGTCTAGTCTTGATTTGAGTTCTCTCGGCTGTTCTTTCAATTTCAAATTTTCTTTTTCTACCTTCTTCCTCAATTTCTTTTCTTTGTCCAATTGTTTCTTTGTTTTCTTACCTTCTTCTTCCAAATCTTTAATGTGCATTTGCAAAACATTAAGCCTGACATAATCTTCAAAAGATCGAGTATTATATTCAGCTTCTTCAATTTTTCGTTTTCTTTTCTTTTTCTTTTTTTTTCTTTTTTGAAAATGGTACTTTAATTTATTTTTTCTTTGGTTCTCTTTTCTTTTGTCGGTTGATTCACCTTTTGTTGATGCTATTTGGAGTAGCTTGTGTTCATGTGGAAGAATAGTGTTATTTCTTTACCTATATAATTGAGACAAAATTTTTGTTTTAAAATTTAAATGCAAATGTTTTATAATAGTATGTTGTAACTTATATGTTATAACTAACATTAATAAGTGACTACTTTAATAGAAGAAAATAAAATAGTAATAAAATTGATACTATGTACACTTACTAATTAATTGTGTGCGGTGTCAAAAATGATACCAAGTATTATTGTGTATTATGACTGATACTGTGCAAAATGATAAGATATACTATACTGAGGAAAAATAGATGCTATGGAAACAAAAATTTAAAGCTACACATTGAAACTGATTCTAGTCAGAAGCTAAAGTGATGCTACAAAGAGGCATAGATGATACTATGCAGAGACAAAAAATTAATCTAAGTGTTGAAACTAATAATACACACAGAGAGAACATAAAATGTGAACTGATATTGATTAGTGCAAGTAAAATTGAATTTTAACTTACCTTCCCAACTTTTACATCATTCAAAAATTGTTTCACAACAATGTCTTTAAGCTTTCTTACATCCCATGGTGCAAATCTGGGTAAATCTTTAGCAAGTTGCCTTCGAGGTTGGATGAGATTCATTTTCTCATAGATGTAATACTATAAACATTTAAAGATTTGATTAGATAAGAATATTGAACATAACTTTTTTTCAATTAATAATATTTTGCATAACACATTTTACCAATGGAAACAAGGAACATCCAGACATGTTTCTTGGCTTGGAGATAAACTTTTTGACAAATTTGCTAAAAAAATTCTCTATTGTTTCTGCCGTGAGACAATCTGCATTGTTTCACTATCAATCAAATATGGTGGAATTCCCCATCTCAATTTTTGTTGGTTGTTGGGAAAGAAAAATGTCAATAGTATTTGCATTAGCAGATCTTCTTCATTTTCTATTTTCCTTTGTTATATTTCTTGTTTTATTCTTCCTTCCACAACATTTCTTGTTATGTAAGTGCATGTGCCAAAGTTTCTACTTGCAAACTCTTTGCAGTCTGGTGGAATGGTTTTGCTCGTCAATTTTTGTGTTTGTTCTATGTTTATTTCTTTTAATGGTAGACCAAAAAGAAAGCTTATTTCTTTTGCAGTGACCTTCATTTTGTCTTCTCCAAAAACAAAGGTATCAGTTTTCATGCAGTAGCAGTTGTATAAAGTACCCAAGTTGTGTCAATTCTTTTTGCACTCTTTCATTGTTATTCTTTCATCATAGATGACTTTGAAGAATTTGTAAAATAGTATCTTCTTTAAGATGTCGAATTGCTTTTTGGTTAGTCCATTTTTTTCTTTGACCTGTTTCATTATCTTGAAGATAGCTTGTAAGCCACATCTATACGTAGTTTTTGACTTAACATCTTCAGATTTTGCTATCTGCTTGTCTGATTCTTTTGATGTCACATGCATGCTTTTACGACATAATTCACAAAATCATCATCATCCTATTTCATGAAAAGTGGCATTAAGTTGTTAGTGAAACAAACAACATTGAAACACAACAACATATAACATGATATAGTGGTATCAATTTCCATAAACATGGGATAAAGCATGATATTTTTATCTAACAAAAATTTGGTATCATTTTTGCTAAATGTAGGTATCAATTTCTTAAAAATTATGGTTGAAATACTTCTAAGATTGCTACATGATAACTTTAAAAGAACCATATTGATGTATCATTTTTAGCTAATATTTGTGTTAACTTTGTTACACATTACGATGAAAGTAATATGTATTATTAAAAGTATAAAGTTTAAAAAATATATAAAAAGAGTATCAAGTTTATAAGATGTATGTATCGGTTTGGTTCAAACAAACTGTATATCGATTTTAAGATATCATGTCCATTAACATAGATAGTAGGTATTAGTTTTGCATTACCTTAGTGTCGGTTATATATCTATGATAGAAATAATTTCGATTACGGAGCAGAAAATTCCACCAATGATAATGGGTATCATTTTATGAATATAAGTATATCAGTTTTGTTATAAACTATTGGAAAATTATTTTTAAAATTACAAAGTTTTGTCTTTAACTAAACAAACAATAGGTATCATTTTATGAAATACACGTATCAGTTTGTAATATAGTGGGTATCATTTTGATGAAATATAGGTATCATTTAATTAAAAAATTGCAACATTCAAATACGATCTAAAACATATTACATAGTCGGTACCATTTGTAAGAATTTCGTATCAGTTTTCCTAGAAAAAAGATGGTGAAATAGTTTGTGAACTAAAATGAATCAGCTACAAACAATTAGACAATAGGTATCACTATTGTAGGATGTTGGTATCAGTTTTTATGTGTCGTGCTGCAATTAATTTCTCCGAATACAAAGTATCACGTTAATTCTAACAGATGTTAGGTATCATATTTTCAATATATTAGCACCAGTTTTGTAATGAATGAAAATGAAATCTATTTTTCAACCAACCAAGTTTTGTCTTCTACCAAACAAACTATGAGTATCACTTTTGACCATGAATATCTTTATAAGTGACATGGCTTGTAAGTCTACCGTATTGACTTGTTCATCTTCTGATTCCTCAACTACTATTTGTTTTCCTTATTTGTTTGAGCTTATTCCTGTTTAACATATTAACACTATTAAAATACATCTAGCAATTTAATAGTATCAGTTTCATAAGTTAATGGTATCAATTACCTGTTGAATTTGCTGCTGAATTGTTTCTCGTTTTTTTCTTAGATCTTAATTCTCTTTTTTGGACCTGTTCTACGGTTGATATGTCACCTGCTGTTTTTTCCTGCATGCTTTCTCCATTTTTATGTAAAATAAGTTAAATAGTATCATGACCAATCTACAATGGTTTTATTAGGCTTCATTTCATAGTATCATTTACCTTTTCTTCTGCTCTATTTTTTTCATGTCTCCTTTTTGTTCTTCTTTCTCTTTTTTGTTGTATTTCTTCTTCCATTAGGCATTTTAATAGTCTTAACTTTGCAGATTCCTGCTGCGTCTCCACTGGAGCTAGGATATTTGCTTCATGATGCGTATAAGATATAGTTGCTAGGGTATCAGATTCATGCTGAGTATCAGATTGAGCTTTTAGGGTATTAGATTCTTGATGAGTTTTAGAATGAGGTTGTAGGGTATTATGTAACGTCCCACCTTTTCGTACGCTTTAAATCGACGATAAACCACACAAGTCAGACTTAAACCATACAAAAGGGCGGATTGTTATGAGGTAAATAAGAAAAAGAAGAGAAAGGAAAAAACAAAATAGAATCTTGCAGCGAAACGATAAAATATAATAATCAAATATAAAGTTCATGAAGCTGTTTTTCAAAATATTTGATTTTACTTATATAATACATATCAGAGTTGCACATACCAAAAAATATTAATAATGCAGCGGAATACAATTGTGTAGTGGAATAATATAATATATAATAGTAATACAATCTTCGTCTTCGTCCTCCAGAATTAAGGCCTTCAATTCCTGCAATGCTCGGACTGACCCGAGCGAATTGAAAAGACAAAACACCCGAGTCAGAACTAAAAGATCTTATGTAAGTTAAATTACCATTAATAAATATGAGTGGAACGGTGTCAGAGATGTTTATGGGATTTGACATCTCCCATCCAGTGTCTAACGTGAGTGTTGTAACTTAAGAGATGCTCGGGATTCACATCTCCTAAGGATCCGTCAAACTATTTACTATGTAGTAATATTTCGCTATTATAATAATGTCTAATAGTAAAATAAACTTTCTTTTAAACAGTATTAAGGAGTTACCCAATCTCCCCCTTAAACACAATAATAGTCCCAGTAGTCCATCCAATATCATAGTCCCTCCTGATTGGGAAGCCACCAGAGGATACCACACGGGCTATGGGAGAAAACCAAACTCGTACAAGGCGCGATAGGGTAGGTGACACAGCACAACTAGGCCAGGGTAGATATACCAATTGCTATCTGGGCTGGTGGTAACGCGTAGCGCGCAGCTACCGCCCACCTCGGGCCACACCCCCAAATAAAAAAATCAAAAGTGGCCACCGAATCAATCCAAAAGTCAAAGTATAATATCGAAGGGATGTGTCCAATCAAAGGTGCTACCTCATTGGCCTGAGAATCGCTCCTGTTTTAGCCATCTTATGCCAACTCATGGGAGTCGGGTCCACGTATTTACCTCAAAGGAAATGCCGCCACCATACTACTTCATTATGGAATCTCCACCGCGTACACGGTGGTTGAAGTGATTTTCGAGGTTGGCAGAGAGTATGACAACTTCCGGTCCCGGTCTTTTTAACAACCAAATGTTATTATAACACAACGATCATTTTAAATAATTATACTTCAAAACCAGAATATAATATCCATTTCAAACCATATAAATACGATATCATTTCCATTTTTAAAACCAAATCAATATGATATCATTTTCAAATATATCCCTTTCTAAAATCATAACATTTTCAAAATTATAATATTTCGAAGCCAAACGCTTGAAATATAGCCTTCCAAAACATAAAGCTTTGAATTTCATAACTTTGAAATATAACTACACCATTTAAATGGTTTAAATATTAAATTACTTTATATAATAAATTAGCTTCTTTAATTTCGCAATCAATTCCAATACAGATTTAAATCCTCAAATAAACCATTTTAAATTTCATATATTTCAAAGCTTTAATATTCAATGTTTCAAAACTAAATTTTATAATTCATATATGTATCCCAAATTTACTTTACTACTATTTAATTTTGAAATATTTAATTTAATAAATCCAGTATCCTTTAAATAAACTTCAAATTTCAACAATTTAATATTCCTCAATTTATTTAGACTTGATATATTCACTTAAATCACCTTAACCCCGAATTTTGTCATGAACAATATTCTTTTAAAATCTAAATTTCAATAAGTTCCAAATGGATTCTTATTAAATAAAATTCTTAATTAAATAAAATTCTTAATTAAATAAAATCTCAATCAATTTCAACTATCTTCTCAACCTTGATTTATAAAATCAATATAAACTCTATATTAATATAATTTACGTAAATACTTATCCATATTATATTTAATAAAATCAAACTTTATTTTATACTTTAAACCAATTTTATACATAGCTTAAAACCAAAAATTTAACTATATATAAAATAACCTTTATCAAATATCCAAATCAATAGCTCATAAAATCATATATATATATATATATATATATATATTCTTTACAAAACCATAGAAATCATTTCAAAATACTACTATATATAGACCACGGTGTCTGTATATAATTTTCTATCCTATGGTCAAGTGATACGGATATTTATCATTTCAATCCGTAATTTAAAATAAAATTTTGCGGTTATATATCATTTCAAACCGCAATCCTGAATGAAAAATAAATGCATAACAACTTGCAAATTATGATGATATAAATAAAACATCCATCCATCCATCATAAAATCATACATCCATCACAATCATCATACAAAACAGTCAATAAACATCAATATATAACTGATAATATATCACAGGTAATTAACTGGCAGTTATATTCAATAATAAATTAAATAACGATTTAATTTAAATAAATGCAATTACCTGAGATGATGATTAAAAATATACAAACAGTCATAAATAAATTCATAATCACAACATAAATTAATTTAACAAACATAAGAAATTTTAGAAGTTGTGAGTGGGTTAAAACACTCACCTTTTGAATTTAAATTGAATTTAAATCCAATTTAAACCCAAAATTTGAAAAGGCTCGGAATCCTTCCAAACCAGCACCAAAATCTTTGGAATTCCAATACGAACCTTGCAGAGAAGACCGCGCGTGAATTGGATCACGTATGTAAAAGTTATTGATATTAGAACGTTACAAAACAAAATTAAACAAACAATAAAAAAAACACGTCACCTCCTTCCAGAAACACGCGCACAGTAACCTAGTTCACGCAAACTCGCACGGCCTCATTCGAACTGTAAACCCTAGTGCCGCCGCCACATAAATTCGCGAGTGCCGCAGCCAACAGAGCCCCTTCCACTCCGATCCATGCACACCGCCGGCATGCTCAAGACCGGCCTCCCCTTGCCTGACCTTGCACAAGAGCTTCGATCGCAAAAAACGTCACGTCGCCACCCCTAGGTCAGGAAATTCCGGCCAATTGCTCGACTTCGTGACCAACCAACCGCTTGGATGCGAGCTGCTCTCCAACCCCTACAAGCGTACGCCTTCCGATCGTCGACACGGCGAAGATCAACCGTTAAAATCGAAACCACCCAATGAACGGCCGGAGATAAACTCGCCAATTCCGGTCATCCAACAACCCAGATTGGAAAACGAATCCCACTTATGACTTGCGCTCCTCGAGAGCTTCGATAAATAATTTTTCCAAATTTTTCTGAGGAGTTTGAATTTTTGAAGTTAATTTTTGAATCGAAATTTGAATTGGATAAATTAGGGTTTACAATCATTGAGGAAGAAGAGCACAGAAGTTTCTGTACGTATAGAAATGAGGAATAGAGGCTGCTAGGGTTTATAACAGGGTATTTATAGACAAAGTTGAAAGTAGAATAGATGGACCCGATTTATAAACACGTTTAACGATAAATGGCCCGAAAAGCCCGTTTTGACTCCGGAACGAAATTAGGTCAACCCATATATGAATATAGATATTTTAAAGTATTTTAATCTCAATGGAAAAGGTTTCAAGTCCAAATTCCATCGTATGAAGAAGTTATGCTAAAATCGAAATTTTCAAATTGATTACAATTGATTTCAAGGCCTTTCAAGCCCATACGATCAAACGACAAAACCGATCGCTATGAAACTTGAAATCCTACAATAATTCACCGTTACGGATCTAATGAAACTGGTTTCATCGAAATTCGAGTCAGTGGCCAAAATGGCTATTTTTCCATTAATTAAATAAACTAAAAATAAATTAATTAAATAAAATTTTAAATTTCAATTCAAAAATTGGCAAATTTCATAACTTATGATTACTAAATCATTTACAATGGTTTAAAAAAATTTGAATGTCAATTTAGAGATGATTAATTTAAAATTTTCAATATTAATTCTCCATTTCATTAAATTCAAAATTATAAATTTAATTTCCAATAATTCTATTAAATTCACTTGCATTCTATTTTTCAATTCATTATTACCAAACGGATTAAAATTAACACTCGATTTACAAACTATTACCTCAATATCCTTACATACCATATTGATTTCAATTTACGTAAAAATTAGAAATTAATTTCATTAAATTGCAATTACTCCAATTACTATCATAGTTCAAATCCCAATAAATTTATAAATCTTGACTTCCGTTCTTCTTACCTAACCAATTGCTTTAATTAATTGGGATTGCACTAATTAAGTCAATTACTATAATTGCTTTCACATTAAATTCTATGAACTAAACAAATAGGTAATTCACAACAATTGTAACCATTAAACTTTAATTAACTTTAAGTTTATTACTTTCAAACAAATATTATAATTACTTGCAGAACATTGATTTTACTCAATCACCATGTATTATAATTTAAATTCATTAATCTAATTCAATGCTTACATTTTGTTTTCATATATTCAATTTGTAGCTAAGTATACACCTACATTATTTCCGTCGATTTGAATTTCATTCAATTTGTTTATAGTCAACTTATATTAACATCACTACCTTTAATTTTAATTATCTATTCATTCATAAACCACTAACCATACCCTATTACCAAATATTACCTTAAATCTTCACTAATGTAATATTTAATTCCATTTATTGCAAAAGGTTCCAATTAATAGTGATTGCGCTAAATTAGTTATTTATCTACTTGCATTAAAGTTATTACATTAAAATACATCCAATTGCAACTAACATTCCCAATAAATTTATTTAGCTTTCTATTACACCAATTACTATCTTGTAAATAAATTTTTCGTTTCCTTTTTAATTTACACCCACACTTTTCGTTATTATATTAATTTTCATTAAAGTACATTTAGTTATCTTTATTCTTCCCAACCAATTACCATCAATTATTATAACTTTACAATTTTAATAAATTCATTAATTGACATTTTATTCGACCTATTAAATTATTAACCTAGATTAGCACTGTTACGTTTTAATTTACTTATTATCTTACAACAAGTGCTACCATTAGTTCTTACACTAATTCATTCCATTTCCATTCATTATACTTTATTTTATTAGTAAGTTAACATTTTAAATTATTAATTTACCTTTTATATCCTATTATAAATTAATGCACACATTAATTAAGATTTTAAATCAATTTAATCATTTCATCTTGGTAACATTTTTATTACAATAAGAATATAATTAACATTTACACTGTTTCACTTATTGGAATTACATCCAGGTTATTAATAATTAACTTACCAATCTTATCTAAGTTATTATTGCCATGAATAATTCACTAATTTTTTTATTCCTTTCTAAATTAAATTTCGAAAATCAAATTAAATTAACTAATTTTATTTCCCAAATTTTACAGGTTGTTACACTCTCCCCCACTCAAACTTTTCATCCCCGAAAATAAAAAGAAGGGAAAAGAAGGATTAAGAAATCAATATATCTTACTTAAAATATTAAATTTATAAACAAATGAATTTACAAAAAAAAAATTAGATAAAATATACCAATTTATAACCATTAAATCTTTTATTCTTAAATGAATAGGGTTTGAAAAATATTTCAATTTTTTTTTCTAAGTCCAAAATTTACGGAAAATTTCGACAGAGTCTCCTTTGTACGGAGAGGCTCGAAAGAAAATAAAATATCAAATATAACAATATACACATATAATTTCCAAAATAATATATCCCAACACGGAAAAAATAACATAATAGCATAAAAAACCAAAATTTGAAAACATACCTATTTATCGGGCAATTACCGCTTAATTATGAAACCAAAAGCAGTAGCAATTGCTTCCATAACCTATGTTTCACTTATATATTCCAAAAAGAGTCAATAATTATATAAAATGAAATGTTTAACTTGTTTCAATCCATAACAAACAACAATCATTTGCAACAAGGCATACAATCATCACATAAAAATCAACACAAATCCATCATTCATTCGTATCAAATAAAACAAATAGTTGTTCGGGTTCAAAACTTCAATTTGTACACAATGAAAAATAAATTACTAAGCGCACCATTTACTCAACAGTCTCTGATGAAGCTAAATAGATTATTCATACCTACAGACTATTTTAAAGTGTCCTAACCCAAACAACCATAACCAAAACAAACGACAATTTCAAACAACAGATTTAGTTTATCCTTATTAATTCCACTCATACATTTGTTGTTTGATTTCCCTTTTTCATTCATATAATGGTTTATCTTTTTTATTTTCATTTATTTCTTACAAATTTATTTTCAGTTATTCAGGTCATGTAAGTTTCTTTTTTTTTATTGCATTACATTTATGCATTTCTCAATTTCATTTATTTATTTAGTACTTACATTTCTATTATAATTAATTATAGTAACATTTTAATTACAACTTACATTTATAACTTTATAACATCAATTCTTATAAATAAAAGCAATTTATTGAACACTTTCATTACCTACTTTTACTTGTACAATTTCCATTACAATTTCTTATTAAACATTTCAACTTATAATATTCGGTAAGTTATATACATGTTTTTAAGGATGTAATTAAAATCGTACAAGTTTATCTCATTTCTTTTAATTAATTAATGTTTCAATAATTATATCTTTCGTTTTATAAGATTACAATTTCAACTTTCTTTTAATTTCATTTATAACTTAGCATTAAATCACTTATTCTAATTAAAAGTTCCAATTTATAAATTAGTTATATTCCATTTTACTACACTTAAATTGAAACTATTAATTAACGGAAACTTAAGAATTAAATACTGGATTTTATTCAAAATCATTTTAAAATAATAGATAAACATATGCTTGCAATTTATATATCCCGCTATATTTAAAACAATTTAAAATTTATATTTGTTTATCAAAAATGAATCTGCAGTGAAACTACTACAATGGCCTTCCCTCTTCGAGACTCGAAAATGAATGTCGATGATGCGGCCGCCATCACCGAAATTATTTTCCTAGGCAGAGAGTGGAGTATAGAGCTTATTTCTTTTCAAAGCTTCTTTAAAATAATTCTTTCAATTTATATTGAAATATTTATATCAGAAAATACTTCTAATAATATTATTACTATATTCCAAAATCATTCGAAAGTATTTTTCAAACCTCGAAACTTAAGTTCTAAATTTCTAGTTTATTGTCAATCTCATTTCAACTATTATTTATAATTTCATTACCTAACAACCAATATATTGCAACCAACTATATATCTTATTTATAAAAATTTATTTTATATATAGAAAATATAATAGGCAAAATTATTTCATTCACCTATATTAAAACAAATATTGTGTCAGTCTGTCCTATTAAGTGTTTAGAAATACCTATTGATGTCATAGCGTCCCATGCATAAACCAGAATTTATAAATACAAAACGGAACAAATTAACACAATATTAAAACCTTTTATAACACTAACAAATATGCTCTCTCATATATACAATCAGCGACTCACCATAGGGTATTACTACCCTATAATTAAAGAGTCAGACACCACAAAGCTAAGGTTTATCGCTAAACCAAAGCTCTGATCCAGATGTAATGTCCCGCCTTTTCGTACGCTTTAAATCGACGATAAATCACACACGTCAGACTTAAACCATACAGAAGGGCAGATTGTTACGGGGTAAATAAGAAAATGCAGAGAAAGGGAAAAAACAAAATATAATCTTGCAGCGGAACGATAAAATATAATAATCAAATATACAGTTCATGAAGCTGTTTTTCAAAATATTTGATTTTACTTATACAATACATATCAGAGTTGCACATACCAGAAAATATTAATAATGCAGCAGAATACAATGGTGTAGTGAAATAATATAATATATAATAGTAATACAATCTTCGTCTTCGTCCTCCAGAATTAAGGCCTTCAATTCCTGAAATGCTCGGACAGACCTGAGCGAATTGGAAAGACAAAACACCCGAGTCAGAACTAAAAGATATTATGTAAGTTAAATTACCATTAATAAATATGAGTGGAACGGTGTCAGAGATGTTTACGGAATTTGACATTTCCCATCCAGTGTCTAACGTGAGTGTTGTAACTTAAGAGATGCTCGGGATTCACATCTCCTAAGGATCCGTTAAACTATTTACTATGTAGTAATATTTCGCTATTATAATAATGTCTAATAGTAAAATAAACTTACTTTTAAATAGCGTTAAGGAGTTACCCTATCTCCCCCTTAAACACAATAATAGTACCAGTAGTCCATCCAATATCATAGTCCCTCCTGATCGGGAAGCCACCAGAGGATACCACACGGGCTACGGGAAAAAACCAAACTCGTACAAGGCGCGATAGGGTAGGTGACACGGCACAACTAGGCAATGCCAGGGTAGATTTACCAATTTGCTATCTGGGCTGGTGGTAACGCATAGCGCGCAGCTACCGCCCACCTCGAGCCACACCCCCAAATAAAAAAATCAAAAGTGGCCACCGAATCAATCCAAAAGTCAAAATATAATATCGAAGGGATATGTCCGATCAAAGGTGCTACCTCATTGGCCCGAGAATCGCTTCTGTTTTAGTCATCTTACGCCAACTCATGGGAGTCAGGTCCACGTATTTACCTCAAAGGAAACGCCGCCACCATCCTACTTCATTCTGGAATCTCCACCGCATACATGGTTGTTGAAGTGGTTTTCGAGGTTGGCAGAGAGTATAACAACTTTCGATCCCGGTCTTTTTAACAACCAAACGTTATTATAACACTACGGTCATTTAAAATAATTATACTTCAAAACCAGAATATAATATCCATTTCAAACCATATAAATACGATATCGTTTCCATTTTTAAAACCAAATCAATATGATATCATTTTCAAATATATCCTTTTCTAAAATCATAACATTTTCAAGTTATAATATTTCGAAACCAAACGCTTGAAATATAGCCTTCCAAAACATAAAGCTTTGAATTTTATAACTTTGAAATATAAATACACCACTTAAATGGTTTAAATATTAAATTACTTTATATAATAAATTAGCTTCTTTAATTTCGCAATCAATTCCAATACAGATTTAAATCCTCAAATAAACTATTTTAAATTTCATATATTTCAAAGCTTTAATATTCAAAACTAAATTTTATAATTCATATATATAACCCAAATTTACTTTACTATTATTTAGTTTTGAAATATTTAATTTAATAAATCCAGCATCCTTTAAATAAACTTCAAATTTCAACAATTTAATATTCCTCAATTTATTTAGACTTGATATATTCACTTAATTCACCTTAACCCCGAATTTTGTTATAAACAATATTCTTTTAAAATCTAAATTTCAATAAGTTCCAAATGGATTCTTATTAAATAAAATTCTTAATTAAATAAAATCTCAATCAATTTCAACTATCTTCTCAACCTTGATTTATAAAATCAATATAAACTCTATATTAAATATAATTTAAGTAAATACTTATCCACATTATATTTAATAAAATCAAACTTTATTTTATACTTTAAACCAATTTTATACATAGCTTAAAACCAAAAATTTAACTATATGTAAAATAACCTTTATTAAATATCCAAATTAATAGCTCATAAAATCATATATATATTCTGTACAAAACCATAGAAATCATTTCAAAATACTACTATATATAGACCGCGGTGTCTGCATATGATTTTCTATCCTATGGTCAAGTGATACAGATATTTATCATTTCAATCCGTAATTTAAAATAAAACTTTGCAGTTATATATCATTTCAAACCACAATCCCGAATGAAAAATAAATGCATAACAACTTGCAGACTATGATGATATAAATAAAACATCCATTCAGCCATCATAAAATCATACATCCATCACAATCATCAAACAAAACAGTCAATAAATATCAATATATAACTGATAATATATAGCAGGTAATTAACTGGCAGTTATATTCAATAATAATTAAATAATGATTTAATTTAAATAAATGTAATTAACTGAGATGATGATTAAAAATATACAAACAGTCATAAATAAATTCATAATCACAACATAAATTAATTTAAAAAACATAAGAAATTTTAGAAGTTGTGAGTGGGTTAAAACACTCACCTTTTGAATTTAAATTGAATTTAAATCCAATTTAAACCCAAAATTTGAAAAGCCTCAGAATCCATCCAAACCAGTGCCAAAATCTTCGGAATTCCAATAAGAACCTAGCAGAGAAGACCGCGCATGAATTGGATCAAGTACGTAAAAGTTATTGATATTAGAACGTTACAAAACAAAATTAAATAAATAATAAAATAAAAAAACACGTCACCTCCTTCCAGAAATACGCGCACAGTAACCTAATTCATGCGAATTCGCACGGCCTCGTTTGAGCTGTAAACCCTAGCGTCGCCGCCATGTAAATTCGCGAGCGCCGCAGCCAACAGATCCCCTTCCACTCCGATCCACGCACACTGCCGGCATGCTCAAGACCGGCCGCCCTTTGCCTGACCTCGCGCAAGAGCTTCGATCGCAAAAAACGTAACACCGCCGCCCCCTAAATCAGGAAATTCCGACCAATTTGCTCGACTTCGTGACCAACCAACCGCATGGATGCGAGTTGCCCGCCAACCCCTACAAGCCTACGCCCTCCGATCGTCGCCACGGCGAAGATCAACCGTTAAAATCGAAACCACCCAATGAACGGCCGGTGATCAACTAGCCAATTCTGATCACCCAGCAATCCAGATCAAAAAACGAATCCCATTTATGACTTGCACTCCTCGAGAGCTTCGATATATAATTTTTCCAAATTTTTCCGAGGAGTTTGAATTTTTGAAGTTAATTTTTGAATTGAAATTTGAATTGGATAAATTAGGGTTTACAGCCATTGATGAAGAGGAGCATGGAAGTTTCTGTACATATAGAAATGAGGAATAGAGGCCGCTAGGGTTTATAACAGGGTATTTATAGACAAAGTTGAAAATAGAATAGATGGACCCGATTTATAAACGCGTTGAACGATAAATGGCCCGAAAAGCCCTTTTCGACTCCGTTACGAAATTGAGTCAACCCATATATCAAAATAGATGTTTTAAAATATTTTAAACTCAATGGAAAAGGTTTCAAGTCCAAATTCCATCGTATGAAGAAGTTATGCTAAAATCAAAATTTTCAAATTGATTTCAATTTATCGATTTCAAGGCGTTTCAAGCCCATACGATCAAACGACAAGTCCGATCGATACGAAACTTGAAATCCTACAAAAATTCACCATTACCGATCTGATGAAACTGGTTTCGTCAAAATCTGAGTCAGTGGACAAAATGGCTGTTTTTTCATTAATTAAATAAATTAATTAAATCAAATTTTGAATTTCAATTCGAAAATTGACAAATTTCATCACTTATGATTCCTAAATAATTTACAACGGTTTAAACAAATTTGAATGTCAATTTAGAGATGATTAATTTAAAATTTTCAATATTAATCCTCCATTTCATTAAATTCAAAATTATAAATTTAATTTCCAATAATTCTATTAAATTCACTTGCATTCTATTATTTAATTCATTATTATCAAATGGATAAAAATTAACATTGGATTTACAAACTATTACCTCAATATTCTTACATATATTGATTTCAATTTACGCAAAGTTTAGAAATTAATTTCAATAAATTGCAATTACTCTAATTATTATCATAGCTAAAATCCCAATAAATTTATAAATCATGACTTCCCTTCTTCTTACCCAACCAATTGCTTTAATTAATTGGGATTGCGCTGATTAAGTCAATTACTACAATTGCTTTCACATTAAATTCTATGAACTAAACAAATAGGTAATTCACAACAATTGTAACTATTAAACTTTAATTAACTTTAAGTTTATTACTTTCAAACAAGTATTATAATTACTTGCAGAACATTGATTTTATTCAATCACTATTTATTATAATTTAAATTCATTAATCTATTTCAATGCTTACATTTTGTTTTCATATATTCAATTTGTAGCTAAGTATACACCTACATTATTTCCATCGATTTGAATTTCATTCAATTTGTTTATAGTCAACTTACATTAACATCACTACCTTTAATTTTAATCATCTATTCATTCATAAACCACTAACCATACCTTATTACCAAATATTACCTTAAATCTTTACTAATGTAATATTCTAATTCCATTAATTGCAATAGGTTCCAATTAATAGTGATTGTGCTAAATTAGTTATTTATCAACTTGCATTAACGTTACTACATTAATCTACATCCAATTACAATTATTATTCCCAATAAATTTATTTAGCTTTCTATTACACCAATTACTATCTTATAAATAAATTTTTCGTTTCCTTTTTAATTTACGCCCACACTTTCCGTTATTATATTAATTATCATTAAAGTACATTTAGTTATCTTTATTCTTCCCAACCAATTACCATCAATCATTATAACTTTACAATTTTAATAAATTCATTGATTGACATTTCATTCAGCCTATTAATTATTAACCTAAATTAGCACTATTATGTTTTAATTTACTTATTATCTTACAACAAGTGCTACCATTAGTTCATACACTAATTCATTCCATTTCCATTCATTATACATTATTTTATTAGTAAGTTAACATTTTAAATTATTAATTTACCTTTTATATCCCATTATAAATTAATGCACACATTAATTAAGATTTTAAATCAATTTAATCGTTTCATCTTGGTTACATTTTTATTACAATAAGAATATAATTAATATTTACACGGTTTCACTTATTGGAATTACATCCAAGTTATTAACAATTAACTTACCAATCTTATCCAAGTTATTATTGCCATTAATAATTCACTAATTTTTTTATTCCTTTCTAAATTAAATTCCGAAAATCTAATTAAATTAACCAATTTTATTTATCAATTTTTATGGGTCGTTACATATTAGTTTTGTGCTGACATTGAGATTCAGAAGGTAACGTATCAGATTCAACTACTAAGGTATCAGATAGAGGTTCTAAGGTAACATATTTGTGCTGAGTTTTAGAATGCGGTTGTACGGTATCATTTTTTGCTTACTTTCGAACTAAAGAGGTAGGGTATCAGATTCATGCTAAATATCAGATTCACATGCTGATTATCAAAATGAGGTGCTAGGGTAGTAGGTTTTTGTCAACTATCAGATTGAGGGGATAAGGTATCAAATTCGTGCTAAAACTCTGCTTGTTTTTGATCGCCGGAAGTATGCGATTGAGATGGAGGTAGCAATTTTCCTACGGTTCCATTTGCCCTTTTTTTGTAATTTCTATTTTGAGTCGAAGGAGAAAGTGGGTTTAAAAATTGAACACGAAGATGAATGAAGGAAATGGAGAAATGTTCTAACGCATGAATGGGCATTGAGCCTGTTCATTGGAAGAAAATTATTTGTATGTGTCCTTATGAATAAACTTTTCAAATTATTTGTCCTTTAAAAAAAATTCCCTATTATTAATTTGAACTTTTATTTAGTGGTCAGGCAAAGGAATAAAGAAACAAAACACCTCCTTAGATTCGAGAAGGCGGAGTTATGGTGTGTTAGGCTATAGGTTGAGTTGTCGGAGCTGCTGCGCATTTGACGATGAGGCTATAGGAAGCTGGAATGGGCGGCGAGTGGATTATTGTCATTGTGGAGCTGACGTGGTAGGCAAGCACGGCCTATGTGGGAATCTCGAAGTCAAGGCGGGGCTAGGTGTTTGTACGTTATGGGTGGGATCTAGCTGCACGAGGGGAATGAATGGGAGGTGGAGACATGTGTGGGAAACGTGAAAAAATGGTGAGAGGCCGGATCATTGGGAGTGTGTGATGTACATGTGTGGCTGGTGGTGAGTTTTATAGTTAAGGCAAACATGAAGGTAAGGCTGATCGGAGGTTGCGGGGTCGATGGAGGTAGTGGAGGTTGTCATAGAGAAAGGAAGATGACGAGCAGTATATATTCCAAATGTAGATATATAGCTTTATTTATATAACTTATATTTTATATAGAGAAGAAAGATGCAAAGAAAGGAAGAGACTCCAAGATATGAATGAACCAATATACAAATTGAAATGCTGGGATAGCAAAAGTTGGGGGAATAACAAAAGTCAGCAGTCGAGTTGCAAATGGCTCTTAGCTGTCTCGGGAAATAAATGAATGGACATAGGGAAAAAGATATGACTTGTACGGGTACCGGTACGGCTAACCGTTTTTGTAGATTTCGCCATGCACCGGATGCCGAGATGCACAAATGAATATACTACGGAGATCGGCATGACGAGACGAATAGAATGGTACGCAAAATTGAGTGATAGGATCATCCTATCAAAACTTGAATTTTCTTTGTCAAAAGTGCTGTTAAAACATCGAGAATAAGATAAACATAGTTATAGCAGTCCAAATTTAGCAAAATGAAATATGATGTCTCACTCGTAAAACAATAAACATTTTCTTTTATAAAAATATTCAGATTTCAAAAATAATTCATTTTCAACAATTTATTGATTTTAAATTGAAGTTGAAAATTACACAACTAAATTAACATATATATTTTCAAATGAAAATCTGACATTTGCTCATTTAAATGGACGTATTCCAAATATCAAATTTTCATTGTTAAATTTAATTGTTTTATTTTCAAGAAAAATTTAGTTAATTATGTTATAAAAACTGTTAAAATTTACTGGTCATTACACTCTCCCCCACTCAAAACTTTTGGTCCCCCAAAAAGGAATGAGATAAGAGAATAGATGCACTAGAAAAGAAAGATTGATTCATAGTGCTAAACATAACATTATATTCATAATCATATATATTTCATTAGTTTTTAAATTGATTTATATTCAACTAATTTGGTTTCAATCTATTCTATTCAGTCAATAAATATCTATTGAATCCACATGAGTTTGATTTCAATTCAGTAACTTTTTTGCTTTGAATTTATTAACAGTTATTACAAAGTTTCTTTGAAAATAAAATTTATTTTATTTAACTTTTATTTAATCCATTTACCTTCAATTTAGTTGATTCCGCTTAAAAACTCAATTCCAACTATATTTAAGTTCATATTTATTTACTTAAATAGTATTTCCCTTTTATTATTCAATTTGTTTCACTTACATTTTATATTGTATATTATTCAGTTACATTCAAGCTTATTCCTAGGCAGATTTTGTTAATGTTTCAGAATATAATTGACTCCATACAAATTTACCCTTTTTTTACAACATTTATATTAGCAGAATTTATTTTAAACATTTTATTACTTAAATTTTCTCTTGTATAACCTTCAATTACATATTCATTAAAAATTTAACTTTTTGAATATCTCAGGTAAGTTATATATGTTTAGAGTGCAATTGAGTATTATACAAATTAATTTTATCCTAGTTTTATGTTTCAAGTTGTTTCAAAATCCATTTCTCATTTTTAATACTCCAATTATTCAGAAATTTTTCTTCATTTTAATAATTGAAAACCATCACTTAACATAGAATTTAAGAATTTAAACTTTCGGTTTTACTTCAAACCATTTTGAAATAACTATATACATTTTATACATCAATTTATACTCAAGAAATTTCACATCAAACCCATTCCCAAAACAAAAGTATAGCAAAGCTACTAAGTGATATCCCCATTCTACGACTCGAAACAAAAGTCAATGATGCTGCATTCATCACCAAAGTTATTTCCCAGCGACAAAAGACGAGTACAAACTTACTTCTTTTAAAATTCCTTAGAAACACTGTTCTTTCGAAAATACTTTCAATTGATATATTTTCAAAACTTCAAAAACCAAATTTAGAGAAGTACCGAATTTTAATCCTCAAATCTTTAATTTTAAATTCATTTTATTTCCAAATCAAAATTTATAAACCATGTTTTTAATTTCATTTATCACTTTTGAAAACAATATTATGTCAGTTTTCTTTGTTCAAGTGCTTTGGAATTCCTATCGATGGTATTGGCCAGACGAATCAGTCGAAACCCAAAAATCAAACTTAACAACTCAACAACACAATATAAAACATTTTTATATTAATTACAAATACGCCCCCCTTAAAGGATGATTCAAGAATGGATTTTAGAATAAGGATAGAAATTCAAATTAGAGGGACCTTAATTAAAGAGAATTCTAACCAAGCAGGTAGACTCGAAAGAAAAACGAGGTATCTAGATTACAAAAAAGGAAAGATGGATTGACTTATATTAAACGCGGTGACCTTAAGCAGGTCAACCGAGACATAGAAAGATGGAAGCATTGGTTAACCCAAAGGGGATGACTAACCATCCATAGAAACCATTGGTTCGTGAGGAAGGACAACAGGTCGAGCTCTAGGAATAAGATCGATTTCGGAATTCAATTTCCCGCTTGAGAAGAGAAGAAGCGACTTCACCAAAGACATCGGGATAATCCTTGACTATCGGGATGGAGTCAAGGTTACTAGGCAGAGAATCAAATGAAAAGATAAGACTGCCTGTATAATCTTGAGGCAATCGACATTCAATTACAAGAGAATTTACCCAGGTCATCGAAATGGTTTGGGCTTTGCAAGAAATAATAGAGCTATGGGATAGTTCCAAAATCCAAAAGAAATCCAAATCAAAGAGGAACCTAATGAAGAATTTCAAGCTCGAACAAATATGTTTCTATAATTAATCCCACTCACTCTAGGCTATTACAACCCTATCTTTAATGAGTTTTTACTCCATATGCTAAGTTTTTCCTAAACCAGAGCTCTGATACCAACCGTAACGGTCAACCGACAGTGGGGTAACATTCACCGTAGCATACATCGGTACCTGTGTTCTGCTTTAACAGCCAGCCTCTCGACTGCACCAACCCCGTGGGACATGTAGAAGTAAGAGTCATCCGTTCGCTACCAAACCTAGAAGCGAGAAAAACAAAAACGTCACATATGTAGTATTTTAAACCAATGTAATAATAACATCTTGCTAAAACCAAATTACCTTTAGTAATTTTTGAGAATTGTATTTTGAATTTATAAATACATCAAGTAGAGATACTGTCTATGTACAGAATATTTCAAAAATGTCTATTGAAATAGTGCATGGGAACATTTGGGAGGAAAATGGAATGGGTCTGAAATGAACATATTGAAATAGTGGTTTAAGCTAATTTCTTTTTGACAGGTGGTGGGTTAAATTTGACAAAGAAAGGAAGTGTATATAAAGGATAAGTAACAGGCAATAGAATAAACAATTTACTGAGTTAACCTATAGTAATATGAAAAAAAGCATTGGAATAAGAAAACATTCTGCAAACAGACACAGCGTTTAGAAAATCGATTTATAAGAGAGTATCAATAAGATCTGTATTGTCATCAAGTCTATGTCCTTATGCGTTGAAAATTGAAGAAAGATACATAGAGCAAGGGATGTGAACATTTTTGTTCCCCACAGAAAATTGAACTTGCTAAAGAAAATCCAATAATTTTAGAGTTGTGATTGCGATGCTGTAATTTGGAAGCCGTCAAGAAAAAACCTATAATTTCATGCAGTATCAATAATATACAAGACAAAGTACAATGTATAGGAAAATCTGAGCGCATCATAGCACACAGTTCACAAATATATATGATATGACTTGTTTAAGTATTAGTTTTAATATAGCAAATAAGCAAGTTTAGACATGTGAACTATGTGCACGTTGAGCGCAACATAAGTAGCAAAAAAGACTTAGTTTTCCTTATCAATATACCAACTAAACAATTAATACTTTTGATTTCTATGAATTATGTCCACTTTTGATTTCTACGTCCGTATTATGAATTGTCTTGTAATAGAAGCCAACAAAAATAAAGAAGACTGGTCACATCGAGCATAAAAAAGGGAAATAAAATAGAAAACCAAGATAAAAGTCAACATTAAGGGGGGAAAAGGCTGAAACCAGATAGTGTAGTAGAGCACTGCAGCAGAAAGCATCCATATATTGAAGATTGAATCAATTTCATAAAATCCAAAATTTAGAAGCTTAAATATCCAAATTAGATTTTACACAATGTATATAATAATCTTAAGATAAAACAAAATAACACTAAAGATGCTTGCTCAGTTTCCCATTCCTATTCCGCTAAGAAGAGAACCATCTGTAATAGGAATATAAGGTCATGTATTTGCAGTAAATATCTCAAGGTAAAAAATGAAAAAGATGTAATTCTGAATAGCACAGTGTATTTCGACAACATTACTTGAATCACTCGAATAACACAAGCATAAGTTAATGTATTTTTAAAATCCTTTAAATATCATTTATACAACACACACATACGTGTATACTATGTGTGCACACCTCTGCGCATACACGTATAGAGATAGTACTACGCTGTAGTCGACATACCATTCCACAAAGATGAGTGATTTGGCAGAATTAGTAGTCAATATTGCACTTTTTACCTACTTTTCATTTTATTTTCCTTTTCGTGGAACAATAATACTCGATTGTTAGTATGATTATAGTATATAAATAACGATGGTTGAAAATAATAGTCATGGTCGAAAAGAATATTAAATAACGCACACAAAGTATGCACCTGAACTTTGTATTTTAAAAATTAACTTTTTAAAATGTTGAATTATCCATTGTTAGGAAACGACCAACCAAATAAGAATCAATGATAAGTCGTTATCATTACTCCTTTGCATGAAAAACATGTTCAACTATTTCTGCCAACCATATCAGCAAAATAAAAATGTGGAAAACCCACAATAGTAATTGCTATAAAGGGATGTAGCATAAGTCATCAGAACTAGTACATGAGTATGGTCAACCTTGCATTGTAGAATATCTAAAAAATACCGTCAAATAGGCTAACACTGAGTATATTGTCAACATTACCAATGCACCCACGTCATTATGTAAATAGGAAAAACCATATACAAATGAATATATATATATATATATATATATATATATATCCATGATATTTTTTTGCTTTCTTAGAAGTAGAGCTTTGCAAGCATGCATCCTACCATGATATGCCTCTTATCAAAAAAAATCTGAATGCTTTATAAATCTCATACTATATTAGGTTATGAAATAAACTGCTCGGAATTTTCTCCAGTTCAAAAGAGTAAGAAGTTGCAGGAATAAAATCATCAATTAAGTTAATGTATAAAGAATTGAAAATGATTTTTTTTGTTGCAATATTAATTATCTCCAAATTCTAATAGATTAAATTTGGAAAAAAAGATGATGGAAAAGGAAATTGATGCAACTAACTCAAAAAAGCTTGACTTCCCCTTACATTTACATGTTATAAGCATAAAGCTGAGACACTTTTTAGTGATAGAAGAATCAAATTTTACCAAATGTAACATACTGAACGGTAGGAAAGTAGGTTGAGAAAGAGTGTGTGTGCGCAGATGAACATGCTAAAAACCTGATTTTTAATTCAAAACTCATTATTTCTCTAGTTGTATCATTATTTTCTTATACATTGACTCAATATTCATGCTATTATCACATGATATGTCATTCGATTAAACACTATGTCATGATTATGTTTCTAATACTTGCATAACAATGTCTAATATAACTATTTATAGTTGTGGTCACTAGAGTAAGATTTCTTTTCTCTACCAATTAACCAATTTTCGGAAAAATAATAATATAAATGGTAGTAACACATCCTAAATTGTATTGTAGCCTTTGTGCTCAACTGTGTAGGTATTCAACTAAAAGACGATGATAAAAAAAAGTATTAGATTTACTTGGTTCTATTTTTCTCTCAAATATTGAGCAAGAACAATAATTTTTCCTAAGCATAATCCACATGAAAATTTTGAATAATACTTTCCTTTTGACCTACTAACTATAAGTTTCCAATCTACTGAAAGCTTTTATCAACTGTTAACCGTTCTTTCAGATTGTGATACTTCTGTTTTGCAACACCTGATCTATGCCTCACGTCGAATTTTATTTTGGTATATGCATACAAGTCAAGTATAAATATTACACAAATCAAAGTGCTTGCAGTAACAATGTACTCCTAATAGTACTCCTACATATATTAGAATAAGACGAAAAAAAGGTTCGAAAAATTAAGAACCCTGAGTTAAAAGATTTTTTTTTTCTTGAAAACACATTTTTAAACTTTGTCGACATATAATCCTAATTCTAAAATGATAAAAAATAAAGGGAGAAGCAGAAGAAGGCTTAAATGATAAATGGTGAAAAATATTTAATAGCTAATCCAGGAAATAAACTAAATCAGAATCAAAGTATGAAAGGAAAGAAATTATTAGATTTCAGTTATTTTGTATGGTCTGATGAGGAAAAAAACTAATTCTAAAACTGAAGCTTATGGCTCATACTGAAACAATAAATGTTTGTGTAGACAAATAGAAATGCTATCTTAGGAATTAATGAACTTACATAAATATATGATGGAAGTAAAACTTTCAAAGTATATTGCAGTTTTTTACTGAATTGTGTAGGTATTCAACTGAAATATGATGGTAAAAAAAACATAAGTACTAAATATACTTGGTTCTACGTTGCTTTCAAATGTTGATCAAGAAGAATAATTGATCTTAAGCATGATCCATATGAAAATTTTGAATAATACTATTCTTTTAACCTACGGATTATAAGTCCCCAATCCACTGAAAGCTTTTTTAACTATTAGTCGTACTTTAAGATTGTTATGCTTTTGTGTTGCAACACTTGATTTATGATTTTCATCAAATTTTATTTTGGTACTTGCATACAAATGAAATATGAATATTACACTATTCAATATAAAACGACTATTTTATAACATGGTTTTAATATATGTTCATAATAACAGCAAGTTTACAAATCATGGAGGTGGAATATTGCGCATATCCACTACATGCCTATGAAATACGTCTAGATTTAAAAAATAGATGAGTTAAGTCTGAAAAAGTTGAACTTCATGCAATTAGGAGTTGAAAAATGCATTCACTACTCTTTCCAAACATAAATGTGTATCCTCAGATAAAGCGACTCTCTGAGAATTGTGTGAAATGCGGATTACAGATCTTAAGGCTAGGATAAACACTAGCGGGGGTGAATAGTGTTTTAAGGAATTATTAAATCTTTTTGAGTTTTTGTTAATTTGAACACAAATGTATGCAATATTCAGACATAAATATGATCACAGAATCAAACACAGATGCAGAAATAAAGTAAAGGCAGTAAAGGAAAGAACACACCGTATTTTATACTGGTTCGAAGTTACCCTACATTCAGTCCCGCACACAAGTACAGATTTCCTTTCAAAAGCAATTTTACAATTACACCCTCGATTTCAAGGCAACGAGGTACACCCTCCGGAATCACAATCCTCTGGGTAGAGATACTTGATTTCACGGGCAACAAGTTCACCCAATTGATTTCCAAGGCTACAATCAAACCTTTTCTTGCTCGATTAATTTCCAAGGGCACAATCACACCTTTTCTCGTTTAATTGATTACAAAGAAGCCTATAGCTCTGAATAGCACAGAGGATCTTGTTGACATAGTGATAGAGAATCAAACCAGAGATAATCTAGTTAGATTCAATGTTGATTTCGGCAGAGTAATGGTAGGAATATGTATAAAGAAATGTGGAAGAAGAAGAGAAATGAAAACCAGAAAATATGATTAAAAATTCATTAAAAACAGCCCCTATTTAAAGAAGAACAACAGCCATGTCCGTTCGTGAAGAGATATGACGAATAGACACTTCTTTTGAAATTTAAAATTTGAAATTAACTGACACTATGTCGACATAGGTATATTGAGCATGTCGACATCCCAAAGGAATTTTTGGTGGTTTGTTTTTCTTTTGAAAATAACTTTTATCTTATATTAAAAACTATTTTAAACTTTATAAATATACTTGACTATAGTTAAAATACATAAGTAAATATATAAAATTTTATATTTAAATCTATGTATAAATATTAAAAGTTAAATATATTATTATTAAAGATAGTTTTAAAACTAAGAATAATTTGATTTTGAAATTAAGATTATTTTAAGGCTAAAAGTGTATGAAATCAGGATAGATATTTTTGACTCTTTTAAAAGGAAGGTTTTGAAAACATTTTGAAAACAAGATATAATTTTGTAAAATCATTTTTAACAAAAATTAGCGGATACAAAACAATGTTCAACTAGATTTTTCATAGGTTCCATCCTACTTAGGGTTCCATCCCTTTAACTGGCTCGAAGTGGATTCCATTCCACGAATAAATTGGATTTTAAGATGTCAGTGCTTTTCTAGGAGTTTTAACAAAAATTCATAATTAAAATTACTTATTCTTGAAATCTTGAACTCTTGATAATCTTGATATTCTTGATACTCTTGATACTCATGAGTCTCCATTCTTGATACCTTGAATCTCTATACTGTACAGTCTTCATTCTTGGTACCTACATGGTTAAATCCTACATATACATAAATTTCTAAACTATAATGTTAGTATTTATATTTTATTATCTTATTCTAAGGTTGTTGTCATCAAAACCATCATCTCATGGATTAACAATCTCCCCCTTTTTGATGATGACAACCTTTGTTTATAAAATATTACTTCTACCCTAATAACTCCCCCTTAATCTATGGCTAACTATCCTATTTTGTATTTCTCCCCCTTTGTCATCAAAAAAACTAACTCCAAACTATATAATCTCCAAACTATATAACTCTCCCTCATTCTTGGACTAAAGTACCTGCATTAATATACTATACAAATGGAGTATATAATAGATAGATTAAGAGATAATTATACTGATAGACATGATAATTAATTAAAGATCATATAAATATTAATGCATATTTATACATGTTTTTCACACCAAATATCAATCCAAATCAATTCAAACCAAAAAATTCAAATCAAACAAACCAAATCAAACAATCCAATCAAATCAAACATTATGAGGAACTTCCGCCCATCCTTCTTCTCCAAATATAGGGTCTGCTTTAATGGCATCCCAATTTTCATTATCATTAGCGAGAGAGACTGAAGGATGTGCTTCTTTATCATCCTTGTGCAGGGAGGAAATCATCCATCGTATTGCATCGAAATGCCTTTCTTGTTCTTTAATCATATGCATTTGACTCAATTCTATGTGTCGTTGGTTACGGAGAATGAACGAAAGAATATTCTTGAAAGAATTAAAAGTCTCTTCAAGATTTTCTAATAGATTATGAATTGGATTGGCCATATTCGAGTTTGCGAGAAGAATGAGAGACAAAGTGGATAAGAAATAGGTATTTATAGGTGTAGAAATTCATTTGAAATGAATAGACATAAGGTAGTTATTCAAATTTCAAATTCAAAATGAAATGTCATTTCTAACCAGTACACGTCGACATGATCATAGGGGGATGTCAACATGCTGTAGTGAATTTTGATGGCTTATTTTGACTTTGTGAATAATTGTGTACGTATATATATTTATATAATATACTAACATTTATTATGGAGATAAGATAAGCTAGATAACAGAAAAGGAATTCAATTTCAATTAACGATAACATGATACAACGATTAAGCACAAAGAACTACATGAACATTCAAATCAAAATAAACTAAAACAAATACAACTAGATACGAAAAGGTAGAACTAGTTAGAGGATGATGACGATGAAGATAATCCAAGCTTCTTACTGACTTTGGAAATAAACTTGTTCATCTTGGATGATATTTTATCCAACTTCTTACTAAAAGATCGTTTAAGAATCCGTTGATTCTCAACAATGGTCTTTTGATTTTTGAGAAGGGTTTTATTGGATGGATTAGGAGGATAGTCAATGCTTTCCAAAGAAGTTTCACCTTCTTCTTCTTCTACAATTTCCATTTCATCCTCTTCTACATCTTCTTCCTCTTCCTCTTCTTTCATCTCCTCATGAGCCAAACACTCTTCCTTTTCGGCATGAGTCTCATAGGGTTGAAAAACAAATGGAAATTTCATAAGCGAATTGTTGGAATGTTTGAAAACTTTTCTAGAAACAAATTCTTCTCTTTTAAAATATACTCCAAAATAGTTAAAAACTCGAGTGAGATAAATTCCATGATACAAAGTATTCTCACCCATTTCAAGATTTTTGAGATGAAGTTCATCCAAAATAACTTGCGCCCAATTAATATCATAATTTTCAAAAATAGAAAAAAGTGCTTGGCAAACTTTTGAAGTAGGATTGTTAAAATTTCCCGATCTTGGGGTCAAAGTATGTTGTAAAAGAAGATTGACAATTCTAGCTTTTGGTCGAAAGTTTCGATTTTGAATTCAAAATTATCATTTCCTTCGAAAATGTGATGAAATGTCTCACGATCATTTTCATCGATTTTAAAATTAAAAAGATCCATTCCAGTACTCTTGCGATTGAGAATGGTACCCAAAAGATCACAATTCAAAACAATTCTAGTGCCTTTGACGCTACTCCAAATTTCATCATCGTTTCTATTATAAAATCCACGATTAAGATTTGCATAGAAAATTTTAAAATTTTTGGATAACAAACAAAATCATATTGAGAAGCATTAACAAGACTAAGAATTTGATTGTTTGCAAAGAAAGAATCAATTTCATAAAAAGAGAAATCTTGAAATATAGACTTTTGCATAGTTAGCATAATTGATGTATGCTTTTATACCCTTCGGATCATTGAAGAGTTGCTCTTTCATCTTTTTGGAAATTCTCGTGGTGGAGGGGTTGCTTGAAGAAGCCATTAGAGTAGAGAGTAGAGAGCTTGAAGTTTTGAAGAGAGAGTTTGAATTTGAAAATGAGAGTGAAAGGATGTGATAAAAGATAGTGAATAAATAGATTATCAAAGAACATGTTCTCTGGTCAAAAGATGTCTTTTCAGATAATTGAATGAAGTGAAAAGGTGGAGGGAAATTCAGCTATTTGAATTCAAATTTTGAATTTCAAATTCTGTACCCATTCGACATCATAGTGGGAACCATGTCGACATGTGCTTATGTATTTCTATGATCTATTTTTCCTAAGTACTCTAATATATATATATATATATATATACATACTTATTATTTTTAATGTCTATATATATCTGGAATATTGTTAGAATTATAGTATATCCCATAATATATTATTATACTAATAATAATAATAATAAAATAATAATAGTAATATAATAGTAAAAAAATTAAAATTCAAATAACACATCAATTCAAAATCAACCAATCAATCATCTAATTCTAAGCATGCACTATCAACAATTGTATTGTAAATGTGTACCTTTTTCTGAGTCCGTTTCTCTGAATTCGTTGGAGTCGTGAACTGCCGTGAAACACAAATTTGAATTATCCGTTTTCTGATCATCTTCGCTTGAGGACGAGTCTAAGTCATCTAGAGTAGCAGTAAATGCACGCTTCCATTTCTTTACAAAATCATTGTTTATAGGAGGATTTTGCCATTCTGGATATGAACAGTCTCTTTTGATATGGCCTGGTTCATCACAGTTGAAACATTTGACATTGTTTGGCACTACATTCTGATTTCCAGAGTTCGTATAGTTGTTTCTCTTGAGATTATTCATCTTTCTGTATTTTAGAAATTTTCGAAAATTCCTGGTCATCAAGGCTATCTCTTCATCATTATCGCTGTTTGAGTCTGATCCATCAGTCAATGCATTAAATGCCATTGATTTCTTTTCAGATGCTTTGCTTTCTCTTCCCCCGATCATTTGGACTTCAAACGATATTAGATTTCCAATTAATTCTTCTATCTTTAAGGTACTGATGTGATTTGCCTCTTCGATTGCAAGTATCTTTTGATCCCATTCTGGAGTAAGAGAATTTAAAAAATTTCTCACTTGATCTTCTTCTGAAAATTCATTTCCCAAGGATATTAGAGAATGCACAATATCCTGAAATCTACTATACATATCTGAAATAGACTCATTAGAATTCATTTTAAATAATTGAAACTGATTTATGAGCATGGAAATTTTGGTCTGTTTAACTTTGCTTGTTCCTTCGTGAGTAACTTGCAAAGTTTTCCAGATTTCATATACAGACTTACAAACTGACACTCTATTAAATCCATTTCTATCAAGTGAACAAGACAGAATATTCATTGCTTTAGAATTATTTTGTGCAACATTCTTTTACTCAGTGGCCACTATGCAAAATCAGTTGTGGGTTCAGAATATTCAGTTTGTGTGATATTCCAAGTGTCTAATCCTACAGATTGTAAATATATTTTCATCCTACATGCCCAATATGCATAGTTATTGCCATTAAAAAGTGGTGGTCTGACGGTAGACCGACCTTCTACAAATGAACTAGTGACAGGAATACTAGTGTTAGTAACAATACCAATGTTAGTATGCATTTTGAAAACTTTTCAAAAATCAGATTTTGAAACTTTGAAAACCTTGCTCCGATACCAAATGTGAGAAATGCGGATTACGGATCTTAAGGCTAGGGTAAACACTAGAGGGGGGTGAATAATGTTTTAAGGAATTATTAAATCTTTTTGAAATTTTGTTAATTTGAACATAAATGTATGCAATACTCAGACACAAATATGATCACAGAATCAAATACAGATGCAGAAATAAAGTAAAAGGAGTAAAGGAAAGAACATGCTAGATTTTATACTGGTTCGGAGTTACCCTACATCCAGTCCCGCAACACAAGTACGGATTTCCTTTCCAAAGCAATTATACAATTACACCCTCGATTTCAAGGAAACGAGTACCCTCCAGATTCACCATCTTCTGGGTAGAGATACTTGATTTCACGGGAAACAAGTTCACCCAATTGATTTCCAAGGCTACAATCACTCCTTTCCTCGCTTGATTGATTTCCTAGGCGACAATCACATCTTTTCTCGTTTAATTGATTACAAAGTAGCCTATAACTCTAAATAGCACTGAAGATCTTGTTGAGGTAGTGATAGAGAATCAAATCATAGATAATCTAGTTAGATTCAATGTTGATTTCGGCAGAGTAATGGTAGGAATATGTATAAATAAATATGGAAGAAGAAGAGAAATGAAAACCAGAAAATATGTTTAAAAATTTGTTGAAAATAGCCCCTATTTAAAGAAGAACAACAGCCATGTCCATTCGTGAATAGATTCGACGAATAGACACTTCTTTTGAAATTTAAATTTTGAAATTAATTGACACTATGTCGACATAGGTATATTGAGCATGTCGACATCCCAAAGGAATTTTTGGTGGTTTGTTTTTCTTTTGAAAATAACTTTTATCCTATATTAAAAACTATTTTAAACTTTATAAATGTACTTGACTATAGTTAAAATACATAAGTAAATATATAAAATTTTATATTTAAATCTAAGTATAAATATTAAAAGTTAAATATATTATTATTAAAGATAGTTTTAAAACTAAGAATAATTTGATTTTGAAACTAAAGATTATTTTGAGGCTAAAAGTATTTGAAATCAGGATAGATATTTTTGATTATCTTAAAAAGAAGGTTTTGAAAACATTTTGAAAACAAGATATAACTTTGTAAAATTATTTTGAAAAAATTAGCGGATACAAAACAATGTTCCACTAGATTTTTCGTAGGTTCCATCCTACTTAGAGTTCCATCCCTTTAACTAGCTCGAAGTGGATTCCATTCCACGAATAAATTGGATTTTAAGATGTCAGTGCTTTTCTAGGAGTTTTAACAAAAATTCCTAATTAAAATTACTTATTCTTGAAATTTTGAACTCTTGATAATCTTGATCTCTTGATACTCATGAGTCTTCATTCTTGATATCTTGAATCTCTATACTGTACAGTCTTCATTCTTGGTACTTGCATGGTTAAATCCTATATATACATATATTTCTAAACTATAATGTTAGTATTTATATTTTATAATCCTATTCTAAGGTTGTTGTAATCAAAACCATCATCTCACGGACTAGCAAGAATTGGAGGGATAAATTTAACGTTCTAGTGTTTAATAATTGGTGACATCTTCTTTTTTTGTTGGAAAAATGTATTGATTTAGCTTAATTTCTTATAATTATCTGCCTCACATCTAGCGGTCGGGAGGGAAAAATACTATCTAGCAATGTAAAGCGCAAAAAGATCCCGAAGCTATGTTTTCCTTACAAAAATTAAGGAAATTTATTGAGAGTACCAAAGATCATACAACGCTTTGAACTTACTAAACATAAAATATAGATTGTCAATACCTCGTATCAATTAACCATTCAAGAATTAACCATTTAAGAATCTCAAGCTCCTTTGATTTAATTAGTTATGATCTAGTTTTAGATACCCCTGCAAAATTATTTAATAATAAAATATTAACATGGTAGTGATATTTAATTTTTGGCACACTAACAACAAACATCAAGATATTCAGCACAATAATGTCCATACACACACACACACATATATGGATACATAGATGCATGCATGCATCTATGTATGTGTACCAACACACAAATATATATAATATATATGGGTAAGGAAACACTACAACCCACTTTTTCTAAACCTCATTCTACAACCATATGAATTTTTAGTGTTGCACTGTTCAAAATGAAATAAAGCTATGATATTATTCGTGTCACGCTTTCAAACCGTGTTCATAAAAATTGAGATCATTTTGAATTTGTAACACTTTTAAACTGTCAAGCCAATAACATCATTTAAAAATATAAATAGGGAAAAAAAATAAACTGCCCGATTTGCAATGTATTTTAAACATGTTAGATTATTCAAATTAACCAAAATTCCATGAAGATGATCCCGATGGTTGTAAGAACATATTTATGAGAAATTATCCAATTTCAAATTATATAGCTTGAAAAATAATAAAGTTTATGAACGGAGTGTATCAAAGAAGGATGTAATAAAAGTTTTCCATATCCGTACATGCATACATAGATACAATCATCTTTAATCCTTCAAATTATTATAGCTCACATTCAACTTAAAACTCTTGTAATAAAAATTTAGAAACAAGATTTTTAAATTTTCAATATAATAAAAAATGGCTGGAAGAAGCTATATCTGCATTACATTAATTGCTAGGAAATTTGGTAAGAGCATGGTATTTTGAATAAAACAATAAATTGAAATAACGTGCAACATTCATGAAAGACGTTAAAGTGAATACATATAAACTCTTAATTACTTAATTTAATACTCAGCATGTAGTACCTAGCTTGACTTATCATCTTCTATAGAAGTCATCCTCTTATTCATCGACTACAGCAGCTGGTATTCTTTAAGATTTCTAATATGTACAGACTGCCACAAGAAACATACATAATGATTTTGTTCTAAAATTGGTAAAGGTATATAGGTTGAAAAAGGGACTTATAAAACAATAATGTCAGTCATTTCAATATCACCTGTTGTCCTCCAGCTATTTCCAACATCAGCGGCCCATGTACCTGGGTCTTCTTGACCCCTGTATAATATCGTATAATATTGATTTATCACATTAACACCCATGCTTTAAATTTTGCCAATCAATATGTATTTATTTATTTATTGTGTAGACTTACCATTCACACAAGGAGTAAAAGACGCTTCTTCTAGTGTTTTGCAGAGCTTTCCCATCTTAATGTACCTATTTAGATATTCCAGCAATAAAATATATACGCTCAAGTGCTATATAACCATTAATACCATTACTTACCTTGTATGTGGATCAATGTTCTGGTCATTACAGTTATCGTATTTAAAATAATCAACTTCCTAGAACAATACAATACTCAAGTATCAGTTTTTTATACATTGCGATTCATCACATGACCGATTATTTACAGACTTATTTACTCAAGAAGCGAAGGTCTTTGCATCTTTCTCTTCACGATCTAGCGGCCCAGGCATTGTATTGCTACAAGTTTGTGACCGGAAGGAGAGAAAAAAGAATAGAACCGAATTAGTGGAAAAGATTTTTTGAAAATCAATATTTTGATTTATAGTTGATGCATGAAAACCCGGTAAAGAAAGAGAAATAGCTAAATTAGAGCTAATACAATCATACACTAAAGAAACTCAACAAACAGCAGCATTCAGGAACATAGAAAAACAAAGTCATGCTGCATCTTTAAAGGTTCAAAACATGTTAACGCGCAACAGAGGGGTAGGCAGAAATACCCGATCCTCAAACAAAATCGAAAATGGAACATAGAGCAAAGGTGAATTGGATGTGAAAACAGGCATAATAGAAATTGGATAGCAGTAAAACTAATCAGTAAAAATAAAGGAAATTAAAACCTTAAGATTGGAAAGCTAATTTACCTCAAATGAAAATGATGCAATGAAATCATGAAAATAAAGTGACGGTCAGCTGGAAAAATTACCGTTCAATTCCCTTAAATTAGAATTAGGGTTATGAGGTACTAGAGATGAAAGGGATTAAAAAATTGATCTCATTAAGAAATGGAAGGAGGCACTAGTGCCAAGGAAACATAGCAGTCTTCTAACCTCTAGCGAGGAATCGGACTATATTGGGAGGGAGATGGCAGTGGGAGGGATGGACAACGGCAGAAGCATGGAAACGCTCAAATCGAGTGGGAAGCTATTAGGTAGGTTGGACAAAAATGGAGAAAGAAGAGAGAGCGAGAGCAGAAGAACGAAAGTAGAATCACGGCTGTTAATTTTCAAATTTACCAGGAGGACTCTGCGCCCTTGAAGCAAAACTCGGTATTCATACTATAGGATAGATTTATATAATACAAAGCGATAGCTACAAATTTATAATGATAAAAAATAACTAGAACAATATAAAGTTCCATATGAGGTATTATCATCATCTCTTCTTTCATTTAATGATGAAATTATGATTATAAGCACAATACGGAACTCTGATACGGCGCCTCTTATGTAATGCATGTCAAAAGGAATAAATAAATTCATGTCAAATAATACGGAACCCTGATGCGGAGCTCCTTATGATAAGGAACTTCTTTCATTTTTATTTTACCAAAAGAACCTCTCATTTTGCAAAACTAGAACAATAAAACAAATACACTTACAAGTTCAAATTTTAATGCATGTCAAAAGCAAGAAGTACATAGACCAGCTCCAAAAATAGAAAAAACAAACTTATATCCTACAATCCATGACAGTTCAATTTCAAGAGTGCTGTGCTGTTGAGATGATATGAGAGATTCTGCAAAAAAGCAGAGGGTTGTAACAAACATAGGTCATTAATTGAAAACTAATACTCTGATTGCAAAAAAAATCTTATAGACAGAGGGTCATAGATTCATAGAAGCAGACCAATAGTTTATTAGCCCAAATGTAATTTAGGTTTGTAGGAATGCTAATGTAATAATTGAAAAAATATCTAGCATAAGACGAAAGTGTTACTTCAAGGCTGGCACTATATTTTAAAAAATAAGATGGAGGCTGATATACTCGAAACACTTGTCTTGTTTGCTTGCCCAATTTGAGAAGACGAAGACTATTAATCAAGGGATAATATCATTGAACATTTAATCATCTGTAACGAGGAATCTGAAGACCCATATTAAGATACAAGTGAAGTGTATTTAAGCATGGTGTACAATACTCAAAGGTCGATCAATCAAGTCGCAGCAGCAAAGACTCGCGATGGGAAGCAATGGTTGCTGCTCACAACCAAAACAACGCAGAATCACTCGATGATGCATGCTTTTCATTCGAACATGCACATAATGATGCTGAGCTTGCTTTTGATGAGATTATGGAAGAGATTAACTTGGAACCCTAATAGTAAATTAAGTATTAGATACTTGTGTGTTTTAATCATCATATTATTAGTGAATTTTATCTATCGTGCTGAAAATTTGCATTTTACTATTCTATTTGAATCCATGTTTTCGTAAAGTTTTACTAAATTAAATTTAGTTTCATGCCATTGAAATACAGAATTTGTAAAATCCATTTACAAAGATTCTTGAAATTTTCCCTTTTCCTTTTATGGGTGACTATGAAAATACTTTTTTCATGTATAAATACCTCGAATAGTCTTGGGAACAGAGTATATTTCTATGACCACTGTGCTTAGATGCCTTAACCATTTAATGCCTAATAGGAAATTTATGTATTATTTCCGAAAGCAATTTTATTTTATGTTTGATTGTACACATGAAGTGATGTATATATTTAAGGCAAACGAATACAGAAACAAACAACTGCTTAGATTCATATGTTGGAATTCCTAAAGAGCAAAGTGAATGAAAAATACAAGTCCCACATCTCCAAATTGTGAGAGCTATATTGGTTTAAATATAGCTTTCTCATGAGGAGGTTGGGGGCCTGGGGCTCCCAAATGTATGCTTCGTTGTGAGGAGGGAGATCATGCATCACCACCAAACACGCGCGCGCCGCCGCCGCCGTCCGTCCGTCCGTCCGACCGACCGAACCGGGCTCGGGTAGCGAAACAATGCGAGCAGGTACGAACTGTTCGAAGGGATGCGGACGAAATTATAAATAGGAGAGAATACTGATCACATTCTCATTCTATTCCAATCTAATTTCTTCTGCTTCTTTGCTCCACTGCTCTATATTCCATATATATCACAGAGTTGACATACTCATTACAATATCGTGCAGATTACGTCTGTTGTATCTTGGGAGAGTTTTGAAATAAAATTCTTAAGGAAATTGTTATGACAAGCCTCAGATGGAATTTCCTTTATATACTGGTTAGATTCACGGTAATCTTTCCCGTTTATAAGTTATACTATTTCTTACAATAGTGTAACGTTGTTGTTGTAATTTATTTACAACGTAACTTATTGTTACATCTATCTAATACAGAATTCCAGCGTAGTGGAATTCTAATTAATAAACTAGTGCGACGAGTTTATTGTAGCGTGCTATCTGTTTTAGTACACTAGACAAATAACATCTTAAGAATTTTACTGTTTTACACTAAAACAGAGATGTTAACAGTTGACAACATGAAAATGGATAAATCCAACTTTTCAGCGGTTATTTCTGAATGCAATTTGATTCAGAACCCTAACCAATGGTTGGTTGACACAGGAGCTACTCGTCATGTTTGCTCTGAAAAATCCATGTTTTCAACATACCAGAAATTCGATCAGAAAGAAAGACTCTACATGGGTAATTCTGCAGTTTCCATGATTGAAGGAAATGGCACAGTTATCCTCAAGTTCACTTCTGGAAAAACTGTTAAATTGAATGACGTGCTTCACGTTCCAGACATACGCAAGAATCTCATCTCTGGTGCAGTCCTATCAAAGAAGGGATTCAAGATGGTGTTTGAGTCAGACAAGATGGTTCTGTCCAAAGCTGGAATGTATATCGGAAGGGGATATTTATGTGATGGCCTATTTAAGGCAAATGTAGCCGTTACCGGCAATAAATCTATGTATTCTGATTGTGCTAATAATAAAATTGAAGTCTCTTACTTGCTTGAGCACGAAATTTTACTATGGCACGATAGGTTAGGACACATAAACTTCCGAAAAATGAAGAAATTATCAAACTTGGGATTGATTCCAAATTTCCAAGTAGATAATAACTACAAATGTGAGACATGTGTAGAAGCAAAAATGGTCAAACAACCATTTAAATCTGTTGACAGAAGCACCGAACCATTAGGTTTGGTACATACAGATTTATGTGATTTTAAATCATTACCTACAAGAGGTGGGAAAAAGTATTTTATTACTTTTATTGACGATTATACGCGATATTGCTATGTATATCTTTTAAATAGTAAGGATGAAGCAATAACAGCGTTTATAAAATACAAGGCTGAGGTAGAAAATCAGTTAAATAAAAAGATCAAGATATTGAGATCTGATCGAGGTGGAGAATATGAATCACCATTTGAACAGTTCTGTGCCGAAAATGGTATAATTCATCAAACAACAGCTCCATATTCACCACAACAAAATGGTGTAGCCGAGAGGAAGAACAGAACGTTAAAAGACATGATTACTGCCATGCTTTTAACTTCTGGTCTGCCGACGAACTTGTGGGGGGAAGCCTTAAATATGTCTAATCACATATTAAACAAAGTTCCTCACAATAAAACGGGAACAATTCCATATGAGATATGGAAAGGACACAAACCAAGCTTTAAATACCTCAAAGTGTGGGGGTGCTTGGCAAAAGTTCCAGTTCCGCCTCCCAAGAGAGTCAAACTTGGACCAAAAACAGTAGATTGTTATTATCTTGGGCCAGCCCAAAATAGTAGTGCCTACGGATTTTTGGTATTCAAGTCTGATATAAATGATATTCATGTAAATACAATCATGGAATCAAGAGATGCCTCGTTCTTTGAAGATGTGTTCCCACATAAAAGAAACGATGGAAATCCTGTCCCAAAAAGGACAAGAGATAACAGAGATGAGACATGTGAAGATGAAACTCATCAGGACAACGAGGAGGTTGAACCAAGAAGAAGCGTAAGGGCAAGAACTTCCAAAACATTTGGTTCGGATTTTTTAACTTATATGTTAGAACACGAACCTCAAACGTACAAGGAAGCAATGTCATCTTCTGAATCTTCTTGTTGGAAAGAAGCAATCCAAAGTGAGATTGATTCAATTCTAAGTAATAAAACTTGGGAAATTGTTGATATTCCACCAGGAATAAAACCAATTGGCTGCAAATGGATTTTCAAGAAGAAAATGAAAGCAGATGGCTCTATCGACAAGTATAAAGCCAGATTAGTAGCCAAAGGATATCGTCAAAAAGAAGGAGTAGACTTCTTTGATACCTATTCACCGGTTACACGAATAACCTCTATAAGAATGTTAATAGCAATTGCATCCATTTATAATCTAGAGATTCATCAAATGGATGTAAAAACAGCATTCTTAAATGGAAATCTCGATGAGGAGATTTACAAGGAGCAACCTGAGGGATTTATTTCCACAGGAAATGAAAACAAAGTCTGTAGATTAGTCAAATCATTATACGGACTAAAACAAGCTCCAAAGCAATGGCACGCAAAATTTGATAGTGTCATGATGAATAATGGTTTTGTATAAATGAATGTGATAAATGTGTTTATTACAAACAACTTGAACAATCATATGTGATGATTTGTCTATATGTGGACGATATGCTAATATTCAGTCCAAATACTCAGGTAATTGAGACCATAAAGAAAATGTTGATCAACAATTTCGACATGAAAGACTTGGGTGTTGCAGATATTATTTTGGGAATAAAAATAATAAGAACATCTAATGGAATTGAGTTATCTCAATAACATTATGTAGGAAAAGTGATTGAAAGATTTCAAAACTTTGGAATTAAAGGAGTAAATACACCTTTTAATCCATCAGAAGTACTGCATAAAAACACTAATAAGAGTGTAATGCAACTGGAATATTCTCGTGTAATAGGATGTCTCATGTATCTCATGAATTGCACAAGACCAGATATAGCTTATGCAGTAAGTCGATTGAGCAGGTATGCAAGCAATCCAGGGAAGGAACACTGGAAAGCACTAATGAGAGTGCTTGGATATTTAAAAAATACCACTAACTATTCCTTACTTTATGGAAAATATCCTGCCGTCTTAGAAGGATATAGTGATGCAAACTGGATTGCAGATTCAGAGGAATCAAAATCAACGAGTGGTTATGTCTTTACCCTAGCAGGGGCAGCGGTGTCATGGAAATCTACTAAACAAACATGCATAGCTCGATCCACTATGGAATCAGAGTTCATTGCATTAGATAAAGCAGGCGAAGAAGCAGAATGGCTTCGTCACTTTTTAGAAGATATTCCGTTTTGGCCTAAACCTGTACCGGCCATATGCATACACTGTGATAACCAAGCAGCGCTAAGCAGAGCGCAAAACTTTGTGTATAATGGAAAGTCACGACATATTCGTCGACGCCATAATACAGTTAGGCAGTTACTCTCAAATGGAACTATTTCCATAGATTATGTGAGAACAAATGATAACCTAGCGGATCCATTTACTAAAGGTTTATCAAGAGAGAAAATTGACTGCGCATCGAGGGGAATGGGTTTAAAAGCCTAAACCAACAAGAGTTACCTTATACGGAAACCTATCCTAGCGACTGGAGATCCCACGGACTAGGATCAATAGGCAAACCAGTTATGAGTAACTCAAGAAGTAATGCATTTGTCTGGACTTGGTCCTACTCCATTCCTATGGTGCAAAATATAATGCATGCCTACATAAGTTTTAAAGGTTAAAACTATGTTTTTTAATGATGACCATATCTTGGAAATAACAAGTGGGGTATAGGTAGGATACTCTTAATGGTTGCGATCACCTATGTTAGTGTGAGATGGGTCGGCTCTATGAGAATATTAAAGGGCTTTTATTCTCTAAAAACACTCGCAGAACCAAAAATTGTTCAGGACCAAAATGAACACAACCAAGAGATTGGATGAGAAGGGAATCAATGCTTCGTAAAGCTTATTGTCTGGATATACAATAAAGGCCGACGGTTCAAGATGAAATAATTCACCGATTAGCCAAGTAGATCCGATAAGTTTTAACTAGGGAAAGTTCAAAGTGAAATATCTACTTATCCACGATAAAGCATTATTCCATATGTACTCTGTGATATTTCGCTTTGTGTGGGGGATATGTATATTATCATTCATGTGGGGGATTGTTGGAATTCCTAAAGAGCAAAGTGAATGAAAAATACAAGTCCCACATCTCCAAATTGTGAGAGCTATATTGGCTTAAATATAGCTTTCTCATGAGGAGGTTGGGGGCCTGGGGCTCCCAAATGTATGCTTCGTTGTGAGGAGGGAGATCATGCATCACCACCACACACCCGCGCGCGCGCCGCCGCCGCCGTCCGTCCGACCGAACCGGGCCGGGCTCGGGTACGGGTACGGGTCTAAAATGACCATTCTTTTTACTAGGCCATTGTTTAACAGTTTTGGGCTTCGTCTGAAACTGGGCTGGGCCTGGAATTTAAAGAGAAGCGGGCGGGTGAACAGACGCAGGGTTTTTTGCCTGAGCAGATGCGACTGTTCATGAACGGACGCGAACAGTAAACGGGTGCGACCCGTTGGAAGCAAACAGGTGCGAGCGAGCCGATTGAAGCGGACGCCGGCGCAAGCGGGTGCGACCCGACTGAACAGGCGCGGGCGAAACAATGCGAGCAGGTACGAAACAGTACCGTTGGACGGGCGGGTGCGACCCGTTAACGAACAGCAGCGACCAAAAGGCAACGGGTGCGACCCGTCAAGCGGACGCGACTGTTCGAAGGGATGCGGACGAAATTATAAATAGGAGAGAATACTGATCACATTCTCATTCTATTCCAATCTAATTTCTTCTGCTTCTTTGCTCCACTGCTCTATATTCCATATATATCACAAAGTTGACATACTCATTACAATATCGTGCAGATTACGTCTGTTGTATCTTGGGAGAGTTTTGAAATAAAATTCTTAAGGAAATTGTTACGACAAGCCTCAGACGGAATTTCCTTTATATACTGGTTAGATTCACGGTAATCTTTCCCGTTTATAAGTTATACTATTTCTTACAATAGTGTAAAATTGTTGTTGTAATTTATTTACAACGTAACTTATTGTTACATCTATCTAATACAGAATTCCAGCGTAGTGGAATTCTAATTAATAAACTTGTGCGACGAGTTTATTGTAGCGTGCTATCTGTTTTAGTACACTAGACAAATAACATCTTAAGAATTTTACTGTTTTACACTAAAACAGAGATGTTAACAGTTGACAACATGAAAATGGATAAGTACAACTTTTCAGCGGTTATTTCTGAATGCAATTTGATTCAGAACCCTAACCAATGGTGGGTTGACACAGGAGCTACTCGTCATGTTTGCTCTGAAAAATCCATGTTTTCAACATACCAGAAATTCGATCAGAAAGAAAGACTCTACATGGGTAATTCTACAGTTTCCATGATTGAAGGAAGTGGCACAGTTATCCTCAAGTTCACTTCTGGAAAAACTGTTAAATTGAATGACGTGCTTCACGTTCCAGACATACGCAAGAATCTCATCTCTGGTGCAGTCCTATCAAAGAAGGGATTCAAGATGGTGTTTGAGTCAGACAAGATGGTTCTGTCCAAAGCTGGAATGTATATCGGAAGGGGATATTTATGTGATGGCCTATTTAAGGCAAATGTAGCCGTTACCGGCAATAAATCTATGTATTCTGATTGTGCTAATAATAAAATTGAAGTCTCTTACTTGCTTGAGCACGAAATTTTACTATGGCACGATAGGTTAGGACACATAAACTTCCGAAAAATGAAGAAATTATCAAACTTGGGATTGATTCCAAATTTCCAAGTAGATAAGAACTACAAATGTGAGACATGTGTAGAAGCAAAAATGGTCAAACAACCATTTAAATCTGTTGACAGAAGCACCGAACCATTAGGTTTGGTACATACAGATTTATGTGATTTTAAATCATTACCTACAAGAGGTGGGAAAAAGTATTTTATTACTTTTATTGACGATTATACGCGATATTGCTATGTATATCTTTTAAATAGTAAGGATGAAGCAATAACAGCGTTTATAAAATACAAGGCTGAGGTAGAAAATCAGTTAAATAAAAAGATCAAGATATTGAGATCTGATCGAGGTGGAGAATATGAATCACCATTTGAACAGTTCTGTGCCGAAAATGGTATAATTCATCAAACAACAGCTCCATATTCACCACAACAAAATGGTGTAGCCGAGAGGAAGAACAGAACGTTAAAAGACATGATTACTGCCATGCTTTCAACTTCTGGTCTGCCGACGAACTTGTGGGGGGAAGCCTTAAATATGTCTAGTCACATATTAAACAAAGTTCCTCACAATAAAACGGGAACAATTCCATATGAGATATGGAAAGGACACAAACCAAGCTTTAAATACCTCAAAGTGTGGGGGTGCTTGGCAAAAGTTCCAGTTCCGCCTCCCAAGAGAGTCAAACTTGGACCAAAAACAGTAGATTGTTATTATCTTGGGCCAGCCCAAAATAGTAGTGCCTACAGATTTTTGGTATTCAAGTCTGATATAAATGATATTCATGTGAATACAATCATGGAATCAAGAGATGCCTCATTCTTTGAAGATGTGTTCCCACATAAAAGAAACGATGGAAATTCTGTCCCAAAAAGGACAAGAGATAACAGAGATGAGACATGTGAAGATGAAACTCATCAGGACAACGAGGAGGTTGAACCAAGAAGAAGCGTAAGGGCAAGAACTTCCAAAACATTTGGTTCGTATTTTTTAACTTATATGTTAGAACACGAACCTCAAACGTACAAGGAAGCAATGTCATCTTCTGAATCTTCTTGTTGGAAAGAAGCAATCCAAAGTGAGATTGATTCAATTCTAAGTAATAAAACTTGGGAAATTGTTGATATTCCACCAGGAATAAAACCAATTGGCTGCAAATGGATTTTCAAGAAGAAAATGAAAGCAGATGGCTCTATCGACAAGTATAAAGCCAGATTAGTAGCCAAAGGATATCGTCAAAAAGAAGGAGTAGACTTCTTTGATACCTATTCACCGGTTACACGAATAACCTCTATAAGAATGTTAATAGCAATTGCATCCATTTATAATCTAGAGATTCATCAAATGGATGTAAAAACAGCATTCTTAAATGGAAATCTCGATGAGGAGATTTACATGGAGCAACCTGAGGGATTTATTTCCACAGGAAATGAAAACAAAGTCTGTAGATTAGTCAAATCATTATACGGACTAAAACAAGCTCCAAAGCAATGGCACGCAAAATTTGATAGTGTCATGATGAATAATGGTTTTCGTATAAATGAATGTGATAAATGTGTTTATTACAAACAACTTGAACAATCTTATGTGATGATTTGTCTATATGTGGACGATATGCTAATATTCGGTCCAAATACTCAGGTAATTGAGACCATAAAGAAAATGTTGATCAACAATTTCGACATGAAAGACTTGGGTGTTGCAGATATTATTTTGGGAATAAAAATAATAAGAACATCTAATGGAGTTGAGTTATCTCAATCACATTATGTAGGAAAAGTGATTGAAAGATTTCAAAACTTTGGAATTAAAGGAGTAAATACACCTTTTAATCCATCAGAAGTACTGCATAAAAACACTAATAAGAGTGTAATGCAACTGGAATATTCTCGTGTAATAGGATGTCTCATGTATCTCATGAATTGCACAAGACCAGATATAGCTTATGCAGTAAGTCGATTGAGCAGGTATACAAGCAATCCAGGGAAGGAACACTGGAAAGCACTAATGAGAGTGCTTGGATATTTAAAAAATACCACTAACTATTCCTTACTTTATGGAAAATATCCTGCCGTCTTAGAAGGATATAGTGATGCAAACTGGATTGCAGATTCAGAGAAATCAAAATCAACGAGTGGTTATGTCTTTACCCTAGCAGGGGCAGCGGTGTCATGGAAATCTACTAAACAAACATGCATAGCTCGATCCACTATGGAATCAGAGTTCATTGCATTAGATAAAGCAGGCGAAGAAGCAGAATGGCTTCGTCACTTTTTAGAAGATATTCCGTTTTGGCCTAAACCTGTACCGGCCATATGCATACACTGTGATAACCAAGCAGCGCTAAGCAGAGCGCAAAACTTTGTGTATAATGGAAAGTCACGACATATTCGTCGACGCCATAATACAGTTAGGCAGTTACTCTCAAATGGAACTATTTCCATAGATTATGTGAGAACAAATGATAACCTAGCGGATCCATTTACTAAAGGTTTATCAAGAGAGAAAATTGACTGCGCATCGAGGGGAATGGGTTTAAAAGCCTAAACCAACAAGAGTTACCTTATACGGAAACCTATCCTAGCGACTGGAGATCCCACGGACTAGGATCAATAGGCAAACCAGTTATGAGTAACTCAAGAAGTAATGCATTTGTCTGGACTTGGTCCTACTCCATTCCTATGGTGCAAAATATAATGCATGCCTACATAAGTTTTAAAGGTTAAAACTATGTTTTTTAATGATGACCATATCTTGGAAATAACAAGTGGGGTATAGGTAGGATACTCTTAATGGTTGCGATCACCTATGTTAGTGTGAGATGGGTCGGCTCTATGAGAATATTAAAGGGCTTTTATTCTCTAAAAACACTCGCAGAACCAAAAATTGTTTAGGACCAAAATGAACACAACCAAGAGATTGGATGAGAAGGGAATCAATGCTTCGTAAAGCTTATTGTCTGGATATACAATAAAGGCCGACGGTTCAAGATGAAATAATTCACCGATTAGCCAAGTAGATCCGATAAGTTTTAACTAGGGAAAGTTCAAAGTGAAATATCTACTTATCCACGATAAAGCATTATTCCATATGTACTCTGTGATATTTCGCTTTGTGTGGGGGATATGTATATTATCATTCATGTGGGGGATTGTTGGAATTCCTAAAGAGCAAAGTGAATGAAAAATACAAGTCCCACATCTCCAAATTGTGAGAGCTATATTGGTTTAAATATAGCTTTCTCATGAGGAGGTTGGGGGCCTGGGGCTCCCAAATGTATGCTTCGTTGTGAGGAGGGAGATCATGCATCACCACCACACCGCCGTCCGTCCGATCGAACCGGGCCGGGCTCGGGTACGGGTACGGGTCTAAAATGACCATTCTTTTTACTAGGCCATTGTTTAACAGTTTTGGGCTTCGTCTGAAACTGGGCTGGGCCTGGAATTTAAAGAGAAGCGGGCGGGTGAACAGACGCAGGGTTTTTTGCCTGAGCAGATGCGACTGTTCATGAACGGACGCGAACAGTAAACGGGTGCGACCCGTTGGAAGCAAACAGGTGCGAGCGAGCCGATTGAAGCGGACGCCGGCGCAAGCGGGTGCGACCCGACTGAACAGGCGCAGGCGAAACAATGCGAGCAGGTACGAAACAGTACCGTTGGACAGGCGGGTGCGACCCGTTAACGAACAGCAGCGACCAAAAGGCAACGGGTGCGACCCGTCAAGCGGACGCGACTGTTCGAAGGGATGCGGACGAAATTATAAATAGGAGAGAATACTGATCACATTCTCATTCTATTCCAATCTAATTTCTTCTGCTTCTTTGCTCCACTGCTCTATATTCCATATATATCACAGAGTTGACATACTCATTACAATCTCGTGCAGATTACGTCTGTTGTATCTTGGGAGAGTTTTGAAATAAAATTCTTAAGGAAATTGTTACAACAAGCCTCAGACGGAATTTCCTTTATATACTGGTTAGATTCACGGTAATCTTTCCCGTTTATAAGTTATACTATTTCTTACAATAGTGTAACGTTGTTGTTGTAATTTATTTACAACGTAACTTATTGTTACATCTATCTAATACAGAATTCCAGCGTAGTGGAATTCTAATTAATAAACTTGTGCGACGAGTTGATTGTAGCGTGCTATCTGTTTTAGTACACTAGACAAATAACATCTTAAGAATTTTACTGTTTTACACTAAAACAGAGATGTTAACAGTTGACAACATGAAAATGGATAAGTCCGACTTTTCAGCGGTTATTTCTGAATGCAATTTGATTCAGAACCCTAACCAATGGTGGGTTGACACAGGAGCTACTCGTCATGTTTGCTCTGAAAAATCCATGTTTTCAACATACCAGAAATTCGATCAGAAAGAAAGACTCTACATGGGTAATTCTGCAGTTTCCATGATTGAAGGAAGTGGCACAGTTATCCTCAAGTTCACTTCTGGAAAAACTGTTAAATTGAATGACGTGCTTCACGTTCCAGACATACGCAAGAATCTCATCTCTGGTGCAGTCCTATCAAAGAAGGGATTCAAGATGGTGTTTGAGTCAGACAAGATGGTTCTGTCCAAAGCTGGAATGTATATCGAAAGGGGATATTTATGTGATGGCCTATTTAAGGCAAATGTAGCCGTTACCGGCAATAAATCTATGTATTCTGATTGTGCTAATAATAAAATTGAAGTCTCTTACTTGCTTGAGCACGAAATTTTACTATGGCACGATAGGTTAGGACACATAAACTTCCGAAAAATGAAGAAATTATCAAACTTGGGATTGATTCCAAATTTCCAAGTAGATAAGAACTACAAATGTGGGACATGTGTAGAAGCAAAAATGGTCAAACAACCATTTAAATCTGTTGACAGAAGCACCGAACCATTAGGTTTGGTACATACAGATTTATGTGATTTTAAATCATTACCTACAAGAGGTGGGAAAAAGTATTTTATTACTTTTATTGACGATTATACGCGATATTGCTATGTATATCTTTTAAATAGTAAGGATGAAGCAATAACAGCGTTTATAAAATACAAGGCTGAGGTAGAAAATCAGTTAAATAAAAAGATCAAGATATTGAGATCTGATCGAGGTGGAGAATATGAATCACCGTTTGAACAGTTCTGTGCCGAAAATGGTATAATTCATCAAACAACAACTCCATATTCACCACAACAAAATGGTGTAGCCGAGAGGAAGAACAGAACGTTAAAAGACATGATTACTGCCATGCTTTTAACTTCTGGTCTGCCGACGAACTTGTGGGGGGAAGCCTTAAATATGTCTAATCACATATTAAACAAAGTTCCCCACAATAAAACGGGAACAATTCCATATGAGATATGGAAAGGACACAAACCAAGCTTTAAATACCTCAAAGTGTGGGGGTGCTTGGCAAAAGTTCCAGCTCCGCCTCCCAAGAGAGTCAAACTTGGACCAAAAACAGTAGATTGTTATTATCTTGGGCCAGCCCAAAATAGTAGTGCCTACAGATTTTTGGTATTCAAGTCTGATATAAATGATATTCATGTAAATACAATCATGGAATCAAGAGATGCCTCGTTCTTTGAAGATGTGTTCCCACATAAAAGAAACGATGGAAATCCTGTCCCAAAAAGGACAAGAGATAACAGAGATGAGACATGTGAAGATGAAACTCATCAGAACAACGAGGAGGTTGAACCAAGAAGAAGCGTAAGGGCAAGAACTTCCAAAACATTTGGTTCGGATTTTTTAACTTATATGTTAGAACACGAACCTCAAACGTACAAGGAAGCAATGTCATCTTCTGAATCTTCTTGTTGGAAAGAAGCAATCCAAAGTGAGATTGATTCAATTCTAAGTAATAAAACTTGGGAAATTGTTGATATTCCACCAGGAATAAAACCAATTGGCTGCAAGTGGATTTTCAAGAAGAAAATGAAAGCAGATGGCTCTATCGACAAGTATAAAGCCAGATTAGTAGCCAAAGGATATCGTCAAAAAGAAGGAGTAGACTTCTTTGATACCTATTCACCGGTTACACGAATAACCTCTATAAGAATGTTAATAGCAATTGCATCCATTTATAATCTAGAGATTCATCAAATGGATGTAAAAACAGCATTCTTAAATGGAAATCTCGATGAGGAGATTTACATGGAGCAACCTGAGGGATTTATTTCCACAGGAAATGAAAACAAAGTCTGTAGATTAGTCAAATCATTATACGGACTAAAACAAGCTCCAAAGCAATGGCACGCAAAATTTGATAGTGTCATGATGAATAATGGTTTTCGTATAAATGAATGTGATAAATGTTTTTATTACAAACAACTTGAACAATCTTATGTGATGATTTGTCTATATGTGGACGATATGCTAATATTCGGTCCAAATACTCAGGTAATTGAGACCATAAAGAAAATGTTGATCAACAATTTCGACATGAAAGACTTGGGTGTTGCAGATATTATTTTGGGAATAAAAATAATAAGAACATCTAATGGAATTGAGTTATCTCAATCACATTATGTAGGAAAAGTGATTGAAAGATTTCAAAACTTTGAAATTAAAGGAGTAAATACACCTTTTAATCCATCAGAAGTACTGCATAAAAACACTAATAAGAGTGTAATGCAACTGGAATATTCTCGTGTAATAGGATGTCTCATGTATCTCATGAATTGCACAAGACCAGATATAGCTTATGCAGTAAGTCGATTGAGCAGGTATACAAGCAATCCAGGGAAGGAACACTGGAAAGCACTAATGAGAGTGCTTGGATATTTAAAAAATACCACTAACTATTCCTTACTTTATGGAAAATATCCTGCCGTCTTAGAAGGATATAGTGATGCAAACTGGATTGCAGATTCAGAGGAATCAAAATCAACGAGTGGTTATGTCTTTACCCTAGCAGGGGCAGCGGTGTCATGGAAATCTACTTAACAAACATGCATAGCTCGATCCACTATGGAATCAGAGTTCATTGCATTAGATAAAGCAGGCGAAGAAGCAGAATGGCTTCGTCACTTTTTAGAAGATATTCCGTTTTGGCCTAAACCTGTACTGGCCATATGCATACATTGTGATAACCAAGCAGCGCTAAGCAGAGCGCAAAACTTTGTGTATAATGGAAAGTCACGACATATTCGTCGACGCCATAATACAGTTAGGCAGTTACTCTCAAATGGAACTATTTCCATAGATTATGTGAGAACAAATGATAACCTAGCGGATCCATTTACTAAAGGTTTATCAAGAGAGAAAATTGACTGCGCATCGAGGGGAATGGGTTTAAAAGCCTAAACCAACAAGAGTTACCTTATACGGAAACCTATCCTAGCGACTGGAGATCCCACGGACTAGGATCAATAGGCAAACCAGTTATGAGTAACTCAAGAAGTAATGCATTTGTCTGGACTTGGTCCTACTCCATTCCTATGGTGCAAAATATAATGCATGCCTACAGAAGTTTTAAAGGTTAAAACTATGTTTTTTAATGATGACCATATCTTGGAAATAACAAGTGGGGTATAGGTAGGATACTCTTAATGGTTGCGATCACCTATGTTAGTGTGAGCTGGGTCGGTTCTATGAGAATATTAAAGGGCTTTTATTCTCTAAAAACACTCGCAGAACCAAAAATTGTTCAGGACCAAAATGAACACAACCAAGAGATTGGATGAGAAGGGAATCAATGCTTCGTAAAGCTTATTGTCTGGATATACAATAAAGGCCGACGATTCAAGATGAAATAATTCACCGATTAGCCAAGTAGATCCGATAAGTTTTAACTAGGGAAAGTTCAAAGTGAAATATCTACTTATCCATGATAAAGCATTATTCCATATGTACTCTGTGATATTTCGCTTTGTGTGGGGGATATGTATATTATCATTCATGTGGGGGATTGTTGGAATTCCTAAAGAGCAATGTGAATGAAAAATACAAGTCCCACATCTCCAAATTGTGAGAACTATATTGGTTTAAATATAGCTTTCTCATGAGGAGGTTGGGGGCTTGGGGCTTCCAAATGTATGCTTCGTTGTGAGGAGGGAGATCATGCATCACCACCACACCGCCGTCCGTCCGACCGAACCGGGCCGGGCTCGGGTACGGGTACGGGTCTAAAATGACCATTCTTTTTACTAGGCCATTGTTTAACAGTTTTGGGCTTCGTCTGAAACTGGGCTGGGCCTGGAATTTAAAGAGAAGCGGGCGGGTGAACAGACGCAGGGTTTTTTGCCTGAGCAGATGCGACTGTTCATGAACGGACGCGAACAGTAAACGGGTGCGACCCGTTGGAAGCAAACAGGTGCGAGCGAGCCGATTGAAGCGGACGCCGGCGCAAGCGGGTGCGACCCGACTGAACAGGCGCGGGCGAAACAATGCGAGCAGGTACGAAACAGTACCGTTGGACGGGCGGGTGCGACCCGTTAACGAACAGCAGCGACCAAAAGGCAACGGGTGCGACCCATCAAGCGGACGCGACTGTTCGAAGGGATGCGGACGAAATTATAAATAGGAGAGAATACTGATCACATTCTCATTCTATTCCAATCTAATTTCTTCTGCTTCTTTGCTCCACTGCTCTATATTCCATATATATCACAGAGTTGACATACTCATTACAATCTCGTGCAGATTACGTCTGTTGTATCTTGGGAGAGTTTTGAAATAAAATTCTTAAGGAAATTGTTACAACAAGCCTCAGACGGAATTTCCTTTATATACTGGTTAGATTCACGGTAATCTTTCCCGTTTATAAGTTATACTATTTCTTACAATAGTGTAACGTTGTTGTTGTAATTTATTTACAACGTAACTTATTGTTACATCTATCTAATACAGAATTCCAGCGTAGTGGAATTCTAATTAATAAACTTGTGCGACGAGTTTATTGTAGCGTGCTATCTGTTTTAGTACACTAAACAAATAACATCTTAAGAATTTTACTGTTTTACACTAAAACAGAGATGTTAACAGTTGACAACATGAAAATGGATAAGTCCGACTTTTCAGCGGTTATTTCTGAATGCAATTTGATTCAGAACCCTAACCAATGGTGGGTTGACACAGGAGCTACTCGTCATGTTTGCTCTGAAAAATCCATGTTTTCAACATACCAGAAATTCGATCAGAAAGAAAGACTCTACATGGGTAATTCTGCAGTTTCCATGATTGAAGGAAGTGGCACAGTTATCCTCAAGTTCACTTCTGGAAAAACTGTTAAATTGAATGACGTGCTTCACGTTCCAGACATACGCAAGAATCTCATCTCTGGTGCAGTCCTATCAAAGAAGGGATTCAAGATGGTGTTTGAGTCAGACAAGATGGTTCTGTCCAAAGCTGGAATGTATATCGGAAGGGGATATTTATGTGATGGCCTATTTAAGGCAAATGTAGCCGTTACCGGCAATAAATCTATGTATTCTGATTGTGCTAATAATAAAATTGAAGTCTCTTACTTGCTTGAGCACGAAATTTTACTATGGCACGATAGGTTAGGACACATAAACTTCCGAAAAATGAAGAAATTATCAAACTTGGGATTGATTCCAAATTTCCAAGTAGATAAGAACTACAAATGTGAGACATGTGTAGAAGCAAAAATGGTCAAACAACCATATAAATCTGTTGACAGAAGCACCGAACCATTAGGTTTGGTACATACAGATTTATGTGATTTTAAATCATTACCTACAAGAGGTGGGAAAAAGTATTTTATTACTTTTATTGACGATTATACGCGATATTGCTATGTATATCTTTTAAATAGTAAGGATGAAGCAATAACAGCGTTTATAAAATACAAGGCTGAGGTAGAAAATCAGTTAAATAAAAAGATCAAGATATTGAGATCTGATCGAGGTGGAGAATATGAATCACCGTTTGAACAGTTCTGTGCCGAAAATGGTATAATTCATCAAACAACAGCTCCATATTCACCACAACAAAATGGTGTAGCCGAGAGGAAGAACAGAACGTTAAAAGACATGATTACTGCCATGCTTTTAACTTCTGGTCTGCCGACGAACTTGTGGGGGGAAGCCTTAAATATGTCTAGTCACATATTAAACAAAGTTCCTCACAATAAAACGGGAACAATTCCATATGAGATATGGAAAGGACACAAACCAAGCTTTAAATACCTCAAAGTGTGGGGGTGCTTGGCAAAAGTTCCAGTTCCGCCTCCCAAGAGAGTCAAACTTGGACCAAAAACAGTAGATTGTTATTATCTTGGGCCAGCCCAAAATAGTAGTGCCTACAGATTTTTGGTATTCAAGTCTGATATAAATGATATTCATGTAAATACAATCATGGAATCAAGAGATGCCTCGTTCTTTGAAGATGTGTTCCCACATAAAAGAAACTATGGAAATCCTGTCCCAAAAAGGACAAGAGATAACAGAGATGAGACATGTGAAGATGAAACTCATCAGAACAACGAGGAGGTTGAACCAAGAAGAAGCGTAAGGGCAAGAACTTCCAAAACATTTGGTTCGGATTTTTTAACTTATATGTTAGAACACGAACATCAAACGTACAAGGAAGCAATGTCATCTTCTGAATCTTCTTGTTGGAAAGAAGCAATCCAAAGTGAGATTGATTCAATTCTAAGTAATAAAACTTGGGAAATTGTTGATATTCCACCAGGAATAAAACCAATTGGCTGCAAGTGGATTTTCAAGAAGAAAATGAAAGCAGATGGCTCTATCGACAAGTATAAAGCCAGATTAGTAGCCAAAGGATATCGTCAAAAAGATTGAGTAGACTTCTTTGATACCTATTCACCGGTTACACGAATAACCTCTATAAGAATGTTAATAGCAATTGCATCCATTTATAATCTAGAGATTCATCAAATGGATGTAAAAACAGCATTCTTAAATGGAAATCTCGATGAGGAGATTTACAAGGAGCAACCTGAGGGATTTATTTCCACAGGAAATGAAAACAAAGTCTGTAGATTAGTCAAATCATTATACGGACTAAAACAAGCTCCAAAGCAATGGCACGCAAAATTTGATAGTGTCATGATGAATAATGGTTTTCGTATAAATGAATGTGATAAATGTGTTTATTACAAACAACTTGAACAATCATATGTGATGATTTGTCTATATGTGGACGATATGCTAATATTCGGTCCAAATACTCAGGTAATTGAGACCATAAAGAAAATGTTGATCAACAATTTCGACATGAAACACTTGGGTGTTGCAGATATTATTTTGGGAATAAAAATAATAAGAACATCTAATGGAATTGAGTTATCTCAATAACATTATGTAGGAAAAGTGATTGAAAGATTTCAAAACTTTGGAATTAAAGGAGTAAATACACCTTTTAATCCATCAGAAGTACTGCATAAAAACACTAATAAGAGTGTAATGCAACTGGAATATTCTCGTGTAATAGGATGTCTCATGTATCTCATGAATTGCACAAGACCAGATATAGCTTATGCAGTAAGTCGATTGAGCAGGTATACAAGCAATCCAGGGAAGGAACACTGGAAAGCACTAATGAGAGTGCTTGGATATTTAAAAAATACCACTAACTATTCCTTACTTTATGGAAAATATCCTGCCGTCTTAGAAGGATATAGTGATGCAAACTGGATTGCAGATTCAGAGGAATCAAAATCAACGAGTGGTTATGTCTTTACCCTAGCAGGGGCAGCGGTGTCATGGAAATCTACTAAACAAACATGCATAGCTCGATCCACTATGGAATCAGAGTTCATTGCATTAGATAAAGCAGGCGAAGAAGCAGAATGGCTTCGTCACTTTTTAGAAGATATTCCGTTTTGGCCTAAACCTGTACCGGCCATATGCATACACTGTGATAACCAAGCAGCGCTAAGCAGAGCGCAAAACTTTGTGTATAATGGAAAGTCACGACATATTCGTCGACGCCATAATACAGTTAGGCAGTTACTCTCAAATGGAACTATTTCCATAGATTATGTGAGAAGAAATGATAACCTAGCGGATCCATTTACTAAAGGTTTATCAAGAGAGAAAATTGACTGCGCATCGAGGGGAATAGGTTTAAAAGCCTAAACCAACAAGAGTTACCTTATACGGAAACCTATCCTAGCGACTGGAGATCCCACGGACTAGGATCAATAGGCAAACCAGTTATGAGTAACTCAAGAAGTAATGCATTTGTCTGGACTTGGTCCTACTCCATTCCTATGGTGCAAAATATAGTGCATGCCTACAGAAGTTTTAAAGGTTAAAACTATGTTTTTTAATGATGACCATATCTTGGAAATAACAAGTGGGGTATAGGTAGGATACTCTTAATGGTTGCGATCACCTATGTTAGTGTGAGCTGGGTCGGCTCTATGAGAATATTAAAAGGCTTTTATTCTCTAAAAACACTCGCAGAACCAAAAATTGTTCAGGACCAAAATGAACACAACCAAGAGATTGGATGAGAAGGGAATCAATGCTTCGTAAAGCTTATTGTCTGGATATACAATAAAGGCCGACGGTTCAAGATGAAATAATTCACCGATTAGCCAAGTAGATTCGATAAGTTTTAACTAGGGAATGTTCAAAGTGAAATATCTACTTATCCACGATAAAGCATTATTCCATATGTACTCTGTGATATTTCGCTTTGTGTGGGGGATATGTATATTATCATTCATGTGGGGGATTGTTGGAATTCCTAAAGAGCAAAGTGAATGAAAAATACAAGTCCCACATCTCCAAATTGTGAGAGCTATATTGGTTTAAATATAGCTTTCTCATGAGGAGGTTGTGGGCCTGGGGCTCCCAAATGTATGCTTCGTTGTGAGGAGAGAGATCATGCATCACCACCACACACGCGCGCGCGCCGCCGCCGCCGTCCGTCCGACCGAACCGGGCCGGGCTCGGGTACGGGTACGGGTCTAAAATGACCATTCTTTTTACTTGGCCATTGTTTAACAGTTTTGGGCTTCGTCTGAAACTGGGATGGGCCTGGAATTTAAAGAGAAGCGGGCGGTGAACAGACGCAGGGTTTTTTGCCTAAGCAGATGCGACTGTTCATGAACGGACGCGAACAGTAAACGGGTGCGACCCGTTGGAAGCAAACAGGTGCGAGCGAGCCGATTGAAGCGGATGCCGGCGCAAGCGGGTGCGACCCGACTGAACAGGCGCAGGTGAAACAATGCGAGCAGGTACGAAACAGTACCGTTGGACGGGCGGGTGCGACCCGTTAACGAACAGCAGCGACCAAAAGGCAACGGGTGCGACCCGTCAAGCGGACGCGACTGTTCGAAGGGATGCGGACGAAATTATAAATAGGAGAGAATACTGATCACATTCTCATTCTATTCCAATCTAATTTCTTCTGCTTCTTTGCTCCACTGCTCTATATTCCATATATATCACAGAGTTGACATACTCATTACAATATCGTGCAGATTACGTCTGTTGTATCTTGGGAGAGTTTTGAAATAAAATTCTTAAGGAAATTGTTACGACAAGCCTCAGACGGAATTTCCTTTATATACTGGTTAGATTCACGGTAATCTTTCCCGTTTATAAGTTATACTATTTCTTACAATAGTGTAAAGTTGTTGTTGTAATTTATTTACAACGTAACTTATTGTTACATCTATCTAATACAGAATTCCAGCGTAGTGGAATTCTAATTAATAAACTTGTGCGACGAGTTTATTGTAGCGTGCTATCTGTTTTAGTACACTAGACAAATAACATCTTAAGAATTTTACTGTTTTACACTAAAACAGAGATGTTAACAGTTGACAACATGAAAATGGATAAGTCCAACTTTTCAGCGGTTATTTCTGAATGCAATTTGATTCAGAACCCTAACCAATGGTGGGTTGACACAGGAGCTACTCGTCATGTTTGCTCTGAAAAATCCATGTTTTCAACATACCAGAAATTCGATCAGAAAGAAAGACTCTACATGGGTAATTCTGCAGTTTCCATGATTGAAGGAAGTGGCACAGTTATCCTCAAGTTCACTTCTGGAAAAACTGTTAAATTGAATGACGTGCTTCACGTTCCAGACATACGCAAGAATCTCATCTCTGGTGCAGTCCTATCAAATAAGGGATTCAAGATGGTGTTTGAGTCAGACAAGATGGTTCTGTCCAAAGCTGGAATGTATATCGGAAGGGGATATTTATGTGATGGCCTATTTAAGGCAAATGTAGCCGTTACCGGCAATAAATCTATGTATTCTGATTGTGCTAATAATAAAATTGAAGTCTCTTACTTGCTTGAGCACGAAATTTTACTATGGCACGATAGGTTAGGACACATAAACTTCCGAAAAATGAAGAAATTATCAAACTTGGGATTGATTCCAAATTTCCAAGTAGATAAGAACTACAAATGTGAGACATGTGTAGAAGCAAAAATGGTCAAACAACCATTTAAATCTGTTGACAGAAGCACCGAACCATTAGGTTTGGTACATACAGATTTATGTGATTTTAAATCATTACCTACAAGAGGTGGGAAAAAGTATTTTATTACTTTTATTGACGATTATACGCGATATTGCTATGTATATCTTTTAAATAGTAAGGATGAAGCAATAACAGCGTTTATAAAATACAAGGCTGAGGTAGAAAATCAGTTAAATAAAAAGATCAAGATATTGAGATCTGATCGAGGTGGAGAATATGAATCACCATTTGAACAGTTCTGTGCCGAAAATGGTATAATTCATCAAACAACAGCTCCATATTCACCACAACAAAATGGTGTAGCCGAGAGGAAGAACAGAACGTTAAAAGACATGATTACTGCCATGCTTTTAACTTCTGGTCTGCCGACGAACTTGTGGGGGGAAGCCTTAAATATGTCTAGTCACATATTAAACAAAGTTCCTCACAATAAAACGGGAACAATTCCATATGAGATATGGAAAGGACACAAACCAAGCTTTAAATACCTCAAAGTGTGGGGGTGCTTGGCAAAAGTTCCAGTTCCGCCTCCCAAGAGAGTCAAACTTGGACCAAAAACAGTAGATTGTTATTATCTTGGGCCAGCCCAAAATAGTAGTGCCTACAGATTTTTGGTATTCAAGTCTGATATAAATGATATTCATGTAAATACAATCATGGAATCAAGAGATGCCTCGTTCTTTGAAGATGTGTTCCCACATAAAAGAAACTATGGAAATCCTGTCCCAAAAAGGACAAGAGATAACAGAGATGAGACATGTGAAGATGAAACTCATCAGAACAACGAGGAGGTTGAACCAAGAAGAAGCGTAAGGGCAAGAACTTCCAAAACATTTGGTTCGGATTTTTTAACTTATATGTTAGAACACGAACCTCTAACGTACAAGGAAGCAATGTCATCTTCTGAATCTTCTTGTTGGAAAGAAGCAATCCAAAGTGAGATTGATTCAATTCTAAGTAATAAAACTTGGGAAATTGTTGATATTCCACCAGGAATAAAACCAATTGGCTGCAAGTGGATTTTCAAGAAGAAAATGAAAGCAGATGGCTCTATCGACAAGTATAAAGCCAGATTAGTAGCCAAAGGATATCGTCAAAAAGAAGGAGTAGACTTCTTTGATACCTATTCACCGGTTACACGAATAACCTCTATAAGAATGTTAATAGCAATTGCATCCATTTATAATCTAGAGATTCATCAAATGGATGTAAAAACAGCATTCTTAAATGGAAATCTCGATGAGGAGATTTACATGGAGCAACCTGAGGGATTTATTTCCACAGGTTATGAAAACAAAGTCTGTAGATTAGTCAAATCATTATACGGACTAAAACAAGCTCCCAAGCAATGGCACGCAAAATTTGATAGTGTCATGATGAATAATGGTTTTCGTATAAATGAATGTGATAAATGTGTTTATTACAAACAACTTGAACAATCATATGTGATGATTTGTCTATATGTGGACGATATGCTAATATTCGGTCCAAATACTCAGGTAATTGAGACCATAAAGAAAATGTTGATCAACAATTTCGACATGAAAGACTTGGGTGTTGCAGATATTATTTTGGGAATAAAAATAATAAGAACATCTAATGGAATTGAGTTATCTCAATAACATTATGTAGGAAAAGTGATTGAAAGATTTCAAAACTTTGGAATTAAAGGAGTAAATACACCTTTTAATCCATCAGAAGTACTGCATAAAAACACTAATAAGAGTGTAATGCAACTGGAATATTCTCGTGTAATAGGATGTCTCATGTATCTCATGAATTGCACAAGACCAGATATAGCTTATGCAGTAAGTCGATTGAGCAGGTATACAAGCAATCCAGGGAAGGAACACTGGAAAGCACTAATGAGAGTGCTTGGATATTTAAAAAATACCACTAACTATTCCTTACTTTATGGAAAATATCCTGCCGTCTTAGAAGGATATAGTGATGCAAACTGGATTGCAGATTCAGAGGAATCAAAATCAACGAGTGGTTATGTCTTTACCCTAGCAGGGGCAGCGGTGTCATGGAAATCTACTAAACAAACATGCATAGCTCGATCCACTATGGAATCAGAGTTCATTGCATTAGATAAAGCAGGCGAAGAAGCAGAATGGCTTCGTCACTTTTTAGAAGATATTCCGTTTTGGCCTAAACCTGTACCGGCCATATGCATACACTGTGATAACCAAGCAGCGCTAAGCAGAGCGCAAAACTTTGTGTATAATGGAAAGTCACGACATATTCGTCGACGCCATAATACAGTTAGGCAGTTACTCTCAAATGGAACTATTTCCATAGATTATGTGAGAACAAATGATAACCTAGCGGATCCATTTACTAAAGGTTTATCAAGAGAGAAAATTGACTGCGCATCGAGGGGAATGGGTTCAAAAGCCTAAACCAACAAGAGTTACCTTATACGGAAACCTATCCTAGCGACTGGAGATCCCACGGACTAGGATCAATAGGCAAACCAGTTATGAGTAACTCAAGAAGTAATGCATTTGTCTGGACTTGGTCCTACTCCATTCCTATGGTGCAAAATATAGTGCATGCCTACAGAAGTTTTAAAGGTTAAAACTATGTTTTTTAATGATGACCATATCTTGGAAATAACAAGTGGGGTATAGGTAGGATACTCTTAATGGTTGCGATCACCTATGTTAGTGTGAGCTGGGTCGGCTCTATGAGAATATTAAAAGGCTTTTATTCTCTAAAAACACTCGCAGAACCAAAAATTGTTCAGGACCAAAATGAACACAACCAAGAGATTGGATGAGAAGGGAATCAATGCTTCGTAAAGCTTATTGTCTGGATATACAATAAAGGCCGACGGTTCAAGATGAAATAATTCACCGATTAGCCAAGTAGATTCGATAAGTTTTAACTAGGGAATGTTCAAAGTGAAATATCTACTTATCCACGATAAAGCATTATTCCATATGTACTCTGTGATATTTCGCTTTGTGTGGGGGATATGTATATTATCATTCATGTGGGGGATTGTTGGAATTCCTAAAGAGCAAAGTGAATGAAAAATACAAGTCCCACATCTCCAAATTGTGAGAGCTATATTGGTTTAAATATAGCTTTCTCATGAGGAGGTTGGGGGCCTGGGGCTCCCAAATGTATGCTTCGTTGTGAGGAGAGAGATCATGCATCACCACCACACACGCGCGCGCGCCGCCGCCGCCGTCCGACCGACCGAACCGGGCCGGGCTCGGGTACGGGTACGGGTACGGGTCTAAAATGACCATTCTTTTTACTAGGCCATTGTTTAACAGTTTTGGGCTTCGTCTGAAACTGGGCTGGGCCTGGAATTTAAAGAGAAGCGGGCGGGTGAACAGACGCAGGGTTTTTTGCCTGAGCAGATGCGACTGTTCATGAACGGACGCGAACAGTAAACGGGTGCGACCCGTTGGAAGCAAACAGGTGCGAGCGAGCCGATTGAAGCGGACGCCGGCGCAAGCGGGTGCGACCCGACTGAACAGGCGCAGGCGAAACAATGCGAGCAGGTACGAAACAGTACCGTTGGACGGGCGGGTGCGACCCGTTAACGAACAGCAGCGACCAAAAGGCAACGGGTGCGACCCGTCAAGCGGACGCGACTGTTCGAAGGGATGCGGACGAAATTATAAATAGGAGAGAATACTGATCACATTCTCATTCTATTCCAATCTAATTTCTTCTGCTTCTTTGCTCCACTGCTCTATATTCCATATATATCACAGAGTTGACATACTCATTACAATCTCGTGCAGATTACGTCTGTTGTATCTTGGGAGAGTTTTGAAATAAAATTCTTAAGGAAATTGTTACGACAAGCCTCAGACGGAATTTCCTTTATATACTGGTTAGATTCACGGTAATCTTTCCCGTTTATAAGTTATACTATTTCTTACAATAGTGTAAAATTGTTGTTGTAATTTATTTACAACGTAACTTATTGTTACATCTATCTAATACAGAATTCCAGCGTAGTGGAATTCTAATTAATAAACTTGTGCGACGAGTTTATTGTAGCGTGCTATCTGTTTTAGTACACTAGACAAATAACATCTTAAGAATTTTACTGTTTTACACTAAAACAGAGATGTTAACAGTTGACAACATGAAAATGGATAAGTCCAACTTTTCAGCGGTTATTTCTGAATGCAATTTGATTCAGAACCCTAACCAATGGTGGGTTGACACAGGAGCTACTCGTCATGTTTGCTCTGAAAAATCCATGTTTTCAACATACCAGAAATTCGATCAGAAAGAAAGACTCTACATGGGTAATTCTGCAGTTTCCATGATTGAAGGAAGTGGCACAGTTATCCTCAAGTTCACTTCTGGAAAAACTGTTAAATTGAATGACGTGCTTCACGTTCCAGACATACGCAAGAATCTCATCTCTGGTGCAGTCCTATCAAAGAAGGGATTCAAGATGGTGTTTGAGTCAGACAAGATGGTTCTGTCCAAAGCTGGAATGTATATCGGAAGGGGATATTTATGTGATGGCCTATTTAAGGCAAATGTAGCCGTTACCGGCAATAAATCTATGTATTCTGATTGTGCTAATAATAAAATTGAAGTCTCTTACTTGCTTGAGCACGAAATTTTACTATGGCACGATAGGTTAGGACACATAAACTTTCGAAATATGAAGAAATTATCAAACTTGGGATTGATTCCAAATTTCCAAGTAGATAAGAACTACAAATGTGAGACATGTGTAGAAGCAAAAATGGTCAAACAACCATTTAAATCTGTTGACAGAAGCACCGAACCATTAGGTTTGGTACATACAGATTTATGTGATTTTAAATCATTACCTACAAGAGGTGGGAAAAAGTATTTTATTACTTTTATTGACGATTATACGCGATATTGCTATGTATATCTTTTAAATAGTAAGGATGAAGCAATAACAGCGTTTATAAAACACAAGGCTGAGGTAGAAAATCAGTTAAATAAAAAGATCAAGATATTGAGATCTGATCGAGGTGGAGAATATGAATCACCATTTGAACAGTTCTGTGCCGAAAATGGTATAATTCATCAAACAACAGCTCCATATTCACCACAACAAAATGGTGTAGCCGAGAGGAAGAACAGAACGTTAAAAGACATGATTACTGCCATGCTTTTAACTTCTGGTCTGCCGACGAACTTGTGGGGGGAAGCCTTAAATATGTCTAGTCACATATTAAACAAAGTTCCTCACAATAAAACGGGAACAATTCCATATGAGATATGGAAAGGACACAAACCAAGCTTTAAATACCTCAAAGTGTGGGGGTGCTTGGCAAAAGTTCCAGTTCCGCCTCCCAAGAGAGTCAAACTTGGACCAAAAACAGTAGATTGTTATTATCTTGGGCCAGCCCAAAATAGTAGTGCCTACAGATTTTTGGTATTCAAGTCTGATATAAATGATATTCATGTAAATACAATCATGGAATCAAGAGATGCCTCGTTCTTTGAAGATGTGTTCTCACATAAAAGAAACGATGGAAATCCTGTCCCAAAAAGGACAAGAGATAACAGAGATGAGACATGTGAAGATGAAACTCATCAGAACAACGAGGAGGTTGAACCAAGAAGAAGCGTAAGGGCAAGAACTTCCAAAACATTTGGTTCGGATTTTTTAACTTATATGTTAGAACACGAACCTCAAACGTACAAGGAAGTAATGTCATCTTCTGAATCTTCTTGTTGGAAAGAAGCAATCCAAAGTGAGATTGATTCAATTCTAAGTAATAAAACTTGTGAAATTGTTGATATTCCACCAGGAATAAAACCAATTGGCTGCAAATGGATTTTCAAGAAGAAAATGAAAGCAGATGGCTCTATCGACAAGTATAAAGCCAGATTAGTAGCCAAAGGATATCGTCAAAAAGAAGGAGTAGACTTCTTTGATACCTATTCACCGGTTACACGAATAACCTCTATAAGAATGTTAATAGCAATTGCATCCATTTATAATCTAGAGATTCATCAAATGGATGTAAAAACAGCATTCTTAAATGGAAATCTCGATGAGGAGATTTACATGGAGCAACCTGAGGGATTTATTTCCACAGGAAATGAAAACAAAGTCTGTAGATTAGTCAAATCATTATACGGACTAAAACAAGCTCCAAAGCAATGGCACACAAAATTTGATAGTGTCATGATGAATAATGGTTTTCGTATAAATGAATGTGATAAATGTGTTTATTACAAACAACTTGAACAATCATATGTGATGATTTGTCTATATGTGGACGATATGCTAATATTCGGTCCAAATACTCAGGTAATTGAGACCATAAAGAAAATGTTGATCAACAATTTCGACATGAAAGACTTGGGTGTTGCAGATATTATTTTGGGAATAAAAATAATAAGAACATCTAATGGAGTTGAGTTATCTCAATCACATTATGTAGGAAAAGTGATTGAAAGATTTCAAAACTTTGGAATTAAAGGAGTAAATACACCTTTTAATCCATCAGAAGTACTGCATAAAAACACTAATAAGAGTGTAATGCAACTGGAATATTCTCGTGTAATAGGATGTCTCATGTATCTCATGAATTGCACAAGACCAGATATAGCTTATGCAGTAAGTCGATTGAGCAGGTATACAAGCAATCCAGGGAAGGAACACTGGAAAGCACTAATGAGAGTGCTTGGATATTTAAAAAATACCACTAACTATTCCTTACTTTATGGAAAATATCCTGCCGTCTTAGAAGGATATAGTGATGCAAACTGGATTGCAGATTCAGAGGAATCAAAATCAACGAGTGGTTATGTCTTTACCCTAGCAGGGGCAGCGGTGTCATGGAAATCTACTAAACAAACATGCATAGCTCGATCCACTATGGAATCATAGTTCATTGCATTAGATAAAGCAGGCGAAGAAGCATAATGGCTTCGTCACTTTTTAGAAGATATTCCGTTTTGGCCTAAATCTGTACCGGCCATATGCATACACTGTGATAACCAAGCAGCGCTAAGCAGAGCGCAAAACTTTATGTATAATGGAAAGTCACGACATATTCGTCGACGCCATAATACAGTTAGGCAGTTACTCTCAAATGGAACTATTTCCATAGATTATGTGAGAACAAATGATAACCTAGCGGATCCATTTACTAAAGGTTTATCAAGAGAGAAAATTGACTGCGCATCGAGGGGAATGGGTTTAATAGCCTAAACCAACAAGAGTTACCTTATACGGAAACCTATCCTAGCGACTGGAGATCCCACGGACTAGGATCAATTGGCAAACCAGTTATGAGTAACTCAAGAAGTAATGCATTTGTCTGGACTTGGTCCTACTCCATTCCTATGGTGCAAAATATAATGCATGCCTACAGAAGTTTTAAAGGTTAAAACTATGTTTTTTAATGATGACCATATCTTGGAAATAACAAGTGGGGTATAGGTAGGATACTCTTAATGGTTGCGATCACCTATGTTAGTGTGAGCTGGGTCGGCTCTATGAGAATATTAAAAGGATTTTATTCTCTAAAAACACTCGCAGAACCAAAAATTGTTCAGGACCAAAATGAACACAACCAAGAAATTGGATGAGAAGGGAATCAATGCTTCGTAAAGCTTATTGTCTGGATATACAATAAAGGCCGACGGTTCAAGATGAAATAATTCACCGATTAGCCAAGTAGATCCGATAAGTTTTAACTAGGGAAAGTTCAAAGTGAAATATCTACTTGTCCACGATAAAGCATTATTCCATATGTACTCTGTGATATTTCGCTTTGTGTGGGGGATATGTATATTATCATTCATGTGGGGGATTGTTGGAATTCCTAAAGAGCAAAGTAAATGAAAAATACTAGTCCCACATCTCCAAATTGTGAGAGCTATATTGGTTTAAATATAGCTTTCTCATGAGGAGGTTGGGGGCCTGGGGCTCCCAAATGTATGCTTCGTTGTGAGGAGGGAGATCATGCATCACCACCACACACGCGCGCGCCGCCGCCGCCGTCCGTCCGACCGAACCGGGCCGGGCTCGGGTACGGGTCTAAAATGACCATTCTTTTTACTAGGCATTGTTTAACAGTTTTGGGCTTCGTCTGAAACTGGGCTGGGCCTGGAATTTAAAGAGAAGCGGGCGGGTGAACAGACGCAGGGTTTTTTGCCTGAGCAGATGCGACTGTTCATGAACGGACGCGAACAGTAAACGGGTGCGACCCGTTGGAAGCAAACAGGTGCGAGCGAGCCGATTGAAGCGGACGCCGGCGCAAGCGGGTGCGACCCGACTGAACAGGCGCGGGCGAAACAATGCGAGCAGGTACGAAACAGTACCGTTGGACGGGCGGGTGCGACCCGTTAACGAACAGCAGCGACCAAAAGGCAACGGGTGCGACCCGTCAAGCGGACGCGACTGTTCGAAAGGATGCGGACGAAATTATAAATAGGAGAGAATACTGATCACATTCTCATTCTATTCTAATCTAATTTCTTCTGCTTCTTTGCTCCACTGCTCTATATTCCATATATATCACAGAGTTGACATACTCATTACAATCTCGTGCAGATTACGTCTGTTGTATCTTGGGAGAGTTTTGAAATAAAATTCTTAAGGAAATTGTTACGACAAGCCTCAGACGGAATTTCCTTTATATACTGGTTAGATTCACGGTAATCTTTCCCGTTTATAAGTTATACTATTTCTTACAATAGTGTAACGTTGCTGTTGTAATTTATTTACAACGTAACTTATTGTTACATCTATCTAATACAGAATTCCAGCGTAGTGGAATTCTAATTAATAAACTTGTGCGACGAGTTTATTGTAGCGTGCTATCTGTTTTAGTACACTAGACAAATAACATCATATGCATACATACATACATGCATACGTATGTATGTATGTATAAAGCAATAGCTATAAATTTATGACAATAAAAATAACTAGAACAATATAAAGTCACATATCTGGTATTATCATCATCTCTTCTTTCATTTAATGATGACAATATGGGAAGCATAATACAGTGCTCTGATAGAGAGCCCATTTTTTCATAATTGTCACAAGCAAAGTCAATATATTTTTATGGTTAATTAATAAGGTATTGTCAGCATGTCCCTCGTGTAGTTTGAGCAAAACAAAGAAAGCAAACCCATGTTTTAGAAATAATTAAAAACAAGTAGAAATAAAGGACACATCTCTAAAATCAAACTTAATACACAAAACAAGCTCCTAAAAAAAAGATAAAAATTGCATCCCTATTTTCAAATGTTACCCCTCTCGTCCATTGTAGCAATGTTGATTCTTTATATGTGGATGTTATTCTTACATCCATAATTAAAATTTACACCCCATTAATTATCAATCTTTAAAACGCAATAAATTTTTGTAGAAATGACGAATTAGCAAACCATTTTCACCATTAAATCATAAACTTTATTATCTTTCTAACGTATAGCATTGTGCATACGTAAAAACAACGGCAAGACAAGGTATTATATGGTATGATTATAGACAATTCAACAATTATATCCAATAATTGTAGAAATGTCTACAATTATACCATACAATTGCAAAAATTTCTGCAATATTTGTAGACAATTTAGCAACTATATGCAATAGTTGCACAAATTTCTGCAATTGTATGCAATAGTTGCAAACAATTCCGCAACTATATGTAATAATTGAAGAAATGTCTACAATTATACGCAATAGTTGCAGAAATGTCTGCAATTATATGCGATAGTTGCAGATAATTTAGCAACTATATGCAATACTTGAAGAATTGTCTACAATTATATGCAATAATTGCAGAAATGTCTGCAATTATATGCAATAGTTGTAGAAATATCTGCAATTATATGCAATAGTTGTAGACAAGTCTGCAACTATATGCAATAGTTGCAGGCAAGTTTGCAATTATACGATATAGCTGCACATTTGAATAAAGTCGATGATGTTCAAAATTTGCAGAATTCTCTGCAATATATGAAATAATTACACCCTTACTCTGATATGACTTTTTTGGTATCAATAATGGATCTCATTTTAAAGATCGTAATTTTTTTTAGTTTTTTTGGTGAAAATGGTATGTTAATCCGATGTTTCTAGAAAGTTTTGAGCGTTTGAAATGTTAAAAATGCAAAAGCGTATTTGGATCTTTTTGCACACATGAATATGAAAACAAGGATTGAAAACTTATTAAAAAAATTGGAAGGATGCTTTGTGTATTTGCAAACTTTATTAAGGATGTATGTCAAATGCACCCTAAAAATAATCCCAAATCCATGAATTGCAGTCGACATAAGAAAATACTATAGTATTATTCAAAATTTAATTTTACATTATTACATTGCTATGAAATAGTTAGTATCATAAAGCCTCATTAAATAAATTATTAATTTAATAAATCAGAGCAATAATATCATCCATAGATATTTATTGTGTTTCTTCATCTTAATGGTGTATTTCAAGATAGATTAACAAAAACAAAAAAGAGTTTAAATAAAACTAATAATTATAGCACAATAGGATGTTATCAGAGATATAATAATCTGCCATCAAGACGTATAACCTAACACTTTTTTGAATATACTCTAGGAGAACCCTGCAGAATAGTAAATTGCTGAGGAGAATTAAGTTGTGCATGCTCGCTTCAACTCATAGCACCTATAATCTTCAAATACTACTTTTTCCGAAAAGTGTGTGCAAGACATGACTCGAACTTTAATCTATTGCTAAACCTAGGCACCCCTTTCCATTCAGCCATACCTGCGGACCACAACCTAAATATTATTTTATGCTAGTCTCACATTATCCACGAATAATTTTAAAACTTTAAGTCGAACTTGGACAAGCACCACTGTCGAAGTGGTTAAGTGATTCAGCTTTGGTGTGAGAGGTCAAAAGTTCGAAACTTGCGTAGCGTGATTCATACGTTTATTGATATGAGATATGTTATCCCAGTGACATTTTGTATATAAATTACCATTTCAAATTTAAATACAATCTTTTTAAAACAAAAACATTCTGATAATATACAAGAAAAGGAAATTTAATCAAATAACTTGTTTAACTAGTGCGAACCCGTGCTACGCACCCGGTGTTCACAATATAATTTACTTGGCGTAATCTTTTTATTTTTGCAGTAATATGAAAATGAGACACATGTTTATGTATGATAAAACACTAACGTCAAATATTAATTATTCCTTATCTGTTGAACATTACATTATTGAGCATGCCTATTACTTTAAATGATGCATAAGCTCAACGTAGATTCATCTTATATAAAATATAAATCCAAATATACACATAGTCAATGTGATAACAGTGTTACATTTATGATACAAAGAAATCATGCTAAAAGAAAAATAATGTTTCAAAGTCAATTTGAATAAACAATATTCTAACATTTGCAATAGTACGCTATTTTACACTATCCATACTAACCAAATTATTTAAGTATCTTGAAAAGTTATATTTTTATTACATGTAACATGATAACTATATGTAAACCGTAAACATATTGCAGGCTGTTTTTTTGATACGTAGTCAAATCGAACAATTTCTTTCACTCTTAAGTGAGCACACCATTGAAATTCCAAATTTAGCATAATTCAAATAAAAATAATACATCATCATAAGAAAAATTACATGTGGGTACACATAAAATATATAGGTGGCAAAATCTTGAAGATGACTATAAAATCAATGGTATAAGAAAATACAGTCGATGTAGCGAACTATTAGAAAATCATGCAATTATATACCATTACGAATGCTTATAAAAAAATTGTTTTACACCTAGCACTACTATTGTATAATATTTATAACCCAATATCATTGTTATGCATGTAAAGACAAAAATTAAATCGTGTTTATAAATGTACTAAATATATATTATTTTTTCATGCATAAAAAAATATGTCAAAAATATCATATTGCTATAAAAGCGTAAGTATTACCCGATTAAGTTGTTAGGTAAATTATTAATAAACATATTTGTTAAGACTACAACTTCATAAAACATTTAAAGTAATTGATGCTTATACATTCGTACTTATCCTTATAATAAAGTGTGAAATTTGTTAAATTAAATTTCTTACAATAATATTATGCTTTTCTTTCAACTTAATTTCTTATATACGTATGTTTGAGAATGAAACTCGATTTTACATTTATCTGGTTATAAAAAAAATTAAAGATTCGTTCAATTGTTAATAAATCGCTTCAAAATAAATGAAGTAAAGAGAACAAATTGCATTCCAATAGTAACTCCCATTTTAAGGTATTAGCTTATAAAGGAGGTTATTATTTGGCTCAAAACAAAAATAGGATTCATATAAAGTGTGAAATAAGAAATAGCTCAACATTACCTATAATTGATTTTATAAAATAATAGAAGCTTCGACAGTGGTTGTGAATTAATACATCGAATAAAATCCAACGAAACAAACGAAAAAATCTAACTTCATAACCATATTAACTGAAACAAAAGTAAGAGGAAAAAAAATTTGGATAAAAAATTAGAATCAATGGTGTAAAATCATAAATTTAGGATAAAAGAAATAGTTCAGACTTGAATTAAAAAAAAGATATAATAAAATAAATATATAACATTTAGACGAGCTTGTTGATTCAATAAGCTAAAGTCTTCTAGCAACATTTAGATAATTTATCCATAATAATCTTATCCCTAAATCAAATGGTAAAAATACAACCACTGCTAATGTGAATAAAATAAAAAAGAATTAAGGTAATATAAAGGATACTGATGTATTCAATCAAAATATAACTATGTTAAAAAAAAGTAAATAAACTATTTGGAAAGAGTCTCAAAAAAAATTCTAATCCAAAAATGAATTTATTTGTAAAGCCAGAGAAAGGGAATAAATATAATTGTGAAAAGAATTAGAACAAAACGAAGATAGGGAAATTAAGAAAATAAGAATTTTTCTAGTATTAAATGTGCTAAGAAGAGGAAGAGACCTTAGTTGGATTAAATCAGTATGAATTCATATATGCATTTATTATGGAAAAATGTATTTATTAGAATAAAAGTAAGAAAATTTATGTATTATGAAATAAATAGTTTAAATTATAATAAGTTATACATATTTTCACTCAAAAGTGGAGGTAACAAGAAAATGGCGTCCTTCTGGAAAAATAATCGTTTTCAAGAAAATGGCGCTCGTTCATCAAATGCGTTTTCCAATTGTGATTCTGGATATTCGTCTTCATCGCAAAGCCAAGTAAATTCGTGTTTCAATTCTTCCACTTTTGATGGAGGTAATAGATCTTCTTGTCCTAAAAATCAATTTCATAAATCTTGTTCTTTTTTCTCTTCGAATTGGAAAACGGGTTATTACTGCTATAGGTGCGGTGATAAAAATCATAAAGCAAGTGTTTTTTCTTATCCCACTCATTGTTTTAATTGTGGAATTTCTGGTCACAGGGGATCGTCTTGTCCATCGATCTTCAATCCTTTCCTTTCTTCTTCTAATTTTCTATTATCCGATCCATCATTTTCAAAGCCTTTGAGTTTACAAGACCATCATTTCTATTTTTTTCTAGAATTTCTTATGTTGTGATGCCTTTTCTTGGATTGTTATGTTGGGAACGCTGATGCTTTTAACTACCTCTTTAACGAAATTTACTGGCACTTTGATTGTCTAACAGCGGACAATATTGGTGAATATTCGAGCGTTGGTAGTGGGAATGGGTTTCAAACTAGAGAGTTTTCGAATATTGGCCGCGAATTTGGGGATTCTCCATGGATAGACATTGAGGATTTATACGAGATTGACTCGAACTGGGTTTTTCAGGTGGATTGTCTTCTGTTGGATCCAGTTGTCAGTGTGTATTGTCTGCATGATCCTAATAGGTTAGATGGTTATGTTTTTCTGGTGATGTCACTATTTTAGATGTATTGATTGCATCATCCGTTGAAGTTTTAGGGGATTCAGGTGCTAAGGAAGGGGATATTTCAGATTATATTGTTAACGAAAATGTTGAATTTTAACTTAATTCTTCTGATGTTCAGGACCTTAAAGCAGTTGATAATTTTCACCAAGGTAATTTTGGTTCAGTTGTTGGTTTATTTTCTTTTGAAGTTATGGGATTTTCAAAGAATGAAGTGGATGGTACAGAGAATGATGTTGATGATATATCGATAATAGTTGATGGTTTATTTCCAGTTTGTGCTTATTCAGTGGCTAAAGAAAATTTTTGTTCTTTGGCCGAGATATCCAAGGTTGATAAAATCCGTTCAATTTCTCTTGTTGAGTTTAGTTAAATTGCAAATTTTTTTATAAGTAATGAGGCATTCTGGGATAAAAAGGATAAGTTCTTCGTATAAATTGTTGGTTCTAATGATGCAACCATAAAGAACAGTTTGAGTTGTTTTGTAGTGACTCAGTATGTACACGGTATTCCAGAAGTTTTGGCGGTAGATGTTGTCTCGCATGATGTTGTAGAATTTTACAGTTTGGAGGTGAATTTTTCTCAGTTAGGGAATTGCATATTGATGATACAGAGAAGGGTTTGTGCGATATTATAGTGATAAGTGGGTGTTTGTTGATGACCAAGAAGTTGAATTCATGGAGTATTGTAATTAACAGGGTGAAAAGGTTTCAGGAATGGTTAGGGTTGGAATTTATTTTAGGGAGGCTGTGTTCTTTTGGGTTGTGACTCAAACAAGATCATTTACTTTTACGTTGGTCTTTTTAGATTTATACTGTACCGCTGCTGGGAATCTCTTAGAAGATCTATTCATGCTCGTGTTTCCACTCCTATTCCCAAAGCACGTAATAAAATTTGAAGGAGTAGTCCAGATGTTATCATTGAAAGAAGTCCTAAGTCGAAACTTAAGATTTCTAGGTCTATTACTTGAGATCGGTTGTTTGGTTGGAGGTTTGTTGATGCAGTGGGTGTGGTGGACATGTTGTAGTCTGCTTGTAACAATCCATAAATTTTCAATAATTTAAATTATTGATTTAATTAAATTTTGTTATTTAATACGGGAAGAAACAAAAAATTTATAATTTAATAATGAAATGAATGCTAAAATGAAATGCAACCATGAGATTTTAAGCTGAGTATTAACAATTTATATGAAATTACGATTAATTGAAGTAATGTAAATTGTTATACTAGGCTATAAATTGAATATAAGGAAACAAACGTAAACATTGAATTAATTAATTAATTAATAATAATAAATAGTAATTGAATAAAACCAGTGTCCTGTAAGTAATTGTAAAATTGTTTGGAAATGATAACTTATGAAGGTATGATTAAGGTTTATGGCAGGAATTATTATAAGTTGCCGATATGTTTTAATCCATTAAATTGAATTGGAATCAATTGCAATAAATCTAAATAAATTATTTCGCTAATGTTAATTAAGGTAATATTTGAAAATAATGTTAGTATTATCCATAATGGAACAATTTATTGAATTAAAAGAATGGAAACGAAGACTTATTAATTTATTGGAATTGAACTATAATAATTGGATTTCATTGCAAATAAATGAAATTAAATATCTAAATATCACGTTAATTGAAATGAAGATGGAATGTGAGAATATTAATGTAATAGATTTTGAATCAAATGTTAATTTCATCCGTTTGATAATAATGAATTGAATAATAGAATGAAAAGTAAATTAAATATAATTATTGGAAATTAAATTTATAATTTTGAATTAAATGGAATTAAGGTTAATATTGAAATTGATAAATTAATCAACTCTAAATTGACATTTAAATTTGTTTAAATCATTGTAAATGATTGAAAAATCCAAAATGATGAAATTTGTCAATTTTCGAATTGAAATTGAAAATTTGATTTAATTATTTAATTATTAATTTATTTAATTAACTGGAAAATAGCCATTTTGGCCACTATCTCGGATTTCGACGAAACCAGTTTCATGGATCAATAACGATGAATTATTGTAGGATTTCAAGATTCGTAGCGATCGGGCTTGTCGTTTGATCGTACAGACTCGAAACGCCTAGAAATCAATTTAATTGAAATCAATTTGAAATAACTTGATTTGAGCATAACTTCTTCATACAATGGAATTTAGACATGAGACCCGTTCCATTGATTTTAAAATATTTTAAAACATCTATTTTGATATATGGGTTGGCTCATTTTCGTTCCGGAGTCGAAACGGGATTTTCTGCCCATTTATCGTTCAATTTTCGATCCAAGTCAATCCGGTCCGTTCTAATTTTTAGCTTTGCCTATATATCCTGTTATAAACCCTAGCCTATTTCTTATGTTCATTTTTCTATACGTACAATTCCAATTGCTCCTCCTTCTCAATGGCAGACAAAAACCAAAATTTCAATTGCAATTTCAAATCAAACTCAAAGCCAAAATTTCAAACTCCTCAAATACTATCAAATTTTATACCGATCTGAAGCTCTCGACGAGCGCATCTCAGATCTATAATTCATTTTCCAATTTGGGTCACTGTTTGGCCAGAAATCGAAGGACCATTTTCGACCGTTCATCATGGTTCGATCATCTTCCTCTTATCATCGAATCGATGATACTGGGGCGTGGAGAGTGGCGAGCGCAGCGCATCGGAGTTGGTGGTTCGTTGAATCGATTAGTGTTGCAAATGGCGGCAGCGGATGCCCTATTTTCGGTCGCGGCGACTGATCTCGTGGCGTAGTAAGGGGAGGTCGCGAGACCTTAGCCGTGGCCGGTGGTTGGAGGTCGTGCGACGACCTCTGGTAGCACGCGTGTCAGCTGAGGGCACGCCTGAAGAATCAAACAACGGAGATGTGTCTTCATGCTTCTGGAATGTGCATGGGAAGGTACGACGTGGCATGTTTAGGAGGTAACGTTTTGTTTTATTATTTTATAATTTTAAATCGTGTAACTTCAAACTTAATAACGTTCTCATACGATGCCCGATTTGCACGCGGTTTTTTTATTAGGATCGTATCAGAAATCCGGGCATTTTAGCGTAGGTTTGGAGAATTATGAGACTGTCCAAATTTTGGGTTTAAATTGGATTTAAATTCAATTTAAATTCAAAAGGTGAGTGTTTTTACCACTCATAACTTCTAAAATTTCTTATGTTTGTTAGATTGATTTATGATGTGATTAGAAATTTGTTTATGACTGTTTGGCATATTTTAACCATCATCTCAGTTAAATTGAAATTATTGAATTAAATGGTTATTTAATTTATTATTGCATATAAACTGTCAGTTAAATTGTTATTAAATTTATTATTGCATATAAACTGCCAGTTAAATTGTTATTTAATTTATTATTGAATATAAACTGCCAGTAAATACCTGTTATTTATTATCTGTTCTATATTGATGTTATTGATTGAATTGGATGATGATTGTGATAAATGGTTGATGGTTGATATTGGATGAATGGATGTATTTTACATTGTTATAAAATGCAAGTTGTTATGCATTTTTATTTCATTTGGGATTGCGGTTTGAAATGATATATAACCATATTTTTATTTTAAATTACGAATTGAAATGATAAATATCTGTATCACTTGACCATTGGGTAGAAAATTATATACAAACACCGTGGTCTATATATAAAAATATTTTGAAATGATTTTATGGTTTTGTAAAGAAATATATGGTTTTATGAGATATTGATTTGGATATTTTATAAATGTTATTTTATAAATTCTTAGTTTTAAGGTATGTATAAAATTGGTTTAAAGTATAAAATAAGCTTAATAATAAAGTTTGATTTTATTAAGATATAAAATGGTTAAGTATTTATTTAAATTTTATTTCTGGAGTTTATAATGACTTAAATGAGAATAAGGTGGGAAGATAAATATGAAATGGGTTTGAAATTTAATAAAATTGGGATTTTAAAAGTATGATTTTTTATAACTGGAGTTGGTTTAAGATGAATTAAACGAATATTCCAAGTATAAATAAATTGAAGAAAATATTTAGTTATTGGTAAATTGAGTTTTGTTTCAATGATAATGGATTTATTATATAAAAATATTTCAAAACTAAATAATAGAAAATTGAATTGTTGAATCGTAATTACCAAACTTAGTTTTGAAATCGATATAAATTGGAATAGTTTATTTTGAAACTGAATCGCATTAAAATGTATGATTTGGGATTTTGTTAAATTTAAATTTTAGAAATTCGAGCTGTTTTGAAATTGATTTGTGAAATTTAAGCCATTTTATTATATAAAGTATTCTAGTATTTGAACAATTTGAGTGGTGGAAGTTATATTTCAAGTGTTTTGTTTTCGAAGTGTTATAACTTTGAAGTGTTATCATTTTGGAAAAAGGATATATTTGTATAAAAATGATATTATATTGATTTGAGTTTTATAAAAATGATATCATATTGATTTATTTGGTTTTTGAAATAAAAATAATATCGTATTTATATAGTTTTGTAATGGATATTATATTCTGGATTTGAAAGTATAATTAATTTGAAATGACCGTGGTGTTATAATAACGTTTGGTCATTAAAGAGACCGGGATCAAAAGTTGTCATACTCTCTGCCAACTCCAAAAACCACTTTAACAACCATGTACGCGAAGGAGATTGCAGAATAAAGTAGGATGGTGGCGGTGTTTCCTTTGAGGTATATACGTGGACCCGACTCCCGTGAATTGGCATAAGGTGGCTAAAACAGGAGCGATTCCGGGCCAATGAGGTTATTCCTCTGATCGGACACAGTCCTTCGATACTATACTCTGTCTTTTGAATTGATTCAGTGGCCACTTTTGATTTTTGATTTGGGGGTGTGGCTCGAGGTGGGCGGTAGTAGCTGCTATACGTCACCATCAGTCCAGATAGCAATTGGTATATCTGCCCTGGCATTGCCTACTTATGCCGTGTCACCTACCTTAGCGCACCTTGTACGAGTTTGATTTTCTCCCGTAGCCCATGCGGTATCCTCTGATAGCTTCCCGATCAGGAGGGACTATGATACTGGATGGACTACTGGGACTATTACGTGTTATGGGGAATATTGGATAACTCCTTAACGTTATTTAAAAGTTAGTTTATTTTATTAATAGACATTACCATAATAGCGAAATATTACTACATAGTAAAAAGTTTAACGGATCCTTAGGAGATGTGAATCCCGAACATCTCTTAAGTTACTACACTCACGTTAGACACTGGATAGGAGATGTCTAATCCCGTAAACATATCTAACGCCGTTCCACTCACATTTAGTTACCATTGATTTAACTTACATAAGATCTTTTAGTTCTGACTCGAGTGTTTTGTCTTTTCAATTCGCTCGGGTCAGTCTGAGCATTTCAGGATTCGAAGACTTTATCTCTAGAGGACGAAGACGAAGATTTGTATTACTAATATTTATTATATTATTCCACTGCATTCATACTGCTTTGCTGCGTTAATTTTTATTCTCTAGTATGTGTAACTCTGATATGTATTGTATAAGTATAATCAATTATTTTGAAAACAGCTTCATGAACTGTTTATTTGATTATTATATTTTATCGTTCCGCTGTGAGATTCTGTTTTGTTTTATTTCTTTCTCTGCTTTTCTTATTTACCCCATAACAATCCACCCTTATTTATGGTTTAGGTCTGACGTGTGTGGTTTATCGTCGATTTAAAACGTACAAAAAGGCGGGATGTTACATCTGGTATCACAGCTTTGGTTTAGCGAGATACCTTAGCTTTGTGGGGTCTGACTCTTTACCAATAGGGTAGTAATACCCTATGATGAGTCGTCGAGTGTATATATATTAGAGAGCGTATTTGTTAGTGTTATAAAAAGGTTTTAATATTGTGTTAATCCGTTCCGTTTTGTATTTATAAATTGTGGTTAGTGCATAGGACACTATGACATCAATAGGGATTTCTAAATACTTAATAGGACAGACCGACACAATATTTGTTTTGAATATAGGTGAATGAAATAATTTTTCCTATTATATTTTCTATATATAAAATAAATTTTTATAAATGATATATATATTTGGTTGCAAAATATTGGTTGTTAGGTAATGAAATTTATAAATAATAGTTGAAATGAGATTGAAAATAAAATAAATGAAATTGGGAATTTAGAACTTAAGTTCCGGGGTTTTGAAAATTTCTTTTGAATGATTTTGGAATATAGTAACAATATTATTTAGAAGTACTTTTTAATAAATATTTCAATATAATTTGAAAGAAATGTTTTAAAGAAATTTTGAAAAGAAATAAGTTCCGTACTCCCCTTTCAGTCGTTGGAAAATAATTTCGGTGATGAGTGCACACATCATCGACATTCATTTTTGAGTTTCGAAGTGGAAAGACCACTGTAGTAATTTTATTACAGATTTATTTTGATAAAAAAATATAAATTTCAAATTGTTTTGGATATATAAGTTGTAAGTATATACATCTATCTATTATTTTAAATTTTTTTGAAAATTAACCCGGTATTTAGTTCTTTAGTTTCCATTAATTAAATGTTTCAATTATTGTAGTGAAATTGAATGTTACTAATGAATAGTTGGAACCTTTAATTAAAATAAGAGATTAAATGCTAGGTTATCAATGAAATAACAAGTAAGTTGAAATTTATAACCTATAAAACAAAAGATATGATTGTTGAACATTAAATTAATTAAAAGAAATGAGAAAAACTTGTATAACTTTTAACTACATTGTTAAAGCATATACGTAACTTACCAAATATTAAAAGTTGAAATGTTTGATAAGAAAATGTAATAGAAATCATACAAGTAAACTTGAAGTAACGAAAGTATTCAATGAAATCCTTTAATAAATAAAATTTGATGTTATAGTTATTGTAAACCTAAGTATAATTGAAAATGTTACTATAATTAAATATGATGGAAAGTTAAGTATTATAAATAAATGATTTTAAACCTAAGGAAATAAATTAAAATGCTAAGAAATTGAATAATTGTATGTAATAAATGAAGGAAGAAAAAATGAAGATTTGCAAGAAATAAATGTGGATTAAAAGATAAACCATTATATGAATGAAAGGGAAAGCAAATGACAAATGTTATGAAATAAAATTAATAGGTAAGAATTTGATCTATTGTTTGAAACTGTTGTTTGATTGGTTTATGGTTGTTTGGCCAAGGGTACTTTAAAATTGCTTAGATGTATGAATAATCTATTGAATTTATCTAAGACTGTTGAGTAAAGGGAATACTTCATAGTTATTTGTCATTCTATGTGATTTAAAGTGTCTTAACCCGAACAAACCAATAGTTTTGTTTTGCTTGAATGGATGATTTGTATATGATGTGTATGCTGTTGGTTGCAATGTGTGTTGTTTTATATTGAATTGTTTGAAACAACTTTAAATATTTCATTTCTATTATTATTAACTCTTTTAGATTATATAAGTGAAATACAGGTTATGGAAGCAATTGCCACTACTTTTGGTTTCATAATTAAACGTTGATTGCCCGACAAATAGGTTTTTGGTTTTATAGCGCTATTTTATTGTTTTTACCGTGTTGGGATACATATTTTGGAAATTATATGTTATATATTGTTATATTTGATATTATATTTTTTCCCGAGCCTCTCCGTACAAAGGAGACTCGGTCGAAATTTTCCGTAAATTTTGGACTTAGAAATTTTTTGAAAATGTTTTCCAAACTTTATTTATTTGAGTATAAAAGATTTAATGGTTATCAATTAGTATCTTTTATTTAAATTATTAAATTTTGTAAATTTATTTGATATAAACTAATATTTGACTAAGATGTATTGTTCACTCAAATCCTTCCTTTCCCTCCTTCTTCCTTTGCGGGGACGAATAGTTTTGACTAGGGGAGAGTGTAACAACCCATAAATTTTCAATAATTTAAATTATTGATTTAATTAAATTTTGTTATTTAATACCGAAAGAAACAAAAATTTTATAATTTAATAATGAAATGAATGCTAAATTGAAATGCGACCATGGGATTTTAAGCTGAGTATTAACAATTTAAATGAAATTGCGATTAATTGAAGTAATGTAAATTGTTATACTAGGCTACAAAATTGAATATTAGGAAACAAATGTAAATATTGAATTAATTAATGAATTAATAATAATAAATAGTAATTGAATAAAATCAGTGTCCTACACGTAATTATAATATTGTTTGGAAATGATAACTTATTAAAGTATGATTAAGGGTTAATGGCAACAATTATTATAAGTTACCGATATGTTTTAATGCATTAAATTGAATTGGAATCAATTGCAATAAATCTAAATAAATTATTACGTTAATGTTAGGTAATATTTGAAAATAATGTTAGTATTATCCATAATAGAACAATTTATTGAATTAAAAGAATGGAAACAAAGATTTATTAATTTATTGGAATTGAACTATAATAATTGGATTTAATTGCAAATAAATGAAATTAAATATCTAAATATCACGTTAATTGAAATGAAGATGGAATGTGAGAATATTAATGTAATAGATTTTGAATCAAATGTTTATTTCATCCGTTTGATAATAATGAATTGAATAATAGAATGAAAAGTAAATTAAATAGAATTATTGGAAATTAAATTTATAATTTTGAATTAAATGGAATTGAGGTTAATATTGAAATTGATAAATTAATCAACTCTAAATTGACATTTAAATTTGTTTAAATCATTGTAAATGATTGAAAAATCCAAAATGATGAAATTTGTCAATTTTCGAATTGAAATTGAAAATTTGATTTAATTATTTAATTATTAATTTATTTAATTAACTGGAAAATAGCCATTTTGGCCACTAACTCGGATTTCGACGAAACCAGTTTCGTGGATCAATAACGATGAATTATTGTAGGATTTCAAGATTCGTAGCGATCGGGCTTGTCGTTTGATCGTACGGACTCGAAACGCCTAGAAATCGATTTAATTGAAATCAATTGAAATCAATTTGAAATAGCTTGATTTGAGCATAACTTCTTCATACAATGGAATTTGGACTTGAAACCCATTCCATTGATTTTAAAATATTTTAAAACATCTATCTTGATATATGGATTGGCTCATTTTCGTTCTGGAGTCGAAACGGGCTTTTCGGGCCATTTATCGTTCAACTTTGGGATCCAAATCATTCAGGTCCGTTCTAATTTTCAGTTTGACTATATATATCATGTTATAAACCCTTGCCTATTTCTTATGTTCATTTTTCTATACGTACAATTCCAATTACTCCTCCTTCTCAATGGCAGACAAAAACCAAAATTCCAATTGCAATTTCAAATCAAACTCAAAGCCAAAATTTCAAACTCCTCAAATACTATCAACTTTTATATCGATCTGAAGCTCTCAACGAGCGGATCTAAGATCTATAATTCATTTTCCAATTTGGGCCACTGTTTGGCCAGAAATCAAAGAACCATTTTCGGCCGTTCGTCATGGTTCGATCATCTTCCTCTGATCATCGAATCGATGATACTGGAGCACAGAGAGTAGCGAGCGCAGCGCATCGGAGTTGGTGGTTCGTTAAATCGACGGTCAGATCGATGCATTTAATTCGATTAGGGCTGCAAATGGCGGCGACGGCTGTCCTATTTCCGGTCGCGGCGACTGATCTCGTGGCGTCGCGGGGGGGGGGGGGGGGGGGGGGTTCGCGAGGCCTTAGCCGTGGCCGGTGGTTGGAGCTCGTGCGGCGACCTCTGGTAGCGCGCGCGTCAAGTGAGGGCGTGCGTGAAGAATCGAACGACGGAGCTGTGTCTTCGTGCTTCTGGAACATGCAAGGGAACGTGATGATGTGGCGTGTTTAGGAGGTAACGTTTTGTTTTATTATTTTATAACTTTAAAATCGTGTAACTTCAAACTTAATAACATTCTCATACGATGCCCGATTTGCACGTGGTTTTTTTGTTAGGATCGTATCGGAATTCTAGACATTTTAGCACTGGTTTAGACGAATTCTGAGACTGTCCAAAATTTGGGTTTAAATTGGATTTAAATTCAAAAGGTGAGTGTTTTAACCCACTCACAACTTCTAAAATTTCTTTTGTTTGTTAAATTGATTTATGATGTGATTAGAAATTTATTTATGATTGTTTGGCATATTTTTAACCATCATCTCTGTTAAATTGAAATTATTGAATTAAATGGTCATTTAATTTATTACTGCATATAAACTATCAGTTAAATTGTTATTAAATTTATTATTGCATATAAACTGCCGGTTAAATGTTATTTATTTATTATTGAATATAAACTGCCAACAAATACCTGTTATTCATTATATGTTCTATATTGATGTTACTGATTGAATTGGATGATGATTGTGATAAATGGTTGATGGTTGATATTGCATGAATGGATGTTGTATTTTATATTGTTATAAACCGCAAGTTATTATGCATTTTTATTTCATTCGGGATTGCGGTTTCAAATGATATATAACCGTATTTTTATTTTAAATTACGGATTAAGTTGAATTGGATGATGATTGTGATAAATGGTTGATGGTTGATATTGGATGAATGGATGTTATATTTTATATTGTTATAAACAGCAAGTTGTTATGCACTTTTATTTCATTTGGGATTGCAGTTTAAAATGATATATAACCGTATTTTTGTTTTAAATTACGGATTGAAATGATAAATATCCGTATCACTTGACCATAGGGTAGAAAATTATGTACAGATACCCGTGGTCTATATATAAAAATATTTTGAAATGATTTTTATGCTTTTGTAAAGAAATATATGGTTTTATGAGGTATTGATTTGGATATTTTATAAATGTTATTTTATAAAATTCTTGGTTTTAAGCTATGTATAAAATTAGTTTAAAGTACAAAATAAGTTTAATAATAAAGTTTGATTTTATAAAGATATAAAATGGTTAAGTATTTATTTAAATTTTATTTCTGGAGTTTATAGTGACTCAAATGAGAATAAGGTGGGAAGATAAATATGAAATGGGTTTGAAATTTAATAAAATTGGGATTTTAAAAGTATGATTTTTTATAACTGGAGTTGGTTTAAGATGAATTAAACGAATATTCCAAGTATAAATAAATTGAAGGAAATATTTATTTATTTGTAAATTGAGTTTTATCTCAATGATAATGGATTTATTATGTAAAAATATTTCAAAGCTAAATAATAGAAAATTGAATTGTTGAATCGTTATTACCAAACTTAGTCTTGAAATCGATATAAATTAGAATAGTTTATTTGGAAACCGAATCGTATTGAAATGTATGATTTGGGATTTGGTTAAATTTAAAATTTAGAAATTCGAGCTATTTTGAAATTGATTTGTGAAACCTAAGAAGCCATTTTATTATATAAAGTATTCTAGTATTTAAACCATTTGAGTGGTGGAAGTTATATTTCAAGTGTTTTCTTTTCGAAGTGTTATAACTTTGAACTGTTATCATTTTGGAAATAGGATATATTTGTATAAAAAATGATATTATATTGATTTGGGTTTTATAAAAATGATATCATATTGATTTGGTTTTTGGAATAGAAATGATATCATATTTATATAGTTTTGTAATGGATATAATATTCTGGTTTTGAAAGTATAATTAATTTGAAATGACCGTGGTGTTATAATAACGTTTGGTTGTTAAAGAGACCAGGATCGAAAGTTGTCATTCTCTCTGCCAACTCCGAAAACCACTTTAACAACCGTGTACGCGGATGAGATTCCAGAATGAAGTAGGATGGCGGCGACGTTTCCTTTGAGGTATATACGTGGACCCGACTCCCGTGAGTTGGCATAAGGTGGCTAAAACAGGTGCGATTCCGAGCCTATGAGGTCATTCCTCTGATCGGACACACTACTTCGATACTATACTCTGTCTTTTGGATTGATTCGGTGGCCACATTTTATTTTTGATTTGGGGGTGTGGTTCAAGGTGGGCGGTAGTACCTACTATGCGTCACCACCAGTCCGGATAGCAATTGGTATATCTATCATAGCATTGCCTAGTTGTGCCGTGTCACCTACCCTAGCCCACCTTGTACGAGTTTTGTTTTCTCCCGTAGCCCGTGTGGTATCCTCTGGTGGCTTCCTAATCAGGAGGGACTATGATACTGGATGGACTACTAGGACTATTACGTGTTAAGGGGAATATTGGGTCACTCCTTAACGCTATTTAAAAGTAAGTTTATTTTATTAATAGACATTATTATAATAGCGAAATATTACTACATAGTAAATAGTTTAACGGATCCTTAGGAGATGTGAATCCCAAACATCTCTTATGTTACTGCACTCACGTTAGACACTGGGTAGGAGATGTCAAATCCCGTAAACATCTCTGACGCCGTTCCACTTATATTTATTTACCATTGATTTAACTTACATAAGACCTTTTGGTTCTGACTCGAATGTTTTGTCTTTTCAATTCGCTCGGGTCAGTCTGAGCATTCAGAATTCGAAGACTTTATCTCTGGAGAACGAAAACGAAGATTTGTATTACTATTATTTGTTATATTATTCCACTGCATTCATACTGTTCCGCTGCATTAATATTTATTCTCTGGCATGTGTAAATCTGATATGTATTGTATAAGTATAATCAATAATTTTGAAAACAGCTTCATGAACTGTTTATTTGATTATTATATTTTATCGTTCCGCTGTGAGATTCTGTTTTGTTTTATTTGTTTCTCTGCTTTTCTTATTTACCCCATAACAATCCACCTTTTTTTGTGGTTTGATTCTGACGTGTGTGGTTTATCGTCGATTTAAAGCATTCAAAAAGACAGGATGTTATGCTGCTCTTTTCGTGGAGGCGTTACTTGTTATCGTGGCTGGTTTTGTGGAGTTGTTGTAGGTTGCTCTTTTTGCAGAGTCATTTCTGTCTTTAGTTACTGTTTTTTTCTATAGTTTTCTTCGAGTGTGTCTTTAGTTTTTTAGACTCTTGGGAGGGTTGTTTTTCTTCTTTTTGTACGGGGGTTTTTTGACTACCTGCCAGGCTTGTTGGCAGCTCCTTTATTTCCGGTGTTATATATATGTGCATGTGTGCTCTCCTCTTCTTAAGAGGATCACAATAATAAGTTACACCGCATAGTAATGGTCTTATTTATGAAAATTCTCTCTGTTGTTACTTTTTATCTCTCCCTTGAACCAGCCATTATGGTACTGACAAAATGTAAATACTAATAAAAAAAGAAGTTAAGACAAAGGTTTGAATCAAAAATCGATAGTAAACTTAAAATTAGCAAATACAACCAAAACTGGCAAATAAAGAAGAGAAAACTTTGGAAAATATTCAGTCATATACAGTATTGGTGGCATCTACAATAAGAATAAGTAACACATATATCTCATGGTAGATCAAAACAATTAGTAAATATGCATGAACATGATTATCAAAATCTATATGAATCTTATCCTTAAAGAAAACCGTAGAAATACATCCATTACGTAATGTGAATAAAATAGATACAATTTAAGGTGAATATAAAAGATGAAGAACTATTGATGCATTCAATCAAATTATAATCATGTTAAAAAAAATTAAGAGATAAGGAAATAAACTATTTGAAAAGAACCTCAAATTTGTTTCTAATTTAAAAATGAAGTTTTTATATGAAGATGGAAGCGAAGAATAAACATAATTGTGAAAGGAGTGATAACAAATTGAAAATGGAGAAATTATGAAAATAAGAATTTTTCTAATATTAAATGCGCTAAGAAGTGGAAAAGACCTTAGTTGGATTAAACTAGAATGAATAAATAGATGCATTTATTTGAAATAAATGTATTTATTATAGTAAAAGTTAGCAAATGTATGTAGTGTGAAATAAATTATTTAAATTCCAATAAGTTACAACAAATAGTAATGGTCTTACTATTTATGAAAATTCTCTATTGTTACTTTTTATATATCCCTTCGAACCAACCGACATAAAATTGATGAAAACCAACCCTACTATAAAAAAAAGAGAAGTTGAAATAAAGGTTTGAATATAAAGTTGATAATAAAACAAAAAATTAGCAAATACAACCTAATTAGAAAATAAAGAAGAAAAAACTTTAGGAAAATATTCATTCATATACAATATTGGATAGTATCTACACTAAGAATAGGTAGCACATATATCTCATAATAGACCAAAACAATTAGTAATTATCATGTAAATATGATCATCAAAATTTATACGGTTAACACAAAAATACAAAGCACGAATATAAAAATTGAAATAACAAACAACTTATGAGAAATTAGTATTTATAGGTATTTGTTGCCACCAAGTTATATTTTAAATATAACAGTAGTTCAAATATGAATGCATAATAGTTAAAGAGGGTTAATATGAAAGGAATCACAAAGTAAATGATTTATATGAGTAGATAATACGAAATGGAACACAATCATGAACAAATCTTATAATAATTTTCAATACAAAATCATAAGATCACAAAATCATGTCATAAATTAATAAAGATTTGTCCATTTTGTTTCACTAAAATTAAAAAAAAGACCATAACAAAATTTGCAAATTTAAAGCAGTAACCTAAGATTTATAAACTAACTTTTCATAATTTAATATAAGAAAAATTAAAACTATTTTTAAACATCTATTACGACTAAATCAGATAAACGTAAAGGATAATAATTAAAAGTAGGTATAAAATTAAGAATTTATAAAACAGCTAAACCATAATATATTTCAATGTAAAATTATCAATTTATAAAATTCATATCATAATCCAAAAATAAATTGTCGGACAACAAACTTATCATTTAAGTTATTTATTTTTTTGAAGATATTCACCTAATTACTCTTAAACAGAAAGTGATTAAAATAAAATACACAAATTTGAAATAGCAGAGAGTCTTGGATTGATAAATATATCGTCATCATAATTAAATAAGAATTTAAGAATGAAAATCAAGAAGTTAAACAAAATGCAAAATGAATAAATTCGATAATTGAATCTTACCTTTATATGTTCTCTTCCACTTTATTACTCAATATTGACGCGTTGAATATTAAGAGAATAAGGAATTTGATTCTTGAAATGGCTTGGATTTAATAAGAGATGTGAAATAAATGATTTTTAAGTTTGAGTAGAAGAAAAATAGGAGAAATAAACATGAGAAAATTTGTAGGCATAAATTGAAGAGTATAGAGGAAAAATGAAAATGCATGCATAATAATTACATAAATGATGGAGAAGAATATATATTTGAACTAAGAATACAAATAGGCACCAAATAAAATGGTTAGATTGATAGTGGATACATAATAATTTGAGCGGATTATTGCAAATTGTTTACTCAAACCAAGGAGGGATGAGTTTATGACTTCAGATGATATAAGAAATAAGAATACAAATAGTCACTTATTCTCCTTTATACAAAATAGAATAGAATTAAATAAGAATTTAAGAATGACAATCAAGAAGTTAAACAAAATGCAAAATAAATAAATTTCATAATTGAATCTTACCATTAGATGTTCTCTTTCATTCTATTACTCAACATTGGAACATTGAATATTAAGAGAATAAGGAATTTGATTCTTCAAATGGCATAGATTTGATAGGAGAAATGAAATAAATGATTTTTAAGTTTGAGTAGAAGAACAATAGGAGAAATAAACATGAGAAAATGTGTAGACATTAATTGAAGAGCATGGAGGAAAAATGGAAATGAATGCATAATAATTACTTGAATGATGGAGAAGAATACACACACACATATGAACTAAGAATACAAATAGGCACCAAATAAAATGGTTAGACTGAAAGTGGATACAGAATAATTTAAGGACATTATTGCAAATTGTTTACTTAAATAAAGAAGGGATGAGTATATGGCTATAGATGATATGAGAAGTAAGAATACAAATAGTCACTTATTCTCTCTTTTTTTGGAAACCTAGGAGAACCCGGTGGGCCGGTAAACTCCTGATGAGGGTATAGTAAAGTTGTCCGCTGATCCAAGCCCACATATCCCTGGTAAATTTATATAGGATAGGGGAGCGCATGGTAGGAATCGAACCTGTGTCTTTTTACCAGAATTCAAGCCACTTTTTCACTGCGCCGCATAATAGAATAAATGCCATGGTTACAAATTTTGTGATTGAATATGCATGAGGGACCATTTATTTTAATTTGATATTAACAACTGATTTGATGTTACAATCACCATATTTTGTGAATCTTTTAGATCCTTGCTAACAGTCGATAATTTTTGTCCAAAATTTTATGAATCTAATTGATAAAAAATAAAAAATCTGATTGCATATATAAATTATATTCAAGATGATTAGATATTACAAATCAAAATTAAATTAAATAAATTAGGGAAAACAAATGTAAAAGCTACAGTTTATAATTTTTAAATGTATGTCATACATTTTAATACCAGTTCTTCATTTCTAATCCTTATGTTATCCTTTATTCTTTAATGTTGCATTTTAATTCGAATATTGCATAATCCAACAATTAGCATGATTTTAGTAAATTTTTTAATAATCCTTTTTTTCAATAACAATCATTTTTGAACAATGACATTTCAGCAATCAACGGTTCAATAACAGATCGGATGGATATTTAATAATTATTCAAATAATTATTTTCCACCAATTATTTCAACGATACACATGATTTGAGCAGTTAATTTGACTTTTAAACAATAAAAAAATTAACCATGTAGATTAGATAATTAGATAATAAATAACTCATATGTTTTACTAGCAGCAAATCAGGTGATTACTGATAACTAGGTAGAAATTCTAAGGTAAGTCCGAAGCAACATACCAGACTATGGAGCAGGTGAGTAGTATGTAGGATTGTTTTCACCCTAAAGGGGGGTGAATAGGGTGTACTAAAAAAATTAATGCGGAAATAAAAATAATTAGAAAGTAATGCAGAAAAATCACACATAGATTTATCCATCTTTGACAATAACTTGCCTATGTGCTAACCCCAAGGTTTCTACTAGAAATTAGATAATCCGACACTTACAATAACAAGTAAACTCGCGAGGCTCGCTAACTAGATTAACCTAACTCTAAGCTGAAAAACCTGCCATAATTCTGCCACCGAGTAGCGAAATCTCGAACTACGCCACGTAGTTCGCAACCTAGTTAAACTAGAGTCTGAATTAAATTAAAAGAGAAAGATATAAAATACAAATAAAAAAAACAAAACCCTATTTATAATTTTAAGCCTAATAGAATAAACCCGCTAAAGTTTAGGTAATTAAGGTGAACACTGTCAATCTTCGGCCGATTCCTTTTGCTCTTCAAAAATTAGGGCACTTTGAATTTGAAGTTCAAATTGATTGCTGGTATGCTTTCATTCCCCAATTCTCTTTTATGCTTCTTCAATTGGTGTAATTTGATTTCTGGCTGCTTCATTGTCGAGTTCAAATGGTATGAAATCAGAATGTGACTTTTGTCCCTTTTTGATTTTGATTATGCTCGACTTTATGCTCTGTTTATTTGCTTCGGCTCGAAGTAAATGATTATTTTCCGATAATGATATTGGGCATTTATAGGGATCGAAACCCTATATTTCATTCGCATATTTTGGTTTGAATCTTTCGTGGTTTTATCACTTGCATTGATTATTGATCGTATGGTTTTGTTTTTTGCTAACTTGTTCATTATATACGAGTTACTCCATATTTTTTTAATGAATTTGAATATGCTTAAGCATAGTTGAATTGTTCCATTCTTATCTGCTATGACTTTGGCATTTGACTTTGAGATAGTCTTGACTTGATGAAGTTTGACTTGTTAATCATCTTACCTTCTGTGACTTTGTCTACTCCTTCCTGAATATGTTTTGGCTAACTTATGATTGAATTCTCTTGACTTGTTCAAATTTCTACTGATGACTGTAACAACTTGAAATTTAACCCATAATAATTAATTCGTTTATAAATTAAATAATTTAATAACTTTTTGAAATTATCAGAATTGAGCCATGGGAGTTATATCATTGTGTCTGTGGTAATTTTCTGATCAATTTTCATATATAGAACGTCAGAATGCGAGCTAATATGAGCAAGTTATGAATTAAACAAAATAAAGAAAAAAATTGTATGGGCTAGGTCGACCGAACGGTCGAACTAAGCACCAAGGTGGTCGACCGTCCGGTCGACCCGCCTCACCTTTTGAATAAAAGAAAGTTCGTTTTGTTTGTTCGAACGTTGTATGCGTCATTTGCATTCTTTTTAACCAATTCAGTCCTTCCGTTCTTGCATCCTATGACCCCTATTTAGCCTTTGACGTGGTTGAATCATGTTCAATCCTCAAATCCAATGGTCCAAGATCCACTTCTACATCTATAAATAGAACTCTAGACACTAACACCTTTTCTCATTCTAGATTTCTCCGCTTGGGTTCACCTTTTTGGGAAGGACCGTAAAGGAATAATTTTCCAAGGAGAGAATCTTTTTAACAAAATAATTTTAATACCCTCAAGTGGATCTGGAAAGACAAAAAGGGAGGAGCTTAGGACCACAGGCGAATGATTGAAATTATTTCAGATTTCTTTAAGTAATTTAAGATAATAGGGTTTCCAATAGTTGTAGTTCTACTATGATTTTTGAAATAATATTTGTAGTAGTTTATTATAGTTTTTAGAGTTATTTTCAGTATATTTCTTTTTGCTATTATTCTCAGTTAATTTAGTTTATTTCTATTAATTAGAGCTTTTCCATTTATTTACAGTATTTTAATTAATTTACTGTTATTTATGCGTTATTTACAATTTTTTCCTATGCCTTGGATTTTCTTCTATTTTCAGTTTTCTTTTATTTTTCCTTCTTATTCGTGTATGGATTAGAGTAGATTAAACGCGAATACGAGTTAAAATTTTAAGAATACTGAAATAATAGAAGATTAGATTGAAGTGTAAAGACTGTGAATGGAATTAAGATTGAAGTTGGACCTAATTATGATATTAATGTTAGAATTGGACTAATCAAAGGCAATTGGCCTAGTTATATCTTAGAATTATAACTAAAAAGAGTATAAGATTAAAGTAGCTTATTTTTACGCTTAGACCTAGGGTAAGTAACAAGCATGATTATAATGTAGATTATAATAAGCAACAGAACAGAATGAGGCTTATTTTAAAACTTTGGATAAATTAATAAGCACAGATAGTAAGAAAAAAGGTAAAGGATTATTTAAATAATTTATCTAAGTTAATAAGCAAAGACATACAATAGGACCTGTACCAAATAACATTCCTCTATTTCTATGGACATAGTGTTTCACATAACCCTAAAGTGAAAAGAGGTGTCTTGCATAATCATAAAGTGAGACGAGGTGTCTCACATAACCCTAAAGTGAGAAGAGATGTCCCACATAATCCTAAAGTGAAAAAAGGGGCACACTTATGTTAATAAAGGTAGTAAATTGTCAATAATTAGAAGTCCAAATCATGGGGATTTGGGCAAGGGACGCAACTAGACATTGTTTGGATGACGGGCCAATACCAACAGCATTCCCCCTAGCATTTCTATGGACACAGTGTTTCAAAAAAGTTTGAAGTGAAACGAGGTGTCTCATATAACCCTAAAGTGAGACGAGGTATCTCACGTAATCTTGAAGTGAAACAAGGGGAACTCTTATGCTGGAGCTAGAGGTAATAAGAAGACCCGATAGGTGGAACAATAGGTAACATAAACATGATGGCGGTTATGCGTGTGACTTCCATTCCAGTGCTCAGTAATCATTATGAGTTCTAAGCTCTTAATGGGTGCCTTTTATAGGCACCAATGCCTACTGCATAGGGAGCTTTAGCGTCCGGTCCACAGTAGATTCTATAGAGTAGCAGGCCGATCAAAGGGCAGTATTAGGAATTCAGCCTAATCTAAACAGCTATCAAAAAAGTGCGAATAATCAATTATGTTAATTTAGTTAAATCGTATTTATTTCTAGCTTATTCCTTCTTCATATTTTCTTTGTTTCCTTTTATATACTTGAACTGTTGTATATTACGTTTACTTTGCTTAAAGATTCTAGTAGTTACTATCATTCACCAAACTTTTAGTCTGACCCGCTCCTCTATTTTCCCTTTTTCCTCCATAGGCAATCAGAGGCAAGGAAAGTAGACCATGGATTCTTGGAGATACTATCATGTATTTCTTTATTTCAGTTCTAGATTTTAGTTCTTTTTATTGAGCTGGTATTTTGAGAGGGATTTATTGTACTCTGATATTTATGAGACCGAGGTTTTAATTTCATGAGACATATACTAGTATTTTGAGACATATGATGTATTTGGTTTTATAATTCTATATTATGAAGTTTGACTTTTAGCAAATTATTATTTTAATTGTTCCGTTGCTTTTATCTATTTTCTCTTGTGAATCATAGTCTCCGCTATTTTTAGTTATACCTACAATGCACCACATCATTTAGTGTGTCCTTCTGGGTATACTAAGGGGTGTGGGGTGTTATATTTGGTATCAGAGCCTAAGGTTACGGGATTCCTAAAACTTGTTTTAAAAATAAAGTATTTTTCCAAAAGCAACCTATTTTTAAGTAGCATATCTTCAAATTAGAAGTATTTTTCAGAAAGAAACTCTTATTGTAGAAGTAGTTTTTCAAGTATAAAAGAATTTTTAAAATTCCCCTCAAAAGTCCAGTTCAACCTTCTTTTGATTATTTCGTGCCTAAGTTTCCTTTTCTTTGCATAATATGGCTGACTGATTCCATAGAACTACAGTGCCAGAGGTGCAAGGGGAAGCGCCCAATACATCATCGGTGGGTGGAGGTCCCTTTAATCCATCTACAACGGCCAATTATTCTAAGATATGCAAGAACTTCGCTAGTCTAGGAGGCAGAACGATTTCTGACACAGAGGATTTTGAGGAGGCACGAGCTATATTGGAAGTTATGGTGAAAAGGTTTAGGATGTTAGATTTGGAGGACATCAGAAGTGGATTGGGAAAAGCGGGAAATGCAATAACTATGGACGGGTTGGTCAATACGCAAGGGACTATAAGAATAAAACGATGAAGAGGAGGTGTTTCAAATATGGGTTGCCCGGTCATCTTATTAGAGCTTGTCCTTAGAGAATAGGGCAGAGAGCAAGTGCGCCTACGGTGTAGGTACAAGCTTTGGATGCATCACTATCTTGTAGTGATTCAGATAGAGGTAGGAAGATCTCTTTAGAAGGATTAATCTCTCTTTCTTATTTTCCCATTCGGACTCTTTTCGATTTTGGGGCATCACACCCTTTTATTATGAGTTCTTTGGTAGATTGTTTGCACTTAGACATCTCTTTAGTAGTAAGACCCCATTGTTGTTTCAAACCCCATATGAGGATCAATACACTTGTTTATGGTTTGTAGGAGTTTGAAATTTTTTATCCTAGGATAGAATTTGACTACGACGCCAATGTTTTGGGATTTTCGGGGTATGGGACGATTTTTGGGAATGGATTAGCTATTCGCATATGGAGCTATATTACACTGCGATAGCAGAATCGTTTGGCTAGAGACATGTAGCGGTAGTACTCTCTAGGTTTAAGGGTTATTTATGTTGATCTTCCTTTATTCCCTCGGTTCATCATCATCAGAGTTAGATTCGGTTCCTGCCGTCAGAGATTTTCTAGACGTCTTTGAGGAGGTTAGGGGACCATCCCCTAAGAGAGAAATTGACTTCAAGATTTATTTGACCGATAATGCTAAGTTAGTAGAATTACCGTGAAGCGCATAGCACCTAGGGAGAGGAAGGAATTAAGCAAGAAGATTCGTGAGCTTTTGGAGAAAGGATTTATAAGGAAGAGCATATCAGAGTGGGTAGCGCCAGTCATCTTTGCTACTAAGGCAGATGGTTTCCTTTGACTTTACTTAGACTACAGAGAATTGAATAAGCTCACGAAGAAGAACCGATATCCACTCCCGAGGATAGATGACCTTTTTGACCAGTTAGTTGGCTTTGTAGTATTCTCTCAGCTTGATTTAGCCACTGGATTTCATCAACTTAGGGTCGTTGATGACATCATTGATAAGACTGTATTTAGGACATCCGATGGATTCTTTGAGTGGTTGGTTATGCCTTTTGGACTAACCAATGCCCTATCTTATTTTATAGATTTGGTGAGCAATGTTTTAGAGACATCCTAAATAAGTTTGTGGTGGTATTTGTGGATGATATCTTGGTATTTTCCAAGAACATGGAGGAGCATGCTTTTCATCTCGAGGATGTTCTTCATATACCTTGCATTCTTCAGTTAAAAGCAAAGTCCTTAAAGTATCACTTTTGGCATAAGGAAGCGTGTTCTTGGGTTATAAAGAAGGTCTACACATGGAAAGAGTTTGAGGAATGATTTTATACATTTAGGTCCGAATTCTGAATATCCAACGAGTAGTAGGCAAAGATCGGAGATGAATAATAGATTCAACTGATAAGAAAAGGAGAAAGACCACGTGTAGATAATTGCAGAAATTACAATTGTTTCATATGAGTGGATTTAACGGTTGTACTAAAAGAACTTAGTAAGGAAATGGGCTTACCAAAACTTAGGAAGGGTACTCATGGGGTAGTAAGGAGGAAAATCCACTTTATGTCTAACCCAATAAAATGAAATTGTTAAAATTGGAAAGAAGAATTGTAAATATTTTTAAAAGTAAATATTGGGTTTTTGGAAATATGGTAAGAAATATAAATTGGTCTTTATATGATGTAAATTTCGTTAAAAGTGAAATTCTGTTTGAAGAACTATAGAGCATATATATATATATATATATCACTAATTTCTTTGTAAGTAAACAAAGATTTTAAATATAAAATCCTAAAAAGTATTAAGCATCAAAAACGTATGTTACAACATTTATTGCTGTAATAGATGTTTTCGTGAAAAGTAAAGGGAGCGTAGACTATAACACTACTGTTATAGTAGGTGACTTCCAAAGGAAATGTTTTTACATAATATATGAGGTTTATTAGTATTTATTCTAATGAATCCATTCACTAGTATTTGGGTTGAAGTAACAGTGTTTTACACATCATCTGTTTTGACGCACATAAAAATGTGTTTTGAAGAAAATTTTCAAGTATATAAACAAAATGATTTGTAAAATACACTTATTATTTAAATAAGTATAAGAAAATGTTTTCTGGATATGGGTATATTAAAACTATTTTAAAAATGAGTTTTTCTGAAAAGAAAAGAGAAAGTTAGATATAGAAGATGTCTATCATAAGAGAATATAAATTAAACATAATTTAATCTATTGGAATGAAAAGAGCAATGTATAATTTTCTATGAAACCAATAAAATGTTTTGTGCAAGTTACAAGGAATGCATGAAAGAGATATACAAGGTATGGGAGCATTATATTTTGTATAGCCTATTTCGAAAAATCTAAATAAGTTCCTTGTAATTTCACATTAACGTAAAATCCTATTTAAAGGATTCATTGAAGGTTTTACCATAAAATGTTGTTTTGAAAACATGTGGAGATATTTTAATGGTATTTAAAAAAAAATTGGTTTAGTGAAAAAGTAAATAAGTTTTTAGAAGCGAAAAATTTAGTAACAATTAAATTTTAAAAAAATCCAAATTTTTATAGAAAGCTGTAAAAGTCTTTAAGCGAAAACGAGTAATAGGTTTTAGACTTAAATTTTTGGAAGTTTTCCCCTCTAGTTTTGTAAAATAATGTTAAGTAACCAAGTAATTTTGAATTTAATAGGAACTTAAAGATAACACTTTTGAAGACAAAGATTTTAGGATTTGATGTTTAATAAAATTTAGAAAACTTGGTTGTTTTAAAATAAAGTGATAAATACCAAACCAAACCCTGAAATCCGGAATAGATAAGAATCATTTTCTAGGTGTGATGGAAAAAAGGTACAAGGATATAGCAGTGATTACTTTTCGGTGGAGCGCGTGGACACTAGAAAGAACCTAGGAATGTTGATTCATGTGTATAGATTAAAGGGGAGCGGTAAAGTGAAATTAGTAAGATAGTAAGACATGCATGGTTGAGAATGAGTATTCTCGATTTTCAGAAACTTGGGAGAAGCTTCCTCCTTTAGCGGAATTCCTATATGATAGTAGTTTTTAAGCTATGGAGTGGCACCTTTCGAAGCTCTTTATGGAAGACCGTGCAAATTGCCTTCATGTTGGATACAGTATACAGAGGGATTGCCTTAGTTCCGACACGGTTAAGGAGATTTAGGAGAAGGTTTGTTTGATTAAGAGAAAATTCGTATCTCATATCCGCATTTCTTTGATAGTAAGTTTTGGAATTTCCTATTTTTCGTCTTTAGTTTTGAATAGATTCTTTCCTTTATTATCCATGGGGGTGAGGGGGTAGCACTTAGGAATTAACCTATGGATGGTAGGATTTGATGTAAACATGTTAATAGAAAATGTTATAAATGATGTATGCTTGTGATTGCAAGTGTTTGCTAGTGGATGCTATGGACGCATATACTTATACTAGGCACTATTTTCCTTTAAGGATCGACCAAACTAGGACACTAGAACATATGCATTTGGATGTGTGTGCATTTTATTGTACTTTCCATGGATGCTAAAAATGGATGATTTCAACATGATTGTTGCAATTGGATGATGTTTGTAGCACACATATAGAACTATCAATTATCGTTAGGGAATTTGCATTCATTTGGATACATGGTACGAACATGACTGCATAAAAGAAGGTCAACTGAATCAGTGGACTGCCTAGTTTTTTGCATTAGTTATGGACATAGATACTACACAAATCACATTAGTATCATAAATTTTATTAGACTAGCTCAAGGAAAATGGATGAATGGATGATGGTTGGGTAGTTGGCTGTAGAACTTGAATGAAAACATTTAGTTCATTCTTTTATCCTTAGAGATTCCAGGGACGAAATCCCTTAAGGAGGGGAGAATGAAACAACCCCAAATTTAACCCATAATAATAATTCGTTAATTAATGAAATAATATAATAACTTTATGAAAATATCATAATTGAGCCATGGGAGTTGCACCGTTGCGTCCGTGGTAATTTTCTGATCAATTATCATATATAGAAAGTCAGAATCTGAGCTAATATGAGCAAGTTATGATTTAAACAAAAATAATAAAAAAATAAAAAATGTAAGGGCAAGGTCGACCGGTCGGTCAACCTAGGCACCAGGGCAGTCAACCGTCTAGTCGACCCGCCTCACCTTTTGAACAAATGAAAGTTCATTTCGTTTGTTCGAACGTTGTACGCATCATTTGCATTCTTTTAGCCAATCCAGTCCTTCTGTTCTTGCATCCGATGGCTCCTATTTAGCTTATGACGTGGCTACATCCTGTTCAATCCTCAAATCCAATGGTTCGAGATCCACTTCTATACCTATAAATAGGACCCTAGGCACTAACACCTTTTCTCATTCTAGACTTTCTCCTCCTGGGTTCACTTTTTTAGGAAGGACTCTGAGGGGAATAATTTTCCAAGGAGAGAATCTTTTTAATAAAAATATTTTAATACCCTCAAGTAGATCCAGGAAGACCAAAATGGAAGATCTTAGGATCATAGATGAGTGATTGTAATTATCGAGATTTCTTGAAGTAATTTAAAATAATGGGATTACCAATTGTTGTAGTTCTACTACGGTTTTTGGAATAATCTTTTTAGTAGTTTGTTACAGTTTTAGAATTATTTTCAGTATGTTTCTTTTAGCTATTCTTCACGATTAATTTTAGTTTATTTCTGTTAATTATAGTTTTTCCACTTATTTAAAGTTGCTTACAATGTATTTATTTATTTATTTATTTATTTCTATTTATGCATTATTTACATCTTTTTTGACGCCTTGGATTTTCTTCTATTTTCAGTTTTCTTTTATTTCTCCTTCTTCCTCACGTATGGATTAGAATAGAATAAACACGAATATGGGTTAAAATTTTAAGAATATTGAAATAACAGAAGATAAGATGTAAATTGTAAAGACTGTAAATGCAATTAAGACTGAAATTGAGCATATTATGATACTGATGTTAGAATTGGTCTAGCTAAAGATAATTGGCCTAGTTATAACTTAGAATTATAATTAAAAAGTGTATAAGATGAATGGAGCTTATTTTTACACTAGACCTTGGGTTGAGTAATAAGAATGATTATAACGTAGGTTATAATAAGAAATAGAACAGAATGAGGCTTATTTTAAGACTTAGAATAAATTAATAAGCATAGATAGTAAGAATAAAAGCAAAGGCTTATTTAAATAATTTACCTAAGTTAATAAGCAAAGAATTAAAGTAGGACCTATACCAAATAACATTCCATATTTCTGTGGATACGGTATTTCACATAACCCTGAAGTGCGACGAGGTGTCTCACATAACCCTAAAGTGAGAAGAGGGGCACACTTATGTTAATAATGGTAGTAAATGGTCAATAAGTAGATATTGTTTGGATGACGGTCCAGCACCAACAACATTCCCCCTATTATTTCTATGAACACGGTGTTTCACATAGCCTTGAAGTGAAACGAGGTGTCTCACATAAGCATGAAGTGAGACAAGGTGTCTCACATAATCCCGAAGTGGGATAAGAGCCACGCTTATGCTGGAGCTTGAGGCAATAAGAAGTTCCAATAGGCGGAACAACATGTAATATGAGCATGGTGGCAGTTACGCATGCGACTTCCATTCGAGTGCTCGGTAAGCATTATGAGTTCTAAGCGCTTAGTAGGTGTCTTTCGTAGGCACCAATGTCTACTGCATAGGGAGCTATAGCGTTTAGCCCATAGTGGATTCTATAGAGTAGCAAGCCGATCAAAGGGTAGTTTTAGGAATTCAGCCTAATCTAAACAGCTATCAAATACAAGTGCAAACAATCAAAGTTAATCAATTGTGTTAATTTAGTTAAATCATATTTATTTCCATCATATTTCTTCTTCATATTTCCTTTGTTTCTTTTTACATACTAGAATTGTTGTAAGGCGTATCACTTTTACTTTGCTTAAAGATTCTAGTAATTACTATCATTCACCAGACTTTTAGTCTGACCTACTCCTCTATTTTCCCCTTTTTCGCCTAAAAACAATCAGGGGCAAGGAAAGTAGACCGTAGCTTCTTGAAGACTCGTTGGAGATTCTATCATGTATTCTTTTCCTTCAGTTCCAGTTTTTAGTTCTTTTGTTGAGCTAGTATTTTGAGAGGGATGTATTGTCTTCTGATATTTGTGAGACCGAGGTTTTAATTTCATGAGACATATATTAGTATTTTGATACATATGATGTATTCGGTTTTATAATTCTATATTATGAAGTTTGGCTTTTAGAAAATTATTATTTTAATTGTTTCGGCTGCTTTTATCTATTTTGTCTTGTGAATCTTAACCTCTGCTAGTTTTAGTTATACCTTCAACGCATCACATCTTTTAGTGTGTCCTTTTGGGGATACTATGGGGTGTGAGGAGTTACAATAATTTTGCACATGCCTTGATTTTCTTCATTTATATACTTATATACATGTATATATACATACATACATACATGTACGCATACATACATAAATACATACATACATATATATATATATTTGTGTGTGTATGTGTATGTGTCACTGTGCTTATGCATTCATGTGTCTCCACTATGATTCTCGAATCACATGTGTATATGTACACATGTGTATATGTAGGCTCTTGTATCCTTGAGCATATGCATTGTCCTTTATGTTTGGTCTCTGTAACGACCCTGACTCGACCTTCGAAAATCGGCACCGAATACGACACTCGCATTCAAATGCCGCAGATCCAAACGTCGAACCTGGTTCGCCGGAGCATATAACACAATAAGTACAACACAGCGGAAGAAATATGAATGATACATTTGATATACAACATATAATACAATATCTGATACAATAGAATACAATAGAATGGTATAATGGATAACAATACTATCAGAGATACGATAAAATAGCAGCGGAAAGACAATGTCTTCAATGCCAAACTCCAAGAACTCCATCTTCAATCCAAAGCTAGCTTGGACCCCCATCACATTCACTAAGAGAGCAAGACTGGTGTGATGCTGAAGTGTAGCAAATGCGATCCACAAATCCAAAGAGCTTCGAAGGCTAATGAATCTATACCTATTACTGGAATATCTGAAAACCCAACTCTAGACTGCCCGTGTGGAAAATAGTGGGCACCCAGAGTTTAGGAAAGGAACAATAAACTCTAGGTCAGTCATGGGACTGGTGTGAGCAAACAAAACAATTTGGTCTTTTAAAACAAACAACAAAGCTTTTAAAGTTTAAATCCGCAATGCTTTTTAGAAAATGAAACTACCATAAGGCCTCCCGCCACACACACAATGCAAATGCAGAATTGGAGGAGATTTCTCCTTATGATAGTCAAATATGCTTAATACGAGAAAAATTCTTTGATATTATTACTATAAGTGCACAGTGAGGAAAAACCATTTCGAAAGTATAATATTAATCCTAGCCAGCATAGACATTCCGAACTATGCCTACTATAGCTACCATCCAAACATGTGGCGCCACCATAAGTAGATGGCAGATAGTACAACTAATACCGTACAAGGCGCGTATTGGATGAATGGATTTCCAACAAATGGTCAGGCTAAGGAACTTCCTATTGCCACATGGGAACGCCTCTGGCGGGACGCCCCGAGAACCAACCTGTTCTCCGCTAACACAAGGCCGGCTACCCCCTTCCCAGGGAATAAAACCTGAGATATGCCACCCCCGGTCCTTTGGGACCTTTATCCGAGGGCCCTCCAACAACAACATCACACAGTAATAAATATAGTGTGTCCACATGAGTAAGTATCTGGACTCCATACCATGATACCACCCTTTTCCAGAAGGAATGGTCATACCCTAGGGGAGCTACCCCTGAAACCTTGCCGCAACTTTCCTGTTTCGACCATTACCGGTTTGTGAGGCTCGATGAGGCCTCGACCACAAAGCTACGCTTTTTCACAAAGCCAAGCTTTGATCAACCAATGATCAACAAATGATCATCAATCACACAGCAGCACTTAGCATGCCACACTAACAAATTGGAAGTATATCGCTGATAACCTTCAACTACATAACCTCTGAGCTCGTACGTCTCAGAGAAGGGTATTAAGCAAAGAGAATAAATTCTCCGCCACCAACAGATATGTATTCGAAAGAATCGGCTTCACATCTCAAAGTGTAGTGTCGGACACACAACCATACAAGTCTGTTCCGGGTTCGAACAGAACCGAAGGCACTTCCGAAGAAGCCCTTGCAAATTCGGGTATTCACAATCCCGATCAGACTTCCCATCACTTAGGAAATCTCTATACCGTAGCTACTCAGTGCAGAGACAATCGATAGGTCATCCTATCATTCTCGCAAATATCCGGTCTTCACCACCGGTCTTCAAATACTATCCATAACGACGTATCATTATTCGGAATGGGTTATATGACACAAGGTCCTCTCCCGGCTATACCGAATAACGAGCGCAATATTTAAAAACATATGGATATGGGATTTTCAATTAAGTCATAATTTATTATCCAAAACTTGCCTTTAAATGGTTTAAACCAAATTACCATTTCAAATCTTTAAACAAAAGATTTATTTCACCAAGTTTAACCAGTTTCACAAAGATCCATTTACAGTTTCCAAAACAATATCCATTTTAATCGGATTAATTCATTTAATCTTTAAATCCAAGGTTTTACTCATAGCTTCCAAACCCGTTTTCATTTTGGAAAAATCCGATTTCATTTATAGAAGTTAAAATCTTTGGGTTAAATTAAATTCCCAAAACAACATTTTAAAAATGGTTTGAAACCCATATAAGCTTCTATAACCTTTTCACATCTTAAATTCTCAAAATAGAATTTAATTTCAATTTTTTTTTTGAGTTCAAATTTAAATCAGATTTCAAAACTAAATTAAGTTATTCAAAAATAACTTTTATCTTTGAAACTGTTTTTCAAAGCTTTTTACTTTAAACCCCATCCATTTCAAAAACTATTTGAATTTTAAAATTCAACTTTAAATATTTTCAAAAGTCTATGACTTAACCGATTTCCACGTGCAATCCATATTTGTGTGTGTATAGTGTAGTCCAGGGGTATTACACGATAGTGCACAACATCAATCATCACAGATATATCGATAAGCGGTATAACCCATAACGCTTATCTTCATCAACAGATTCATAGATAAAGTAAATTTATCAATCACAAAGATTCACTAATATGATTCGATGTGGGTTTCGGATAACCAACTGGAATCCGACTCCCTGCCGCATCGAAGTTCAAATGCCGTTTTACGGGCAAAAGGGGTTTCACACACATATAGGAACAAATCACAAATCACAGTCCATCACAAAGCAATCACAACATCACAACAAAAATATCAATCCAATACAGAACAATTGATGATAGTTAATCATCTCTAATTAGGGTGAATATGATTAAGTGTGTTAACCACACAATTTATTTTTATAAATTTTAAATCAATGATTAATTATTCTTAACTATAAATTGATTCAATCTTAATTAACTTTATCAATTAACTTTTCTTAATTTAATTATCTTAATTCATAAATCCTTAATTTATAATTAAGAAAATCTTAATTACTTTCATCCTTTAATTAAATCAAATTTTAATTATAAAGTAATTACAAATTTTAATTGTTTGAAATCTTTATTTAATCATTATAAAGAATTTTGTCTTTAAGTTAAAAATTTGAATATTTGATTTACTCCTCAAGTATTTTCTCAAGTTAAAAATTTTAAACAAATTTTATTTTTGAAATCTAAGTTTTAAAATACTTCATTTATCCCGGATAATTATTTAAAGAAAAACAAGTTTAAATCATGCTTCAAAATTTTTTTTGCTGATTTTAAGTTTGACCCGAGGCCTTCCCTGAGTCATACCCGATGTAAAAGCTTCCCTGCTTCGAGTTTCCACTCGAATCGACCCGTGAGATTTTTTTTTTAAATTTGTTTCAAGCCTGGAAGTCCACTCGATACAGCTCCAAATCGTCACGAGCTCCACTTCGAGTTTCCACTCAATCTCCCCGTGCCATGTTTCGAGTTACTCCTCGTCCCTCCCAAACCCATCACACTGACACACACCCCATCCACGTGCACGTGCATGGCAACCTTCGCCGCCGTTAGATGGTGCTGCGGCCACCATCACGACAACGTCCATCCCCCAAATCAAATTCGAACAACCTGATCTCGAATTTAATTCGAAATCCCAAATCGACCCACAGAACCCAAAGAGGAAAAACATCAGGCCGACACGTTCTCGCCTTGCGCCGCCTCCCCAGTCCTCAATCGCCCACCAGCCTTTGCCTCCAGCTTCCACGTCGTGTAACGCGTCCCTTTGACCCCCTGACACGCATCGCGATCACTCGTGGGTGGTGCGGCAACTTAATTTCGACCGTGCGTAGAAAAATGGGTATTAAACCCTATTTTAAATTCGAATTGAAAATCAAAAGATTTAAAAAAAAATCCAGTATTTCTCTAGGAATCACGAACCCTCAATCCATCTAAGACAGTGAATTCGAGGCCTATAACTTCTTCGATCATCAGGTTTTGCCAAAAACTCACTTTCCGATCAACTCCTAATTTCTTGAGCAATATGCAATGAAAAAATTTAATTTTTGTTTCTAAAATCATTAATTTTGATGGTGATTCAAATGGTGTTACTGAATTTCAAATCCATGAGGTTCGAATTTTCACCTGTTTTGGGTTGTGACTGTATTTACATTTTCCATTGAAGTTAAAACCTGTTTTTATTAGCTTTAATTAACTGTTTAGGTGAATACCAGTTTAAACAATCATTTTAGCTAAATTTCCAACATGATTCAGGAGCAAGGAGGGGAAAAGAATATTGTATTTGGATGTGTTTCACTCTGTAACCAAAATTTAAGCTTAACAACAATTTTTTTTTCCTCCAAAGTTTCCAGTAAGACTACAGCCTGTTTTGATTAGTTTTCTAAAACATGGTGCAAGCTCAACACAATTTCAACTTGTTACAAATTAATTCCAGAAGGAATAAAACAGAGAAAAATTGAACTGGGTTTAATATGTTTTATTCTTGCAAAACAAAGAAGGCTGTATGAAATTTGAGTTTCACAGTTTCCAGGAAATCAACTTTGCTTTGATTTATTTCTAAAGAAAAATGTTGGTGAAAGTTTGAACAAAATCTATCTTGTTTACTGAAACAAAAATGCATGGCTAACCTTAGTTAATCATTCAAAATAAAATAAAGACAGGGGGAAGAAGATGGATTTTACAGGTTTTCATTTGTTTGTTTTTTCCTGAACTAAAACAGTGACTAACATCTTGTACAGTCAACATGACAAACTAAGCATTCAATCATACATTCAAATTCCTTGCATGCAAACAAAATTTAATTTTCCTATATCATCCGAACATACACATAGCAACCATGATAAAAGAAAACAAGGTTTACTCACATTCAAGCAAATCCATAACCTTACTTTAAGCATGCATCAAAACATAGATCAAATCAGGGTAAGGTTTGCTCACATTCAAGCAAATCCATAACCTTACTTTAAGCATGCATCAAAACATAGATCAGATCAGGGTAAGGTTTGCTCACCTGAGTAAATTGACAAAAAGGAACAGAGGAAGAACTTGACCCTGGAAGTGATATTCTGTTGAAAAACTGGAAACTTAGTTGTTAATGTTTGATTTGCTTCTTGAATTCTTGGTTTTCTTTACTCCTGAACTGATAAATACAATTGTTTTTAAATCTTTTCTTTGTTACTGATTATCACTTCAGATTCAAATCCTTTTTAAAAGAAATTTTACTTGCCTTAATTTGTTTTGAGAGAATTTACACTATCTCTGCCCAAAGACTGCAGCACTGTTCCTGAGAGCTGAAAGCATAAGTTACAGCTTGATTCTTCAAGAAAATTTCCAGATTTCTTTTTGTTTGTTTTCAAAGCTTCCAAGTTTTAACTTCTGATCTATTTCTTTGATTTGTTCCAATTGATTTAGCATTGAACTTGAATCTGAAGCTTGCCTTTAAATTATTTTCCAGAAAACCCTGCACTGCTTTGTTGGACAAAGTCTGATTTGCTTTGAATTTTGAAATGAGCTCCAGCTGAAGAATTTGCATTTTCGACCAGGTTTGCATTTGAAACTGAAGTGTTGTTTCCAGGTTTTGTTTTTGAATTACATTTTCTGTTTCTTTTTAGATTTGGAGTTGCTATGTTTTTCCAGATCTTTGTAATTTGCTTTGGGAATCACTGCCTGTTTTCCAGGTTGCATTGATCAAGTTTTTTTTTTGATTTCTTTTATCTTGAAAATTTTGAACTGAAGATAACTTGACTTAGATATTCTCATTCTACTTATCTTTTCTGATCTTTACCTCAGATTTGAGATCTCTTGTTACTGTATACTTTTCAGATTTGCTGAAAAGTTTAATAATTGCATATGGGGAAGTGAAGAGTTTATTATATTTTTTTATTTATTTTTTTATTTAATTATTTAATCCAATTAAATATAGTGAATGCCATTTGTTTATTTTTTTAACACTTGTTATTGTTTTGACCTTACTAATTTACAAATGTCATATATTCATCCTTATATGTTTATATTTTACAAACCAAATTTTATTCCAAAGGATATGTTCATTTTAATTATTATTATTTTCAATTTAGCTTTACAACCATTTTTGTCAAATCTTATTTAAATTGAAACTATTATACAAAAAAATATATGTATATCTATATACATTAATTTCAAAATATAACTTTTATATATACATACATACATACATACATACATACATACATATATATATATATATATATTATTCATTTCTCTATATTCAAATCAAACTTATTTTTAAGATTCAAATTCACAATTCAATTTACAATTTTATTCCAAAATTTATTTACACTATCAATTTAAATTTAATTAAAAATCGGGATCGTTACAGATTTCCCCCCTTAAAAAAAATTTCGTCCTCGAAATTTGCAAGGAAGATGACAAGGAATAGATGAAAGATAGAGAAATATCTTTCCAAATCAAACTGGATAACAATTCTGTATTTGGCTTAACAAATCAGAATATCTATAATATGAGAATAAACTCATACAATTATTTGACAAGGTACTCGGGTTTATCCGGTCTACGAATATACAAAGGCATCGATTAGTTCGAAGGGATAACTAATCGTTCGTAGAATATATCGGATCCCAGAGAATAGATAGATAGATAGATTCAATCTTCTACAATTTCTCAAACACAAGATATGGATTCCAACTTAGGTCGGAATATCCCAAAGTATACATCAACTTGTCCCTCTTCGGACTTCAATCAACATAAGGAATCACAATAGAATTTCAAATTTGGTTTTAATCGAAATTGTTTTATCGATACAAATTATTTAACCTTATATTTTAGTTAACCAATTTATCAAATTTAAATTTTGCTAAGGTTAAGAACGAAAAGCTGATGGAAATTTAACCAAGAGAATACAAAATTGAGACTTATCTAAGATTCGTAGGGCCACCATGACACCGAAGCTTCATTTTTCTTGAGCTGCTACTAAGCAATCAAAAAAATGAAAAGACGAATCAAAGGAGATTGATAAAGAAGGTTATTTCCGTTGTTGCAGGGCATTGACCACTTGTACTGGTATCTCCCTGTCCCCTATCTCGTTCTCTTCTTGCACTCATACTTACTATCAGTGAATAGTAAGAGAATTTACTGAGGCATTCGAACGGATATCTTAGAGATTACTCATTCTAGGGTATACTTCACCCTATCTCTAATGAGCTACTTAATGTGTTATACTCCTGAGTTAAAGTTTTAACCTTCAGCTCTGATACCAAATGTAACGACCCAGACTCGACCTTCGAAAATCGGCACCGAATACGACACTCGCATTCAAATGCCGCAGATCCAAACGTCGAACCTGGTTCGCCGGAGCTTATAACACAATAAGTACAACACAACGGAAGAAATATGAATGATACATTTGATATACAACATATAATACAATATCTGATACAACAGAATACAATAGAATGGTACAATGGATAACAATACTATCAGAGATACAATAAAATAGCAGCGGAAAGACAATGTCTTCAATGCCAAACTCCAAGAACTCCATCTTCAATCCAAAGCTAGCTTGGACCCTCGTCACATTCACTAAGAGAGCAAGACTGGTGTGATGCTGAAGTGTAGCAAATGCGATCCACAAATCCAAAGAGCTTCGAAGGCTAATGAATCTAGACCTATTACTGGAATATCTGAAAACCCAACTCTAGACTACCCGTGTGGAAAATAGTGGGCACCCAGAGTTTAGGAAAGGAACAATAAACTCCAGGTCAGTCATGGGACTGGTGTGAGCAAACAAAACAATTTGGTCTTTTAAAACAAACAACAAAGCTTTTAAAGTTTAAATCCGCAATGCTTTTTAGAAAATGAAACTACCATAAGGCCTCTCGCCACACACACAATGCAAACGCAGAATTGGAGGAGATTTCCCCTTATGATAGTCAAATATGCTTGATACGAGAAATTTCTTTGATATTATTACTATAAGTGCACAGTGAGGAAAAACCATTTCCAAAGTATAATATTAATCCTAGCCAGCATAGACATTCCGAACTATGCCTACTATAGCTACCATCCAAACAGTGGGGCGCCACCATAAGTAGATGGCAGGTAATATAACTAAAACCGTACAAGGCGCGTATTGGATGAATGGATTTCCAACAAATGGTCAGGCTAAGGAACTTCCTATTTCCACATGGGAACGCCTCTGGCGGGACGCCCCGAGAACCAACCTGTTCTCTGCTAACACAAGTCCGGCTACCCCCTTCCCGGGGAATAAAACCTGAGATATGCCACCCCCAGTCCTTTGGGACCTTTATCCGAGGGCCCTCCAACAACAACATCACACAGTAATAAATATAGTGTGTCCACATGAGTAAGTATCTGGACTCCATACCATGATACCACCCTTTTCCAGAAGGAATGGTCATACCCTAGGGGAGCTACCCCTGAAACCTTGCCGCAACTTTCCTGTTTCGACCATTACCGGTTTGTGAGGCTCGATGAGGTCTCGACCACAAAGCTACGCTTTTTCACAAAGCCATGCTTTGATCAACCAATGATCAACAAATGATCATCAATCACACAACAGCACTTATCATGCCACACTACCAAATTGGAAGTATATCGCTGATAACCTTCAACTACATAACCTCTGAGCTCGTACGTCTCAGAGAAGGGTGTTAAGCTAAGAGAATAAATTCTCCGCCACCAACAGATATGTATTCGAAAGAATCGGCTTTACAACTCAAAGTGTAGTGTCGGACACACAACCATACAAGTCTGTTCCAGGTTCGAACAGAACCGAAGGCACTTCCGAAGAAGCCCTTGCAAATCCGGGTATTCACAATCCCGATCGGACTTCCCATCACTTAGGAAATCTCTATACCGTAGCTACTCAGTGCAGAGACAATCAATAGGTCATCCTATCTTTCTCGCAAATATACGGTCTTCACCACCGGTCTTCAAATGTTATCCATAACGACGTATCATTATTCAGAATGGGTTATATGACACAAGGTCCTCTCCAGGCTAAACCGAATAACGAGCGCAATATTTAAAAACATATGGATATGGGATTTTCAGTTAAGTCACAACTTATTATCCAAAACTTGCCTTTAAATGGTTTAAACCAAATTACCATTTCAAATCTTTAAACAAAAGATTTATTTCACCAAGTTTAACCAGTTTCACAAAGATCCATTTACAGTTTCCAAAACAATATCCATTTTAATCGGATTAATTCATTTAATCTTTAAATCCAAGGTTTTACTCATAGCTTCCAAACCCGTTTTCAATTATTCATTCACAACTTGGAAAATCATTTCAATTCAAGCTTGAAATTCCTTTTATACACATTGGAAATTCATTTCTTAGACGAAAGCTTTTATCATTTGAAAACAAACAGTTTTCATTTTGGAAAAATCCGATTTCATTTATAGAAGTTAAAATCTTTGGGTTAAATTAAATTCCCAAAACAACATTTTAAAAATGGTTTGAAACCCATATAAGCTTCTATAACCTTTTCACATCTTAAATTCTCAAAATAGAATTTAATTTCAATTTTTTTTTTGAGTTCAAATTTAAATCAGATTTCAAAACTAAATTAAGTTATTCAAAAATAACTTTTATCTTTGAAATTCTTTTTCAAAGCTTTTTTACTTTAAACCCCATCCATTTCAAAAACCATTTGAATTTAAAAATTCAACTTTAAATATTTTCAAAAGTCTATGACTTAACCGATTTCCACGTGCAATCCATATTTGTGTGTGTATAGTGTAGTCCAGGGGTATTACACGATAGTGCACAACATCAATCATCACAGATATATCGATAAGCGGTATAACCCATAACGCTTATCTTCATCAACAGATTCATAGATAAAGTAAATTTATCAATCACAAAGATTCACTAATATGATTCGATGTGGGTTTCGGATAACCAACTGGAATCCGACTCCCTGCCGCATCGAAGTTCAAATGCCGTTTTACGGGCAAAAGGGGTTTCACACACATATAGGAACAAATCACAAATCACAGTCCATCACAAAGCAATCACAACATCACAACATCACAACAAAAATATCAATCCAATACAGAACAATTGATGATAGTTAATCATCTCTAATTAGGGTGAATATGATTAAGTGTGTTAACCATACAATTTATTTTTATAAATTTTAAATCAATGATTAATTATTCTTAACTATAAATTGATTCAATCTTGATTAACTTTATCAATTAACTTTTCTTAATTTAATTATCTTAATTCATAAATCCTTAATTTATAATTAAGAAAATCTTAATTACTTTCATCCTTTAATTAAATCAACTTTTAATTATAAAGTAATTACAAATTTTAATTGTTTAAAATCTTTATTTAATCATTATAAAGAATTTTGTCTTTAAGTTAAAAAATTGAATATTTGATTTACTCCTCAAGTATTTTGTCAAGTTAAAAATTTTAAACAAATTTTATTTTTGAAATCTAAGTTTTAAAATACTTCATTTATCCCGGATAATTATTTAAAGAAAAACAAGTTTAAATCATGCTTCAAATTTTTTTTTGCTGATTTTAAGTTTGACCCGAGGCCTTCCCTGAGTCATACCCGATGTAAAAGCTTCCCTGCTTCGAGTTTCCACTCGAATCGACCCGTGAGAATTTTTTTTTAAAATTTGTTTCAAGCCTGGAAGTCCACTCGATACAGCTCCAAAACGTCACGAGCTCCACTTCGAGTTTCCACTTAATCTCCCCATGCCATGTTTCGAGTTACTCCTCGTCCCTCCCAAACCCATCACACTGACACACACCCCATCCACGTGCACGTGCACAGCAACCTTCGCCGCCGTTAGATGGTGCTGCGGCCACCATCACGACAACGTCCATCCCCCAAATCAAATTCGAACAACCTGATCTCGAATTTAATTCGAAATCCCAAATCAACCCACAGAACCCAAAGAGGAAAAACATCAGGCCGACACGTTCTCGCCTTGCGCCGCCTCCCCAGTCCTCAATCGGTGACGCAGCGGATTAATCAAACAAAACTTCAATCGATGAAATGTAGCAATCGGTGAGTTGAAGATACCAAAATGCCCAAGTTCGTTGATCCAAAGATACCGAACTCTAGCTATCTCAAACACGTTGATAGCGCACTATACCGTGTTCAAAGATCTACGATTCTTCGCACGTTGATCTAGCGCACTAGATTCCGTGAATCGGCTTCAACAAACGTGGATTCGAGCGCACTCGAACGACGTAAGTGGAGATAGGAGATTACACTCAACTACCAATTGGTATGAAAGCACAAAGCTAACAAAAGAGAAATTTTATTCAAAATCAACCACCTAAAAATGTACAACACATACGCTATTTATAGACTTTTCTGACCCAGTGCCTTAAGTCGGCAAGCGACTTACGACTCAACTTAAGTCGTGACCGACTTAACACATGCGCCTCCACCCTTTTACAACAGACCGAACTACAAGCGACTCATACAAGGTCGGCACCGACTTAACTACACCACTCCGCTTACACGACTCAGCAAGCCCAACACCAATACAACTCCTCCGACTCAAGACCCGACGACTCAACACATTACAACACTGTACAAAGTGACCGACTCAACCAAGTACGACTCATCATACATGCCGACTTAAGAAACTCACTACATACGACTCAAGAAAAACATAACGACTCACGACTCAAACTACAGCAGTTAGGTCGTTGCCGACCTAACGACTCAAGGCCAACAACCATCTGCTTCTATGGCCGACTCATCTCCTTGCCGCTTCCTGTTAAGTCGTAGACGACTTATGCGAATGTCTTTAGGTCGTAGCATCTTCTCCTGATCTTGGTTAACTCGTATACGACTCAAGCCCTCTTCGTTAAGTCGTATACGACTCAAATCTGCCTCCTTTATACAGCTTGAATTGTTGTTAACTCGGACCTTGCTATCTCGTGCCCCATTAAGTCGTAGACGACTCAATCTCGATGCCTCATCTCCCCTTTTGTTAAGTCGTAGCTCGTTCCTCCAAGTTTCGTTAGGTCGGAAACGACTCATGCATCTATTAACCCGTGAACGACTCATCCAACTCGAACTCTTCCAAGCTTTGTTAAACCGGCTCCGACTCATGCTTCCTTTATCTCGTGTCCGACTCAACAAGCATGCCGACTCATGAGTTAAATCCGAAGCTCCTTGACTCGTGCACGATTGAATATGGTTTAACTTCTGAATTCCTATATGCCTTGCTGCATCATCCTCCCCTGGTTGAGAAAAATTCGACCTCGAATTTGCAAATTCTTTCTCATCAAAATGTTCATTTCTACGATACGGAATTAAATGTTTAACGTTAAACACATCAGAAGTATAAACATCATCTGGTAATTGTAATCGATAAGCATTCTCGTTAATCTTCTTCAAAACTTCAACTGGACCAATTTTTCGCGCTTTCAACTTGTTATAAGCACCCACTGGAAATCGATCCTTTGTTAACACAGCATAAACTAAATCACCTTCTTTAATTTCAACATTTCGTCGTTTCGAATCTGCAAACTTCTTATATTTCTCATTCGATTTCTCCAATCGTTCCTGAACGACTTTATGACATTCTGTCAGCTCATCAACAAAATCAGCAGCTCGTTTAACTGTTTTCTTTGACTGTGGTACAACTGCTAAATCCAACGGTCCCCTGGGTAAACATGAATAAACAATCTGAAACGGACTGAATCCTGTGCTTCGATTAACTGCATGATTGTGAGCAAATTCTGCCTGACATAGTTTCAGGTCCCAACTTCTCAAATTATCCTGTACAAGACAACGCAACAAATTTCCCAATGACCTGTTAACAACTTCTGTCTGTCCATCGGTTTGTGGATGATAAGCACTGCTGAAATTCAACTTCGTTCCCACCATTTTCCACAAACTCAGCCAAAAGTGACTCAGAAAACGAGTATCTCGATCAGAAACAATAGATTCTGGCAATCCATGAAGTCGATAAATCTCCTTGAAAAATAACTGCGCTACTCGAACTGCATCTGCTGTCTTCTTGCAAGCAACAAAATGTGCCATTTTTGAAAACCTGTCCACCACAACAAATATCGAATCATTTCCCCTTTGAGTTCTCGGCAAACCCAAAACGAAATCCATGCTAATATCAACCCATGGCTTGGATGGTACTGGTAATGGCATATACAACCCCGCATTCGTTGCTGTTCCTTTTGAAACTTGGCAAATATGACATCGCTCCACAAATCTCTCAACTTCTTTTCTCATCGATGGCCAAAAGTAAGATTGTGAAATCAACTGCAAAGTACGATCACGGCCCACATGTCCTTCCTCGTGCAATTCCTTCACAATTTTCATCCTCAGACTACAATCCGGAATACATAATCGATTTCCTTTAAACAGAAAACCATCAACCAACATGAATTCATCGGTACTCCCATCCTTCACTTTTTCAACATATTTCACAAAGTAAGGATCTTCTTCAAGCATCTCTGGCAACATTTCAAACCCCGTCACTTCAACCTTCATTGTCGTTAGTAAATGACTCCTCCTACTCAAAGCATCAGCTACCCGATTTGTCACCCCTGATTTGTGCTTAACGACAAAAGTAAACTGTTGTAAATAAGAAATCCATGATGCATGTCTCGCTGAAATTTTATCCTGTCCCTGTAAATGTTTCAAAGCTTCATGATCTGTGTAAAGAACAAATTCCTTCTGAAACAAATAATGCCTCCAATGCTTGATAGCCTGAACAACAGCATAAAATTCAACGTCATATGTACTGTATCTCATCTTCGCCCCTGACAATTTCTCACTGAAATATGCAACTGGCTTCCCATTCTGACTCAGAACTCCTCCAATTCCAACCTTCGAAGCATCAGTATGCAATTCAAATAACAACTGAAAATTAGGTAAAACAAGAATTGGTGCAGACGTCAGCAATTCCTTGATTCTCTCAAAGGCAACCCCCGCTTCCTCTGACCACACAAATTGTTTACCCTTCATGCAATCAGTCACTGGAGCCATCACGCTACTGAAGTGTGGAATGAATCTTCGGTAGAATGACGCTAGCCCATGAAAACTTCTCACTTCTGTAATTGTCTTTGGCTGTGGCCAATTCCTGACTGCTTCAACTTTGCTATGGTCAACTTGGATACCTTCTCCTGAAACAACATAACCCAGGAATAAAACAGTAGGTGTCATAAACACACATTTCTTTGTAGCAGCATAAAATTGTTCTTCACGAAGAATAAGCAACACTTCCCTCAAATGTAGAACATGTTCCTCCGTACTCCTGCTATAAATCAAAATATCATCGAAATAAACCACGACGAACTTCCCAATGAATGGTCTAAAGATTTGATTCATCACTCGCATGAATGTACTAGGTGCATTTGACAAACCAAATGGCATAACCAACCATTCGTACAACCCCTCTCTTGTTTTGAAAGCTGTCTTCCATTCATCTCCAGGTCTGATTCGAATTTGATGGTAACCACTCTTCAAATCAATCTTCGAAAATATAGTTGCCCCACTCAACTGATCTAACAATTCATCCAACCTCGGCATAGGAAATCTGTAACGAACAGTGATCTTATTCAAAGCTCTACTATCAGTGCACATCCTCCAAGTTCCGTCCTTCTTTGGTACTAACAATGCAGGTACAGCACACGGACTCAAACTTTCCTGAATACGACCCTGTTCAAGTAATTCTTCCACCTGCCTTCTCAATTCCTCATGTTCCTTCGGACTCATACGATAATGTGGTCGATGTGGTAACACTGCCCCCGGAACAAGATCAATCTGATGTTGAATGTCTCTAAGTGGTGGTAACTCCTTTGGCAACTCCTCTGGAAAGACATCTTCAAACTCTTCCAAAACTGGCTTTGCTTCTTCGGGAATCTCAACTCCTTCACTACTCTCTCTCCCAATCAACAAAAACACTTCCGGTTCTTCCTCCACTTCTTTAACAAACTCCTTCAAAGTCAACAGAGTTTTCAATTCTTCAATCTCCTCCAGTTTGTTCTCCTTCTGCTGTTGCTTCTTAGGAACCAAAGTGATTTTAGTACCCTCGAACATGAAACTGTAACTGTTGGCACGACCGTCATGCTGAACTGCTCTATCAAACTGCCATGGTCTGCCCAACAATAAGTGACAAACATCCATATCTACGACATCACACCAGATTTCATCTTTGTACTTCTTTCCGATTGAAAAATTCACACAAGCTCTTCGACACACTTTCACTTCACCTCCTTTCCTTAACCATGCTAACTTGTACGGTTTAGGATGCTTCTCAGTTTTCAAGTTCAACTTCCTTACTGCTTCTGTAGAAATAATATTATCACAGCTCCCAGCATCAATAACGAACTTGCAAACTTTTCCCAGAATAGTACATGTCGACTGAAAAATATTGCTTCTCAACCAACTACAATCCTCCTCTTGCTTAGGTGTCAAACAACTTCTCCTCATCATAAGATTACAACCTTCATCACCCGACACTTCTTCTTCCTCCTCAACATAAGATACATTTGAATACTCTGCCTCCTCACCATCATCTGCCTCAACCTCTGCAACCATGGTTCTCTTCTTCGGTTTCGGACATTCGTTGCTTTTGTGACCCAACTCCTGACAATTATAACATTTGAAAACACTACTAGCCTTCGCCTTCTCAGCCTCCTTCACCACTGGCTTTGTAACAGGTTTAGGAACGCTAGAACTTCCACCGGCACCTTTCACTGGATTATTAGAATTAGTAAACACACCACCTCCACGCCTTCCTTGTTTCTCCCAAGCTAACGCTTTCTGATGTGCCTCCGCAACGGATCTAGGATCGAACATATTAACCATATCCTGGATCTGCATTCTCAAACCCCCAATGAATCTAGCCGTCAGCTGTTCTTCTGTTTCCATAATATCATTCCTGGCAATGAGTTGGTAAAATTCATCTGCATAATCACTAACAGACTTCGTTCCTTGCCTCAAATTCTGCAACCTTTGATACATAAGTGACTGGTAGTTGTAAGGTAAGAAAGTAGATCTCATCAACTTTTTCATCTTCTCCCAAGATTCTATCTTTGATTTTCCCATTCGTTCTCGAGTAAGTTTAGTTTGCTGCCACCACGCCAATGCTCTTCCCCTCAGCCTTGTAGCAACTAACTTCACCCTTCTATTCTCCGGCACCTCCTTGAAATCAAAGATTTCCTCCACATTAGACAACCAATCTAAAAACTCCTCAGCAACCATTCCGCCTTTAAATTCTGGAATTTCCATTTTCATACCCGACTCCCAACGACGATCATCCTCCACATCACGGTAAGAATTTCGAATTTGGTCTCGATCTCTATAAGGAATACTTGCTCTATCACCCTCTTCAACAAAATCAAAGGTACGCCTACATCGATCTCGACTAACATCATCCCTTCTCTCATGCATGCTTCTTTGACTATGTCTCTCTTCATCTCTATATACTTCATGGTCAAATTCTCGATGACTTCTTCTTTCTTCATGTGCATAGTCATGATGATCTCTTCGTGATGAAATTGATGTTTCTCTTCTATCTCTACAAGAATGTGGTGATACCCTCCTCGCCTCCGTAACCAATGGCGAAACTCGGATTCCTCCATGGTTCGAGTTTGGTGATCTCCTCCTTTGATTCAAATCAGTCATCAATCTCTCCAATTTACCAATGCCTTCATCAAATTTCTCATTAATACGTTGTTCCATAAGCTCGGCTTCTTCTCTACGATACAAAGCTTCAACGTTTTGATGTCGGTTAGCTCTCCTTGGTGGCATGGTTGTAAACTTCACAAGACTTCAAAAATTCAACACAAGACTTCAATCAACAAGTCACGGTTCAACAATGTCTCGGCTCCAACTGGTCTCGGCCTTGACACTTCACGGTTCAACTTAGGTCGATTTCAACAATGCACAACTCAATCACTTGGCACGGCTCAATTAGCTCGCACCAATCTATCTCGGTTCACTTGCTTAGCTCGGCCTACAACTCCAAAACCCTTCAAAATTTGGCGCGCAAAACTCCAATTCAAAATCCAAACAAAGTCCAACTCCTCGATCCAAAATGAAATGGATCAAACACCCCAAACTTGTTGCAACTTCAATATGAACACAATGAACAACTCCAAACTTCAAAAACTTCAAAAACTTCAAAAACTTGGCTCCAAGAATCAAACTTAGCTATGATTGGCTAAGTATGGCTCTGATACCAATACTGACGCAGCGGATTAATCAAACAAAACTTCAATCGATGAAATGTAGCAATCGGTGAGTTGAAGATACCAAAATGCCCAAGTTCGTTGATCCAAAGATACCGAACTCTAGCTATCTCAAACACGTTGATAGCGCACTATACCGTGTTCAAAGATCTACGATTCTTCGCACGTTGATCTAGCGCACTAGATTCCGTGAATCGGCTTCAACAAACGTGGATTCGAGCGCACTCGAACGACGTAAGTGGAGATAGGAGATTACACTCAACTACCAATTGGTATGAAAGCACAAAGCTAACAAAAGAGAAATTTTATTCAAAATCAACCACCTAAAAATGTACAACACATACGCTATTTATAGACTTTTCTGACCCAGTGCCTTAAGTCGGCAAGCGACTTACGACTCAACTTAAGTCGTGACCGACTTAACACATGCGCCTCCACCCTTTTACAACAGACCGAACTACAAGCGACTCATACAAGGTCGGCACCGACTTAACTACACCACTCCGCTTACACGACTCAGCAAGCCCAACACCAATACAACTCCTCCGACTCAAGACCCGACGACTCAACACATTACAACACTGTACAAAGTGACCGACTCAACCAAGTACGACTCATCATACATGCCGACTTAAGAAACTCACTACATACGACTCAAGAAAAACATAACGACTCACGACTCAAACTACAGCAGTTAGGTCGTTGCCGACCTAACGACTCAAGGCCAACAACCATCTGCTTCTATGGCCGACTCATCTCCTTGCCGCTTCCTGTTAAGTCGTAGACGACTTATGCGAATGTCTTTAGGTCGTAGCATCTTCTCCTGATCTTGGTTAACTCGTATACGACTCAAGCCCTCTTCGTTAAGTCGTATACGACTCAAATCTGCCTCCTTTATACAGCTTGAATTGTTGTTAACTCGGACCTTGCTATCTCGTGCCCCATTAAGTCGTAGACGACTCAATCTCGATGCCTCATCTCCCCTTTTGTTAAGTCGTAGCTCGTTCCTCCAAGTTTCGTTAGGTCGGAAACGACTCATGCATCTATTAACCCGTGAACGACTCATCCAACTCGAACTCTTCCAAGCTTTGTTAAACCGGCTCCGACTCATGCTTCCTTTATCTCGTGTCCGACTCAACAAGCATGCCGACTCATGAGTTAAATCCGAAGCTCCTTGACTCGTGCACGATTGAATATGGTTTAACTTCTGAATTCCTATATGCCTTGCTGCATCAATCGGCCACCAGCCTTTGCCTCCAGCTTCCACGTCGTGCAACGCGTCCCTTTGACCCCCTGACACGCATCGCGATCACTCGTGGGTGGTGCGGCAACTTAATTTCGACCGTGCGCAGAAAAATGGGTATTAAACCCTATTTTAAATTCGAATTGAAAATCAAAAGATTTAAAAAAAATTCCATTATTTTTCTAGGAATCACGAACCCTCAATCCATCTACGACAGTGAATTTGAGGCCTATAACTTCTTCGATCATCAGGTTTTGCCAAAAACTCACTTTCCGATCAACTCCTAATTTCTTGAGCAATATGCAATGAAAAAATTTAATTTTTGTTTCTAAAATCATTAATTTTGATGGTGATTCAAATGGTGTTACTGAATTTCAAATCCATGAGGTTCGAATTTTCACCTGTTTTGGGTTGTGACTGTATTTACATTTTCCATTGAAGTTAAAACCTGTTTTTATTGGCTTTAATTAACTGTTTAGGTGAATACCAGTTTAAACAATCATTTTAGCTAAATTTCCAACATGATTCAGGAGCAAGGAGGGGAAAAGAATATTGTATTTGGATGTGTTTCACTCTGTAACCAGAGTTTAAGCTTAACAATAATTTTTTTTTCCTCTAAAGTTTCCAGTAAGACTACAGCCAGTTTTGATTACTTTTCTGAAACATGGTGCGAGCTCAACACAATTTCAACTTGTTACAAATTAATTTCAGAAGGAATAAAACAGAGAAAAATTGAACTGGGTTTAATATGTTTTATTCTTGCAAAACAAAGAAGGCTGTATGAAATTTGAGTTTCACAGTTTCTAGGAAATCAACTTTGCTTTGATTTATTTCTAAAGAAAAATGTTGGTGAAAGTTTGAACAAATTCTATCTTGTTTACTGAAACAAAAATGCATGGCTAACCTTAGTTAATCATTCAAAACAAAATAAAGACAGGGGGAAGAAGATGGATTTTACAGGTTTTCATTTGTTTGTTTTTTTCCTGAACTAAAACAGTGACTAACATCTTGTACAGTCAACATGACAAACTAAGCCTTCAATCATACATTCAAATTCCTTGCATGCAAACAAAATTTAATTTTCCTATATCATCCAAACATACACATAGCAACCATGATAAAAGAAAACAAGGTTTACTCACATTCAAGCAAATCCATAACCTTACTTTAAGCATGCATCAAAACATAGATCAGATCAGGGTAAGGTTTGCTCACATTCAAGCAAATCCATAACCTTACTTTAAGCATGCATCAAAACATAGATCAGATCAGGGTAAGGTTTGCTCACCTGAGTAAATTGACAGAAAGGAACAGAGGAAGAACTTGACCCTGGAAGTGATATTCTGTTGAAAAACTGGAAACTTAGTTGTTAATGTTTGATTTGCTTCTTGAATTCTTGGTTTTCTTTACTCCTGAACTGATAAATACAATTGTTTTTAAATCTTTTCTTTGTTACTGATTATCACTTCAGATTCAAATCCTTTTTAAAAGAAATTTTACTTGCCTTAATTTGTTTTGAGAGAATTTACACTATCTCTGCCCAAAGACTGCAGCACTGTTCCTGAGAGCTGAAAGCATAAGTTACAGCTTGATTCTTCAAGAAAATTTCCAGATTTCTTTTTGTTTGTTTTCAAAGCTTCCAAGTTTTAACTTCTGATCTATTTCTTTGATTTGTTCCAATTGATTTAGCATTGAACTTGAATCTGAAGCTTGCCTTTAAATTATTTTCCAGAAAACCCTGCACTGCTTTGTTGGACAAAGTCTGATTTGCTTTGAATTTTGAAATGATCTCCAGCTGAAGAATTTGCATTTTCGACCAGGTTTGCATTTGAAACTGAAGTGTTATTTCCAGGTTTTGTTTTTGAATTACATTTTCTGTTTCTTTTTAGATTTGGAGTTGCTATGTTTTTCCAGATCTTTGTAATTTGCTTTGGGAATCACTGCCTGTTTTCCAGGTTGCATTGATCAAGTTTTTTTTTGATTTCTTTTATCTTGAAATTTTTGAACTGAAGATAACTTGACTTAGATATTCTCATTCTACTTATCTTTTCTGATCTTTACCTCAGATTTGAGATCTCTTGTTACTGTATACTTTTCAGATTTGCTGAAAAGTTTAATAATTGCATATGGGGAAGTGAAGAGTTTATTATATTTTTTTATTTATTTTTTTATTTATTTATTTAATCCAATTAAATATAGTGAATGCCATTTGTTTATTTGTTTTAACACTTGTTATTGTTTTGACCTTACTAATTTACAAATGTCATATATTCATCCTTATATGTTTATATTTTACAAACCAAATTTTATTCCAAAGGATATGTTCATTTTAATTATTATTATTTTCAATTTAGCTTTACAACCATTTTTGTCAAATCTTATTTAAATTGAAACTATTATACAAAAAAAAATATGTTTATCTATATACATTAATTTCAAAATATAACTTTTATATATATATATATATATATTATTCATTTCTCTATATTCAAATCAAACTTATTTTTAAGATTCAAATTCACAATTCAATTAACAATTTTATTCCAAAATTTATTTACACTATCAATTTAAATTTAATTAAAAATCGGGATCGTTACAGTCTCATTGATGTCTGCATTGATTTGGAGTTGAATTTCCCCTGTTGTCATATTGTATGTTGCTGTGCTTGGTTGATAGGTTTAGTCTGTTCATTCCATTTGAAGTCCTGTTCAAATGTGTGGTTTATGGGTATGTCTGGGGTCATTTCATTGATCTAGAGCATTGTGGTTTGGTTCTAGTTGCTTTTGAATCTGGTTCCATTGTGCTTTGCACTTTAAGTCTGATCTTATGTATTTTCTTTGCATTTGTGTCTAGTATTATGTTGTTTTGTACATTTTTTGAATCTTCATGGATATGTTCATGTAGTCTGGTTGCAATTAGTTGTTTCTGAAAGATGTCTTGACCCATTTGAGGTTTGTTCTGGTTGGAATGTTGCTTTGTATCCATTTAACATGTCTGGTTACATGTGAACTTGTTACACTGCTTGTGTGGTACCAACTTGTTGGTTAGTTTTGGTTTGGTTGCAGCCCTTGTGTGTTGCTTTTTTGCTCCTGACCATTGGATTGAACTTGTACATGTCTGGTGCCTTTGTTGTTGTGAGCATTCATGTCAACACTGGTTGCATATTAAGTTGGTCTACATTGATTAGGAGAACTGCCTTTTTGCACCTAAGTCTGTCCGGTGCATTGTCCTAGTCTTAGTACTTTTGGTTGAGGTTGTTGCACTTTTACTAATCTAGTCTTGATTTTCTTCGAGTTAGACCATCCCTTGTTTTCTTTGAACTTCGTGTGTACATTGCATTCGCTATGTCTGGTGCACTTGAACTCTGAATGCCAGAATGCAAGTCCATATCCATATGTACTGATCTAGTGCCATGTTGTAATTGAACTTGCTTCAAGTTAAATGTCTAGTTCTTATATTCATCCATGTTGAACTGCTTGAACATTTTTCTTTGTACTCTGGTTGCATTGCGAAGTCTGGTATGTGTTCATATAGGTCTGATTGTATACATGTTCATATGACTTTGCATTGTACTCGACTGATTCTCGAGACGCTGGTCTGTTCTTGTAACTTTTGTTATTGAATTCATGCCTCATTGTGTTCATTCCTGAATGTCGCCTTGTTTTAATGTTCAATTTGATTGGTCTTATACGATGTCAAGTTGTTATTTGAATTTGCACTTGAGTTGAATCCCGTCTAGGATTGGGTTGACCTTATGCTCGCCTGTCCCTGAAATTTTAACAAGTAAGTGTATATCGGTGTGCACAACTTAGTGCCATGTACAGCGATACATTGTTCATATCATAAGTTTTTCGTGTAAGATGAAATAAAATAAGATGATGAAAAATCCAAATAACTAAGGCAAATAGTTTTTTCAAACACACTTCATTATGCACTGCAAATATTTTGTTTTTCAATTTTGCTGTGTCAGTATTTATGTTGCAGATAGTTCAGAAACTAGATATAGGCTGAAACAGAGTTGAAGATCAAAGTACGAGTGAAGAGTGAATATGTAGTGAGGTGAAATATGTATGAAAAATTGTGTATCGAAAATTGTGCTACAATTGAAGTTGCATTATAATTGTAAATGTAAGCTCAAATTTGTACGATTTGAATTTGTATTAAAATATTCGTTTATATAAACAATTTGTTTAAATAAGAATTCCGAGTTATTATTTTTATTCAACAAATATTTATTTACTTATGTGGAAAAACAAAATAGTACAATAACAAATATATTTAAAACGAATATACATACAAATATATTTATTATCATCGAACAAAAATTATACTTTAGTATATTCTACAATCTGCCCTTTTTGATGATAACAAACATATATAAGATTTTGTCTCTGTTAAATGTTTTTGGTTTTGATGAATTCTATTAGCTCCTCCTATTTGAATACTCCTGCTATAACAAAGCTCCCCTTCACGTATGCATGAAAATAAATAAAAATATAAAAGTATATATGCAAAATGTAATGAACCTAGATGAGAATATGCAAATAAACCTAGATGAGAATATGTAAATAAAAATTTGAGCTTATTGGCCAAAATCTTAACTTCTCTCCCCACATTAATACCTAATCGAGTAACAATTTTAAATTTCAATAAAAAAACATCAAACAAAAATCATAAATACTCTGTTAGGCGCATATTCCATTTTAGAGTGATAGGGGTGATGTCGGCATAAAAACCATATAGTCTGTCCATTTGTGGTATATTTATGACAGGAATTTGAAATTTGCTAACCATGCATAACCGTTAGGACTTTTAAATGAGTTGGTAGTATTCCTTATTTTTATTGAAAAAATGAATTTCAAACATCTTCTAACCACGCATAACCATGAGGACTTTCAAATGAGGTTAGAATCAACTCACCTATTTCAACAAATTTTGATATGTGTTTCGTGCATGCATAACCGTGAGTACTTTTAAATGAGCATGAAAGCACATAATCAAGGATTTCAAGTAGTTCACCTATGCATAACCGTGAAGACTTTTAAATGAGAGTGAGTACTCTTGGATGATTTTATTGCTAATTAAAAAAATGAATAATTTCCTGGTCAAATACCATATTTTGACATACTATATTGGATTTCGATGAGTGATAGTCGTAGAAATATAATACAAAAAGAGCTGGTCATAGAATTTTTACCAACCAAAGTGATTACAAATTTTATTTAATTTTTTTAAAGAAATTTACTAAATATTCTCTCTTAAGACATAATGTATGATCAAGATCGACATTCATCGTTTTTTTTTCAGTCGCTATTTATCTTTTCCTATTAGTAGGGAGTCAGATTATTTAACATAGGCATTTAAGACCAAATCCAAAATATAAATTAAATTACTAAATTGCATAAACTGAGACAATGTCGACAAAAAAACTATTTTCTAGAAGGGGTTTTGTAAAAATGTCTTCCAATTGAAAATCCGTTGATGTTACTCGAAACCTTGGCTCGGCTACAAAATGACAGTTGAAGATATTTCGTTAGCACGAGACAAGATTCTGACCAAGAAAAGCCTGAAGATATAAGAGTTTGATGCAATCGGCATGTTTCGGCATTTATGTGCGGTTCGGTTGGTACGGTTCGGTGTGTGTCGCTCGATCTGGGTAACCCGGCGCACAACGCTCAGTTAAGATCGCTTGACATGCATCGACCGGTCAGCTGAGTCATCATCGCTTAACATGTACCGCTCGGTTAAGGGAGTGAAGTCACACATGGCTCGGTCAGATTGAATTGGAACGTATGGCTCGTTCAACAACGTAAGTCACATGTGGCTTGGCCTAGACAGGTTAGTAGGTATTGATCGTAAAAGGGGAGTTATTGCTGCTCGATCAGAAGTCGTTCGTCGTGCGTAGTCAGTGTATCTGGTTTGGTGCACGAAGAGGAAGTTACCTGACCGTGGAACCAACAGTGAAGTGAGAAAGTCGACACTGCTTTACTTCGAGGTCCACCGTGAGCTACTTCGAGTCCTTTAAGAGTTTACTTCGAGTCAGTTACCGCTGACCACCGTAGGCCATCCTAGATCGGCATTTTTCATTCGGTGTATCTCGCTAGGCATGCTTGGTTCGGTCAACTTGAGGTTCCTATATATGGGCCAAGATACTTTGCTCCTAGTCCTGAGAAGGAAGTCCAGCTTATCTTCGTCTATAAATAGAGGGGCATGGGTGCAATAAAAAGGACCTTTTTTTTCGAGAACTCCAAGGACACTCTGCCATTTTCTACACTAGTTTTTTTCAGTTCAAACCTATATTCGAGCTATTTTTTTACGGATTGTATCTGTATTCAAGTCCTAGAGGAAAGCAATAAAGATTATATTAATAGTGGACATAGGAAGTTACGCCGAACCACTATAATTCCTGTGTTTTTATTTCTGTAGTTAGTTTTGAATACATTCCTCTATTTTAATTTATTTTCTTCATTAATCTCTCTACATAATCCTACTCAAGGGTGTTAATGACCAATTTTGGTGCTAACATTTTGGTCTTTCAGTGAGAGTAGCATTCTCAGGCTGTTGGGATCTACTTTGCTGCTACTGGATCGAAGAAATCCCCCAAAGAAGATCCAAGTTCATTCACAAGAAGTTCATAGATTCTACTTAGAGTTCCTACCAATAACTCTACAATGGGAAGACCGCGTACCAGATCAGCCTTCCATAATGCAGATGTCAATGAGACCGCTAGCGTCCAACAAGTAGGACCCAACAATCAACAAGCTAATCCAGGTGCAAGGACCACCAACACCCTAAACCAAATCGAAGTTGTCACTAGAACGGAGTTCAACGAGCTAATGAGAGAACTCGTTGAAAGCAGGAGACAGCTTAATGAGCAGATTTAAGCTAACGCCAATCACATGACCCAACTTACACAACAACAACATCAAAATGCTGGAGGAAATCCCACTACCTACTCATCATTTGATAACTCCGCTTCGTCTAATGAACATCCTAGGCGTAGGCGCCGTAGAATTGAAACATTGCAAACAGGCGTAGTAGATCAATCCAATAGGAATGGTCCAGGTTCCCTACCTGGAGTCGTGACCCCTCATTTGCACCTAGGAGTCTGCTCTCAAGTTGGAATGGGAAACTTAGGATCCAGAGCGCGAGTGGAAGCCAACCGACTGGCTCACCCGGGATGCAATGAAGCGGGTCTCTAGGATGCTAGTTTGGGAGATCATCAATCAAGGAGATGCCAATCGGGACGGTCATGCAGGACGGAGTCAAACTTGCCACCTCCAATCTAGACCCCGGACTTGTCATCCATGGTCAGACAGCAGATAAGGGAAAATCTGGCTTTTCCAATGACGATTGAGGCATAGATAGAAGTCATAGTCCATTCACAGATGGCCATTCTACAGGCTGAATACCCCCTGAAATTTAGTATGCCAACCATTCCAGCATATGAGGGGAAGACTGATCACTGACACATGTAATGAGTACGAGTGGATAATGGACTCGGCTAGGGAGAATGATGCGACTAAGTGTAAATGTTTCCCAATAACCTTATCTGGGATCACTACCATGTGGTTCACCAGACTTCCTCCACGATCGATCTTCAGACTTGACGAGTTAGTGATGAAAATTGTGGAGCAGTTCAGAATTCATGCCACTCGTCCAAAGGATGTGATGTATTTATTCAGTGTAATCAAGCCCCAAGGGAGTCCTTAAAAGAATATTTGCAATGATTTCAGATTGCAGCTACTGAATTCAACAACCCGAATAACCACGCTATTCTCATGGCCGTAATGTGGGGAGTAGATCCGGACTCGGAGTTTGGTGATTGGCCGGCAGGAAAACCTCCGTCTACCTTGGAAAGTTTTTATTCAAAAGGCACACCAGTTCTTGAGAAGGGAGGAGGCCAAGTGGACGAGGCGAGGCAGTGCGCCAGGGCCTGGCAAAGAGGCGGTGTAAAGTAACATTGCGATAAAATAGGCTGGCAACAATTCTGGAAAGGTCAAGGTTAATGTTCAGAGCAAGCCCGAGCAGTCTAAAGCATCTAGAAGGGAAAATTCTGAAAGAAAGAGGGAAGCCGAAAAGTGGAAGACAAGGATCCTGACCTACAACGAATACACTACACTAAACGCATCTCTGGGGAATATTTATTTGTCAGTTTATAACACCTTCCAATACCGAAAGCCATGCCTAAAGGAATCCACTGAGGAAAAAAAGTGACTGGGAAGTACTGCCGATTTCACGAGACCTACGGGCATAACAATAAGGAATGCAGACACCTTCATGACACGATAGAGAAACTGATTCGACAAAAGAAGTTACAACAGTTTGTCAAGAATCCGTAGGAAGGCGGACAAGGAAAGTCAGACCCCAGTCGCAGGCAAGCTCCACACTATCCTGAGGAACCTGCTTGGACTATAAGTAGACTAATCATAAACACGATAATCGGTGGGGCCCATCCATTAGACAAGAATTGGCAAGAAATGGAACGCTATGCTAGTTCCTTAAAACATGCGAACTTTGAATGCTGCTCGAACTTGGAAGATGGGATTCTAGAGAAACAGCAGCAAATGATGACTGATGATATAGTGTTCAGAAATAGAGATGTTGATCGAGTGGAGGCACCTACCATTGACCCGATGGTCATCCTGACAACGATTGGGGTAGCATTTGTGAGAAGGATATTGACTGATTGCGAGAGTTCTATCAACATTATATAAAAAATGGCATACTACCAAATGAAAATAGAGGCAAAAGATCTGAAACCATCTAAAGTCCGCATTCACGGTTTTAATGGGGCTGCCACTGACACGATAGGTTTTGTTGAATTACCATTTAATTAGGAGAAGGTGAACTTAGGAGGGTATAGATCCTTTCATTCATTGTGTTGGATGTTGATTCTCCGTATAATGTATTTCTGGGCCGACTGGCCCTAGCGGAGTTTCAGGCAGCTTTGACCCCGTGATGTTTGACTTTAAAACTCCCGACGGATAGAGTAGTTGGGGTTGTACATGGAGATCAGACGACAGGTCATGCATGTTATGTGGATGAGCTTAGAGAGGCCTAGCGGAGAGAGAAGGGAAAGTCGTGGCGCCTGAGCCTTGGTTCGGGCAGCAGGGTCAGATCCACAGAGGCATAGATCCGAAAGACGATGATGAAGAACCAAGGAGCGTAAAGCTGCACCAGTTGAACTAACGATTGACATTTTAGTCGGTCACGATGACCCATCATGAGTGCTTAAGATTGGATCACAAATCACTCCCTCGATGACTGAGGACCTAATTGATTTCCTCCAAGCGAACCTGGATGTTTTCGCTTGAACCCACTCTGATATGTGTGGGATTTCTCCCGCCATCGCAAGTCACATGTTAAACATTGACCAAAATATGTACCAATGAAATCGAAAAGGAGAGGTATGGAACTGGAGAGGTCTTCTGCTCTCAGAGAGGAGGTGGACAAACTCAAAGCTAATGGGTTCGTCCGCGACGCCCTCTGCCCTGAATCGGTTTCTAACCCCGTTCTAGTGAGAGAAGAAAATGGAAAATGGAGGACCTATGTTGATTATTCGGACCTAAACAAGATGTGCCCTAAGGATAGTTTCCCTTTACCTAGAATTGACCAGCTAGTTGACTTCACAGTCGGACACAAATTATTGTCATTTATGGATCGTATTCGGGATACAACCAAATCCTGATGCACATTCCAGATCAGAAACACACTAATTTTGTCACAGACGTCGAGCTATATTGTTATGTGGTGATGCCTCTTGGGTTAAAGAACGTAGGGGCGACTTACCAACGCTTGGTAAATCGAATGTTTAAAGACTAAATTGGTAGATCAATGGAAGTCTATGTGGATGACATGCTCTTGAAGTCACAGCAGTCAAACGACCACATTCGAGACTTGGCAAAGATGTTTGATAAACTTAGATACTACGGAATGAAGGTTAATCAACAAAAGTGTTCCTTTGGTGTTGCATCGGGAATGTTTTTGGGCCTTACTGTCAATGCACGGGGAATTGAAGCTAATCTAGAAAAAATTCAGGCTATACGAGACATAGAAGCACCCGGAACTATAAAGTAAGTACAAAGCCCGAATGTAAAGGTCGCCGTGTTGAGTCGGTTCATATCCAGAGCGACCGATAAATGTATTCCCTTCTTTAATGTGATAAATAAAGGGAAGAGAAATTCTAAATGGACACTCGACTGTGAGGATGCCTTTCGAGTCCTGGCGAGACATTTGGAATGTCCCCCGCTTCGATCAAAGCCTATAGACCATGAAGTGTTATATGTATACCTGGTCGTGTCTCAACATGCCATCAGTACGACTTTGGTTCGTGAGGGGGACCGAATTCAAAAACCAGTATAATATGTCAGTAAACCTTTAACGGGAGTAGAGAGAAATTATCCTAAAATTAAGAAGCTACCCTTCTGTTTGGTGATTGCATCATGCAAGCATCATTCGTATTTTCAGGCACACCCGATCTTTGTTTATACCAATCAACCTCTACCACAGGTGCTCCAATGAATCGAAACCTCTGGAAGATTGTTGAAGTGGAACATTGAGTTGAGTTAATTCAATATCACCTACCTGCCACGAAGAGCTATCCAAGGGCAGGCGCTAGCGGACTTCGTTGTAGAATTCGCCATGTCAGACGAGCCAAGCAGTGAGGATGTTACTCCCCCCTTTCGATGGAAACTATACACCGATGGGGCATCCAACCACCGTTGTTCTGGGGCTGCTTTTATTCTTGTAACTCTTGAAAATCGATCAATTTGTTATGCACCGAAGTTTGATTTCCCAACGACGAATAATGAAGTTGAGTACGAAGCATTGCTTGCTAGATTAAAACTTATCAGGGAGCTGGAGGTAAGATCGGCTGAAATCTTTTATGACTCACAATTGGTGGTATACCATGTGTGGGGAGACTATCAAGCAAGAGGCAGAGACTTGCCCCATACCTTGCATTGGTTCAAGAGTTGTTGGTAGACCTTGAATATTACAAAATTACACACATTGCACGCGAACAGAATGGGGAAGCCGATTCATTGGCAAAATTTGCTAGTACTGGTGATGCACAGCAGATGAGATTGGTTCCCATTGAAATCTTACATGCTTCGAGTATAAATGAGATGAAAGTAGATTTTGTGTTAGAAAAATAAATCAAGAAGGAGTCATGGATAACCCCATTCAATCAATACCTGCTATACGCGGTTTTTCCCGAAAGAAAGAACGAAAGACGACAAGTCATTCGCAAAGCTTCGCGATATGTAATGTAGGACAGAGTAATGTATTGAAAGCGATTCTTGGTACCCTTACTTCGGTGCATCACCCATGATGAGATAAAACTGGTCTTAAAAGAAGTTCATGAAGGAGAATGTAGCGCCCATACTAGGGGCAGACATTTGCAAGCTATGGATACTATTGGCCAACCGTGAATCGGAACGCCGCAGACTATGTGCGAAGATGCGAAAAATGTCAAAAATATGCGAAAATACCAAGGGTTATGCCGATGGAACTTATACAAATGGATAGTCCTTGGCCTTTTGCAATATGGGGAATCGATATAATCAGCTCCTTGCCAATTCCGAAGGTGGTGCAAAATACGCAATAGTTGCAGTCGATTACTTTACCAAGTGGGCGGAAGCAGAGCCCTTAGCTACAATCACCACCAATAAGGTTATTAATTTCGTTGTGCGAATCATCGTATGCCATTTTGGCCTTCCGTGAACTATCATTATAGTCAGTGGAACTCAGTTCTAAAGTAGGGAGTTCAAAGAATTTTGTCAAAAGTATGGCATTGAGAAAAGGTTTACAGTAGTTGCTCATCCAAAAGTAAATGGACAAGTAGAAGCCGTAAAAAAATAATCAAATCCATATTGAAAAAAACATTTGGAGTAGGCTAGAGGCAAGTGGGTGGATGAGCTTCCGACAGCACTTTGGGCTTACAGAACCACCCATAAGTCCGTGACTGGCCACACTCCATTCGCACTAGCATATGACAAGGAAGCTGTTATACCCATGGAACTAGAAGTTCCTTCACATCGGGTAACTCATTATGATCCTAAGACGAATCATGATCTCTTATTGGAATCACTGGACTTTGTTGACGAAAAGCATGAAGAAGCTGATTTAGGGGGGCTGCATACAGGCATCGAGTCGCTCGATATTAAATGAAAAAGCCCGACCGCGAATCTTTGATGTAGGAGATCTCGTTTTGAAACGATTTTTTTCGATCCCATCGCATATGAATCCTATATGGGATGGTCCACACGTCAATGAACGGAAGCTTTGAGAGGGAACTTTCAAGCTAGCGACCGTCGATGGCACGACGCTTCCCGAAACATCGAATATCGAGCTTTTGCGTCGTTATTACACTTAGTTGTTTCCATTGCATTTCAGTGGCAATTGTTTCCAGTATGTTTTTCTTTTGATTTCGGTATGTAATAAGACAATTTAGTTGTTCCTATTAGATTATTGATAATAAAGGCTTAAAGCTGCTTTTCTATCAGCTATCGATGTTCCATGTGTTTTAATTCCATGGAAAAAATTAAATCACCTTATTCTATCAGGCATATAAACGTACGCATAAAATTAAAAATCAATCGATATATGACTTAAAAATCTTTGAGTCCCAAGAGTGCGTACTAGAGCACAAATGACTCTACAACTCTCTAAGTCCCCAGAGTGCAGGCTAGAGTACTCTAAGTCCCCAGATTGTGTATCCCACAAGATTTCGAATTTCGACTACAAGTTAGATAGTAAGCTAAATAACGAAAATCATCAAAAACAAAGAAACAAAATTTTATTTAATAATCGGAGATTCAGTTTCACTACAACTTCTCCTGAACTCGGGGCAAAAAGTCTATTTACAACGACTATGAAAATAATTAGAAATAACTATATAATTCAGACTTATTCAGGTTGGATAAGGCACGATCGGATTGCTACTTTTTTGATTTCTTTCCCTTCCTCGGCTTCTCTGAAGGCTCTTCACCCGAGCATTTCCTCTTGAATGCTTTACTTCCTAGTGAGATGGTGCCCGGGGAAGGAGGAGGAACTTCTAGTGGCCCAGTCCCGCCGAGGAGAATAACCTTCAAGGGCCTGTTCTGGGGATCATCCAATTCCACCACTTGGGGCTCAACCTTAATCTCAGCTTTCTTCTTCCCCTCTTCCATGATTTGTTCCTCCATGCTCAGTTTCAAAATATGTTCGAAGGCGCCTGCGATTTCGATTTCGTCGTGTTCTTCTGTAGGTGATGGGTTCTAAAGTTGTTCCTCATTGAGCACCTCGATCATTTGAGCACCGGGTCCGGGCGCATTCCCAGTGTAAGATGCCTCTCCTAATATCTTTTCCTTCTCCATGGCGGCATCACTCCTTGGTGATGGTTCGAAGTCAAAATGGCCTACACAAAGTTATAAAAGACAAATGTTATAATACATTTATTGCCCGCTAAGAGGCGATGGTTATTTGAACTTTAGAAAGGGAGGTTAAGTACCAGTCACTGGCTGACTCTCAACTGTTTTGGGAGTCCCACCCTCTTGGATAGGGGACAGAGCGTGAATATCGAGGCCAGGCTCCTCTGGGTTATTAGCCTATATTCCGCTCGAAAGGATTGAGTGATGATCGACCAGTCGGCTGAACAGGAGGATGGACTGGAGACTCAGTTCTGGATGGACCAATGTCATTTTTTCCTTTTGATCGGTAAGAGTCTCTTCCGTAAAGGTCTTAGCCACTGATAGGTCGGTGCACTCATTATTGTGAAGCACTTCCTTCACAAGAGAATCTTCATTAACATCTTCAGTTCCTGACTCGACTTTTTAATTTTTACTAAAATGTCCCATGCTTCGACCAAAGATTCAAAGTAGCCCTCGCCAAGAAAGGTTAGGTCACGATGCATGAGAACTTGAGCATTATACTTGGAAACGTGTACATCAAACAAGAACTTAATTTCCTCCCTACCAGCCTCAGTAGCAGCCTCAAGGCAAGAATCGATTTCCGAGAGGCCATTCTTTTACCCTCCTCATGGGCTGGGTCCTTCAGCGCTTCAGCTTTGGAGAGATCCTCACCAAGCTTTTGTTTTAGTAGTCATGTAGCGACAATTTCATCACAATATCGTTGCGACTCCTTTTGAGCAGCAGATTTTTCTTCCTTCTCCTTGAGGAGTTTCTCCTCCAATACTTTGACTCGTTGAGCAAGGACAACCTTCTCTTTTTGAATGGAGTCATTTTCAAAGGATAAAGCACCATAGGGTTGAACTGCCTCATTGATTTCCCTTTTGTAGGTGACCTCCAGGTGATTGACTGCCTCAGCAGTATCCTTAGCATTCTTCTGGGCGGCCTCAAGCTAAGATTTATACAAGGAAAGATCTTCATCCTGGGCTTTGATGATATCTTTATCGTGGATGGCCTAATGTCTTAAGCGATCGATTTCATGATGACGTTCCATAGAAACTTCTGAAATTTTTTTTGCCAAATGAACAAACACGTCGTGTTGGACGTAGACTTCATTATTGCAAGTAATGGCACTTTGTTTAACAATGCCCTGGAATAGGATGGATCGCAAGAAGAAATTTTAATCGATCAAAGCTTGTTTTTAGAAATGTGGCTTTAAGCTTAGCTAGCTTTTCTACTATCGATGGATCGTGTGTAGGGGCTGAGGAAGTTTGTTTAGTCGAAACTATGGACTTCTTGTGAGGCTTGAGAGATTGCCTAGTACTTGATGAACCAGAGTGTTGGTCGCGAAGAGATTTAGATGGAGATCCCCTTTGAGCAGATTTCTCCATGTGTTGCTCTGGTTGAGGAGAAGGATCATTGGAGTACGAAGAAAGGCTGTAAGTTTTCCTTCGAGACAACGACGAATCACGGGGACGATAGTCTCTATCGCTGCTGCCATCTCTATCTCGGCGTCTACCGGAGCATGAGTCTTAGTTGGATTGATGAAAGATAGAAGACCCACGAAGGCGTTTGAATCCGTGATTGCGCCCCATGTCACCTGTACAGAAATTAAGTGAGGACAAGTTAGGAAGAATAACATGATGGGTGAAGTTTAAGTGCAGGGTGAAGTGTAAGTGTTCGTGTGTGTCCTAGTGATTCCCTCTGACGGACTGGTTTTTTTTGCTTTACTAATTGGGGTTGACTCTCCATATCGACCGGCCGAATCACCTACATCGCTTCTCATAGCAGATTTAAGCCCCATGTCTTCTGGGTCATCAAAACCATAATTCAACAAGTCATTGGGGATGGTCAGGTGAACTTTTAGCGAACCCTTTGGATGTAGGGGAGATGATTTTTTCTCGACCAGAGCGATGGTAACTTTAGCAGTCCCGCCAACTATTTTCTTCTTCAATTTATAGGCTAATATTTTTTGCCTCTTCGAAGGGGAAGCGATTTGGTGGCGTCAGGTACATCGGTTATACGCACAATATTAGAGCCTAAGTTCTCATCGGTCGTTTTTGGCGCTTTGGCCTCCTTTGTTTCACCTTCTTTAGATATATCGGGGGTTCCCCTTATAGAGGGCATCAAAGGCCCAGCTTGCTCTTTGCCGTATTCTGAGGCAAGTTTGATTGAAGTGTCACTATTAGAAAGACTTGATGGTCTTCCGCCAACAATCCAAACTTTAAAAGCGATTCGTTGGAAATGATGGATTTAATCTCCCGGTCTCCCATGGGAACAACTAGAATGGTTCGACGGCCTCAGAATACCCGGTGCCTTTAGGACGTGGGCTGATGCTTGTAAAATCGAATAAGGTTTAGAAAGAACGCATTTTATGTTGCAAACAAATATTGATCCGAAAAAGGAACTTACTCCCTTCCATCCATCTTCTTGCAAAGCCCGAGGGGCAGCGTACATAGAACCATTCCTGTTTATATTAGGTGAATTTAATCCATGCCTCCGCCAGGATCTAACACTTGGAGTATGGCACAAGGAATATGAAATATGGACTATCAGACCGTCTTTTGAAGCGATAGATGTAGAGGATGTCACCGGGAGTGAGAAGCCTGAATATGATGCACACGAAGAGAATACGAGTACCATAGATGAACACATGACTATTGGGATGTAGGTGTATCGGGGCGATCTCGATATACCGTATCACCTCGCGAAGAAAGGAGTTAAAAGGTGGCATGCTGCCGACCCAGCAAACGAATATGTTGCAAGATGTATATCCAATTGGGGGCAGGTGAGGACGATCTTGTCCTGATGAAACTAATACGTCGTCAAAAGGGATTCCATGGATCGAACATAGCCGGAGAAGACCGATTTCACTCATTTTTGAAGCTTGAGAATCAGTCGAATTATCTAGGATAATTGCTCCATCTATAGCATCAGGTGTCGGGCCCATAAATGCAATGGATGGATCCGGAATACCCTGCATGGAGGTTGTCGGTGGGTCCGAAGTACCTACTACCTCTTGCTGAGAGCATGGATCAGGCTTATCGGAAACTGTAGCAGAGCTCGATTTTCTAGACGTCTTTAAAGAGCAATGGATGTGGATTCCTATTTGAATTATAGTTGAAAGAAAATCTATATTAGATATAACGAAAAAAAATTCCTCCTGCGTGGTGTATGGACTAGAGCAATCGTTCAGACATGAGTGTAAAAGAATGAAAGCATTAAAAACCGATGAAGTGTGATTGAGCGTTAAGCTATCATCTTCGAAGACCGTCATCGCTGACCGTTTCTGAGAGCTTGTCCTATGATTTGGTAGCAGGGGTCTTGAAATCAGAAGTGGCATTATATGTTGAAGGCTGTTGTTTGTTTTTGTTAAGTTGAATTCACGTGTATGGTCTTGAAAACTACGGAGTCGTTAATCAAAACCAGCTCCATATGTTCATGTATATAAGTTCTTGTTATTATTTATTGTCATATAGTTAGGTGTGGAGATATGTGACCTTAACATGTGCTATGTTTAAATGGATAAGATTTTGGTTATCAATGCCGATTCAAAGTCCAAGGCCGATCTCCTTTCTGAACCCCGTACCAAACCACATATTCATAGGCTACCGAACGACCACTAGACCGACAACACTATCCCGCTTGCTCTCACTCTCTAATTACTGAATAGCCACTAGACCAACAACACCATCCCGATCACTCTCACACTCTATTACCGAATGACATCCTCGCTTGGTATACCGAACACTCCTAGTAGTCCTTGACCTAGCCGCATTACACCATTCGGTATCGAACAACTCTCCATTGAATAACTGACCGAACCACATACTACCAACTTCCTACTCTAAATGCCGAGCGTCTTACTTAACCTATGCCCACTACTCTTACAAGCTCGTACCGACTCATAACACCTCGAGGGGTTATGATTTTCTCTCTCTACGGAGACCTCCTCACTGAAGCAAATTGGCCAACTACTAACTCCCACACCTCTCCGACCTCGCTTCCTAAAGCCATCCATGGATGTTTCCCTAAGTCAAATTCTACTCGTACTAAAAGAGTTTCATCACCAATGCCCAAATGTATACTCACTGTGTTTCTCTCCTCTCGTGCCCATCATGCTAAGCCGAATTCATATGTGGTTCAGCCCTCTAGCTCGAGGTCAAGAGAGTAAGATTTGGGAATTTACAGTATTGCAGGAAACCTCACCGATATGATAATTTAAGGAAGAGATGAGTGCTTTTTGAAACTCAGAGTCGAGGATGGCTAGGGAGTGTGTTGGAGATGATGATTAAGCAGAGGGGTATAGAGTTCGGCAAAGGAGTGGAGTTTGGGTTTTTGAGTGAAACTGGTAGAAAGGGAGTAGTGAAGTAAAAGTGGGAAGATAAAGTAAGATTCGGGGCTTTTATATGAAGAGGGGGATGTGAATCGGAATTCACCTATGGACCCAGTCGCCATGTTACATGGGTTCGGCAGGCAACATGCTGAACCATCCAAGTTAGGCGAACGAGTGGGACGGGCTTCATAAGCTGACCTCTGTGACGACCCGACTTTTTCTCCACAAAAAGTCATATCATCTTTAAGAAAGAAAGGGGTAGAAAGAGAAAAGAAAGAAGAGAAAGAAGAAACAACATCAGAATCTCAACAGCGGAACGAATAAATTATATTAATAACATAAGTATTACATAATATACAACACCAATCAGAGATACACAGCATATACATCACATACTAGACAGTTATAAACACCTGTCTAGTATTTACAACTTAATACAAACACAACACAGAGAACACATAGCGGAATCTATATGTCTACAACGCAGAAGCTTCCTGCTCCATTGCTCCTCCACAATTTCGACAAAGCTGACCTGAATCCCTTGGCTACTTGTAAAAATTTGAGTACCCAAGAATTTAAGAAAACAAAAGATAAACTTCGGGCCAGACATGGGTCTAGTGTGAGTAATAGGTTAAGGTTGCTTAACTTTCGAAAACCTTTTGAAAACAAAGGTATCACGTAAGACTTCCTACACATAAACATGGAAAATTTTTTACCTTACGCTAACCAAAACATTTGATAGGAAATCCGATGATATTATAATAATGTCTAGGGTTTTCAAGTAAAATAAAGAAATAGCTGGAATGCTTACATCTCAAGTTCCAACATAGTTGGGCACAACTAATACGTACGACACTTATTGGATTTTGGATTCCATCCAATGGCAAGGCTACTGGGGTACCGCCTGTCATAGTACGTGGCCTAGATTACTGTACCGAGGATCACTCCCAATCCCATGCAACACAAGGCCAGAACCATTCCTTACTGAACAGTACCGAACAAGACAACCTCGGCAGTTGTTGCAATCAACTGCCCCACACAACCGAATATAAAGGGACTTCTAGACATGGGAAAATCTCGTCCTACTTGGGCATGACCCACTTAACCTTGTTGCACCTTCCCTGTTTTAGCCATTCCCGGTTGATGAGGCTTGAGGCTACGATTACCTTTAGAGAACACATCTCTTAGAATGCTCATCGTTCATCTGACGATGTTCTGAAAGCATTCAATCAATACAAGTTCGTTCCGGGTTCAAACGAAACCAAAGGCATTATCTCGTTACACTCATTTTGGAATCACCCTCAGAGTTAACGACGATAACCCTTGCACTCTGAATCTTCATCTTCACTTGAGATTCATGACCTATCATTAATTTGGATCGATGTGGTTTTCGGATATCCAAATATGAAAACTTGATCCCGATCTCATCGAAATCCAAATCGCCATCTTTTAGGACCAAGTTGTTTTAATGTTTAAAACAATTCGATTCAATATTATTTATATACACACAGATAGATAATTCATAATACCATAATAGATAATCAATATTATCATCACAATAGATAATCCATATTATCATCCCAACCAGATAATTCATATTATCAACTCAAATGCAACCAAAGCATCCATATCACACAACATCACTTATCTCATATCTGAGATCTTAACTATTCAGGGTAATCAGTATAAATCAACATTCACAAACAATGACTATAATCATCATTCTATAATTAATTTAAAATGAATTAAATTAATTACTTCTTCTCTTGTTAATTTAAAGTAAATTGAATTAGTTACATCATCCACAGAAATCTTGCTTACATATCCATAATTAATAACAAATCAATTAATTAATTACCCTCAACAAATTACCCTAATTAATCATCCTTGATTAATTATCCTTTAATTACATTCAAGTAATTAGCCTTTAATTAATCCATAAATTAATTATTCCAAACCAACTTCAGTAACTAACCTATAATTACTTCATTAATTAATTAATTATAATTAATTACATTAATCCTTAATTAATTACATTAATTAATTCCTTCATCGATTAATTGTTCTTAATTAATCCATCCTTAATTACATCATTAATTATATAAATTAATGATCCCTAATTATATCTATTAATAATTACCCTATTTAAATTAAGCAATTAATTATCGATTATCCATATTGATTAATCACTCTTAATTAATCACATTAAGTAATTAATTATATTTAATTAATTACATCTCTTTATTATCTCCAAAAAACTCAATTAATAAAACCTAAATTAATTACACTAAGTAATTAATTATTAATTACTTCCTTTAAGTAATTATTCTGCATACTAATTGCATATTAATTACACAAAGTAATTAATTTCCAAAACTCCTTCATTACCCAATTATCCTTCAATTAATTACATCAAGTAATTTATCTTCTTAATTACTTAACTAAGTAATTATTCACTATTGAGTAATTACCTCTTAAATTATTTAATGATTATTTTAAATTAATTAAACTAAATTAATTAACTTAAACTGATCAAAATAAACTTAACTAATTACAATCGGTAATTAATTTCTTAATTACTTCCATTAAGCAATTACACTTAAACAATTCAAATGATTAACTTTAAATTAATTAATTCAATTAATCATTAAAATTAATCACATTAATTAATTATTAAATAATCCTAAGTTAATGACCTTCATTAACCAATAACAAATCTTTAATTACTTCTCTAAAGTAATTAATTGAGTCTAATCAATATTAATTACAAATTAAATTATCTATATAACTCATTAATTTATCTCTAATTATTTAATTAATCAAGTAAAAATATAAAACTTAATTAATTTTTAATTTCTTGATTAATAAATTCAAATCATTAATTAAAATCAAATCTTATCTAATTAATGATTTCTTAATTACTATTTAATCAATCTTAATTAACTTACTAGTCCTTTAATTAATTAAATAAAACCCTTAATTATTTAATTAATTAACCCAAATTATTAATTTATTAAATTAATTAATTACAAAACTTAATTACCTTAATCATTTAATGAATTATAAATTATTAAGTTCTAATTAACTTTAAGATAACATAAATCTTATTCATGATTTAATTATCATTATCAAAGTAATTTAAAAATAATTTGCTTTTAAATTTCCTCTAAATTCCATTTTAAATTAAGATTTAAAATGAAATAAAATTTTAACTTAAACAAGGTTTAAGCATTTAAAACCTTTTAATTTCATTTTAAAGAATTAGTTATCTTCTAAGGTAAATTTTAAAAAAATAGTTTTAACCCATATTCAATTTAAATAAATTTAAAATATACTTTAAATATTCCAAGTGGTTCTGAAATATTTAAATTCAAAAACTTATTTTATTTCAAACTAGAATTCAAAACATGATTTGAATTCAGATTCAAAAATTTAAATTTAAAATCCTGTTTAGATCCTATATTTCAGATTTTAAAAACACGTTATAAAATACTTAATGATTCAAACTTAATTACAACATTTGAATTTATAAAATTATTTTCTTTTCAAATCCTAAGATTCAAATTCAAATTTGAATTTAGATTTACAATTCAGATTTTAAACTTAAAATTTATAATCTTGTTTTAAATCTCATTTTTCAGATTTTTAAAACATCATTATAAAATACTGTAACCAATTTTTAGTTGTTAAACATTTCATTTTTTTAAATTTTTTTATTTTTAAAACTAGAATTCAAATTCATTTTGAATTCATATTTTAAACTTGTTTCAACTTTTGTTTAAATCTTTATTTACTTCTTTTATTAAATTTAGTTTAAATTTAAAACCTGCACACTGTTAGGTTTCAAATACCTGGAAAAAAAAATAATCGAGCCAGAACCTGATTTACTTCGAGTCTTACTCCTCTTTACTTCAGGTAAAACACTCAAGTGACTCGAGCCTTTCACTAGAACAACTCATCCATTCCAAAATTCTACACCAGAAAATATAAATGCACGGTGCACGTGCACCGTGATGTCGATCAACTCCGGCCTCTCATCCTGGCTTCATCTCATCGGCAACCACCCACGCTCCAACCTACGATTACCAAATCGTCTTCACCCACCTGAAACCAAAAACCAGCCTCACTCCAAAAACCTGGAAACACAGAGCCTCAAAACTCAAACCTGTCAACGGCCCAATCTCCGTCCTCCGTCTATCTTAAGTGCTGAAATTCCGGCCATACCCTCGTTATGGACCCAGCTACCATCCCTCAAAGCCTCTTCACACTCGATCAAACAGAGAGACAGAAATGATCAATATTTCTAACTTGATCAATAACTAGGGTTATAGAAAAAGTTGACCTCCTGCCGCCACCACATCACCATAACCCACCACCTAACATTTTTGCCCAAATACCAGATCCCTCTACTTCCTCCAGTAACCACCCCGACCATCCAGATTGCCCCGATCACTAGAAAATACCCCAAACATCATTTCCAGATAAAAGTGAATTGCCCCCAAAATCTCAAACTAAAAATTATGATTTCTGATTTAAAAATCATGTTTCCATATAAGGTTTCAGATCACAATCTTAATTTAATGAATTAAGGAATTTAAGTTTAAACAAACTCATGTTTTCCTGATCATTTTGGTTTCCAGAGGAAGTTTGTATTTTTTTTAACTTAATTAAAATTTTAAGCTTAAACTTATGATCACACAAATAATTTTTGTTTGTAACTTCATAACAACAATTAGATCAAGAGATAAGGGATTAAAAAAAGGACTTGAATCTAGGAACAGAGTTATTGCACATTACAGCAAACATGCACATATCATTCATCCACAAATATACTTGTAAATATTCACACAAGAAATCTTGCTTCCAGAGGAAATCAGAAAACTAGAATCATATTAAATTTTGGCAACCATAATTTAACTTAATTAATTTGCAAAAATGTTACTCACCTGTTTCTTTAGATAAACAGAGCCTCTATGATTTTGAAAAGTTTTTGAATCATTTTAACACTTCATGCATGCAGGCTTGAGTCCTTAAATTTTGAAAAATGCAGACTATAGATCTTGTAAGAATTGATTCCAGGTTGAAAATGCTGATGATTTCCAGAGAAATTGCAGATGCATGCAGGCTCTTTGATTTCAAAGTTGATTCCAGGTTGCTTGCTGTTGAAATTCTGACCAAAACTACATGCATGCTGGTGATTTTCCAGAGGAAGAAATGCATGTTGATTTCTTTGGGTTTTTGAAAATGCAAACATTTTATTTTTGCAGGAATTTATTTCAGGTTTGTTTTTGAAGTGGGGAAACGAATTAAGGCTGAAGATTTGATATTTGCAAAAAGGAAATGAGATTACAGGATTTTGTTCTTTGATTCACTTTAGCTTTTGGTTAAAAGATAGGAAAAGAGTGAAGGGAAAAATTTATGGCTTATAAGAGCTGAAATTAATTTAATTAAAATAAAAGAAAAATATAAAATATAATGACACTTTTCATAAACCTTTATTCTTTAATTAACACAAGTAGTTTGATTATTTCATAAGTTAACACATGTCTCTTATTTAAATTAGTTATATATTTAAATGTTAATAAAGGATTTTACTTAATATATTTTATACTTATATAAATATATATGAATTTATTATTTAAAGAAAATGTAAATAAAACAGATTATAAATTAAAACTTATTCAAATATTTTTAAGAATCTATTATTTTGAATTTCAAAATCAATTCCAAATTCAAATTAAACTTTTGAAATCCAAATTAAAATCAACTTATTCAGTCTAAAAATGATAATTCTATTTTCTTATCTTAATTCTTTTTATATTTATGGAAAAATAATACATTATAAATATGGCTTGAAAATAACAAATTTAACAAATTTTAAATGATTTATAAAAGAGATTACGAATAACTTTTATTATTATTAAATGAATTAAAACCATATTTTGCATTGTTTTTAAACTTATATACAAAATTTCCAAATCATATTTATATCAAGTAATATTTAAAAAGAAATAAAACAACCTTTTATTTAAATTTAAAAATCAAGCTAAGAGATAACTTTAAACAATTTAACATTTATCTTAAGTATTTACAAATCATATAGTTATTAATTAAATAACTTTGAAAAACTTAATATTAATTTAAAATATAATTTCCCAATTACTCAATATATTATTAGAATTTGAAAACAAAACTTTATTTATTTATTAAATTCCAAAACAAAGATTATCTATAATATATATACAAATATATATTTACATTATAATTAAAAACATTTATTTAGCTTTTAAAAGATAAAATCACTAATTAAATATTTATTTAATCAGATTATTAATCCAAATCATATTTTATTAATCAATATTATCAAATCAATTAAAATTTAAATAAAGAATATTAAATTGATATTACCAAAAATTCCGGGATATCACACCTTACTCTTCTAAAGAAAAAGAGAAGAGAGAAGAGGGAAGAGCGAAAGAAAATATGTAAGTAAAGTCAGCCACGTTTCGGCCTACGTGCGATCATATACGTTAGGCTTTTGAAAGCAAGAACTGATTACTGATTCAAAGCATGTCGTGTTGCTTCACAGACACACTTTGGGAACAAATGTTACCCGGCACCTTGGCCAGGCTACAAAATGACAGTTGAAGATAATGTCATTAGCACTTGACAAGATTCTGATCAAGAAAAGCCCGAAGATATAAGGCTTTGAGGCAATCGGCATGTTTTGACGTTTATGTGCAGTTCGATAGTTATGGTTCGGTGTGTGTCGCTCGGTTTGGGCAACTTGGCACACGTCGCTCGGCTAAGATCGCTCGGCATGCATCAATCAATCAGCTGAGTCATCGTCGCTAGGCATGTACCGCTCGGCAGGGAGTGAAGTCACACATGGCTCGGTCAGATTGGATTAGAACGTGTGGCTCAATCATCGCCGTAAGTCACATATGGCTCGGCCTAGACGGGTTAGAAGGTATTGATGTAAAGAGGAGTTATTGTTGTTCGGTCAAAAGTCATTCGGTGTGCGTAGTCGGTGTATTTGTTTCGGTGAACGAAGAGGAAGTTAGCCCGACCGTGGAACCAACAGTGAAGTGAGAAAGCCGACACTGCTTTACTTCGAGGTCCACCGCGAGTTACTCCGAGTTCTTTAAGAGTTCGCTTCGAGTCAGTTACCCGATGACCATCATTCAGCCATCTTGTATCGGCATTTGCCATTCAGTGTATCCGCTCGGCATGCCTGGCACGGTCGAGTTGTGGTTCCCATATATTGGCCAAGGTACTTTTCTCCTAAGCCTGAGAAGGAAGTCCAGCCTATCTTCGTCTATAAATCGAGGGGCGGGGGTGCTGTGAAAAGGGACATTTTTTCGATAACTCCGAGGACACTTTGCCATTTTCTGTACTAGTTTTCTTTCATTTAAAACTTATATTAGAGCTATTTGTTTACGGATTACGGATTGTATCTGTATTCAAGTCTTAGAGGAAAGCAATAAAGATTATATTAATAGTGGATGTAGGCAGTTACGTCGAACCACTATAATTCCGGTGTTCTTGTTTCTGCAGTCAGTTTTGGATACATTCCTCTATTTTAATTTATTTTCTTCATTAATATCTCTACATAATCCTACTCAAGGATGTTAGTGACCAATTTTGGTGCCAATAGTTGAAATGAAATTTATGCAGATATTTTCTTTGGAAATGTGATCTCTAATGAAATGATGTCCAACATCTATATGCTTGGTGCGAGAATGATGTACAGGATTCTTTGTGAGATCAATTGCACTTTTGCTATCACACATAAGTGGAACTCGTTTAAAATTTAGATCATAGTCTTTCAAGGTTTGTATCATTCATAAAATTTGAGCAGATCAACTACTTAGAGCAATATACTTTTGTTTTCGAGTAGACCATGCAACTAGCGAATGTTCCAACATAAAATATGTTGCACTGGAACTTTTTCTATCAATTAGACTACCAGCATAATCATCATTTGAATATCCTTTTAACTCAAGGTTATCATTAGTTGGATACCATTGACCAAACCGTGGGGTGTGCAACATATATCTTATGATCCTTTTTACAGCTTTTAAATGAGATTCTTTTGGATTTCAAATTAAAACCTTTAAAAAAAGCAAAGGAAACATAATCTATATTGAGAAAAAGTATTCATTCAAAAATTCGTCAAACCAGTTTTAAAAATTGAATAGATAGACATGAAGAGGGTCAATAAAAAGTGATTGTTGTTTCCAAGTAGTTGACAATATTTGTTTCGAAGACTCGCTCAATTTGAAACCTTTATTTGGATGGAAAAAGTTTGATTTGGTGCATAACAAGAAATTTTTATTTATTCAAAGGTGCTACTTGCCAAAATTGGTTTCAAGTCAATTCTATCAAAAATTATACTTGAAATACCACAACTTGTTTGTGTAAAAAAATATGCTTTTCGAGTTATATATTTAACTCATTGCAATTCTTCATGATATTCCAAAGTGAATAAATAAAGAACTCAAAAATAGAAAAGTTGTGGCATAATCAATTAGCTTTCCAGAATTAAAAGAATTTCAAAAATCAGAGTTGAGATATTCAAGATATGATCAAATTACTGCAGCAGTGTTAACAAAGTTCTTAAACTATTTACAAACGATACTCCAAATGATTTGTAGATTTTTACCATCTTAAATTCAGATTTTGGGAGTACAAAAATAAATATTTGTAGCATTTTAAATCGATTCCAGAACATCTTGAATTTTACAAATCGGAGATGCTCGAGATATGGCAGAAATGCTACAACAATGTCAATAAAAACATAATTAGTAATAAAATAAAAAAATGGAGTTTAGAGATCATACCTACTTACCTTTGATGGTGTGATTATTCAAAATATATATCTCCATCTCTTATCTCTAGGCTAAGGAGGATTTGAAATATCGCCCAACATGTGCCAGGAAAAGCTAGCAGCTAGGTACCACTCTTGCTGCTCCTTAGCCTGCCACCAGTCATACACAAGAAAAGAGTTTTGTGACCTATTTGTTTTCATAGATAGTTAGTGACAAAAATTTTTGAAAAACAAGTTTGTGTAGAACCAAGACATTCTACGTTTGTTCCCCTTCGCACCTAGATTTGTTTGACTTTACGAGACTTTAAATTCGTGCCTTCAGGAACCCAAATTGGTACCGTTTTCATATGTTTGGGTCTATACTAGCAATTATATTGATTGTATCTAGTTTTTCCATAAATCGTGCACTTGCAGTTAACATGATTAGTTTCACTTCCACCTTTTCAGATTGAGTATACCTAAGTCCTTGTCTAGTAGTATTCACAGTTTGTTTCTCTAATAGCATATTTAGTGAACTTTCTCCTTTGGAAGATTTTTCTAAAGTTGTAGACAATTGTTGGACTTGTGCTTTAAGAGATTAATTTTCATTCAATAACAAATTGCACTTTTTAGTAGAATTTTCTCTTCTAATATTTTCACTTACTTTCAAAATCAGGATTTCATTTTCAAGCGATTTAACACTAATTTCTAATTTTTTTTATTTCCTCTTCTAATGATGAACACTTATCACACTTAGGGATCTTTTTTCTATTTTTTTTGAACCAATTGATCAAGCTTCTTATTTAGTTCGATTAAACCATCTCTTTGCGATTCAATTTTAGCATACTTCTCCCTATGACTTTCAGAATAGTCATTTACTTCATGAAAATATATAAGTAATTATGAGTGAGTAAGTTTAGATACCTTATTTGGCTCGTCATCATCGCTGTCACTTGCTTCTCCAAAAAGACACTAATTTCCTCTTTCACTCTCACTGCAAGTGCTTTTATCATTTTCATCACTTTCATCCCAAGTAGCTGCAAAACTTCTCCTTTTTGGTTTCTTTACTTTGTTGAATTGATTTTGAAGACAATTTGGTTTGATAAGAATAGCTTTATTGCACTAGTGATAAATGATCTCCTGATCTTCTGAGTTGTCTAGAACTTTGACGATTCTGCTCTTCAGTTGTTGATTTAGGGCAGGATTTCCATATTTGCGGTTCCATCTTTTGAATCTCTTTATTATCGGTGCCAACAGCTGCTCCTTCATCATCACCATCATTATCTTCAATTTTCGTTGTTTCTTTGAGAGCTATTGACTTCTTTTGGGAATCTCCTCCTTCACGTTCTTCCTTGAATTTGATTTCTAGCTCATAAGTGGTGAGGTTTCCGATGAATTCTTCAATTTTAACTTGTTTCAGATCCTTTGATTCTTGGATAGCAGTTGCCTTTGCTTCAAAATCTCATGGAAGAATTCTGAGGATTTTTCAAACTATTTCTAGTTCTGTGTATGGTCTTCCTAGAGATTCTGATTTGTATACAAGATTAGAAAGTTGTCTGTACATTTCTTTGAAACTTTCATCCTTTGCCATTGCCAAGTTCTCGTACTCGCTACTAAGCATGGCAATCATGGGTCACTTCAAGCTTGTGCCAAATTTCATACGTATTAGACAATGAGAGACACGGTTAAATTCAATTTGATCTAATATACAAATAATAGAATTAATGGCTTTGGCTGTGACGCCCCACCTCTATACCCACACTAGCCAAGAACATTACGGTGAATGTTGCCAACTAGCACGGAGAATAAGGCTGTTGAGAAGTGACCAACCATGTAATTGCTTTGTGCGAGCATCGATATGTCAGATATTAAAACTTGCAATACTTTATCAAGAAGAAATCCGACATACGGACACAAACTCAAAGCTACTACACAGTGGCTATAATATCTTCGGAAACAAATACAGAAATAAACATAACATAAATCATTCACAGATAATTCATATCACAAAGGCGGAAGAAGATATGAATATATAATTAACACATGGAAGTGTATATCAGAGTAGTGGTCAAAAAGATCCACAATAATACAAAAGAATAGCAACACGTGCTATACAAATGAATACAACAAAATAAACTACTAATCTAAGTAGTTTGCCAAAAGTCAGAGTAATGAATCCCAAGTGAGAAGTCAAGCTGAAGCACCTGTAACATCTCGGTCTGACCCGAGTATTATTTAATAAGAAAATAATAAACAGATCAGTCTAACTATAAATATCAGATGAAACGATATAGAATGAGAGATATGACTAAACACATAATAATCACAATGCCAAGCCGTGATATATATATATATATATATATATATATATATATATAAGTAATTGAAAATCAACAAGAGATTAATCAATATCACCGAATCTACACAAGAATCAAAGAAATGTCATACTCCTTATTTCGTTCACCAAACCATAAATATTGACGATTATATCAATGTCAATCACAAAAGTCAATGACACACAAAATTCACCAATGCACAAATATTGATAAAACTTATCAATGGAAATCACGAAAATTGGTGAAACACAAATTCTAGAAATCAACTCAAGAAATCCAGAAATCACAAAAAGGAGGGGAGGCCTATCACAAATGGGAGCATAAATCTCACCAACACGTGTATCACAAACGGAACGCTAATTCCATGGTTGCTGACCATCACAAATTGTGCCGAAGCTCCACAAACGGCCCGAAGACCATGGGTTGCTACCCCACCAATTTGAGTCGAAACTCCACAAAACGAGGTTTAGTCTCCCTCGCAGACAAAGAGACATTGCACATTGCTAGTCTAAATCACAAAGATGATCGTCATGATCAACGAGAAGTGTCAATTACGATAAGCTAGTAAATACATGAGTTTAGCTTCATGTCCCATAACCACTAGCTTAACTTAAATATTTACGAACAAATTGTAGATCTCCACTAGAAAATTGTCACAAGAGATTCAATCGGACAAGTCCAAGAATTAACCGACGAAGTAAACGCAAGCGTTTCATACCACTTGTTTTACTAAGTCGTTTAATTAGATTTCTCATACTAGTGAGGTAAAGATTTGTATATACTAATAGATTGGAAATCGGTTTGAGAAAACGAGCTTTGTAATAAAATAGTGTTGAAATCATTTGAAGAAAGAGTTTTGATATTTACTATTAGTATCGAAACCTTTATATTTTTAAAGTGACAAACCACAAAGAAGATTGTAGGAACAATCAATCACTAAAATTCACATACGAAGATGTGAATAAAATCCAAAGAAACCGATAAAGAATCCATCGAAATGGATATTCAAAAATCCCTAAAAAGGAGTCATCAAAGTCATAATAAATGATAACAACAAATAGGATCATCACGAATCGATTTAAATTGGAAATTCAATCCAAAAAGGCAAAATGGACTCAAACAGCAGGTTCAGTCGACTGAACAGAGTTTTTAGTCGACTGACCCTGTGCCTGGAAATTTTCCAGGTTCAGGAAACTTTCTGTTTCCAGGTTCAGTCGACTGAACAGAGGATTCAGTCGACTGAATCATACCTGGAAACTTTCGGGTTACAGGTTCAGTCGACTGAACAGAAGATTCAGTCGACTGAATCATGCCTGGGCTATTTTTCAGCCTATTCAAATGAAGAGCTAACTCTTCCAAAATGCAACCGGACGAACATTGGCTCTAAGGGTTTATGCCAATCGGCTACCCGGCCCTATATGCTCCTGATGCATCACCAAAAGCATGATCAAACACCCATAAAAGGATTTCACACAAATTTGACTTAAAAACCTAAAAATTGGAATAATCACAAAACCAATCCAAACCAAAAGCTAATGCACACGAATAAGTGTTAGGAATTCATACCTAACATTCGAAGATAATTATAAGCATAGATGTGAGATAAAAATCTCACCTTTGAAATCACACAAATTAAGAAGAAGCTTGAAAGCAAAGGAGAATCAACCACTCCTCAAATCCAACTCAATAAGCTTGATTCTAAGCTTTAAAAGAAGATCATTCCCAAAGTTAGGTTTAGGAATTTCTGAAATGATAAGAGAATGAATTGGAGAAGAAGAAGAGAAGCTTACCAATGGGTTCTTCTATTAGTTTGGAGCTAGAACTTGATTTGCAAAAGAAAACTAGGGCTTGAGTATTAATTTCTCATCTATCCCACCATTGTTGCTAAAGCTTGAGTATTGGGAATTGGAAATGAAGTAAATGAGGAGGAGAGGGGTTGGGACTGAATACATAAGTGGGCTCAGCCCAAATCAAAACCCTAAGTGAAAAAGTAGCAAAAATCAACTTTCTCCAACCATATCGAAGCTTATACTCAAAAAGGTCGCAAACGGCATTTTAAACTCAATGGGAGTGGTCCCGAGTCCTAATTCGACCGTATGCAAAAAGTAGTTTTTCGGACTAAATTCCGAGTATCGATAAATATTTAAATATAAAAATCGACAAACATGCGGGTTGTTACAGACTTCCCTCCTTAAAGAAATTGCGTCCTCGCAATATTTAAGAAGAAGATATATAGTAACAACCATAAAAGCATATTCAACACAAAAGAAATTTGAAATAAAAGGTTCACCTTAAAGAGCACGGGAAAGTAAGTCCGGATGTGATCGCTCGATGAACTCTCTAGACTCCCAAGAACAATCCTTAGGATTTGAAGACCATTGAACTTTCACAAGCGGAACATCTTTATTTCGAAGACGTTTGACCTCCAAAGCAATAATTCGAATAGGATGTTGCTTATAAGTTAAATTAGGCGAAACTTCAATTTCTTCCACAACACCGAGCTCAAGAATAGAATCGGAATCTCGAAGACATTTCCGAAGTTGAGAAACGTGAAACACGACATGGATAGCAGAAAATTGAGCCGGTAATAAAAGGCGATAAGCCATGGAACCAATACGTTCAGTGATAGGAAATGGCCCAATATATCGAGGCACTAATTTTCCCGATTGACTGAAACGCACAACACCTTTCATAGGTGACACACGAATGAACACAAGATCTCCCACAGAAAACTCTAACTTCCTTCTCCGGTTATCGGCATAGGATTTTTGTCTACTCTGGGCTTCTTTCATCCTATGTCGAATAAGTTCAATCTTTTCTGTGGAATCACGAATAAGATCTGGACCTAAAACCAGCTTCTCACCGGCCTCAAGCCAACAAGAAGGAGATCGGCATGGCCTTCCGTAGAGTGCCTCGAAAGGTGCCATACCAATACTAGATTGGAAGCTATTATTATAGGAAAATTCAACAAGTGAAATATGATCTTCCCAACTTCCGCCAAAATCAAGAACACATGCACGAAGAAGATCTTCAAGAGTTTGATTCACACGCTCGGTTTGTCCATCGGACTGAGGATGATAAGCGGTGCTAAAATTAAGCTTCGTTCCCAAAGCTTTTTGAAGACTCTTTCAAAATCCACTAGTAAACAATGGATCACGATCACTAACAATAGAAGTAGGAACTCCATGTAATTTAACAATCTCTTTAACAAAGAGCTTGGCCAAAAGAGGAACGGTTCGGTTAGACCGAACGGGAATAAAATGGGCGGTTTTAGTAAGTCTATCAACAATCACCCATAAGCTATCATGACCCGAACGAGAACGGGGAAGGCCATCTATAAAATCCACGGAAATTTGGTCCCACTTCCAAATTGGAATTTCTAAAGGTTGCAATAACCCACCGGGCCTTTGATGTTCGGCCTTAACGAGTTGGCAAGTCATGCAACGCTTAACGAAGTTAGCGATGTCAAGTTTCATTCCCTCCCAATAATAAAGTCGCTTCATATCCGCGTACATTTTACTACTACCGGGATGAATGGTAAATTTAGAGCGATGAGAATCTTCTAAAATATCTTTTCTAAGATCACTAATATTTGGTACGATAAGTCTACCAAATTTTCGAATGCCGCCACGAGAATCAATATCAAAGTTTTTCAAACCTTCAATATCAATTTTATCCTTAACATTTTGGCCAAGAAGAGCCAATTCGGGATCTAGCCTTTGAGCTTCAAGAATGCGGTCTAAAAGAGAAGGATGAGCCTCAAGGCTACATAAAACAAGAGATGAACATAAATCGGAAACACGGTCTCGAATTTCGCAAGTGGATAAAATCTCGAGATCGTTCCATTCGGTCATTATCATAGAAACAACCGCTTGTTGCTTTCGACTAAGTGCATCCACAACGCGATTTCCCTTTCCGGGAGTATAAAGGATATCAAGATCATATGGTGCAATAAATTCGAGCCAACGCTTTTGACGTAAATTAAGTTCCTTTTGAGAGAATAAATACTTCAAGGACTTATGATCGGTATAAAGAACAAATTTCTCTCCTAAAAGATAATGACGCCAAATACGAAGGGCGAAAACAATAGCCGCGAGCTCTAAATCATGAGTGGCATATCTAGTCTCAGCCGGCTTCAATTGCCTTGAAGCATAAGCAATAACACGTTCTTTTTGCATAAGAATGGCACCCAAACCAATGCGACTAGCATCAGTATAAACAACGAAATCTTGATTCCCCTCGGGAATAACGAGAATAGGAGCATCAGAAAGAAGTTCTTTTAATTTCTGAAAAGAAGCTTCACATTTGTCCGACCAAATGTATTTAACACCTTTCTTCATCAAGTTAGTGAGAGGCACGGCAATCTTAGAAAAGTCTTTGATAAAACGACGGTAATAGCTCGCCAATCCGAGAAAACTATGAATCTCTGCCACACTCTCTGGTCTCTTCCAATCTTGAATCGCTTCGATCTTTGAAGGATCCACGGAAATTCTGGATTCGCAAATAATATGACCGAGAAAATTCACACGAGATTGCCAAAAGTGGCATTTAGAAAATTTTGCCTTTAATTGATTACTCCTAAGAGTTTCCAACACAATCCGAAGATGTTTTTCATGCTCCTCCTCGGTTTTAGAATGCACAAGAATATCATCGATAAAGATGAGATCAAACCGGTCGAGGAAGTCTTTGAAAACTCTATTCATAAGGTTAACGAAATAAGCCGGGGCATTCGTTAAACCAAATGGCATAACAAGCCATTCATAAGATTCATAACGAGTACGGAACGATGTCATAGGAGTACTATCCTCTGCAATACGAAGCTGATGAAATCCAGTAGCTAAGTCTAATTGTGAAAAGACTCTAGCACCACTAAGTTGATCGAATAGATCATCAATCCGAGGTAAAGGATATTTGTTTTTGTTAGTAAGATCATTAAGCTTGCGGTAGTCAACGTAAAGCCTAAGTGTTCCATCGGATTTCTTCACAAAAATAGCTGAAGCTCCCCAAGGCAAGGAACTAGGGCGAATAAATTGCTTCGTCTCCAATTCGGATAATTGTTTACGCATCTCCTCGTTTTCTTTATTGGACATACGATACGGAGGACGAGTGATAGGTTGAGCTCCAGGAATAAGATTAATTCTGAACTCAATTGCTCGCTTAGGTGGTAATCCTAAAACGGGCTCGAATATGTCGGAAAATTCATGAATGACGTGAATAAGAGAAATAATATCACTCTCATCGTCATCATCGTCATCACGAGGATTTAAAGAATATAAAGATGCAACCAAGCTGGAATCCGAATCTTTAAGATTAATAGAAATCTGCTTAACAGATTGAGGATGTCGAAGATGAATAGTCCGCTCAGGACATAGGATATGAGCTTCATAACAGTTAAGCCAATCCATTCCCAAAATCATTCCAAAGCCTAAGTAGCGCATGAAAAGAAAATCGGCTTGGAAAGAAAAATCACCTAAAATAATCTCGACATCATTGCACAATAAACTGATTGTTGCGGATCCACCAACCGGATTCGCAATTCTCAAAGAAGTCATTAAAGCAACAACACTTAAAGAAAAAGTATCAACGAGTTCTTTTGAAATAAAAGAATGGGATGCACCCGTGTCAAAAAGAACTCGAATAGGTTGATCTCGAAATATGATAATGCCATCAAGGATAGAATGAGACATACCTTGATTTCGAGATGTGTTGCCAGGGGCTTGAGCAACATTCAACTTTCCCTCCTTCTTGCCCTGAAGCTTGGGGCATGAAGATATAACATGACCGGGACCTTTGCAGTAGCGACAAGAGAGAGACTTTGGGCACTTGTTCGCGTAATGGTCCTTCGAACCACAATTATAGCATTCCCCATGACCAAATGAAGAAGTCTTTGCCACAGAGATTGCTTGTTTCCCTTTCTTATTGGGATAAGGACCTTTGAATTTATTAGTCCTTTTCTTGTTGTTGTTGAAGCTTGGTTTGGAACCAACCACTTCAACATCATTCTCCCTATCCGCCTCTTCAAGACGAAGAGCGATATCAATGAGTTGGTCGAAAGAAACTTCTAACTTTAGAAGTAATGGCTTCTTGAGATTTCGGTTTAAGCCATACACGAACCTCTGGTTCTTCTTTAAAGGGGTGTTAATGTATTCAACCCCGTATTTAGAAAGCGACTCGAAGGAGGCGACATAATCAGTCAGGGAGGACTCACCTTGAACAAGGTCTATAAATCGTCGAGCCAATGTCACTTTCTCCGCTTCTGGTACAAATTTCAACTCGAAGCGTTCCCGAAATTGCTCCCAGGTGAGATCCGCTTCATTAATCTCACAAATAAGAAGCTCGTACCAGTCCAATGCTCTTTCTCGAAGCATACCAGAGGCCACCTGAACTCGGTGAAGGTCAATAAGATTCATGCGAGAAAAGATTCGATCGCATGACCTTAGCCAAGCCTGTACTTCAATAATAGTTTCGGAACCTTTGAATGGCTCCTCACCCAAATTAGTGTAATCGATGCACAAGCGTGCAAATCCCGACTTTGGGTGAGTAGGTTCCGGGTTAGCTCCAGCTGCTTGAGCATTCGTCACTAAATCAAGAAGCTGTTGAGCAGTCATAAAAACTCCATCCTAGGGCGGAGTGCTAGATGGTACGGCTCTGGGGCGGCCTGGTCTAGACATTTCTCTTCCTTTAGAAAGAAAGAAGAAGAGGAAAAAGGTTATTCACCAAATTGAATATCAAGCAATTCTTGATAGATAAAACAAGGAATCATAAAAGAAAATAGGATAAATTGGTACGAAGACTCAAATAAAATCCTAAAGCACGACTCCTAAGATGGAATTAGGACGACGATCCTTGTTATAATATTCCATATTGTTCCGAAGTTTGGCTCTGATACCAAGCTGTGACGCCCCACCTCTATACCCACGCTAGCCAAGAACATTACGGCGAATGCTGTCAACTAGCACGGAGAATAAGGCTGTTGAGGAGCGACCATCCGTGTAATTGCTTTGTGCGAGCATCGATATGTCAGATATTAAAACTTGCAATACTTTATCAAGAAGAAATCCGACATACCGACACAAACTCAAAGCTACTACACAGTGGCTATAATATCTTCGGAAACAAATACAGAAATAACATAACATAAATCAGTCACAGATAATATCCACAATAATACAAAAGAATAGCAACACGTGCTATACAAATGAATACAACAAAATAAACTACTAATCTAAGTAGTTTGCCAAAAGTCAGAGTAATGAATCCCAAGTGAGAAGTCAAGCTGAAGCACCTGTAACATCTCGGTCTGACCCGAGTATTATTTAATAAGAAAATAATAAACGGATCAGTCCAACTATAAATATCAGATGAAATGATATAGAATGAGAGATATGACTAAACACATAATACTCACAATGCCAAGCTGTGATATATATATATAAGTAATTGAAAATCAACAAGAGATTAATCAATATCACTGAATCTACACAAGAATCAAAGAAATGTCATACTCCTTATTTCGTTCACCAAACCATAAATATTGACGATTATATCAATGTCAATCACAAAAGTCAATGACACACAAAATTAACCAATGCACAAATATTGATAAAACTTATCAATGGAAATCACGAAAATTGGTGAAACACAAATTCTAGAAATCATCTCAAGAAATCCAGAAATCACAAAAAGGAGGGGAGGCCGATCACAAACGGGAGCATAAATCTCACCAACACATGTATCACAAACGGAATGCTAATTCCATGGTTGCTAACCATCACAAATTGAGCCGAAGCTCCACAAACGGCCCGAAGACCATGGGTTGCTACCCCACCAATTTGAGTCGAAACTCCACAAAACGGGGTTTAGTCTCCCTCGCAGACAAAGAGACATCGCACATTGCTAGTCTAAATCACAAAGATGATCGTCATGATCAACGAGAAGTGTCAATTACGATAAGCTAGTAAATATATGAGTTTAGCTTCATGTCCCATAACCACTAGCTTAACTTAAATATTTACGAACAAATTGTAGATCTCCACTAGAAAATTGTCACAAGAGATTCAATCGGACAAGTCCAAGAATTAACCGACGAAGTAAACGCAAGCGTTTCATACCACTTGTTTTACTAAGTCATTTAATTAGATTTCTCATACGAGTGAGGTAAAGATTTGTATATACTAATAGATTGGAAATCGGTTTGAGAAAACGAGCTTTATAATAAAATAGTGTTGAAATCATTTGAAGAAAGAGTTTTGATATTTACTATTAGTATCGAAACCTTTATATTTTTAAAGTGACAAATCACAAACAAGATTGTAGGAACAATCAATCACTAAAATTCACATACGAAGATGTGAATAAAATCCAAAGAAACCGATAAAGAATCCATCGAAATGGATATTCAAAAATCCCTAAAAAGGAGTCATCAAAGTCATAATAAATGATAACAACAAATAGGATCATCACGAATCGATTTAAATTGGAAATTCAATCCAAAAAGGCAAAATGGACTCAAACAGCAGGTTCAGTCGACTGAACAGAGTTTTCAGTCGACTAACCCTGTGCCTGGAAATTTTCCAGGTTCAGGAAACTTTATGTTTCTAGGTTCAGTCGACTGAACAGAGGATTCAGTCAACTGAATCATACCTGGAAACTTTCGGGTTCCAGGTTCAGTCGACTGAACAGAAGATTCAGTCGACTGAATCATGCCTGGGCTGTTTTTCAGCCTATTCAAATGAAGAGCTAACTCTTCCAAAATGCAACCGGACGAACATTGGCTCTAAGGGTTTATGCCAATCGGCTACCCGACCCTATATGCTCCTCGATGCATCACCAAAAGCATGATCAAACACCCATAAAAGGATTTTCACACAAATTTGACTTAAAAACCCAAAAATTGGAATATTCACAAAACCAATCCAAACCAAAAGCTAATGCACATGAATAAGTGTTAGGAATTCATACCTAACATTCGAAGATAATTATAAGCATAGATTTGAGATAAAAATCTCACCTTTGAAATCACACAAATTAAGAAGAAGCTTGAAAGCAAAGGAGAATCAACCACTCCTCAAATCCAACTCAATAAGCTTGATTCTAAGCTTTAAAAGAAGATCATTCCCAAAGTTAGGTTTAGTAATTTCTGAAATGATAAGAGAATGAGTTGGAGAAGAAGAAGAGAAGCTTACCAATGGGTTCTTCTATTAGTTTGGAGCTAGAACTTGATTTGCAAAAGAAAACTAGGGCTTGAGTTTTAATTTCTCATCTCTCCCACCATTGTTGCTAAAGCTTGAGTATTGGGAATTGGAAATGAAGTAAATGAGGAGGAGAGGGGTTGGGACTGAATACATAAGTGGGCTCAGCCCAAATCAAAACCCTAAGTGAAAAAGTAGCAAAAATCAACTTTCTCCAACCATATCGAAGCTTATACTCAAAAAGGTCGCAAACGGCATTTTAAACTCAATGGGAGTGGTCCCGAGACCTAATTCGACTGTATGCAAAAAGTAGCTTTTCGGACTAAATTCCGAGTATCGATAAGTATTTAAATAAAATATTTAAATATAAAAATCGACAAACATGCGGGTTGTTACATTGGCATTAGCAGTTTGCAGTTTATTTTCAATTTCTGTCCATTGATACATAGGTTTATCAACTTCTTGATTATCTACCATTGCTGTTGGTGTGCGATATCCCGTTTCAACAATATTCCATGCATATATGGTTTTGAAAAAAAAAAAAATTCATTCTAGTTTTTCAATAAGAATATTCACCATTGAATATTGGTGGTTTAGCTATGGACTGAACCTCAACAAAAGCATTATTTAAAGAAGCCATTTTGAATAAATCAAAATTCTAAAACAGAAAATGGTTTTTATTCCTAGCTTAAATACCACATGCATGATCTTTTTCACCCTAGAGGCGGGTGAATGTGGTAACTAATAAAAATTAATGCGAAAATAAAAAAAGCAATGCGGAAAAGATCACAGACAAATTTACGCAGCTTCAGTAATAAAATACCTATGTGCTGCCCCCGAGGTGGATAACAGAAATTAGATAATTTGACGCTTATAATAACACGTAAACTTACGACACCCATTAACTAGATTAACCTAACTCTAAGCTCAAAACCATGCCACAACTCAGCTACTGAGTTGCGATTTCTTGAACCGTGCCATGTAGTTCGTAACCTAGTTAAACTAGAGTCTGATTTAAATTAAAAAAGAAAGATACAAATTACAAATAAAAAACAGACAAAACCCTATTTATAATTTTAAGCCCAACAGAAATAAAATAGGCCAAGTATTAAGTAATTAAAGTGAATACTGTCATTCTTCGGCTGATTCCTTTTGCTCTACAAAAATTAGGGCACTTTGAATTTGAAGTTCAAATTGATTGCTGGTATGCTTTCGTTCCCCAATTCTCTTCGATGCTTCTTCAATCGGCGTAATTCAATTTCCGGCTACTTCATTGTCTAGTTCGGATCGTATGAAATAGGTATGTGATTTTTGCCCCTTTTCGATTTTGATTGCTCGACTTTATGCTATGTTTATTTGCTTGAGCTCAAAATCGATGATTATTTATCGATGATGATATTGGGATTTATAGGGATCGATACCCTAAATTTCGTTCATATATTTTTGGTTTGAATATTTTTTTGATTTTATCACTTGCGTTGATTTTTAATCATATGGGCTTGTTATTTGCTAACTTTTTCATCATGTACGAGTTACTCCATATTTTTCTGATGAATTCGAATATGCTCAAACATAGTTGAATTGTTCCTTTCTTTTCTGCTATGACTTTGGCATTTGAATTTGAGATAGTCTTGACTTGATGAAATTTGACTATTTAATCATCTTACCCTCTACGACTTTGTATACTCCTTCCTGAATATGTTTCGGCTGACTTCTGACTGAATTATCTTGACTTTTTCAAATTGCTACCGATAATTTTCCACATGCCTTGATTTTCTTCATTTATATGCTTATATACATGTATTTATACACACATATATGCACACATATGCATATACATATGTAACTGTGCTTATGCTCATTCATGTGTCTGCACTATGATTCTCGAATCACATGTGAATATGTACACATGTGTATATGCAGGCGCTTGTATCCTTGACCATATGCATTGCCATTTATGTTTAGTCTCATTGAAGTCTACATTGATTTAGAGTTGAATTGCCCCTGTTGTCATGTTGTATGTTATTGTGCTTGGTTGATAGGTTGAGTTTGTTGGTTCCATTTGAAATCTTGTTCACATATGTGGTTCCTAAGTATGTCTGAAGTTTTCATTTCATTAATATGGTGCATTATGGACTGGTTCCGGTTTCTTTTGAATCTGGTTCCATTGTGCTTTGCACTTGAATTTTGGTATCATGTCTTTGCTTTTCATTTGTGTCTAATTTCATGTTTCTTTGTACATTTGTCGAACCTTCATGGATATGTCATGTAGTCTGGTTGCATTTAGTGGTTCTTGAAAGATGTCCTGACCCATTTGAAGTCTGTTCTGGTTGGAATGTTGCTTTGCATCCATCTAACATATCCGGTTAAATGTGAACTTGTTATTGTGCTTGTGTGGTACCTGTGTAACGACCCGTATTTTTATGGATCGAAAGATCGTGGAACTGTTGGCATTGGGTTGTTAGTATTGTTAAACTATATGCATTAAGTTGTTAGTTGTATTAAGTCATTCTGAGTTGAGTCGTGTGGTGCTTAGGTCGGTGGAGCGATTTAACCGGGTAGGCGACTTAAGGGGTAAAGTCGTAGGACAGTTAGGCCGTGTGATAGCTAGGTCGTAAGGAAGGTGAGTCGGGTGGAAGTTGACTCGTGTGAGCGACTCATGGGGTGACCGACCTAAGAAGGCTATGGCTTAAGATATGGAGCGACATATATGTTTGGACGGGCTAGCGTGTTAGTGCTAGACCGAGTTAAGGTAGTGACCGACTCATAGGGTTAACGACTTAAGAAGACAGGCCGACTTATAGTAGTTAACGGGTTAGTGAGTGAACGACCTAAGGCTTAAATCATTGGGTCGGCTGTGTGTTAAGTCGTAGACGAGATAAGGCCTAACTCGTGTGGTCCTGTGTGTAGTTAGGTCGAGGTAGCACATGTGTTAGGATGGTTATGCTGTTGGGTCGTTAGGGGCTTGAGTCGTTAGGTCGGCGCTTGGGCTTAAGTTGTGAGTCGTGCACCTCTGTTGAGTCGTAAGTTGTTAGGACGGCTTCTCAGTTAGGTCGTATGCCGCGATCCTAGTTAGGTCGCTAAGTCGTAGGAAGCATGAGTCGTGAGTCGGCTGCAGTTAGGTCGTGGGCGACTCATGGGGACGACCGACTCAGAGGGATTTCTGCCTATAAATAGAAGGGGTTCGCCTCACTTTTTGGCACCGGATTTTGAAGCGACGAAGTGCTGCCATTTTGAGAGCTCGACTGCAACACTTCTTCACTTCTTTTCTCCACTCTAATCTAGTGATTCCTTCCATCTAGATTGAAGATCAAATTGAAGATCCAAGAGCCAAAGTTGAAGATCTTCATCCAACAAAGAGAGATTTCATCGTTTGAAGCGGAGCTTTGGAGGATCAAGCTTGATTCCTTGCTGTCCAGATCTGAAGTTGGTTGTTTTTTGAGGTGTTTAGGTGATTCTGTGAGTGGTAGTTATCTCTCACACGGACCCAAAGGAGTATATTGGATCGGTGGCTTGTTTATGTGTTAAAGATAGTGATTTCGTGCATTTTCTTAAGTCTGCATGTAGATCTATGGTTAATGATGATTCAACACCTATTTTACTACATGTTCACTTATGCAAGTTCATTCATCAAGTTGTAGAGATATTGTTCATAATTCATGCTTGATAGAATGCATGTTAGATTTGGACCCTTTTATTTACAAAATTGCCATTATTGTTGTAATTGTTTATTTAGATCTTGTTTGAATGATTGATTACTTGGATTAATGTTTGATTTGATTGATTAGTTGTAACGACCCAGAATTTTTTATAAATTAAAATTTGAATATTTAATTAATTTTAGATATTAATAAGTGAATTTTTAAGTCAAATAAATTTTTATTTGAATTTTTGGATTTAATTGGATAATTAAATCGATAATTTAATATGTTAAATTATGGAAATAATTGAAAATTGAGTTAAATATGATTTAAAATGATTTGTAAAATTTTATTTTATCATGTTGAAGTTAGAATGATATTTTAGAACTTTTAAAATCGAATTAAAAGTTAATTTGTGAAAATTGAATATTTTAATATTTAATAATCGACTGTAAAATAGTCAATTTTTGAACAGTCTCAGAATTGAACGAAACCAGTTTCATTGGATCCGTAATAGTTAGTTATTACCGGATTTCAAATCTCGTGTCAATCGGAGCTATCGTTTGATCGTGGCAGCTCGAAACGCATCGATTTATTTTTTAATTTAAATTTGGCGAGTCAAAATAGCCATTTTTCAAAAAGTCTCGGATTTCGACGAAACCAGTTTCATCGGATCCGTAATGTGATATTATTGTAAGGTTTCAAATTTCAAGTCAATTGGATTTACCGTTTGTCCGGTACAAATTAAAACGCCTAGAAATCGATTTAAATCGGTTTAATTTAAATTGAACGTTTTCAGCCATAACTCGCACATACTTCCGAATTAGCTTCCGAAACCTATTCCATTGTGTCCGAAACGTGGGATAAACCCTAGGTACGCTGGTTACGGCGTCTAAATCGGAGTTCGGAATTTCCGGGATGAATAGTGTTTACGCTTGCTTTTTCTATAAATAGAAGTTAAAAATCATAAATTTTATAAAATTAAAAAAACCTAACCCTAAATCCTATTCTACAGCCGCCACTTTTGAATGAAGGGCTAGAATTCGATTTCCTTTCTCCCTCAAAATCTCTCAATCCATGCATCTTCAAGCCTCGACTCCTAAATGAAACTTGTAGAGCTTCGCAAGATCTTGAAATCCATACGGATTTGATGAAGTTTGGAGCATCGTAGTGTGAGATAGGTGTGGCCGTTCCCTACAGGCCGTGCACGACTTTCTAGGTGAATGACATAGCCGAGCTCAAGGCTATCTTGGCCGAGCATGGTGGAGAGGAGGAGCTTCGCGTTGGTGTATCCCGATCGAGTTCAAGTGCAACGATGAAGGAGAATAATTAAACCCTAAATTTTAGCTAATGGGTTCATGTTACGTGATGTGGGCTGTAGCTTGCGTGAGGAGGATGGAAGGGATGATGTTGTGCGGCTGTGATGAGAAGTTGAAGGATCCAGTGGCTCTTGTTGAATAGGTTGATAATTATATATATTAAGTGTTGTAATTAGTTTAAGTATAAACACGTGTAACTTCAAAAATTCATATCTTTTTCATACGAGGTCGAAAAAATGCAAACTCAGTTGCGTTGGAATCGTATGGACGAGCACTACGCGATGGAGTTGGTTTGGAGTCGTTTGGAGTTAGTGAGAATTTCAGGTAAAATTAAACGCGCGTTTAATTTTATTCGAAATAAAAGCTAAAACGGAAATTAAAACCAAGGTGAGAACTTCTCACTCAATCGAATAGATTCCGATTTTATTTTAAATAGTTAGATTTAAAATATTTGAATGCATGTTTGAATGATGACTGTAAATTATTGATTGTTAAAATAGACATTATTCGCCGTTAGTAAGCGGATGTTATTTAATAAAAACATATACCGCGAATATTTCATAAACAGTGAAATTGGTATTATATATAATATCAATATATATATATTGGCATATGTATATATTGCAGTTGATTGATTTCCCGCATTTTTTGTTTAGCGGATGAGACCCTATTACGCCGTTAGTAAGCGGATAATATTTATTAAAAACATGTACCGCGATAATTTCGTACTGGAGCGAAATTGGTATTGTGCTAATGTTTTTGGATGCAGGAAACAGGTTGGAGGGATCCAACTGGATTCCTCAACAGTTTTTATTGATTTCAGATATTTTGATATTTGATGGATTATCATATCGATATATGATATCGTTGTTAGTCGTGATTGACTATTTGGTGTGTAGCATCATTGGACCCAGATTTGGGATTTTGAAATGTTTTTAAAGTGATTTTTGAAAATATACTATATTTTTGGAATTGATCCATTATAAATAAATAAACGTCATAATTTTTAAAGTTATAAAAATTATGGTTTTTTGTGAAATATAGTTAAAAAGGGCTGATTTTTAGAAATACGATTAAAAGTCGATTTTTGAGAAATATGAACTAATGATTTTATAAAATAATTTAGATTGGATTTTTGAATATATGATAAAAGTTTAAATATAGGATTTATAAAATTTGATTATTTTATAAATCGAAATGATGAAATTATAAAGGAATTTAAAGACGCTTTAGAATAATAATATAAACTGATTTATATTAAGAGATTTATAAATGGATATTTATAAATTGAAAAATTGACATTATAAAACAAGTTTTTATAAGTGTTTGAACGTAGTGAAAATGAATTTCATAAATGAATGAAATTTATAGAGTATAAACTGTGAAGTTATAAATGAAATCTATAAATAGTAAGATTTATAAATTTGGTGAAATTATTTGAAGAATAGATTGATTAAATAAATAAATCTTATAAGTTATAAGGTTTATAAATTGAAAAGTCTTTAAAAAGAACGATTTTGTAAAATAATCGTTTTATAAGTAGTTAACTTATAATATGAACTTTTAGTCTATAATTGAATTATAAACTGAATAGGTAAATAAAAGGATTTATAAAAAAGGAAGTTTCTATAAATAAATAGAAAAGGAATTTATAAACGTTGTTTTATAAATTCGCAAATGACTTATTTTGACAAGTTAACTGTTATAACTTAGAAATGGAGTTATATTCACATTTTTTTAATAGTGAATAATCCTTTGAATTAAAATGAATAAAAGGATGAGATTTGTTAACGAAGTTTATTCACATTTTTGAATAGTGAATAACACGTTAAAGGAATTGTTTTGAATGTGATGTTTTAAATAGAATTAAAACAATCTAACGATGTTTTTAAACATGTTGAGATTCGAAACCATAGATTTCAACATTTATTGTTGAAATAGATGTTTCGAGAAATGAAAGGAGATGATGGACTATAACACTGTTGTTATAGTAAATGATTTCCGAAAGGAAATGTTTTTGTATAGTATTGGGATTTATATATCTATTTTAATTTCGAATCCCTATACTAGTGATTTTGGGTTGTCGTGACGATGTTTTACGTAACATTCGTTTTGGCCCAAATAAATATGTTTAAGTGAATGATTTCCTTAATAGAATGAAATATATACTTAATTCGATTTAAGTATATTGAATATTTTCTAAGTGTTGAAAATAAAAAGATTTGTGAATTACTTATTTTTAATAAGTATGGAAATGTTTTCCAATATGAAGTGAAAAATTAGAATTTATCTTTTTAAAAGATAAATTGAAATGAATTATTGAAATCGTATATGCACGAATATTTTGAAATACAAATTCATTATGGAATTTATATGTGAAAAGTGAAATTGGTTAAAAATAAATATTGATTTATTTTTGAAGTGTTGAAATTAAATATCTTGTAAAGATATTTTGGAAAATAAATAATTTGGAAAATTATTTGGAATCTGGTGATGTGTGCATATCCAGTGATAGTTCAATAACCGACTATCAATATTTCCCTTTGAATGGGTATTTGATGTGAATTGATTGAATTTGAATGCACACTTATTTTTGAATAAGCGCTCACTATTCGGGTTAACCGGGAAAGGACCATGGGGTCGTATAACCCATTCCGAATATGTGATACGTCGTTGTGAATTGCAATTGAAGATCGGTGTTGAAGACCGGATATTTGCAAGAGCGATAGGATGACCTATCGATTGTTTCTGCACCGAGTCGCGCCGGTATAGAAACTCCCTAAGTGATGGGAAATCCGATCAGGATTGTGAATATCCGGATTGCAAGGACTTCTTTGTAAGTGCCTTCGGTTCTGTTCGAGCCCGGAACAGACTTGTATGGATTGTATGTCTGACATTACAATTTGAGATATAAAGCCGATTTCTTTCAAATATATTTCTGTTGGTGGCGGAGAATTTATTCTTTGCTTAACACCCTTCTTTGAGACGTATGTGCTCAAAGGTTATATAGTTGAAGTTATCAGCGATATATTCCCAATTTGGTAATGTGATATGCTGAGTGATGCTGAAATGATCATTGTGTTGATTATTGTGATAGGATCATTTATTTGATCGTCTATCTTAGTGATCATTGTGTTGATCATTTGTTGACCCAAAGCATGGCTTTTGTATAAAGTATGTTTTTGTGGACGTGAATTCGTCGAGCCTCACATCCCGGAAATGGTCAAAACAGGAAAGAAGCAGCAAGGTTATGAGGGGTAGCACCCTTTAGGATGTGTCCATTTCCTTCTGGAAAAGGGTGGTATCATGGTATGGAGCCCAGATACTTACTCATGTTGAAAACACTTTGTTATGATTGTGTGAATTGATTAGAGAGCGCTCTCGGAAAAAGGTCCCAAAGGACCGGGGGATGGCATATTCGGTCAGTTGTTACTCAGTTAGGAGTAACCCGGCCTTGTGTTGGTAGAGATCCGGTTTGGTTCTCGGGGATGTCCATCCAGAGGCATTCTCAGTGGCAATGGGAAGTTCCTTGGCCTGACCATTTGTTGGAAATCCAATTCCCAATACGAAACTTGTACGGTATTAGTTGTAGAACCTGCTATTCACTTATGGTGGTCACCACTGTTTGGATGGTAGCTATAGTAGGCATAGTTCGAAATGTCTATGTTGGCTAAGATTTATATTCTACTTTCGAAATATTTCCTACACTATGCACTAATAATAATATGAAATGTTCTTTTAATGCGTATCAAGCATCTTTGACTATCATAAGGAGAAATCTCCTCCGATTCTGCGTTTGCATTGTGTGTGTGTGCGGGAGGCCTTATGGTAGTCTCATTTTTAAAAGCATTGCGAATTGAATTTAAAAATATTCCTCTATTTGATTTTAAAGATAAATAAACTGTTTTGAGTTCTCACACCAGTCACATGACTGACTCGGAGTTTATTGTTTTCCTTCCTAAACTCTGGGTGCCCACCAATTTCCACACGGGCAGTCAAGAGTTAGGTTTATCAGGATATTCTGGATATTCTGGAGTTGCTGGAGGCAAGCTGGATGGCATGGCGTATTACTAGCTATATAGTATTTCTTTTTCCGCTGCACTGTTTGATGTTGTATGTTGTTGTTGTACACTCTGATGTGATGATATGATGTAATGTAATAACTGATATAGTTCTTTGTTTAAAGATTATTCATTTATTATTATATGTTGTTCCGCTGCGAATTGTGAGATTCTGTGTTGTTCTGTTGTTTTCTATTCCGTCCTATTTTCTTCTGTTTTTCTTTTTCCTCTATATTCTATTTTCTTCTATTTCAAAATTTTCTGTTCTCTTTTCTATTTTCTTTCCTCTCTATCTTCTACCTTTTTCTCTCTTCTTTCTTTTCTTAAATTCTTTTTAAAACCCATAACTTTCCGTGTTTTCGGCCTTTGATTTCTCGGCAGTCGATAAAGTGAGTGTCGATGTTGAATTTTCGAATGTCGAAAATTTTCGGGGCGTTACATTTGGTATCAGAGCTGATGGTTAAGCGACAACCATGGTTCTGTAGGGTATTACTCATTAGAGATAGAGTCAGCAGTACTCTAGAATGAGTTGAGTGTAATAATAGCTATGAGAGCGTATTTGTTAGTGAATATAAAATTGTTTTATATTGTGATGATTGGTTTATTGAGTGGTATATGAACTTTCGTCAGCACAGCCTCGAAACTGAGCCGAAGGGGTTTCTAAACACTTGAATAGAACAATTCGACACAATATTGTTTTTAAATTGGGTAAATGGAATGATTTTGCCTTGATTATATTTTTATATGTAAAGGAATAATTTTTCAGAATTATTAAAGTGTATGTAAGTTGATTGTTAGGTTGTTTGGATAATCTAAATAAAAGAATAATTGTATAAGCAAAAGAATTATAAGAATTGAGTTATAATTAAAGTGAATTACAATTGTGAAATAAACTTATATACATAAGAAGTGAAACTTTATGGATATATCTATGAATATGAGTTGTGAATAAAAGTGAATTTTAAAGTTGAATGGAATATAACTTAAGTGTTGTTGGATGGAATTGATTTTGGTATCGAAGTAAATAATCAAGTGGATTAAATAAATATGAACTTGAGTTATGTAACAGAATTCAACTTTGTAATTGAATTGAATTAATGGATTGAATGTTAATCAATTAAATGTAAATTTAGGTTGATATAAAATAATGAACATAAGTGTTAATTCATTAAAATTCAAATGTTATTAGAAGTTGAATAAAAATTGAATGAAAATCAATTAAAATTTAAACCGAATTGAATGTATGAATATAAGCAAAGGAATTTGGTTGGAATTAATATACTTCGGTTGTTATTTGATTGTTGATTGATTGTATAAAATTCATTAAGTGTTAATGAAATCGAAAGCTATGAAATTGAATTCAAATTAGAAGTAAATAAATTTGAATAGAATTAAATGTGAATTGGATTTAAATTAGTAAATGTAAACTAATTGAATTGAGAATGAATGTTAGTAAATCCAATGTAAATAAATCAAATGTGATTTAAATTGAAAACCATTTCATTTAATATTAATGAGAATATGAATGAATTTGTTGAATGTTAGTTGGTTGATGGTTGAATATATATTTGTTGTTTAGTTGCATTTGCTATGTGACATATAAGTTGTTATGTTGCTATATGTTGTATATTGAAATTATTTTCATATATGCATGTTCTCATGTTGTTTGTTGAGTGTTTAGTAGGTGCGGATCGCGTTTGCTTCGCATTTGGAGTTCGCTTTAGCGCTATATTAGCTGTATATGCTTGCTAATAAAATATAAGGTACATATCTCGGATTAAATATCGTACTTTTACACTTTTTTCCCTGCGGGATGCCTCATTACTTGATGAGATGTATATTTGTGATATATATACTGTCATTTTTTTTTCCGGATCGAGCCGCGCAAAGGAGACTATGGCGAATTTTTCCGAAAATTTAAGGCGTTAGAAAAAATTTGAGAAAAATTGGAAAATTTTGAAAACTTTAAACTTTATTTTGGAATTGAAAGTTAAACAATAGTAGTTGTTCTTGAAAAGATAACTAAGTATGATTTGAAAACTTAGTAAAGTATTGTAAAAAGTTTAATTATGAATTTTGGGAAAATTTATAGATTCTGTAACTTTTCTTACTTATAATTTCGAGGACGAAATTCTTTTAAGGGAGAAAGATTGTAACGACCCAGAATTTTTTATAAATTAAAATTTGAATATTTAATTAATTTTAGATATTAATAAGTGAATTTTTAAGTCAAATAAATTTTTATTTGAATTTTTGGATTTAATTGGATAATTAAATCGATAATTTAATATGTTAAATTATGGAAATAATTGAAAATTGAGTTAAATATGATTTAAAATGATTTGTAAAATTTTATTTTATCATGTTGAAGTTATAATGATATTTTAGAACTTTTAAAATCGAATTAAAAGTTAATTTGTGAAAATTGAATATTTTAATATTTAATAATCGACTGTAAAATAGTCAATTTTTGAACAGTCTCAGAATTGAACGAAACCAGTTTCATTGGATCCGTAATAGTTAGTTATTACCGGATTTCAAATCTCGTGTCAATCGGAGCTATCGTTTGATCGTGGCAGCTCGAAACGCATCGATTTATTTTTTAATTTAAATTTGGCGAGTCAAAATAGCCATTTTTCAAAAAGTCTCGGATTTCGACGAAACCAGTTTCATCGGATCCGTAATGTGATATTATTGTAAGGTTTCAAATTTCAAGTCAATTGGATTTACCGTTTGTCCGGTACAAATTAAAACGCCTAGAAATCGATTTAAATCGGTTTAATTTAAATTGAACGTTTTCAGCCATAACTCGCACATACTTCCGAATTAGCTTCCGAAACCTGTTCCATTGTGTCCGAAACGCGGGATAAACCCTAGGTACGCTGGTTACGGCGTCTAAATCGGAGTTCGGAATTTCCGTGATGAATAGTGTTTACGCTTGCTTTTTCTATAAATAGAAGTTAAAAATCACAAATTTTATAAAATTAAAAAAACCTAACCCTAAATCCTATTCTACAGCCGCCACTTTTGAATGAAGGGCTAGAATTCGATTTCCTTCCTCCCTCAAAATCTCTCAATCCATGCATCTTCAAGCCTCGACTCCTAAATGAAACTTGTAGAGCTTCGCAAGATCTTGAAATCCATACGGATTTGATGAAGTTTGGAGCATCGTAGTGTGAGATAGGTGTGGCCGTTCCCTACAGGCCGTGCACGACTTTCTAGGTGAATGACATAGCCGAGCTCAAGGCTATCTTGGCCGAGCATGGTGGAGAGGAGGAGCTTCGCGTTGGTGTATCCCGATCGAGTTCAAGTGCAACGATGAAGGAGAATAATTAAACCCTAAATTTTAGCTAATGGGTTCATGTTACGTGATGTGGGCTGTAGCTTGCGTGAGGAGGATGGAAGGGATGATGTTGTGCGGCTGTGATGAGAAGTTGAAGGATCCAGTGGCTCTTGTTGAATAGGTTGATAATTATATATATTAAGTGTTGTAATTAGTTTAAGTATAAACACGTGTAACTTCAAAAATTCATATCTTTTTCATACGAGGTCGAAAAAATGCAAACTCAGTTGCGTTGGAATCGTATGGACGAGCACTACGCGATGGAGTTGGTTTGGAGTCGTTTGGAGTTAGTGAGAATTTCGGGTAAAATTAAACGCGCGTTTAATTTTATTCGAAATAAAAGCTAAAACGGAAATTAAAACCAAGGTGAGAACTTCTCACTCAATCGAATAGATTCCGATTTTATTTTAAATAGTTAGATTTAAAATATTTGAATGCATGTTTGAATGATGACTGTAAATTATTGATTGTTAAAATAGACATTATTCGCCGTTAGTAAGCGGATGTTATTTAATAAAAACATATACCGCGAATATTTCATAAACAGTGAAATTGGTATTATATATAATATCAATATATATATATTGGCATATGTATATATTGCAGTTGATTGATTTCCCGCATTTTTTGTTTAGCGGATGAGACCCTATTACGCCGTTAGTAAGCGGATAATATTTATTAAAAACATGTACCGCGATAATTTCGTACTGGAGCGAAATTGGTATTGTGCTAATGTTTTTGGATGCAGGAAACAGGTTGGAGGGATCCAACTGGATTCCTCAACAGTTTTTATTGATTTCAGATATTTTGATATTTGATGGATTATCATATCGATATATGATATCGTTGTTAGTCGTGATTGACTATTTGGTGTGTAGCATCATTGGACCCAGATTTGGGATTTTGAAATGTTTTTAAAGTGATTTTTGAAAATATACTATATTTTTGGAATTGATCCATTATAAATAAATAAACGTCATAATTTTTAAAGTTATAAAAATTATGGTTTTTTGTGAAATATAGTTAAAAAGGGCTGATTTTTAGAAATACGATTAAAAGTCGATTTTTGAGAAATATGAACTAATGATTTTATAAAATAATTTAGATTGGATTTTTGAATATATGATAAAAGTTTAAATATAGGATTTATAAAATTTGATTATTTTATAAATCGAAATGATGAAATTATAAAGGAATTTAAAGACGCTTTAGAATAATAATATAAACTGATTTATATTAAGAGATTTATAAATGGATATTTATAAATTGAAAAATTGACATTATAAAACAAGTTTTTATAAGTGTTTGAACGTAGTGAAAATGAATTTCATAAATGAATGAAATTTATAGAGTATAAACTGTGAAGTTATAAATGAAATCTATAAATAGTAAGATTTATAAATTTGGTGAAATTATTTGAAGAATAGATTGATTAAATAAATAAATCTTATAAGTTATAAGGTTTATAAATTGAAAAGTCTTTAAAAAGAACGATTTTGTAAAATAATCGTTTTATAAGTAGTTAACTTATAATATGAACTTTTAGTCTATAATTGAATTATAAACTGAATAGGTAAATAAAAGGATTTATAAAAAAGGAAGTTTTTATAAATAAATAGAAAAGGAATTTATAAACGTTGTTTTATAAATTCGCAAATGACTTATTTTGACAAGTTAACTGTTATAACTTAGAAATGGAGTTATATTCACATTTTTTTAATAGTGAATAATCCTTTGAATTAAAATGAATAAAAGGATGAGATTTGTTAACGAAGTTTATTCACATTTTTGAATAGTGAATAACACGTTAAAGGAATTGTTTTGAATGTGATGTTTTAAATAGAATTAAAACAATCTAACGATGTTTTTAAACATGTTGAGATTCGAAACCATAGATTTCAACATTTATTGTTGAAATAGATGTTTCGAGAAATGAAAGGAGATGATGGACTATAACACTGTTGTTATAGTAAATGATTTCCGAAAGGAAATGTTTTTGTATAGTATTGGGATTTATATATCTATTTTAATTTCGAATCCCTATACTAGTGATTTTGGGTTGTCGTGACGATGTTTTACGTAACATTCGTTTTGGCCCAAATAAATATGTTTAAGTGAATGATTTCCTTAATAGAATGAAATATATACTTAATTCGATTTAAGTATATTGAATATTTTCTAAGTGTTGAAAATAAAAAGATTTGTGAATTACTTATTTTTAATAAGTACGGAAATGTTTTCCAATATGAAGTGAAAAATTAGAATTTATCTTTTTAAAAGATAAATTGAAATGAATTATTGAAATCGTATATGCACGAATATTTTGAAATACAAATTCATTATGGAATTTATATGTGAAAAGTGAAATTGGTTAAAAATAAATATTGATTTATTTTTGAAGTGTTGAAATTAAATATCTTGTAAAGATATTTTGGAAAATAAATAATTTGGAAAATTATTTGGAATCTGGTGATGTGTGCATATCCAGTGATAGTTCAATAACCGACTATCAATATTTCCCTTTGAATGGGTATTTGATGTGAATTGATTGAATTTGAATGCACACTTATTTTTGAATAAGCGCTCACTATTCGGGTTAACCGGAAAAGGACCATGGGGTCGTATAACCCATTCCGAATATGTGATACGTCGTTGTGAATTGCAATTGAAGATCGGTGTTGAAGACCGGATATTTGCAAGAGCGATAGGATGACCTATCGATTGTTTCTGCACCGAGTCGCGCCGGTATAGAAACTCCCTAAGTGATGGGAAATCCGATCAGGATTGTGAATATCCAGATTGCAAGGACTTCTTTGTAAGTGCCTTCGGTTCTGTTCGAGCCCGGAACAGACTTGTATGGATTGTATGTCTGACATTACAATTTGAGATATAAAGCCGATTTCTTTCAAATATATTTCTGTTGGTGGCGGAGAATTTATTCTTTGCTTAACACCCTTCTTTGAGACGTATGTGCTCAAAGGTTATATAGTTGAAGTTATCAGCGATATATTCCCAATTTGGTAATGTGATATGCTGAGTGATGCTGAAATGATCATTGTGTTGATTATTGTGATAGGATCATTTATTTGATCGTCTATCTTAGTGATCATTGTGTTGATCATTTGTTGACCCAAAGCATGGCTTTTGTATAAAGTATGTTTTTGTGGACGTGAATTCGTCGAGCCTCACATCCCGGAAATGGTCAAAACAGGAAAGAAGCAGCAAGGTTATGAGGGGTAGCACCCTTTAGGATGTGTCCATTTCCTTCTGGAAAAGGGTGGTATCATGGTATGGAGCCCAGATACTTACTCATGTTGAAAACACTTTGTTATGATTGTGTGAATTGATTAGAGAGCGTTCTCGGAAAAAGGTCCCAAAGGACCGGGGGATGGCATATTCGGTCAGTTGTTACTCAGTTAGGAGTAACCCGGCCTTGTGTTGGTAGAGATCCGGTTTGGTTCTCGGGGATGTCCATCCAGAGGCATTCTCAGTGGCAATGGGAAGTTCCTTGGCCTGACCATTTGTTGGAAATCCAATTCCCAATACGAAACTTGTACGGTATTAGTTGTAGAACCTGCTATTCACTTATGGTGGTCACCACTGTTTGGATGGTAGCTATAGTAGGCATAGTTCGAAATGTCTATGTTGGCTAAGATTTATATTCTACTTTCGAAATATTTCCTACACTATGCACTAATAATAATATGAAATGTTCTTTTAATGCGTATCAAGCATCTTTGACTATCATAAGGAGAAATCTCCTCCGATTCTGCGTTTGCATTGTGTGTGTGTGCGGGAGGCCTTATGGTAGTCTCATTTTTAAAAGCATTGCGAATTGAATTTAAAAATATTCCTCTATTTGATTTTAAAGATAAATAAACTGTTTTGAGTTCTCACACCAGTCACATGACTGACTCGGAGTTTATTGTTTTCCTTCCTAAACTCTGGGTGCCCACCAATTTCCACACGGGCAGTCAAGAGTTAGGTTTATCAGGATATTCTGGATATTCTGGAGTTGCTGGAGGCAAGCTGGATGGCATGGCGTATTACTAGCTATATAGTATTTCTTTTTCCGCTGCACTGTTTGATGTTGTATGTTGTTGTTGTACACTCTGATGTGATGATATGATGTAATGTAATAACTGATATAGTTCTTTGTTTAAAGATTATTCATTTATTATTATATGTTGTTCCGCTGCGAATTGTGAGATTCTGTGTTGTTCTGTTGTTTTCTATTCCGTCCTATTTTCTTCTGTTTTTCTTTTTCCTCTATATTCTATTTTCTTCTATTTCAAAATTTTCTGTTCTCTTTTCTATTTTCTTTCCTCTCTATCTTCTACCTTTTTCTCTCTTCTTTCTTTTCTTAAATTCTTTTTAAAACCCATAACTTTCCGTGTTTTCGGCCTTTGATTTCTCGGCAGTCGATAAAGTGAGTGTCGATGTTGAATTTTCGAATGTCGAAAATTTTCGGGGCGTTACATTAGTTGATTGATAACTTGATTTGGACAAGTTGTTCGAAGATGATTCAAAAGCTAAGTGGAAAGGCTCTTGAATAAGGAAAGCTGCTTGTGGCATATGAAGCGAATGTTGAAGCTCATATGGATAGATTGGATGGTGATGTTGAGATGGGACTTTGCCATGATGCGACGGGGCAAACCATGATGTTGAGATGAGACTTTGCTATGATGCGATGAAGCAAAGCATGATGTGTGAAAGCCTTGGTTTAATCCAGACGGGATCATCCCAAGCATGTTGATAAATCGGTGATGCGGTCCGAGTTTGTGGATAATGGTTAGCTTGAGAGGCTTGAGCTAGTATGGGAATAGTCATCGAGGAGGATGACTAGAAGGCTGAGATTTCATCGTTGTTGAAGGTTCTAGCATACTCAAAGCAAGAGTACGTTGGGACGGGTCACGATGATGTTCCAAGCACGGGCTACAACGACGTGCTAGTACTCTGGGTAGTTGCGAAAATTCCTAGGCACGGGCTGCGACGACGTGCGGTGTTATGTCTAGAACCGAGGTTACCATTAGCCCTTGGCGGATGGTTGAGTTAATGTGACGGTCATTCAATTAACGATGAAATCAAGGCAATGATAACAGTGATAGCCAGAGTCATGGATGTTTGGATGTTTGGTTGTATCGTCGCTTGGGCCAAGAGCGATGTTTTCAGAGTGCTTATTTGATCTTGGTTTAGGCCTTGGGGGTTTGTACTTGGAAAACATCGACCTTGACTCGAGTGATAATTACTCTACTTTAAATGTCTGCTTTGTTATGTTTGTTTCTGCTTGGTGTGTCTGGGGGCTGTCACTGTAGAACGAGGTGGAGTGGGATGGTTGAGTTCCTATTCCTTTTATCCTTTATGCTCTTTTGGCATGTTTGATAGTTAATTTACAGCTCACTAAGACTGTTGTCTGACTCAAGGTTTTATGTTCAACTCTTATTACCTTGGGTTGTTCATCCATGTTGGGATGGGCAGACTAGGTAGCATGTGACAAGTGCTGTTCTTGGCTACCAACGCTGTTGATGACAAAGACGAGCTGGTGGCTTTTGCATATTGTTTTCTTACTATATGTACTGGATGTTCCGCTGTTTGTTTGATACTCTGAGTGTTATGTAGTGAGGCTTGATGTATTGACTATTCAGATGATTGTATAAAACTATTATGAGTTTATATGATGAGACTTCTGTTCTATAGAGCTTCACTATGTATATTTTCTATTGTATTTTATCCATGCGCTGTGAGTAATACGATAGACTATTCTGTTTTATCTTACCTTGACTATCGTCCATGGCTTCCTGGCACACTTTTCAGCGCACCATTCCCTTGTTTCGTGCGGGAGTCATGGGCGGTCGTCACAACCTGCTTCTTGGTTAGTTTTGGTTTGGTTGCAGCCCTTATTTTTTCTTTGTTGCTCCTGACCATTGCATTGAACTTGTACATGTCTGGTGCGTTCGTTGTTATGAGCATTCATGTCAACACTGCTTGCATATTAAGCCGGTATGCATTGATTAAGAGAACTGCCATGTTGCACTTGAGTCTGTCTGGTGCACTACACAGGTCTAAGTACTTTTGATTGAGGGTGGTGCACTTTTATTGATATGATCTTGATTTTCTTCGAGTTAGACTGTCCCTTGCTTGCTCTGAACTTCATGTGTACATTACATTTTCCATGTCTGGTGTACTTGAACTTTGAATGCTTGAATGCAAGTCCATATCCATATGTATTGGTCTGTTGTCATGTTGTAATTGAACTTGCTTTGAGTTAAATGTCCAGTTCCTTGTATTCATCCATGCTGAACTTCTTGAACATTTTTCTTTGTACTCTGGTTACATTGTGAAGTCTAATGTGTGTTCATATAAGTCATATTGTACACATGTACAGATGACTTTGCATTGTACTTGACTGATTCTTGAGATGTTGGTCTATTCTTGTTGCCTTTGCTATTGAATCCATGCCTCATTGTGTTCGTGCCTGAATGTCGCTTCATGTACATATGTTCATGCTTGAATGTTACCTGGATTTCATGTTCAAGTTGACGGGTTTAATACGATTTCAAGTTGTTATTTTCATTTGCACCTGAGTTGAATCCAATCTAGGCTTGGATTTGACTTTGCACTCACCTGTCCCTACAATTTTAACAAGCAAGTGAATGTCCATGTGCACGACCATGCGGCATGTGCAACGATATACTATGCATGTCATAAGTTGTTCGTGTAAGATGAAACAAAAAAATTGTAACAACCCGATATTTTCAGCCATTCGCATCTACACATGTTGGAATTGAATTGCTCAAAATACCGCATTGTAGTAAAATTTGGAGCAAATGAAATACAATCTCACAATCACAGACACAGAAATATCAGAATAACTCGCAGCGGAAATTAAAAAAGCATAGTAGTTCATGAAGCTACTATAACAAACTCTCAAAACATAATACATAATATCGGTCTAAAAAAATATACAATAGAAATCTCAAATACATAGATGTTTATAAACACCAGAGTTGAAATAGAACAACTGAAACTAAAAGGGAATAGATAACTAGACAAGCAGAATCTCCAGCGATTCCTAGCTCCAGAAAAAGAAATCCAAAGCTGAACTGTAAATACTCAGGCTAACCCGAGCGTAAAGTAAAACTCAAAACACTCGAGTTAGGACATACATGCTTATATAACGTAAACCAACTGAAGTGAACTGTAGTAATGCATAATAAATTAAAGGATGTTTGGGATCACCTATCCTCTAAGGATCAGTTAAAACATAAATTAAATACCTCCCGTGGTTAAAATTCAAAAATGGTATTTTATACATCTAAATCAAATATCTTTTCAAAATTCAATATCATTTCAAATTCATTTCAAAATATCAAAATATCATATCATTCGAAACCTCATTCATTTTATTTAATTTAAATACCAATCCAAATCACATTTCGAAATGGTTTATATTTCAAATCAAATATTCCACTTAAAACCAATTAAAATGAAATTATTATATTTAAAATCAAATTTTCAATTCTCAAAATTCTGCCATTTTCAGAATTCATTTTTTCCGCTTCAATTTATTAAAACAGTGAAATTTCAATTTTCGCAGCATTTAGAAAATGCTACGGAAAGTTACATTTTAAAACAGTTCAATTTAACAAAGATAGCATTTTACAGAAATGCTATAATAGTTCATGTTTCAAATAAAGCTTTAGTTCAATTATGCAACTACAACACTTACAAAGTGTTGTAATAGCCCTTAGTTCATTTTTGCCTTTTAGTTCATTTATATCAATTACAGCATTTACAAAATGTTGTAATAACTTTAACTTTAGAAATGATAGCATTTCAGAAATGCTGTTAAATTTAAATTCCAAATCTTTCATTACAATTTCATAAACAATCAAACTTTAATTTAAATCCATTTTAACTTATAAAAATCATATTTTCTCACTTTAAAAACAATCATCTAAATACCACTTAATTTATGATTTTATGAAGTGAAATTTTCACAAATAATTATCATATCTTTTGATATAATTCACTTATAAACAGAAATATACAATTTTATAACATTTATTTACTTTACATTTTAATCAAGTTTACCTTTTCATAATTTTATTTAAATTCCATTTTATTTATCTTAACTTAACTTTTATTTTAAAAGACATTTCACATTTTCCAAGTAACGTTATATTTCAAATTTCAATTATAAACATTTATTTATTTAACAATTTTTAATTTATAGAAAATCAATAACACTTTATAAAAATCATTTTTGAATTCAAATTTAAATCAAATTATCTTATTTTCTTACTTAACTTAAATTCCATTTATAAACAAAATCATAAATTTTAAAATTAACTTATATTTCAAATTCTACTCTACCATTTATTTATTTCACTTATTTAACTTGTAGAAAATCACTGATATTTAAAAAAATCATTTTAAATTAAATTAAAATCAAAATATCATAATATTTATATTTTTATAATATTTTATAAATTCAAGAAAATATATTAGCCACGGGCCTGTATATAATTTTCTAACCTATGTTAGGTGATACGGATAATATATCATTTCAATCCGTTAATTACAAAGGAACAATCCCGGTTTTATCATTTCTAACCCGCAATCCCAAGTAAATAAAAATAAATAAAAATCGTTCGGGCCTATCATTTCTGCCCATAACGATTTTTCTCTAATCTAATGTCCATACGGGTATGTATCATTTCATCCCATAGTGATTCTATCTACAGGAAACTTGCAGTGTGATAAACTGATATAAATAAACAGAATAGCATTATATAACAGTAACAGATGATATTACAGCTTTATAAACAGGGATGAACATCATATGATCATAGCATAGGTAGGTGTAATATGATAATAAAATTTACAGATTCAAATGCTATCAGTTTACCAATTATATAAGTACAAAATGTCTTGTGAGAAATACTTACCTCTACAAGCTGGAGATAGCAAATACAGACACAAAACAGAGATCCAAAAAGGCACGAAAGCAAGACTACGATTCAAGTGAGGAAAAGCCAAAGCTATTTATCTTGTACATATGAAACAAAACAATACATATAACATGAATTTCAAACCAAAATATGACATTAAACAAGCTAGAATTAAGGAACAACAATTTGTCAAACACTTGCACTTGCTTTCACCATCACAATGCTCAGCCTATAGGGTGACAAGGCACTGCCATGGGGTGTATTTGGTCAGGTATGGGTCATATATGCTCGGCCTAACAAGAGTAGTGAAGGTATGGAAGTGGTTTGAGTGATAAAGTGCATAAATATACAAACACAAGGCAAAGGTGCATTTTTATGTAACAACAAGTCACGGCTATGACCTTATGTGGCACGGCCAGGCCTGGTGGAGCTTAGGGGATAGTGCAATAGTAGCTTAAGTTCAGGTAGAGGCTAGAGAAGGTTGTGCAAGTGATGGCCGAGAGGGGTATGTGGAGTGGTGATGCATGTAGAGGTCGGCTAGGTAGTTTAAGGGGTGTTTGTTATTGTTTTGTGGAGTTTTCAACTTTGGGATGGCCATGGCATGTCATGTTAGTGGAGATGGAGGGGGTTGCAGCCGAGTACGGTGGTGGTGGAGGTGATGTTGAAGGAGGAGCAGCAATGAACCGAGCATCATAGGTGAAACAAGGCAAACAAAATGAATAAAACAAGAAGAAAAATGAGTAAGAAAAGTGAAAAACCATTACCAAAATTTTATCGGAAATGCTTGGCCGTGAGAAGATGATAAAAATGAGATGTTTCACGTGAAAAATGAGTAAGAAACTCACGGCTAGAGTTAAGGAAAGAACGGCCTATGAATTGAAAAGTCTAGCAAACCAAAAGTCATTGTTTTGATACTTTTTGTCTCTTCAAATTTCCACTTTATATTCACATAAAATAAACAATTAAAACTCAATAAATAACATAAAAACAAACTGAAATAAAGTGGAAAAGAAAAATAAAGAATTAATTTTTAGGAAAATAGAAAAATAAATAAAGAAAATAGCTTATATTTTGAGACTAGCTTTAAAAATTGCAAATAAAATATAACTAACATAAGAAAATTATAACTCAACAAATTCTCATAATTAAATTCAAAGTCCAAAACAAAATAAAAGGTGGAAGTGAGAATAAAATAATGTCTTAGAAAAAATAGAAAATAAAAAAGAAAAATACATATGTTAATTTAAACTAGAAATTAAAATTGCAAACAACAATACAACTGACATTGGAGAATTTCAATTACACTTATAAAAATGTTTTATAAATAAAATATATATACATAACATGATATATTACACACACATACACAAATTATAATAAGATACGACAAATAAAAAAATATTATTTATACGATTTAAAATAAACAATATTGTTAAATAAATCAATTTACACACAATATTATAAAAAGCATAACTTTCTCAATATAAATCGGATTTCAATGAAACGAAAAGCAGTATTCATAAAATAAAATATTTTTTCATAATAAAAGATAAAATTAAAGAATTAAAATATTTAAATTTTAAATATAGAATCAAAGTTTGGCCAGTTTGACCAAAAATCCACTTTTCTGGAAATATTCAATTTATGTTTGAAATTATAATTCACACAAAAATCAAAGTTTATATTTAAAATAACAAAATTTATTCATATTAATAAATAAAATAAAGTTTTAAAATTAGGAATTCAAATAAAATATTCAAAATAAACCATTAGAATAAATCACGAAAATACAGTGTTGTTACACTCTCCCCCACTCAAATTTTTCTTCTTCCCCGAAACGGAATGAGGCACGGAAAATAAGGAAAAGTAAGATAGAAAAAAAGATAGTACCTGAAAAAACAATTCTGGATTCAAAGTACGAATGCTCTCCTCCGTCTCCCAGGTACAATCTCAATCATCAGTACTTCACCGTACTTAGATCAGGCTAACAGATTTCCATCTTAGCTGCTTCGTACCTCTGTCGACAGTACGAAGTGGCTTCCTCTCGATAGTCAGATTAGGCTCAATATCCAAACTATCAACAGTAGAAGGTTGAACAAAAAGAGATGGGTCATGAAGATACCGGCGAAGATGTGAGACGTGGAATACATCATGCACTCCAGAAAGCTTCTCGGGCAAATCCAAACGATAAGTCCAAGAACCAACTCTTTCCACAATGCGGAAAGGACACTCGAAGAGGAAGAAGGTAGGAATATCTAGAAGGAAAAATAGGTCGGAAGACAAGGATGAACCATATTTTAAAACCATATACATTTCAATTTAAAATTTTATTACATTTTAAACATTTTATAATTTGGTGAATAGTCATTTGATTCAAATTTGATAGTTCGGAGTACAAAATACTTTAAAGCATTTTAAATTATTTAGGAAAGTAAAATAAATGATCAAAATATCCTTTATATAATACTTTATCAACATACTTTTATAACTCGATGTCTTAACAAGTTTACTTTCATTCCTGCAGACTGGCCCTGCGTTGATCAGGCGCAAAGCTAGAATTCTCCAAGTACTTAGTAGACTTGTTTAAACACCCAGTGAAAATACTTGAAAAACCTTTTAAAAACAGATATGGAAAGTACAATCCAAACAAATCAACCAAACCAAAACATTTGTCTAACCATGGATCGTAGATACACAATGGTTACGCCTGCATTCCCCAGGAAACAATCAATATCCGTAAGCTTTCTCAGCCCTACGTGTTACGCCATGATGACTAGTAGAATGCAGGATACACAATGGTTACGCCTGGATCCCCCAGGAAACAATCCGTACCCCTAGGCCGTCTCAGCCAAGCAGTTTCTGTAACAAGTCCGATTTCTCGACGTCCGAAGGTCGACATCAATACGTCTAACGTATCAAATGTCGCACAATCGAATGCCGGAAATCCGAGCCGTTAGGGTTTAAAGAAGAAGAAGATAGAAGAAGAAAGAAGAAACAGAAACAATAACAGAATCTCACATTTCGCAGCGGAACAAATATAATAGATAAATAAATATCTTTAAACAGAATCACTATATCAGTTATTACATTACATCACATTACATTATCAGAGTGTACAACAACAAAAAGCGGAAAGAAATATTACATATATAAGTGATACGCCTCGCCATCTAGCTTCAACTCCTGATTCCCACAGCAACTTCTTGACTTTGCTCCTGAATAACTACTAACCTGACTCTAGGCTGCCCGTGTGGAGTGGGCACCCAGAGTTTAGAAAGGGAACAATAAACTCCAGGTCAGTCATGGGACTGGTGTGAGATCTTAAAAACAGTTATTTTCACAAAGAAAATAAAATAAAGAAATCCGCTATGCTTTTGGAAAATGAAACTACTATAAGGCCTCCCGGTACCCACACAATGCAATCGCACACTTGGGGGAGATTTCTCCTTATGATAGTCAAACATGCTTAATACGCAAAATTCTTTTTAATATTATTATGTGCATAGTGCAGAAAACATTTCGAAAGTATAATATTAAACTTAGCCAGCATAGGTACCATTATATTATGCCTGCTATAGCTACCATTTTAAATGGCAGGTTCTACAACTAAAACCGTACAAGGCGCGTATTGTTTCTTTGGATTTACAACAAATGGTCAGGCTAAGGACCTTCCTATTGCCACATGGGTACGCCTCCGGAGGGACGTCCTGAGAACTTAACCAGCTCTCCGCCAACACAAGGCCGGGTTACCTCTGTAACTAGGTAACTACTACACGAGTATGCCATCCCCCGGTCCTTTGGGACCTTTATCCGAGGATCCTCTACACCAACAACCACAAAGAAAAGTATTTGCAATAACCATAAAGGTTAAATATCAGGGATCCATACCTGACACCACCCTTTTCCAGAAGGAAATGACATACCCTAAAGGGCGTGACCCTCATAATCTTGCCGCAACTTTTCTATTTTGACCATTTCCGAGGTGTGAGATTCGATGAGGTCTCGTCCATAAAGCTACACTTTTCACAATGTCATGCTTTGACCAACAAATGATCAACAGCACTTCGTATGCCACATTACCAGTTTGGTAATATATCGCTGATAACCATTAACTGCATAACCTCTAAGCTCGTACGTCTCAGAGAAAGGTGTTAAGCTAAGAGAATAAATTCTCTGCCACCAACAGAAATGTATTTGATAGAAACCAGCTTTACATCTCAAAGTGTAATGTCAGACACACATCCATACAAGTCCGTTCCGAGATCGAACGGAACTGAAGGCACTTCAAAGAAGCCCTTGCAAATCCGGATATTCACTAATCACGTCCGGAATCCCCATCCCAAAGGGTGATAGAATCTCTATACCGGAGCAATCCGGTGCAGACATAATCGACAGGTAATCCTTTCGCTTTTGAAAATACTCGGTCTTCAACACCGCCTTCAAATACAATCCCATTTCGTCGTATCGTTATTCAGAATGGGTTTTATGACACAAAGTCCTCTTTCGGCTAATCTGAATAACTAGCGTTTATTTTTGAAAATAAGTGTTATTCATATTTCAAAAATTTCACAACAAATTTCCACTTTGATCTTTTAAATAAAAGATTCATCACAATCACAAAGGTTCGATGTGGTTTTCGAATATCCACTTGGAATCCGACCCCCGGTCGCATCGAAATTCAAATGTCGTTTAAACGCAAATATTGATAGTCGGTTATTTAACTATCAATCAACATTCACAACAATCACTGGATTCCAAATAATTTTTCCCCAATTATTATTTTCAAAATATCTTTGCAAGATACAATTTTACACTTCAAACATTTGAAAACAAATTTCAAATTACTTTTCACTTTTCAATCCTTTGAAACAAATTTCAAATCATTTTTCACTCGCGGAATAAGATTCTCGATATTATTTGTTTCCACTGAAGGTCTACCGAGTTAAAATACTTTGAAATAATTTAAATTACTTATCCAAACATATATACTTGGAAATATTTAAAATAAAACATTTTAAAACACTTACTTAAATATTAGTTATGAAAATATTATATGAAAATCTTGTATAAAAATTCAAGGCCAAACTAATTTTTAAAATAAAATTAGTAGATAGGATATAACTATTTAAATATCCATTTTCTAAAAAAAATGTTAATTTAATCTTTAAACAATTACTTCTATAATAAATTAAAATAAATCTTTACTTTAAAGATTTTCAAAATAACCCATGTAAATAATTTTTCCAAAATAATTTTTCCTTAAAACCATCTTTACAACTTCAATTTCATATTTATAAACTATATTGAAAACATACTCGGCTTTCCAGAGAAAGTACACCTTCCATTCTAAAATGGTTCATTCAAATCAATTTATAAATCCTTCTGGATTTACTTTAAATTTACGTTCCAAGTCCGTAAATTCCTTTCCACGCTTTTATTTTTAAAACAATTTCCCCTTTCTTTTATGAATTCCCATTGTGAATTTAAACTTCTAAATATCCATTGATATATGATTTTCAAATCGATTTCCAAAATTGATTTCTAAATTTATTTCAACACCAAATTTATTATCTTTTGATCAAATTCCTTTAAAATTTATTCAATTTTCCAAAATTAATTTACTATAAATTTTCTACTAAATTTCAAAAATCCATTTTATTTATTTCTGGTATCCTAAGATACCAAAAATATATTTGGCTAAATTATAGCCCTTGACAGTTTCAATCACAAATAATCACACACAGATTATAAAAAAATCAACATACAACATATGAAACAAATTAAATATTTGAGGAATCCAGCTGGATCCCTCCAACCTGTTTTTCCGGCATCCACAGACGTTAGCACAACAATTAAATACTAATTTACTTCGAGGTGGAATATCGCAGTATATGGGATTTATAAAATATCACCCGCTATTATGCGGCGCAATAGGGTCTCATCCGCTATATAATGCGATAAATCATACATATATAATACCAATTCCACTTCAAGGTGGAATATTGCGGTATATGGGTTTAATATAATAACCTCCGCTATTATGCGGTGCAATAGGGTCTAAACTAATATAACGAATAATAAATTAATCATCCAAGCACACAATCAACAATTAAATTCAACTATCACAATTCAACCAGCAATCAATAATTGAAATTTTCAATTATTATTTTGAGTGAAAAGATCTCACCTTTGCCCTTTCTATTTTGCAATCCATTTCCAATCCCAACTTGTTTTTCTACGATTTTGACCTTGTATAAATAATTTTATATAGTTAATTAATATTAAAAACAAATTGAATAATAAATTTCCATTAAATAGATTTATTAAATTTAAACTAATACTTTAATTTTAAAACAAATTCTTTTTTAAAAAAAAATTATTTTAACTAAAAGATTAAATTAAAAACTGAATTTCCTTCATAAAAAATCCTTTTTAACAAATTTATTTAACTGAAAATTAAAATCAACTAATTTTCTTTAATAATTTACTCTTGGTAACTAAAAAAAAATTTGGTTGAATTGATTAAACCATCTTTCACTAAATCCATTATTTTAAACATCCTTGCAGATTAAAATAGGTATATGTATATAATTTCTGATTCAACTATATAATTTCTACATGCATATATATATATATATATATATATATATAAATTGAAAACTACATTTGCATTACTGTTAGTTAATTTTTTTTACTGTTAACGTATAAATTAACAATTTGCATATATATTTTGCATACATATTTATTATTAAATTTGGATTAACTAAAAATTTTGATTTCCCTTACTGCAACCCAAAAACCACCATCACCACGCTACGACTACCACCAGACCCAAGGAATCGAGCAACTGCATCACGGTCTTGATTCACGACGACGACCCAAACCCAATTTTGCCAACTTCAACCTCTCAGGCATCAGCCCAAAACCCATGCGAACCTAATTGACTTCACCGCTCCACGTACAAGCCCTGATTCGACCATCGATCTTTAATGCTCGATCCCCTTCATCGCGCCGCACTTCCCCTGTCGAACACAAATTGAAGTCTCGAGCTCCTCCCTTCCACCCATGCATATTTGCTGACGATGCGCGCAATAGCGACTCCAGATTCCTCGAGCCCCATCGAGATTTGTATGCGGCATCGAACTTTTCTTTAGAGGAATAGGGTTCGATTTCTGATGATTTTTTTTTATTTCGTTTCGACTGTTTGAATAGGGAAAGAACGGGTTGGTTAAATCTGAGGAAGGAGCGCGATTTATTTTGAAGGTAGGATCTATTTCCTTCTCTAATACGCTCGGCCATTTTTTTTCCTGAAGCACGATTGAAAAATGAAACAGGAAAGGGGATTGAAAAAATTGAGAGCTAGGCTAAAGTTTTAAGTAGGAAGATGCCTTGCGCGAGAATCCTGCAGGGCTACAGTAATAGAAAAGAAAGAAAAAGGTTTGATGTGGAGGGAATCACGGCTGTTGATTAGAGTGTATAACTTTATATTTAAATTAAAACGATTAATTATTGTCTAGGCATTTATATCTCGTACGATCACACGATAGCTCCGAAAGCTACGAGATTTGAAATCCGATAATAATTTAATATTACGGATCCAATGGAACTGGGTTCGCCAAGTTCCGAGACTGTTCCTCAGAAGGCTATTTTTAAATATCGATTGAAACGATATAAATTGAAAACTAAAAAAACATTCCCAAATTCAATTCTGAAGCTTCTATTATCTTCAGTATTATCAATATGAATTTTACAAGTCCTTTGAAATATTTTTAATCAGCTTAAAATTGAAGATTCAAATTTTTATCCAACTTTAATAAATCAAATTCAATATACTAATTGTCAAATCCTTAGTTAATTTTGAAATTCAGGTTAAAATTACTTCCAAATATTTAAAATCGATTAAATATTCCATTTCCAATGTTAAAATTTCCGGGTCGTCACATCCTTCCCTTTTAAAAGAATTTCGTGTCAAAATTACTAGTTAGGAAGAATGATCCTCAACACTTTTAATATTTTCCCAAAACTAAATAGTTTATCAACTTACCAAAACAAATCTTTCTAATCAAAGATCCATTATTAATTCAACTAGCTTTCCAACTTCAATTATGATTTCTAAACAACATTGTTTTCTTAACAATTTGAATTTAAATTTAAATTCAAAATTTTAAACTTTCAACATTTTTCTAACTCCCTAAATTTTCGAAAAATTTCGCCAGCATCTCTTTTGCACGGCTAGCTCGGTACGACTACAAAATGGCACCATAGGCGCTCAGATTTCAAAAGAAAACAAAACGCCAAGTGGCTAGACAAGAAAATCACCAAATTTCATATAGAAATTGAAATACATACCTTTTTTGTCGAGCAATTCAAATTTATCTTCAGAAATCAAAACCAATTTTCCTTTCTCTTTATCTACATGTATATCCTACTTAGCAATTATATCCGTTCATAGCCTTTAAAATCATTTTATACATTTCCTTACAGAAGTTTTCGTATCTACTTCTATTCAGTTAGTTTTCCCATTACCATATGAATTCAATTTATTTTCAACTCTCAATTTTGAATTTTATCTTTCAATTATAGCTGATTCATATTATTATTTTAAATTAGTTTCATTGACTAATTTACTTCAATTTCCAATTTGAAATCGTTTGTCGCTAACCAAAAAAATTTCCTAAAATTTTCTATCTCCCGAAATTTTCGAAATTTTTTGGCAGAGTCCCCTTTGTACGAAAGAGCTTTTGCAATTTCACAAAAGATATAAATATATATACATCGACCCACCCGGTCAGAAAAAACAAAAAACAGTTCATATTTCCTATTTTTATTGTGTAGGTGGACCTTATTTAGCCTTTTTAAGCAAAGCGGTTTATTATTAACATTTTAGCGCGACCAAATCCAGCCAAACGGCCTCCCTGTACTTGTACTTACTCAATTTAAACACGTAAGTGACATATGTAGGAAATTCATTTACATTTCATTTATTTTCAATAGTGAGCATATAGTTTTCACAAGCAAAATATTCAAAATTATTTCCATCAGCAATTTATATGGTTTTGATAAAATTTTAGTTGCTTACAACTAAATCACACATCATTTACATTTTATTTCAATGGTTTACAACACACTTTCTTTCATTCAATTCATTTTTAACCGAAACGAACTCATATCCATTTCAATTGATTCAAAAATCAATTTTATTGGCTTTCATTAACTCATAGAATTTTATACAATCATGTTTGCGTCAAACGACACCCATATCTATGCAAATTTGACGATATTCACTTAATAGAATATCCATTCTAGTTTATAACTAACTTAAATTGATATAAACTCAATTTACTCTTTATTCTATTTCATTTCCAATTAATTCCATTTAATTACAAAACAACTATACTTGGCATCAATTTTCAAAACCAAGTTTTTTTTCCCTTTTTTATTGACATTCAAATTCACTTCATATTAATTCAATAGTTCATTGTCAATATTTATACTTGCATTTTTAGTTCTAATCCATTCATTTGCATTTCATTAATCAAACAAGTTTCATTCATAATCATTCCATAAAACTTGACAACAACCCTTTTACAATTTTTACTTAAGTCGAGCTTTTATCTAATATTTACTTAAGTTATTTCAATCCATGACTCAAATTTATTTTTCCTTGTAACACTACCAAACTTATCCTTGATTTGATTTTCATTTATCAAATTCATTCGATCCACTAATATATTCAAATTAATTTTACTCACTTATCCATTTTAAATTTCAACTTTCCATTCTTAATTCATCTCGAATCTATTTTATCAATAACAAGGATATTTTCAATTTATTTCTACTTACTTGAATTTATCTACAAATTTAACTCACATTTGAATTTGAATTTAACTAATTCAACTTTCCTATTTCATGAATTAATTAATTATCATATTAGTTTACTTGGATTCAATCCATTTTATTTTTCTTCCCAAGTTTGGATTTTTAATTTCTTAGCTTTTGGTTTTGATTTCAATCCCTCATACAACGATAATAGTGATTTAATATTATCGTTTCCAAACAACCAAGCAACCATATATTATAATAATTCACAGAAAATTTATTTCCTTTATATACGAAAATAGTTTGGGTAAAATTATCTCACTTACCCGATTTTAAAACAATACTGTGTTGGTTTATCCTGCTTAAAAGTTTAGAAACCCCTATCGATACAGTTGGCCAAAGTGCACCGACCAGAATCTATAAATAATCAACCGATTAGTCAACACAATATAAAACAATCTTATTTTCATTAACAAATACGCACTCATATCTATTATTATTACACTCAGACTCATTCTAGAGTACTACTAACTCTATCTCTAATGAGTAACACCCAATAGAGCCAGGGTTATCGCTTAATCAATTGCTTTGATACCACTTGTAAAGGTCTAGGCTTTTCAACCATCGACAGCTGCCAATCTCGACTGGTGGGCTTTTCAACCATCCCAACCCCGCCGTGGCTCACAATGTTACCCGAAACTTGCTTTTACGGCCAGCCTTTCGACTTTCACGCCTAACCGGCTAACCAAGCCCATAAAGAGGACGTGTAGGGGTAAGAGTCTCCTGCTCGCCACTTAACAAAAAGCGAGAACCCCCCCATCACGTTTCACCTAGATAAGCAAGTCTCATCCTCAAAGCTACACTTTTCACAAAGTCATGCTTTGATCAACAAATGATCAGCAACACTTCGTATGCCACATTACCAGTTTGGGAATATACCGCTGATAACCATCAACTACATAACCTCTAAGCTCGTATGTCTCAGAAAAGGGTGTTAATCCAAGAGAATAAATTCTCTGCCAACAACAGAAATGTATTTGATAGAAACCAGCTTAAATCTCAAAGTGTAATGTCAGACACACATCCATACAAGTCCGTTCTGGGATCGAACATAACCGAAGGCACTTCAAAGAAGCCCTTGCAAATCTGGATATTCACTAATCACGTCCGAAATCCGCATCACAAAGGGTGGTAGAATCTCTATACCGTAGCAACCTGTTGCAGAAACAATCGACGGGTAATCCTTTTGCTTTCAAAAATACACGGTCTTCAACACCGCCTTCAAATATAATCCCATTTCGTCGTATCGTTATTCGGAATGGGTTTTATGACTCAAAGTACTCTCTTGGCTAATCCGAATAACAAGCGCTTATTTTTGAAAATAAGTGTTCATTCAGATTTCAAACAAATCACAACAAATTTCCACTTTGATCTTTTAAATAAAAGATTCATCACAATCATAAAGGTTCGTTGTGGATTTCGGATATCCACTTGGAATCCGACCTCCGGTCGCATCGAAATTCAAATGTCGTTTAAACGCAAATATTGATAGTCGGTTTTTAACTATCAATCAACATTCACAACATTAACTGGATTCCAAATAATTTTTCCCCAATTATTATTTTCAAAATATCTTTGCAAGATACAATTTTACACTTCATCCATTTGAAAACAAATTTCAAATTACTTTTCACCTTTAATCCTTTGAAAACAAATTTCAAATCATTTTTCACTCGCGGAATAAGATTCCCGATATTGTTTGTTTCCACTGAAGGTCTGCCGAGTTAAAATACTTTAAAATAATTTAAATTACTTATCCAAACATATATACTTGGAAATATTTAGAATAAAGCATTTTAAAACACTTACTTAAATATTAGTTATGAAAATATTATATGAAAGTCTCGTATAAAAATTCAAGGCCAAACTAATTTTCAAAATAAAATTAGTAGATAGGATATAACTATTTAAATATCTGTTTTCTAAAACAAATATTAATTTAATCTTTAAACAATTACTTCTATAGTAAATTAAAATAAATCTTTACTTTAAATATTTTCAAAATAACCCAAGTAAATAATTTTTCCAAAATAATTTTTCCTTAAAACCATCTTTACAACTTCAATTTCATATTTATAGACTATATTGAAAACATACTCGGCTTTCCAGGGAAAGTACACCTTCCATTCTAAAATGGTTCATTCAAATCAATTTATAAATCCTTCTGGATTTACTTTAAATTTACGTTCCAAATCCGTAAACTCCTTTCCACACTTTTATTTTTAAAACAAATTCCCCTTTCTTTTATGAATTCCCATTGTGAATTTAAACTTCTAAATACCCATTGATATATGATTTTCAAATCGATTTCCAAAATTGATTTCTAAATTTATTTCAACACCAAATTTATTATCTTTAAACAAATTTATTTAAAATTTATTCAATTTTCTAAAATTAATTTACTATAAATTTTCTACTAAATTTCAAAAATCCAATTTTATTTATTTCTGGTATCCTACGATACCAAAAATATATTTGGCTAAATTATAGCCCTCAACAGTTTCAATCACAAATAATCACACACAGATTATAAAAAAATCAACATACAACATACCAAACAAATTAAATATTTGGGGAATCCACCTGGATCCCTCCAACCTGTTTTCCCTCCAACCACGGACGTTAGCACAACAATTAAATACTAATTCCACTTCGAGGTGGAATAACGTGGTATATGGGATTTATAAAATATCATCCGCTATTATGCAGCGCAATAGGGTCTCATCCGCTATATAATGCGGGAAATCAACAACTCCAAATATATATATAATACCAATTCCACTTCGAGGTGGAATATCGCGGTATATGGGTTTAATATAATAACCTCCGCTATTATGCGGCGCAATAGGGTCTAAACTAATATAGCGAATAATAAATTAATCATCCAAGCACACAATCAACAATTAAATTCAATTATCACAATTCAACCAGTAATCAATAACTGAAATTTTCAATTATTATTTTGAGTGAAAAGATCTCACCTTTGCCCTTTCTATTTTGCAAACCATTTCCAATCCCGATTTATTTTTCCACGATTTTGACCTTGTATAAGCAATTTTATACAGTTGATTAATATTCAAAACAAATTGAATAATTAATTTCCATTAAATAGATTTATTAAGTTTAAACTAAAACTTTAATTTTAAACAAATTCTTTTAAAAAAAGTATTTTAACTAAAAGATTAAATTAAAAACTGAATTTCCTTTATAAAATTTCCTTTTTAACAAATTTATTTAACTGAAAATTAAATTCAACTAATTTTCTTTAATAATTTATTCTTAGTAACTAAAAAAAATTGATTTAATTGATTAAACCATCTTTAATTAAATCCATTATTTTAAACAACCTTGCTGATTAAAATAGGTATATTTGTATAATTTTTGTTTCAACTATATAATTTCTACAAGCATATATATAAAAAAATTGAAAACTGCATTTGCATTACTGTTAATTAATTCTTTTTTACTGTTAACTTATAAATTAAAAATCTGCATATATATTTTACATATATATTTATTATTAAATTTGGATTAACTAAAATTTTTGATTTACCTTACTGCAACCCAAAAACCACCATCACCACGCTACGACTACCACCAGACCTAAGGAATCGAGCATTTGCATCACGGTCTTGATTCACGACGGCGACTCTAACCCAAATTTTCCAACTTCAACCACTCAGGCATCGGCCCAAAACCCATGCGAACCCAATTGACTTCGCCGCTCCACGTACGAGCCCTAATTCGACCGTCGATCTTTGATGCTCGATCCCCTTCATCGCGTCGCACTTCCCCTGTCGAACATGAATCGAAGTCTCAAGCTCCTCCCTTCCACGCATGCGTGTTTGCTGACGATGCGCGCAATCGCGACTCCAGATTCCTCGAGCCCCATCGAGATTTGTATGCAGCATCGAACTTTGCTTCAGAGGACTAGGGTTCAATTTTTGATGATTTTTTTTATTTCGTTTCGATTGTTTGAATAGGGGAAGAACGGGTTGGTTAAATCTGAGGAAGGAGTGCGATTTATTTTGATGGTAGGATCGATTTCCTTCTCTAATACGCTCGACCATTATTTTTCCTAAAGCATGATTGAAAAATGAAAGAGGAAAGGGGATTGAAAAGATTGAGAGCTCAGCTAAAGTTTTAAGTAGGAAGATGCCTTGCGCGAGAATCCTACATGGCTACAGTAATAGAAAAAAAGAAAAAGGTTTGATGTGGATGGAATCATGGATGTTGATTAGAGTGTATAAATTTATATTTAAATTAAAATGATTAATTATTGTCTGGGCATTTATATCTCGTACAATCACACGATAGCTCCGAAATCTACGAGATTTGAAACCCGATAATAATTCAATGTTACGGATCTGATGAAACTGGTTTCGCCGAATTCCGAGACTGTGCCTCGGAAGCCAATTTTTAAGTATCGATTTAAACGATATAAATTGAAAACTAGACAAAAAATTCCCAAATTCAATTCTGAAGCTTCTATTATCTTCAGTATTATCAATATAAATTTTACAAGCTCTTTGAAATATATTTAATCAGCTTAAAATTGAAGATTCAAATTTTTATCCAACTTTAATAAATTAAATTCAATAATTTAATTGCCAAATCCATAGTTAATTTTGAAATTCAGGTTAAAATTAGTTCAAAATATTTAAAATCGATTAAATATTCCATTTCTAATGTTAAAAATTTCCAGGTCGTCACCTCCTTCTCCACTTAAAGAATTTCGTCTCAAAATTACTAGTTAGGAAGAATGATCCTCAACACTTTTAATATTTTCCCAAAACTAAACAGTTTTATCAACTTACCAAAACAAATCTTTCTTATCAAAGATCCATTGTTAATTCAACTAGCTTTCCAACTTCAATTCTGAGTTCCAAACAACATTGTTTTCTTAACAATTCAAATTTAAATTCACATTTTAAAACTTTCAAAATATTCTCAAAATTTTTCTAACTTCTTAAATTTTCGAAAAATTTCGCCAGCGTCTCCTTTGCGCGGCTAGCTCGGTATGACTACAAAATGGCACCACAGGCCCTCAGATTTCAAAAGAAAACAAAGGCCAAGTGGCTAGACAAGAAAATCATCAAGTTTCATATAGAAATTGATATACATACCTTTTTGTCGAGCAATTCAAATTTATCTTCAGAAATCAAAACCAATTTTCGTTTCTATTTATAATACATGTATATCCTACTTAGCAATAATATACACTCATAGCCTTTAAAATCATTTTATACATTTTCTTACAGATATTTTCATATCTACTTCTATTCAGTTAGTTTTCCCCATTACCGTATGAATTCAATTTATTTTCTACTTTGAATATTGAATTTTATCTTTCAATTATAACTGATTAATATTATTATTTTAAATTAGTTTCATTGACTAATTTACTTCAATTTCCAATTTGAAATCGTTTGTCGCTAACCAAAAAAATTTCCCAAAAATTTCTATCTCCCAAAATTTTCGGAAAATTGTGGCAGAGTCCCCTTTGTACGGAGGAGCTTTTGCAATTTGACAAAAGATATAAATATATATACATCGACCTACCCGGTCGGAAAAAACAAAAAACAGTTCATATTTCCTATTTTTATTGCGTAGACGTATCTTATTTAGCATTTTTAAGCAAAGCGGTTTATTATTAGCATTTTAGCGCAACCAAATCCAGCCAAACGGCCTCCCTGTACCTGTACTTACTCAATTTAAACACGTAAGTGACATATATTGGAAATTCATTTACATTTCACTTATTTTCAATAGTGAGCACATACTTTTCACAAGCAAAATCTTCAAAATTATTTCCATTAGCAATTTATATAGTTTCGATACAATTTTAGTTGCCTACAACTAAATCACACATCATTTCCATTTTATTTCAATGGTTTACAACACATTTTCTTTCATTCAATTCATTTTTAACCGAAACGAACTCATATCCCTTTCAGTTGATTCAAAAATCAACTTTATTGGCTTTCATTAACTCATAGAATTTTATACAATCACATTTGCGTCAAACGACACCCATTTCTATGCAAATTTGACGATACTCACTTAATAGAATATCCAATCTAGTTTATAACTAACTTAAATTGATACAAACTCAATTTACTTTTTATTCTATTTCATTTCCAATTGATTCCATTCAATTCATCTTGCATTCCATAGTCACATTCATTTTGATGCATTGATATACAAAAATCTTTGCTTAGCATCCATTTCATAAACCTCATTTATGAATATTCAACAAACCAATTATGCATTCACTATGCAATTATAGCTTACAAAACAACTATACTTGGCATCAATTTTCAAAACCAAGTTTTTTTCCCTTTTCTTTATTGACATTCAAATTCACATCATATTAATTCAATAGTTCATTGTCAATATTTATACTTGCATTTTTAGTTCTAATCCATTCATTTGCATTTAATTAATCAAACAAGTTTCATTCATAATCATTCCATAAAACTTGGCAACAACCCTTTTACAATTTTTACTTAAGTCGAGCTTTTATCCAATATTTACTTAAGTTATTTCAATTCAAGACTCAAAATTATTTTTCCATGTAACACTACCAAACTTATATCCCTGATTTGATTTTCATTTATCAAATCCATTCCATCGACTGATTAAATTAAATTAATTTTACTCACTTATCCATTTTAAATTTCAACTTTCCATTCTCAATTCATCTCGAATTTATTTTATCAAAAGCAAGGAAATTTTCAATTTATTTCTACTTACTTGAATTTATCTACAAATTTAACTCACGTTTGAATTTTAATTTAACTAATTCAACTTTCCTATTTCATGAATTAATTAATTATCATATTAGTTTACTTGGATTCAATCCATTTTATTTTTCTTCCCAAGTTTGGACTTTTAATTTCTTAGCTTTTGGTTTTGATTTCAATCCCTCATACAACGATAATAATGATATAATATTATCGCTTCCTAACAACCGAGCAACCATATATTATAATAATTCACAGAAAATTTATTTCATTTATATACGAAAATAGTTTAGGTAAAATTATCTCATTTACCCGATTTTAAAACAATACTGTGTCGGTTTATTCGGTTTAAGAGTTTAGAAACCCCTATCGATACAGTTGGCCAAACTGCACCGACCAGAATCTATAAACAATCGGCCGATAAGTCAACACAATATAGAACAATTTTATTTTCACTAATAAATACGCACTCATATCTATTATTATTACACTCAGACTCATTCTAGAGTACTACTGACTCAATCTCTAATGAGTAACACCCAACAGAGCCAGGGTTATCGCTTAACCAATTCCTCTGATACCACTTGTAACGGTCTAGGCTTTTCAACCATCGACAGTGGCCAATCTCGACTGGTAGGCTTTTCAACCATCCCAATCGCGTCGTGGCTCACAATGGAACCCGAAACTTGCTTTTACGGCCAGCCTTTTGACTGTCACGCCTAACCGGCTAACCTACCCCGTAAAGAGGACGTGTAGGGGTAAGAGTCTCCTGCTCGCCACCTAACAAAAAGCGAGAACCCCCATCACGTTTCACCTAGATAAGCAAGTCTCGTCCACAAAGATACACTTTTCACAAAGTCATGCTTTGATCAACAAACGATCAGCACCACTTCGTATGCCACATTACCAGTTTGGGAATATATCGCTGATAACCATCAACTACATAACCTTTGAGCTCGTACGTCTCAGAGAAGGATGTTAAGCTAAGAGAATAAATTCTCCACCACTAACAGAAATGTATTTGATAGAAACCAGCTTTACATCTCAAAGTGTAACGTCAGGTACACATCCATACAAGTCCATTCCGGGATCGAACGGAATCGAAGCACTTCAAAGAAGCTCTTGCAAATACGGATATTCACTAATCATGTCCGAAATCCCCATCACAAAGGGTGATAGAATCTCTATACCGGAGCAACCCGGTGCAGAGACAATTAACAAGTAATCCTTTCGCTTATGAAAATACCGGTCTTCAACACCGCCTTCAAATACAATCCCATTTCGTCGTATTGTTATTCGGAATGGGTTTTATGACACAAAGTCCTCTCCCGGCTAATCCAAATAACTAGCGCTTATTTTTGAAAATAACTGTTCATTCAGATTTCAAACAAATCACAAAAAATTTCCACTTTGATCTTTCAAATAAAAGATTCATCACAATCACAACGGTTCGATGTGGTTTTCGAATATCCACTTGGAATCCGACCCCCGGTAGCATCGAATTTCAAATGTCATTTAAAGGCAAATATTGATAGTCGGTTTGTTTAACTATCAATCAACATTCACAACAATCACTGGATTCCATATAATTTTTCCCCAATTATTATTTTCAAAATATCTTTGCAAGAAACAATTTTACACTTCAACCACTTGAAAACAAATTTCAAATTACTTTTCACCTTTCAATATTTTGAAAACAAATTTAAATCATTTTTCACTCGCGGAATAAGATTCCCGATATTATTTGTTTCCACTGAAGGTCTGCCGAGTTAAAATACTTTAAAATAATTTAAATTACTTATCCAAACATATATACTTGGAAATATTTAGAATAAAACATTTTAAAACACTTACTTAAATATTAGTTATGAAAATATTATATGAAAGTCTCGTATAAAAATTCAAGGCCAAACTAATTTTTAAAATAAAATTAGTAGATAGGATATAACTATTTAAATATCCATTTTCTAAAACAAATATTAATTTAATCTTTACACAATTACTTCTATAATAAATTAAAATAAATCTTTACTATAAAGATTTTCAAAATAACCCAAGTAAATAATTTTTCCAAAATAATTTTTCCTTAAAACCATCTTTACAACTTGAATTTCATATTTATAGACTATATTGAAAACATACTCGGCTTTCCAGAGAAAGTACACCTTCCATTCTAAAATGGTTCATTCAAATCAATTTATAAATCCTTCTGGATTTACTTTAAATTTACGTTCCAAATCCGTAAATTCCTTTCCACACTTTTATTTTTAAAACAAATTCCCCTTTCTTTTATGAATTCCCATTGTGAATTTAAACTTCTAAATATCCATTGATATATGATTTTCAAATCAATTTCCAAAATTGATTTCTAAATTAATTTCAACACCAAATTTATTATCTTTTGAACAAATTTCTTTAAATTTATTCAATTTTCTAAAATTAATTTACTATAAATTTTCTACTAAATTTCAAAAATCCAATTTTATTTATTTTTGTTATACTACGATACCAAAAATATATTTGGCTAAATTATTGCCCTCAACAGTTTCAATCACAAATAATCACACACAGATTATAAAAAAATGAACATACAACATACGAAACAAACTAAATATTTGAGGAATCTAGCTGGATCCCTCCAACCAGTTTTCCCTGCATCCACAGACATTAGCACAACAATTAAATACTAATTCCACTTCGAGGTGGAATATCGCGGTATATGGGATTTATAAAATATCGTCCGCTATTATGCGGCGCAATAGGGTCTCATCCGCTATGTAATACGGGAAATCAAGAACTCCAGATACATATATAATACCAATTCCACTTCGAGGTGCAATATCGCGGTATATGGGTTTAATATAATAACATCCGCTATTATGTAGTGCAATAGGGTCTAAACTAATATAACGAATAATAAATTAATCATCCAAGCACACAATCAACAACTAAATTCAACTATCACAATTCAACCAGCAATTAATAACTGAAATTTTCAATTATTATTTTGGGTGAAAAGATCTTGCCTTTGCCCTTTCTATTTTGCAATCCATTTCCAATCCCGATTCGTTTTTCCATGATTTTAACCTTGTATAATCAATTTTATACAGTTGATTAATATTCGAAACAAATTGAATAATAAATTTCCATTAAATAGATTTATTAAATTTAAACTAATACATTAATTATAAACAAATTCTTTCTTTTAAAAAAATATTTTAACTAAAAGATTAAATTAAAAACTGAATTTCCTTTTTAAAAAAATTATTTAACTGAAAATTAAATTCAACAAATTTTCTTTAATAATTTACTCTTAGTAACTAAAAAAAATTGATTGAATTGATTAAACCATCTTTCACTAAATCCATTATTTTAAACAACCTTGTAGATTAAAATAGGTATATTTATACAATTTCTATTTCAACTATATAATTTCTACAGGCATATATATAAAAAAATTGAAAACTGCATTTGCATTACTGTTAATTATTTTTCTTGCGGTTAACTTGTAAATTAAAAATCTGCATATATATTTTACATATATATTTATTATTAAATTTTGATTAACTAAAAATTTTGATTTATCTTACTGCAACCCAAAAACCACCAACGCCATGCTACGACTACCACCGGTCCCAAGGAATCGAGCAACTGCATCACGGTCCTGATTCACGACGGCGACCCAAACCCAATTTTGCCAACTTCAACCTCTCAGGCATCGGCCCAAAACCCATGCGAACCCAATTGACTACGCCGCTCCACGTATGAGCCCTAATTCGACCGCCGATCTTTGATGCTCGATCCACTTCATCGCGTCGCACTTCCCCTGTCGAACACGAATCGAAGTCTTGAGCTCCTCCCTTCCACGCATGCGCGTTTGCTGATGATGCGCGCAATCGCGAATCCATATTCCTCGAGCCCCATCGAGATTTGTATGCGTCATCGAACTTTGCTTAAGAGGACTAGGGTTCGATTTCTGATGATTTTTTTTTCGTTTGATTGTTTGAATAGGGGAAGAACGGGTTGGTTAAATCTGAGGAAGGAGCGCGATTTATTTTGAAGGTAGGATCGATTTCCTTCTCTAATACGCTCGGCCATTTTTTTTCCTGAAGCACGATTGAAAAATGAAAGAGGAAAGGGGATTGAAAAAATTGAGAGATTGGCTAAAGTTTTAAGTAGGAAGATGCCTTGCGTGAGAATCCTGTAGGGCTACATTAATAGAAAAGAAAGAAAAAGGTTTGATGTGGATGGAATCACGACTGTTGATTAGAGTGTATAAATTTGTATTTAAATTAAAACAATTAATTATTGTCTACGCGTTTATATCTCGTACGATCATACGATAGCTCCGAAAGCTATGAGATTTGAAATCCGATAATAATTCAATATTACGGATCCAATGGAACTGGTTTCGTCGAATTCCGGGACTGTGCCTCGGAAGGCTATTTTTAAATATTGATTTAAACGATATAAATTCAAAACTAAACAAAACATTTCCAAATTCAATTCTGAAGCTTCTATTATCTTCAGTATTATCAATATGAATTTTACAAGCCCTTTGAAATAATTTTAATCAGCTTAAAATTGAAGATTCAAATTTTTATCCAACTTTAATAAATTAAATTCAATAATTTAATTGCCAAATCCATAGTTATATTTTGAAATTCAGGTTAAAATTACTTCAAATATTTGAAATCGATTAAATATTCCATTTCTAATGTTAAAAATTTCTGGGTCGTCACAGTTTCGCTACTAATGCGACCTAAATAGATTGCAGGATACACAATGGTTACGCTTGGATCCTCCAGGAAACAATCCGTACCCATAGGCCATCTCAGCCAGGCAGTTGTGCTATGCATTCGCACTCGTAAGACCATGGAGATCACCATCGAATTCGATGGACACTCAAGTATCATATTTGAAAAACCCAAATCAGAGAGAATAATATTGATAGAATGAATCCACAGTGTGGCCACAAAGCGGATATCAAGCAGAAGTCACTTTCCATATCTTTACTTTGAAAATATGTATCATATAGTACCTTTCAAAATCGCTTTCAAATATCATACTTATATAAAGTCCATTATATATAAGATTTCATTTCAAATCGAATACTTTCCAAAATCAATAGTATATCAAATCACACTTATATAGACTTCGATTATATAAGATTTCTCTTTCCAAATTGAGTACCCTTTCCAAATCAACAGTTTTCAAATCAATTTCATACATACAAATCCATTATATATAACTTCGATAACTCCCAAATCAAGTATTTAATCAAACAAGATTCTCAATTTCAAACCATCTGTTTCAATTCAATTTAGTTTTCCAACAAAACCATTTCAAATATTATCAAATTTCAAATATAGATTTGATCCACAAAATAAACTATTCAATCTTAAATATATTTCAAAGCTTAAATATACCATATTTCAAAACTAAATTTTATAATTTCACATATCTCAAATTTTACTTCATTATTACTTAGTTTTGAAATATTTTTTTCATAAATCCATTATTTTTAAATAAACTCAAATTACAAGTAAACCAAATATCCTTTCATGCTAATATAAACTTCAATTATTCATTTATCAAAATCAATTATCATTTCAAATTCACATTCTTTATCAAAATAAAGATTAAATCATTTCCAAACAATTTCAATCATCAAAATATCTATAGTGGTTACTAAGTTTAAAACCACCCATTTTAAAACCTTCAAACTATTTATTTCTATATGGAAAATCCAATTTACCATTGGAAAGACTATTATTCTATATATATACTTTATTCAAAACATTTCAAATCTATATTTCATACTAGTATAATTCAAAATAGTCTTATTTATTTCACTCAACAAACAGTTTCAAACTTATATAAATCATATTACTTTATACTTTAATCATACAAAACTAAACTTATATTCCTTATCAAATACCTTATACCTTTCAAAATTTCTTAGATTTGAAAAGTTAACCTTGATTTGGAAGTGCTCGAATCTTCAAAATGGTCGAAGAAATCATATTTTCAATCCAAGAGTTGGAAACCACCAACAAATCAGTAAATCAACTTCAATAGATAAGGTTATACCAAAACATATCTGAATCCCGAGGACCGAACACTAGCTTACTTTAAATCATTTCAAATATATATATATATATATATATATATATATATGTATGTATGTATGTATGTATGTATGTATGTATGTATCTTTCGAATATCAAACCATACTTCAAAATCTGAAATCAAAATTAGTTTCATAAAATCACTCGCATAGCAAAGCTATTAGAGTGGCCTCTCCCCCACTCAGAAACTCGAAAATCAATGTCGACGATGCATACATTCATCACCGAAATTATTTTCCAACGACATAAGTGGGTTCTGGACTTTTATTTTCTTGAAACCTCTTTGACATCTCTTCGAAATCATTTTAAATTCATTCGATTACATTTAAACATTTCTTATTCAAAAAATATATTAAAATCATATTATTATTATATTTTCCAAAATCTTAAAATGTATTTCAAAACACCGGAGTTCGATTCCTAGAAATTCAAATTCAAAACCCTTCAGTTATGAATCATTTTTATATAAGTCAAATTCTTATAAATTTTCAAAATTTCAAATCCTTTGGAAACTTCAAGTTTCATTTTTAAAAGGTATAAAATCCTTATCGAAAACATTTCACTTTTATATAAAAAGTGGTCATCCTTACCAAAATAATAATTTCGATGTATGCAAAATTTAAAAATACAACCAAACATAAATTTTCAAGGAATTATTAAATATTCAAAAATCAAAAGAATACAGATAGGGAAGACGGGAAAGGATTTTAGACAAGTGGGAGCATTCCAAAATTCAAAGGAGTCTTAATCGACAAGAATCGTAAATAAGATTAGAGATATAACCTATATCAATACAAAAGAATTCCCATACATAACTTGAAAAAGGCTCAAGCTAATATCATACGAAAACAAGAACATAAATATCCTCAGTTTGACAACATCAGCTAAGCAAAAGATATAATAGAGTTCACTGGAAGCAACCTAACATCCCCCTCAATGTGCCCCCAACTTCTGCATTTCTTGCATAAATGCACTACACTCCCATCTTCCTTAACGAACTGCGGGTACGCAGCCTTCCTTCCGTACTTCCTCACAGGACAATTCCTTGCTATATGCCCACGCATCCTACATTGATAGCAAATGGTCGATTGGTTGACTGATGTAGTGGGTGCAGATTTTACTTTCTTCACCTTCTGGCAGCGACTAGGAAAGTTCCCCTTACTACGACGTCTAAAACTGAAGATCTTGGATCGAAAACGCTTGCCCTCCATCTTCTTTCCTTCGTCTTTCTTCGCATACATGGCGGCAAAGTGACCCTTTTCCTGACACCGACAACAAATGACATGGTCGTAAGGACCCGATCCTGCTCTTTCCCTCCACAGCTTTTCCCACTTCTCGATCGCTTCCTTCCGTTCCTTATGGGCCAGTGCCCTTCGTGATTGGCGAGCTGCTTTCTGCTCTTCTGATTTTTCCATACACAAATAGCTTCCTCTATAAAATAAAGAATTTAGATCAAACAAGATAGGAATTCAAATTCTAGCAAACCCTAATAGAAGAGATTACTAACAGGGTGGATTCGGAAAAGATGAAGTTTAGAAAACTTTGCTTTCAAAACAAAATTTAACACCAAAATAATCTTTAAAAATCCTTTAAAATCATTTGAAAATCATTTTACTTTGAAAATATGTTCTCTCACAAAGAAATGATTCTGAGGTCGATTTCACTCATTCTAGGGTATTTCTACCCTATCTCTAATGAGTTTTTGCTCTGCAGGCTAAGGTTTGCCTAGACCAAAGCTATGATACCAACTGTAACAACCTGATATTTTTAGCCATTCGCATCCACACATGCCGTACTCAAATTGCTCAAAATACCGCATTGTAATAAAATTTGGAGCAAATTAAATACAATCTCATAATCACAGACACTGAAATATCAGAATAACTTGCGGTGGAAATTAAAATACCATAGTAGTTCATGAAGCTACTATAACAAACTCTCAAAACATAATACATAATATCAGTCTGAAAAAAATATACAATACAAATCTCAAATACATAGAAGTTTATAAATACCAGAGCTGAAATAGAACAACTGAAACTGAAAGGGAATAGATAACTAGACAAGCAGAATCCACAGCGATTCCTAGCTCCAGAAAAAGAAATCCAAAGCCAAGCTGTAAATACCCAGGCTGACTCGAGCGTAAAGTAAAACACAAAACACTTGAGTCAGGACATACATACTTATATAATGTAAACCAACTCAAGTGAACTGTAGTAGTAATGCACAATAACTTAAAGGATGCTTGGGATCACCCATCCTCTAAGGATCAGTTAAACCATAAATTAATAACCCGTAGTTAAAATTCCAAACTAGTATTTTATACATCTAAATCAAATATCATTTCAAAATTCAATATCATTTCAAATTCATTTCAAAATATCAAAATATCATATCATTCCAAACCTCATTCATTTTATTTAATTTAAATACCAATCCAAATCACATTTCAAAATGGATTATATTTCAAATCAAATATTCCATTTAAAACCAATTAAAATGAAGTTATTATATTTAAAATCAAATATTCAATTCCCAAAATTCTACCATTTTCAGAATTCATTTATTCACTTCAATTTATTAAAACAGTGAAATTTCAGTTTTCGCAGCATTTAAAAAACGCTATGGAAAGTTACATTTCAAAACAGTTCAATTTAACAAAGATAGCATTTTACAGAAATGCTGTAATAGTTCATGTTTCAAATAAAGCTTTAGTTTAATTCTGCAACTACAGCACTTACAAAGTGTTGTAATAGCCCTTACTTCATTTTTTCCTTTTAGTTCATTTATATCAATTACAGCATTTACAAAATGATGTAATATCTTTGACTTTAGAAATGATAGCATTTCAGAAATGCTGTTAAATTTAAATTCCAAATCTTTCAATACAATTTCATAAAAAATTAAACTTTAATTTAAATCCATTTTAACTTATAAAAATCATATTTTCTCACTTTAAAAACAATCATTTAAATACTCCTTAATTTATGATTTTATAAAGTGAAATTTTCATAAATAATTATCAAATCATTTGATATAATTCACTTACAAACATAAATGTGCAATTTTATAACATTTATTTACTTTACATTTTGATTAAGTTTAACATTTCATAATTTTATTTAAATTTCATTTTATTTATCTTAACTTAACTTTTATTTTAAAATACATTTCACATTTTCCAAGTTAAGTTATATTTCAAATTTCAATTATAAACATTTATTTATTTAACTATTTTTAATTTATAGAAAATCAATAACACTTTATAAAAATCATTTTTAAATTTAAATTTAAATCAAATTATCTTATTTTCTTACTTAACTTAAATTCCATTTATAAAAAAAATCATAAATTTTAAAATTAACTTATATTTCAAATTCTACTCTACCAATTATTTATTTCGCTTATTCAACTTGTAGAAAATCACTAATATTTATAAAAATCATTTTAAATTAAATTTAAATCAAAATATCATAATATTTACATTTTTATAATATTATATAAATTTAAGAAAATATATTAACCACGGGTCTGTATAATTTTCTAACCTAAGTTAGGTGATACGGATAATATATCATTTCAATCCGTAAACTACAAAGGAAAAATCCGGGTTTTATCATTTCAAACCCACAGTCCCAAGTAAATAAAAATAAATAAAAATCGTTCAGGCCTATCATTTTAGCCCATAATGATTTTTCCTATTCTAATGTCCGTTCGGGTATGTATCATTTCAACCCATAGTGATTCTATCTACAGAGAACTGGTAGTGTGATAAACTGATATAAATAAACAGAATAGCATTATATAATAGTAACAGATGATATAACAGCTGTATAAACATGGATGAACATCATATGATCATAGCATAGGCAGGTGTGTTATGATAATAAAATTTACAGATTCAAATTCTATCAGTTTGCTAATTATATAAGTACAAAATGTCTGGTGAGAAATACTCAACTCTACAAGTTGGAGATAGCAAATACAGACACACAACAGAGATCCAAAAAGGCATATAAGCACGACTACGATTCAAGTGAGGAAATGCCAAAGCTATTTGTCTTGTACATATGAAACAAAACAATACATATAACATGAATTTCAAACCAAAATATGACATTAAACAAGCTAGAATTAAGGAACAACAATTTATCAAACACTTGCACTTGCTTCCACCATCACTATGCTCAGCATATAGGGTGATAAGGCACTGCCACGGGGTGTATTTGGTCAGGTATGGGTCATATATGCTTGGCCTAACAAGGGTAGTGAAGGTATGGAAGTGGTTTAAGTGATAAAGGGCATAAATACACAAACACAAGGCAAATGTGCATTTTTGTGTAATAACGAGTCACGGCTATGGCCTTGTGTGGCACAGTCAGGCCTGGTGGGGGTTAGGGGATCGTGCAGCTGTGGCTTAAGGTCAGGTAGAGGCTGGAGAAGGTGGTGCAAGTGGTGGCTGAGAGGGGTATGTGGAGTGGTGATGCATGTAGAGGTCGGCTAGGTAGTTTAAGGGGTGTTTGTTATTGTTTTGTGGAGTTTTCAACTTTGGGATGGCCACGGCCTGCCATGTCAGTGGAGATGGAGGGGGTTGCAGCCGAATATGGTGGTGGTGGAGGCGATGTTGAAGGAGGAGCAGCAATGGGCCGAGCATCATAGGTGAAACAAGGCAAACAAAATGAATAAAACAAGAAGAAAAATGAGTAAGAAAAGTGAAAAACCATTACCAAATTTTTCTCAAAAATGCTTAGCCGTGAGAAGCTGATAAAAATGAGATGTTTCATGTGAAAAATGAGTAAGAAACTCATAGCTAGAGTTATGGAAAGAACGGCATATGAATTGAAAAGTCTAGCAAACCGAAAGTCATTGTTTTGAAACTCTTTGTCTCTTCAAATTTCCACTTTATATTCACATAAAATAAACGAAAAAAAACTCAGTAAATAACATAAAAACAAAATGAAATAAAGTTGGAAAGAAAAATAAAGAATTAATTTTTAGGAAAATAGAAAAATAAATAAAGAAAATAGCTTATATTTTGAGACTAGTTGTAAAAATTGCAAATAAAATATAACTAACACAAGAAAATTATAACTCAACAAATTCTCATAATTAAATTCAAAGTCCAAAAAAAAGGTGGAAGTGAGAATAAAATAATGTCTTAGGAAAAATAGAAAATAAATAAGGAAAAATACATTAGTTAATTTAAACTAGAAATTAAAATTACAAACAACAATACAACTGACATTGTTGAATTTCAATTACACTTTTAAAAATGTTTTAAAAATAAAATATATATATACATAACATGATATATTACACACATATACAAACTGGAATAAGATATGACAAATAAAAAATATTATTTATACAATTTAAAATAAACAATATTGTTAAATAAATCAATTTACACACAATATTGTAAAAAGCATAACTTTCTCAACATAAATTCGATTTCAACGAGACGAAAAGTGGTATTCATAAAATTAAATCTATTTTCATAATAAAAGATAAAATTAAAGAATTCAAATATTTAAATTTTAAATTTAGAAGTCAAAGTTTGACCAGATTGACCAAAAATCCACTTTTTGGGAAATATTCAATTTATTCATGTTTGAAATTATAATTCACACAAAAATTAAAGTTTATATTTAAAATAACAAAATTTATTCATATTAATAAATAAAATAAAGTTTTAAAATCAGGAATTCGAATAAAATAATCAAAATAAACCATTAAAATAAATCACAAAAATACAGGGTTGTTACAAAAATGATGACGAATAACCCAAATAATTGAGGCAAATAATATTTTCAAACTCACTTCATTGTGCATTGCAAAATATTTCTTTTTCAATTTAATGCGTCGTGTTTATATTGCAGATACTTCAGATACTAGATACAGGCTGAAACAGAGTTGAAAATCAAAGTATGAATGAAGAGTGAATATGTAGTAAGGAGAAATATGGATGAAAAATTGTATATTGAAAATTCTGTTGTAATTGATGTTGTATTTTAATTGTAGTGAGAGCTCAAATTTGTACTATTTGAATTTGTAATAAAATAGTTGTTTGAATAAAATATTTGTTTAAATAAGAGTTTTGAGTTATTTATTTTTATTCAACAAATATTTATTTAATTATGTGGAAAAATAAAATAGTACAATAATAAATACATTTAAAACGAATATATATATGTCTATTATCATCAAACAAAAGTCATACACTACTACATTGTCATAGTAAGGAGATGCAATGTTCGAGCAGCCAACCATAGAGAAGATTTAGAGACTAAAGACTAAAATAGTTACGCATAAGGTTCACTTTGAGAATACGCTATTTTAATTTTCTTATTTTTGTTCTTCTCTGTTTTTGCCCAAGTCAACGATGTTCTGTGCCAGGCTTATCAAGAAGGAGAAAAAAGAGTTGTTGTGAGGAGATGAGATGCTAGAGAGATCGAAGAAGAAAAGAATTTAATAGAAAATTGGGGTTTTGGAAATGAGGGAAAAAAATTGACAGATAGTAAAAAAAGGATGGGCTAGGAAAATGAGGGCGTAACATGTGATGACCCACGAATCAATACCCTTTGAATCGAAAATAATCCATACATGTCCGACCCAAAAAGAACAGACTGACGGAAAGTCAAGAGAAAGAAAAGAAGAGAGAAGAAGAGAAGAGAAGAAATAGAGAAAAGGGAACCAAAAAGAACAATAATGAATCTCACATCGCAGCGAAAAACATATAATATCATATCAATGATCTTTACAAAAAAGAAATTGTATATATATACATCAATCAGAGTTCAACAATCAACCACCGGTTATCAGCATGAACGCTTATAATAACATATCCTTATAATTGACAATAACATGCAACAACTAAGTAGCGGATAATCAAAATAGATATGTGTGTACGAAAATGAAGATCTCTAGCTTGCCAGTTAAAGCACGAAATCTGAACCTGCAAATATGCTCGGCTTGGTCTGACCCGAGCATTGAAAGGGAAGAATGCCCGGATAAGTCGGGTAAACAGCGTGAGAAACACACTCAACTGAATTTATTAAATTACCAAACTTTTCCTTTCAAAACAAAAGTATCTCGTAATACACGCCCACACATAAACACGGACATGTTTTTACCTTACGATAATTAAAACATTTCATACCTAATCCTCTAATATTATAATAGTGTCTATTGCACAAATAATATCAATCATAGCCGAAATTGTTACATTGGTTAAATTCCAGCATGTAACCCAAAATGGGTAATACAATCAAAATGGCAAGCACATAGTGGAGTTTGGATTTCCATACAAATGACCAGGTGAATGGACTACCTTCCAATGGATACACCTCTCAATGGATGTCCCGAGGCACAAAACATGTGCCCTCTACCAACACAAGACCATCCTACCTCTATAACTAGATAGTATCGAATATGTCATCCTCCGGTGGTTACCGACTTTTTTCGAGGACCCTCATAGCATACGAACCACATTAATTTACATCCTGAACGTCATAACGGGAAGAAATATATCTAGAAGAGGATGATCATATCTTGATGGGAGCGACTTACTTAGCCTTGCTGCTTCTAACCCTGTTTCGGTCATTCCTGGTTGGTGAGGCCCGAGGTAACAATTACCTTTCAAAAATCACAAATCACATCACTTTGAATACCACACGACCATTTCCATTGACTACTAATTGCCATCCACAAAAAAAGTACAACCCTTAAGCTCGCATGTCTCAAGGAGGGTGTTAAGCTAAGAGAAGTTGCCTTCTCCGCCACCACTGATGTACGTTTGTAAAAACCAATGTACGTAATCTTTAGAAATGCAATGTTAGACAATCATCCATACAAGTTGTCTAGGAACAGGACAAACCGCAGGTACTTTCCTACCATATCCTGTCGGAAAATCCCTAGGATTAGTAGCGAGTAGTCCTCGCATTGGATATTTCATAACAAAGAGACCACTTCTACTGGATGTATATCGGGATTTTAACCCAAAACGATCAACAAGCAGTCCTCCACTATGAAAATCTTGAATATCAATATCATCATAGCCAAACAACACAATCATCGCATAAATTTGGTCCTAAGTGGTTTTCAGATAAATCTGATCCCAGTCTCTTCGCACCAACAACACATAAGCGTTTCTCAACCTCAAACAGAAACTTAGTCTCATAGACTTATCACGTCCCCAACTTTCAACTTGCTATCCTTTGGCCAAGAAGGAAGCTTGATAGATTAGAGTAAAACTCCACACTATATGAATCAACATCCTCAACACAAATGATAATCAAGCCTACACAGAAGGCTAAGTACTAAGTGTATGACTAAATAGTTCCCACATCAAGTCGAGGAGCTAAAATGGCCAAATTTGATAGTCGGTTATTTAACTATCAAAGCAAACAAACAAATATTTAGCACCATATAAAATCACTAGTCCCTTTAATCAATCTTTTATTAATTAAATCATTTGCCAGATATTCACTTCAAATTATCTTTAAAAAGATATATTCTCATACCATTTCAACATTTCAACATTGGAAATCATTTCCGTATACTTATTTAATAATAAGTAATTCACAATTCCATTTATTTTCAACACGTAGAAAATATTCCATAAACTCAAACCATTATTAAGTATATATTTTATTCATTAAGGAAAACATACTCTTAAACATATTTATTTGGGTCAAAATGAATGTTGGTAAAACATCGTTACGACAACCCAAAATCACTAGCATAGGGATTTAAAAATAAGATAGATATATAAATTCCATGTACCATACAAAACATCTCCTTTCGAAAATCATTTACTATAACAATAGTGTTATAGTCCATCATTTTCTTATTTCTCGAAAACGTGTATTTCAACAATAAATATTGAAATCTATGTATTCCATACTTAATACATTTCACAACATCTTCAAACCATCTTACTCTATTTAAAATGTCATTTCCGAAATATTTATTTTATTTAAAATATTATTCACTATCCAAAATCGTGAATATAATTTTCTTATCCAAATTCAATATTTTTACACATTTATTAAAGGATTATCCATAGTCCAAAATCGTGGATATATATCTCTGGCCACATTCATTACTATTGCACATTAAATTTAAAAGGATAATTCACTGTCCAAAATTGTGAATATAATCCCTTTAAACAAGCTTCTCTATTTAACTTATAAAAATAAGTTGATTTCGGATTTACAAAGCAATGTTTATAATTTCCTTTCATTATTTATAAAAACTTAAAATTATAAATTCCCTTTATTAACCAAACTCAGTTATCTCGTTTATATGCTAAAATCCAAATTATAAGTTAATTTCTTATAAATCATTTATTTACAAAATTCATTCTTTTATAACTTCATCAATTAATAAATCTATAAATCTTATTTACTTATAAGATCCACTTATAACTTCATTTTAACACTTACAAAAACTCCATTATAATTCCATTATTTTGATTTATAAAAAAATTAATTTTATAAATCTTATATATAAACCGTTTATAATAAATTCAAAAATCTCAATTTAAAATATCTGCAAAATAGTTAACTTCATATTTCAAAAATCAAATTCTGATTACGTTTCACTAAAATCATAATCTTTTTAACATAAAAATTATAAAATTTATCTATTTCAATAAATTCCTTCCTTTATAATAATTAAAAATATATATTTTCAAATCACTTAAAAATCCTTTTTAATTTGAAAATCGTCACTTTAACATTTTTAAAATTCCAAAATATGGCCCAATGCTGCAACAACACTAAATACATCAATCATGGCATCCAAAGTATCATATATCACATGATAACAACATATATCACAACATCTGTAAATAAATCAATAGTGGCGAGGAATCCAGCTGGATCCCTCCAACCTATCATCCGCAACAAATATACATATTAGAATATATGTACAATGTCCGCTTAGAGGCAGACAAAAAGGGTCACCCTTCATACACGGGAACGTATAGGGTCTCATTTGCTCCAATAAGTATGAATATATCCAAATACCAATCAATATATAGGTAATATATCATATATTATTTAAACAATCATCAATCATCATAAATAAATTTATTCTCACTTATATAAAAATATCAGTGAATCAGAAAGAGCGAGTTGTACTGACTTTGGTTCCAATATAATTTGTAGTGTTTTATTTCGAATAAAATTAAATAGCTGTTTAATTTTACCCAAAATTTACACTAGCTCCGATTAACTCCAAACCAGCTCTAGAATGTAGTGCGTCAATACGGACCCAATGCAACTTGTTTCGTCAAAGACGGATGTTGTATGACAAAGTTATGACGTTAAGAAGTTTATAAGAATTTATATATAAATTCCAATTTTTATTTTATTTTAAAAATCTACATAGTCTCGACCATATATTACAAAAAAATAGACCTGGGCCGTGCGTGATCTTCTTCCTTCCATGAGATTTTTCCCAGGCGAACAAACCCAAACACCACGTCACATCTCTTGATGGCTGCATCTCTGCGTCGCACTTGATGATGATCAGACTCCGCGTTTACAAGCCCGAACTCCACCTCACCTTCGGACGAAGACCGCTTGAACTCGACTCCCCCTCGTTCTCACAAACACACTCATATGCACGGCATTCCCGGTAATTTTGCCATCGATCCATAGCTTGAAGTCCACCCTTGACCGTTGATCTCAAATATCTCGTCGTGCTCTTTCATGTTCCAGTTGAGAGTTTTTGAACATTGTCGATGGATTAAAAGAAAATCAAGGAGGAAGGAGAGAGTTTCCTGGCCATTGAAAATATAATGGCGGCTAGAGTTTTAAAGCAATTAGGGTTTGTGCAAATGTGAAAAAAGTTGGCTTTATATAGAAAATTTTGCGACACTATTCACCCGAAAAATTTCCGAACTCCAAACGAAGCGTGCCGCCTGGCGTTTATATTACTTTACCCCTATTCCAAACATAATGGAATATATATCGGGAGACAATTCGATCATATTTGGAAGATAGGATTTCGAATTGAATTATTTAAATTTAAATTTACTTAAACAAATTTCTACTCGTTTTAGCTTGCCACGACTAAACCATAAATCCGATTGACACGAAAATTGAAACCTTGTAATAATATAACATTACGGATCCAGTGAAACTAGTTTCATCAAAATCCGAGACTGTTTAAAAAATGTCTATTTTTACACGTTAATTAAATATTAAAATATTTAATTTCAATAAATTAACTTTTTATTCAATTTTAAAAGTTTTCTAACATCATTCTAATTCAAATAGAATTAATTCAACTTTATAAATCATTTTTATTCACATTAAATTCAATTTCTAATTATTTTAGCAATTTCAAATATTAAATCAATAATTTAATTATCCAATTAAATCACTATATTCGAAATATAATTTATTCGGCTTTTAAAATTAACTTGTGAATATTTAAAATCAATTAAATATCTGAATTTCAAATGACTGAAATTCTGGGTCGTTACATTCTCCCTTACTCAAAAGAATTTCGTCCTCGAAATTAGCAAGTAAAAAAAAGTCATAAAATACACTAACTTTTCAAATCAATTCATTACAACTAAATTAACAAATCTCTTAAGTGTTTAACTTTCCCAAAATCCATTAGTTAAACTTCTTCTAAAAACTTTACTAAGTTTTCAAATCCATTTATAGTTATCTTTTCAAAACCAACTATATCGTTTCCAATTATAACTCAATAATCAAAATTATAGTTATCAAAATTTCATTCCAATTTCCCAAAATTTTCTAACGCCTCAAATTTTCAAAAAAATTCTCCACAGCCTCCTTTGCGTAGTTTGATCATAGTAGGATCACGACATGTATATATATATCAAAAATATACATCTCATCTTCGAGGATGAGGCATCGCGTAGGGAAAAAATATAAAAGTACAATATCTAATTCGAGATTTGGACATTCTATATTATTAGCGAGCATATACGGCTAATATTGTGCGAAAGCGAGCTCCAAATGCGAAGCAAACGCCATCCGCACCTACTATACACTTAGCAACAAATGAGAAACATGTATATAGAAAGTAATATCAATATAAAACATATACCAATATAACAACTATATATGCCAATATAGCAAATGCAACTAATAAGCAACAAATCCAACCATCAACAAATTTACAACCAAATTGGTTCATAACCACATTTACTTTATTTACACTCAACATTCATATTTAGATTGAATTCTAGTATTCACTATATTCACATTTCTATACAACACTTTTATTTTCAACTTGTTTAATATTAAATTGACTTTCATTTGCAAATTCACTTTTACAATCAAAGTTGAATTTCATTTATACAGATCAAATTCATATTCATTTAATGACTTCATTTCATTAACTCACTTATCAAATTCAACTTCATTCAACATCACTTAAGTTATTTTCCATTTCATTCTCACTTGCATTTACTTTCACTATACAATTTAAGTTCACTTCTAATTTAATTCAAATTCTATTTTATTTAACTTTTACCTAAGTCAAATTCATATCACTATTCAAATTCAGATTTTGTTTTGCTTAAAAAAATTGTTTAATTATTTTAACATTTGGTTTTACTTACGTTTTCTCATTTTATAAGTTATACAACATATTTTTTATTTAAACTTCCAAATTCATATTATATAATCACTTATCTAATCCAATTCAAATTACTTAACCTTTATTTAAATTTCAAATCATAAATTTTTATCATGCTATCTCAAATTTATTTAACTTTACCAAATTCAAATTACTGTTTCATATTATAAGTCCAAAACTTATTTTACTTATCTTTATCAATTTCACTTGGATTTTAATTCAAATTTTTTTATCTCATCAAAACTTAACTTTCAAGTTACCATGGTAGCAAATCAGTCACATAAAAACTCGAAAATAATGCTGGTGATGCTGTAGTCATCACCCTTATTATTTTCCAGCAACAGTAGTGAATTCAATGCTTTATATTATTTTAAAGTTCCTTTTATTCATAAATCATATTTATAAATCTTTACTTATATAATTTCACTATTTCACTTTGTTTATATAAGATTCATTCCAAATTTATTTTTCATTTCTAGATTTATAATAATATAATCTCTTTAACTTTTGAAAAACAACTATCAATATCAATGGGATTCAAATTTTCAAATTTTCTGTGACGACCCAGACTCGACCTTCGAAAATCGGCACCGAATACGACACTCGTATTGCAATGTCGCAGGTCCAAACATCGAATCTGGTTCGCTGGAGCTTATAACACAATTAAGTATAACAACACAGTGGAAGAAAAAGAAATGAATATCATATACATACAATGATACAATATCCAGAATGATACAACAACGATACGATATGAAACAATATCAGAGATACAAGATAACAATGCTACAGCGGAATAACAATATGATATAGCAGCGGAAAAAAAATAGCCCAGAGATAACTCCAATCCAATGCTCCAAGCCATAACTCCAAACCACTAGCTCGAATCACCATCACATTGCACAAAGATTAGCAAGTCTCGTCCATGAATCCGAAGACTCCAATATCCAAGATATCCAAAAAAAACCAAAGAGAAAGCTAAAAGCTATAGAATCGATATCTATATCTACTATTTGGAAAAAACCCAACTCTAGACAGCCCGTGTGGAAAATAGTGGGCACCCAGAGTTTAGGAAAGGAACAATAAACTCTAGGTCGGTCATGGGACTGGTGTGAGCAACAAAAAAACATTTTAATCTTTAAAAACAAACAAAAGAATTAAAATTTGAAATCCGCAATGCTTTTTGGAAAAATGAAACTACCATAAGGCCTCCCACCACACACACAATGCAAATGCAGACTTGGGGAAGATTTCTCCTTATGATAGTAAAATATGCTTGATACGCGAAAACCATTTGATATTATTATTAGTGTATAGTGGAAAACATTTTGAAAGTATAATATTAATCTTAGCCAGCATACGTACCATTATAGTATGCCTACTATAGCTACCATGTTAGATGGCAGGTTCTACAACTAAAATCGTACAAGGTGCGTATTGGTGATTGGGTTTCCAACAAATGGTCAGGCTAAGAAACTTCCTGGGCCACATGGGTACGCCTCTGGAGGGAGCCCGGAGAACCTAACCAGATCTCTGCCAACACAAGGCCGGGTTACCTCTGTAACTAGGTAACTACTGACATGAGTATGCCATCCCCCGGTCGTAGCCAACCTTTATCCGAGCGTTCGATACCAACAACCACAAAGTAATGTATTTACAGTAACCACATAGGTTAAATATCTGGACTCCATACCGTGATATCACCTTTATCCAGAAGGAAATGAACATACCCTCAGGGGGCGCTATCCCAAATAACCTTGCCGCATCTTTCCTGTTTCGACCATTCCGGGTTGTGAGGCTCGACGAGGTTTCGTCCACAAAGCTACGCTTTTCACCAAAGCCATGCTTTGATCAACAAATGATCATCAACACACAACAGCACTTAGCATGCCACACTACCAAGTTGGGAGTATATCGCTAATAACCTTCAACTACATAACCTCTGAGCTCGTACGTCTCAGATAAGGGTGTTAAGCTAAGCGAATAAATTCTCCGCCACCAACAGATATGGTATTTGAAAGAAATCAGCTTTATATCTCAGTTTGTAATGTCAGACATACAATCCATACAAGTCTGTTCCGGGTTCGAACAGAACCGAAGGCACTTCCGAAGAAGCCCTTGCAAATCCGGGAATTCACAATCCCGATCGGACTTCCCATCACTTAGGGAATCTCTATACTGTAGCTACTCGGTGCAGAGACAATCGATAGGTCATCCTATCATTCTCACAAATGCCCGGTCTTCACCACCGGTCTTCAAATGCTATCCATAACGTCGTATCACATATTCGGAATGGGCTATATGACACAAAGGTCCTCTCCCGGCTAAACCGAATAGTGAGCACAATATTTACAAGAACATATGGATATTGGGGTCTCAGTTAATTCAGAGCTTAAATCCCAAAACCTTTCATTCAAATGGTAAAAACAAATTACCATTTCCAATCATTTTAAACAAAAAGATTCATTTCAAAAAAACCTTCAATGGTTTAAACAATTCCCACATTTAAATCTTTTAAACAAAAGATTCACTTTTAAGACCCCTTTCAATTTAAAACAAGGTTCACCAATACAAATTGGATTAACTTATCCGGTTTGTAAATTAAAGACTCATTTAATAGCTTTCAAAACAATTCCCGTTTCAATCTTTTATATACAAAAGATACACCATTTAAAATCCTTTTCGATTTCAAAATAGAGTTCAACTATCTTTCACAAAGATTCAATTATAGCTTTCAAAACCATTCCATTTCAAATTTGAAATCTTTTCATCATAATTGGGAAATTCTTTTCTTATATAAAAGCTATTATTATTATTTGAAATCACTTGTTTCTGTTTCGGAAAACCCGATTATAATTGCACGAGTTAAGGACTTTTAGATATAAATTTGAGTTAAATTCAAATTCTCAAAGTAATACTTTTAAAATGGTTTAAAATCCATATAAACATATTTATAACTTTGTATAACATTTTTTTTGTCATAAATACCAAATATAGAATTCAATATCGGATATTGAATTCCAATTTAAATCATATTATTCAAATTTCAAATCTTTATTAAGTTATTCAAAATAACTATCATTTTTAAAACACCTTTTTCAAAAGTTTTTCACTTTAAACCCAATCCATTTCGAAAACCCATTTGAATTAAAAATTAAAATTTAAAGCTATTTAAAAATCTGTGACTTAACCGATTTCCACGTGAAATCCATATTTGTGTGTGCATAGTGTAGTCCAGGGGTTTACACACAATAGTGCAACAACAATCATCACATCACAGATTAAAGTGCAGCAATATCGATAAGCGGTATAAGCTATCACGCTTGTCTTCATTCACAGATTCATAGATAAAGTAAATTTATCAATAACAAGGATTCACTAATATGATTCGATGTGGTTTTCGGATAACCAACTGGAATCCGACTCCCTGTCGCATCGAATTTCAAATGCCGTTTTACGGCCAAGGGTATTTACACCGAAAACATATCACAGATATCACAGATCAATACACAACATATCTCACATCACAGAAAATTACAGTCCAGAGATAACAATCAATGCAAGGCATTTCATACAATACAAACATTCATGAGCAATCCAAGCATTCAATAATCATTTACAAGTAGGATTAATTGTTTAATCCTAAATTAATTAAATTAATTAATTATTACCTTAATCACTTCATTGATTAATTAATTATCTTATAATTAATCATATTTATTAATTAGTTAAACCTTTAATTATTCACTAACTACATTAATTAATGACCCTCTACTTTCTTCATTAATTATTCTTCTAATTACATTTAATGATTAATTATAAACATAATTATATTTATTGATCAAACCTGATTAATCACAATCAGTAATTAACTTCCCTTAATTACTTTCATTAAAAATCTTTAATCAATGATTAATTATTATTAACTTCAATTGATATTAGTTAATCATTTCTTTAATTAATTATCTTTAATTAATTAACCATTAATTGTAATTAATTAATCTTAATTACTTCTATCAATTAATTCTTACTTAATCGCTTTAATTAATAAACCCTTAATCATTAATTAAATCTTAATTACAGTTAATTATCCTTAATTGATTATTCTTAATTTAATCATCCTAATTAATTAACCACATTAATTAATTATGCTTTAAAGTAATTAACCCTTAATATTTGATTTATCAATCTTAAATCTTTAATTGTTTACCGTAATTACAATCACTAAGTAATTATTTTTATTTGATCATTCATTGATTACTTGATTAATTAACCTAATAATTTAATGAATCCAAATCATATAAATTCAAAACAATTTAAAAATACATTTAACAACAAATTTGTTTAAATCATTTTAAATTTAAAAACTTTCATTTATTTCAAAACTGGAATACACATTAAATTTTGATTCCAGATTGCTTAGATTCAAAACTTACTTATATTTAAACTTCGTTTTAAATTTCAAAATATTTAACAATCTTTAAAGTAGTTAAACAATTTAAATTTAAAATCTTTATTTATTTTAAAAATTGAGGTTCAAACTCACATTCCAGGTTTTATAACTTATATTTAAACTTATTAGAAGCTTTACACTACAGTTCAAACTTTTCGATTTTTAAATTCAAGCCAAATATACTTGAAATACTTAAAGGTGTTAAAACAAATTTAAGTTTCAAAAACTTTAATCATTTCAAAACCTAGGGTTCAAACTTACTTGAATTTAGATTCAAACTTAGGTTTAAAGCCTGATTTAAACTTTGATTTCATTTTTATCTTCAGTTTGAATTTTTTTTTCAAACAAGACACTTCAGTTTTCTGTTAAAACCTGCATCAATATTTTACCCGAGGCAACTTAATTCACTTCGAGCCAGAAACAGTTTTCCCTGAGAAAAACCTCACCACACTCCGAGTCAGAGGCTTGAATACTTGAGATTAACTTCGAGTTCCTCCCTCTCTCACTTGCTTCGAGTCGTTACTGTTATTACTCAAGACATTCCCGAGCCAATTCACAATTCTCGTATTCGAACTCAAGTCCCCAACTTCTTCCCCAAATTCCAAACAACCCAGATGTATCCCATTTTCGCATGCACGTGCACGATCGCCAGTCCCCTTTCCGACCATCGTCGCAACCCTCCCCGAGTTGTCCATGCCCTTGACAACAACTCCACAACCCAACTCGATCTAAATCAATCTGGAATAAAAATCGAGCATCACAACCAAAATCTGGAACCAACCCGGCTCCACAAAATCCACTCACACCGCCACGTCACGTCACCAGAGTCTCTCCGACTCCGACCATGGCTCCGCTGTCTGTCCACGTACCACCTCCCCCTGGTCCGATCGCCTCAAACTTGCCTATATTGACGCAGTTGTCCAAACTTTCATCTCCATAAAAACTAAGCACTAAACCCAAGATTATCGTTGCTACGCTACCACTTCCATCGATAAATCGAACCCTTATTTTTCCTGTGATCTCCTAACTCCCACCTTCCTCCAACATTAACCACGACAACCACAACATCCTAGATAGCCGGAATTTGACAGGAGTACAAAAACTTATTCAACTCACAACATCACACTGTTACCTAGTTTAAAAGTTGTGAAATTATTTCCTAAATTCATCTTTTCCTACTACGAATTGAATTATGAAATCCAAACCAAAAATTAAAGTACTTGAATTTTCATTTTGAAATGATTCTTTTACTGTAAATTTTATATTTTGAAATAGTTGCTTAACAAATCTGCTTAAAACTATTTTTAAAAAATCAGATGTTGTTATTATCAACAGATTTCTTCTAGAAATCAAATCCTAAAAAGGATTAGAGAATGAGATTAAAGAATTTGAACAGGTTTTGTAACCTGTAACTAAGAACAGAGGAAAACATAGCATGCACACAAAACACACAGACATGCAAGCATTATCTCGACATATTTTTCAAGCATGATCACATAAATAAACTAGACACAATAAATTCCAGGTTTTATATGGGAAGCTTTCTCACATTAAAGTTGAAGACAGAGGCTGTTTGATACATTTTCTTCTCAGGTTTCTCTGGAATCTGAATTTTTTCTGATCGGTATTTTTTTTTCTTTTTGCTCTGGTTTCCAGGTTTTGATGTACATGCTTGATTTAATTTTTTTGCTTTGCTCTGGTCACTGCATTGCCTTATATTTCCTGAAGCTTCAAACCTGATGTTGATCTGCTCTATTTTTTCCAGATCTTTGAAATTTTCTTTTGAGTTGAGATGGTTTTGTTTTGAATTTCATCTTGCTTTTGATCAGGTTTTTTTGATTTTCCTTTCAACTTGATATCTAGGTTTCAGATTTTGTTTTAGTTGCTGAGTTGATCACTTTGCATTATACTCTTATAAGTTCAAGTTATTTGCTTTTAATTTATCTTGTTTTCAGTTTGAAACAAGTTGAACTTTGATCTGGTTTTGAACTTTGAGATTTGGTTTTCTTTTGTATATAGGTTTTTAGTGTAGAGAAGAAATGAAAATCTGGTTTGCTTGCTTTTTCTCTTTATTTTCAGGTTTTCACATGTTTGAAATAAAATTGCCCGGTTTCTTTTTCTTTTGTATTCTATTTACATTTTAATTTAAAAGAAAATAAATTTAAAATGCCACTTGTCTTTTTTGTTTACATTTGTTAGTTTCTTATGTTTGTCTTCCAACACTTGTTAACATACAACATTTTATGTTTAAATCCCTAAGGTAGATTATTTTGTAATTTTTTTTTTGCTTTAAACCTTCTTTTTAATTTATTTACAAATCATGTTTTTAGCCCTTATTTGATTTCAATTTATGAAACATATTTTATCAATGTTATATTCACAAATATATGTTATGTAGTTTTAAATCTTGCCTTGTTTTAAATTTATAATTTTTATTTTAAACTCTTTTCATTTTAATACTTTTACATATGTATATATGCTTGAGAAATCTATTTTAATTGAACTCTTTATATAAAATTTCAAAACAAGCTTATCTTATGTTATTAAAATTTAAATCTCAAATATCATTTTTAAAAGTATTAAGTCAAATTTAAATGTTCAAATTACAAACTATATATAATAAAGTTTGAAAACACTATTAAATTCAAACAATATTTTATAAACAACTGATATTATTTTTGAAAAACTCTATTAAATCCACAAACAAATTTCAAAAATTAATTCAATTATCAAATTAAACTGGGCTAAAATGCGGGAATGTTAAATTTTCAGCTTAAATCCACTTTCTATTTTTAACTCATATTTATAAATATACTCGTATACTTTCACTTCTTATATATAAGATTATCTAAAAATTGTAAATCATATTAATTATTATTCCATACTTATAATTCATTTTCTTATATAATATATTCTTTTATATTTGTTGTTTTTATTTAAATTATTCAAACATCTTTCATTAACTTATATATATACACATTTTAAAACAACCAACCAAACAATTTATATACACTTTAATAGTTTCTAAAAAACATTTCCTTTATGTATAAAATATAATCGAGGTAAAATTATTTCATTTACCCAATTTAAAATAATACTATGTCGACTTGCCTCGTTTAAGTGTTTAGAAATCCCTATCAATAACATTGCGTCCCACATACCGAATAGAATTCACGAACAACTAAACAGAAAAGCAAACACAATATAAAACATTTTTATAATCACTAACAAATACGCACTTACATTTATAATACATTCAAACTCAATCTAGGGTGCTACTATCCCTATCTATGCCGAGTACACATCAAAGCCTAGGAATATTCAAAATCTAAGCTCTGTTACCAACTACGGCGACCCGTAAATCCATATGCTTTGAATCGACAATAATTCACACATGTCCAGCCCGAAAAGCACAGATTTGATGGAAAATCAAGAGAAAGAAAAGAAGAGAGAAGAAGAGAAGAGAAGAATGAGAGAAGAGTGAACCAAACAGAACAATACAAAACCTCACATCACAGCGGAAATCATATAATATCGTATCAATGATCTTTACAAAACAGAAACTGTATATACATACATCAATCAGAGTTCAACAATCAATCACCAATTATCAGCTTGAACAGTTATAATAACCTATCCTTATAATTGCTGATAATATACAACAACCAAGCAGCGGATAATCAAAACAGACACGTGTATACGAAAATAAAGATCTCCAGCTCGCCTGCTGAAGCTCCAAAAGCACCAAATCAGAACCTGTAAATATACTCGATCTGACTCAAGCATTGAAAGGGAAGAACGCCCGAATCATTCTGATAAACTAGCATGAGAAACACACTCAACTAAATTTATTAAATTACCAAACTTTTCCTTTTAAAACAAAGGTATCTCGTAAGACATGCCACACATAAACATGGACATGTTTTAACCTTACGATAACTAAAACATTTCATATCCAATCCTCTTATATTATAATTGTGTCTATTGCATAAATAATATCAATCCTAGCCGAAATTGTTACATTGATTAAATTCCAGCATATAGCCTAAAATGGGTAATACAATCAAAATGGCACGCATGTAGTGGAGTTTGGATTTCCATACAAATGACCAGGTGAAGGGACTACCTTTCGATGGGTACACCTCTAGATGGATGTCCCGAGGCGCAGAACTACTTCCCTCTACCAACACAAGACCATCTTACCTCTATAACTAGATTTTACCGAATATGTTATCCTTCGGTTGTTGCCGACCTTTTTCGAGGGCCCTCATAGCATACAAACCACATTAGTTTACATCCTGAACATCATAGTGAGAAGAAATATATCTAGAAGAGGATGATCATATCCTGATAGGAGTGACCCACCTAGCCCTGCTGCATCTAACCCCATTTTCGGTCATTTCTAGTTGATGAGGCCAGAGGTAACAATTACCTTTCACAATCACATCACTTTAAAGGCCACACAGCCATTTCCGTTGACTAGTTATTGCCTCCCACAACAATACAACCCATAAGCTCGTATGTCTCAAGGAGGGTGTTAAGCTAAGAGAAGTTGCCTTCTCCACCACCACTGACGTACATTTGTAAAAGCCAATGTACGTAATCTTTAGAAATGCAATGTCAAACAATCATCCATACAAGTTGTCCAAGAACAGGTCAAACCGAAGGTACTCTCCTACCATATCCTGTCGGGAAATCTCTAGGATTACTAGCGAATAGTCCTTGCATTAGATATTTCATAATGAAGAGACCACTACTATTGGATGTATATTGGGATTTTAACCCTAAATGATCAACAAGCAGTCCTCCACTATGAAAATCTTGAATATAAATATCATCATAACCAACCCATACAATTGTCGCATAAGTGTTGGTTCGAAGTGGTTTTCAAATAAATATGATCCCGGTCTCTTCGCACCAACAATGCAAAAGCGTTTCTCAACCTCACACAGAAACTATGTCTCATAGACTTATCATGCATCCAACTTTCAACTTGCTATCCTTCGGCCAAGAAGGAAGCTAGATAGATTGTAGTAACACTCTGCACTATACGAATCAACATCCTCAATACAAATGATAATCAAGCCTACACAGAAGGATACGTACTAAATGTATGACTAAATAGTTCCCACAACAAGTCGAGGAACTAAAATGCCAAATTCGATAGTCGGATATTTAACTATCAAAACAAACAAACAAATATTTAGCACCATAACAATCACTAGGCTCTTTTAATTAACCTTTTATTAACTAAACCATTTGCCAGATATTCACTTCAAATTATCTTAAAAAGATATCTTCTCAAACCATTTCAACATTGGAAAACATTTCCATATACTTATTTAATAATAAGTAATTCACAATTTAATTTATTTTCAACACGTAGAAAATATCCCATACACTCAAATCATAATTAAGTATATATTTTATTCTTTGAGGAAAACATTCTCTTAAACATATTTATTTGGGTCAAAATGAATGTTGCATAAAACATCGTTACAACAACCCAAAATCACTAGTACAGGGATTCGAAATAAGATAGATATATAAATTCCATATACTATACAAAACATCTCCTTTCAAAAATCATTTACTATAACAACAGTGTTATAGTCCATCATTTCCTTATTTCTCGAAAACGTCTATTTCAATAATAAATGCTGAAATCTTTGTATTCGATACTTAACACATTTTAAAACATCTTCAAACCATTTTACTCCATTTAAAATCTCATTTCCAAAACATTTATTTTATTTACAATATTATTCACTATCAAAATCATGAATATAATTCTCTTATCCAAATTCAATACTTCTACACATTTATTAAAGGATTATCCACTTTCCAAAAGCATGGATATATTTCTCTGACCACATTCCTTACTATTGCACATTAAATTAAAAAGGATGATTCACTGTCCAAAATCGTGAATATAATCCTTTTAAATAAACTTCTGTATTTAACTTATCAAAATAAGTTGATTTCGGATTTATAAAATAATGTTTATAATTTCCATTTATTATTTATAAAAACTTAAACTTATAAATTCCTTTTATTAACCAAACTCATTTATCTCGTTTACATGCTAAAATCCAAATTATAAGTTAATTTTTCATAAACCACTTATTTACAAAATTTATTCTTTTACAACTTCACCAATTAATAAATCTATAAATCTTATTTGCTTACAATATCCAGTTATAACTTCGTTTTAACACTTGTAAAAACTCCATTATAATTCCATCATTTTGATTTATATAAAATATCAATTTTATAAATATTATATATAAATTGTTTATAGTAAATTCAAAAATCTCAATTTAAACTATTTATAAAATAGTTAACTTCATATTTCAAAAATCAAATTCTGATTAAATTTCACAAAATTCATAATTTTTATAACACAAAAATTATAACATTTTTTTATTCAAACTAAAAGCCTTCCTTTATAACAATTCAAAATATATATTTTCAAATCACTTAAAATCCCTTTTAATTTAAAAATCATCACTTTAACATTTTTAAAATTCCAAAATATGTCCCAATGCTGCAACAGCACTAAATACATCAATCAGGGGATCTAAAACATCATATATCACATGACAACAGCATATATCACAATATATGTAAATAAATCAACAATGGTAAGGAATCCAGTTAGATCCCTCCAACCTTTCATCTATAACAAATATAAATATTAGAAAATATATACAATGTTCGTCTCGAGGCAGACACGCGTACAAAAGGTCATCCCCTCATACACGGAAACGTATAGTGTCTCATCTGCTCCAATACGCAGGAAAATATCCAAATACCAGCCAATATATACATAATATATCATATATCATCCAAACAATCATCAATCATCATAAATAAATTTATTTTCACTTATATAAAAATATCTGTGAGTCGGAAAGAGTGAGTTGTACTCACTTTGGTTCCAATAGCAGTTTTAATGTTTTAATCTGAATATAATTAAAAAGCCGTTTAATTTTACCCCAAATTTACACTAGCTTCAATCAACTCCAAACCAGCTATAAAATGTAGTGCTCGTCATTAGGGACCCAATGCAACTTATTTCATCAAAAAAGGAACTCATATAACAAAGTTGTGACGATAAGAAGTTTATACGAATTTAAATATATAAATTTCAATTTTTTATTTTTTTATTTTAGAAACCAACTTGATCTTGGCCGTATATTACACAAAAAAAGATCTGGGCCGTGTGTGATATTCTTCCTCCCATGCGATTTTTCCCAACCGAACAAAACCAAACACTATGTCGCATCTCTTGATGGCTGCACCTCCACATCGCACTTGATGATGATCAGACACCGTGGTTTCGAAGCCCTAACTCCACCTCACCTTCGGTCGAAGACTACATGATCTCGACTCCCCCTCGTGCTCACAAAACCCACTCAAATGCATGGCGTTTCCTGTCAATTTGCCACTAATCCATAGCTCGAAATCCAATCTTGACCATTGATCTCAAAGATCTCGTTGTGCTCTTCAATGTTGTAGTTGAGAGTTTTTGAAAATTGTTGATGGATTGGAAGAAAATCGAGAAGGAAGGAGAGAGTTTCTTGGTCATTGAAAATAATGGCGGCTAGGGTTTTAAAGCAATTAAGGTTTGTGCAAATGTGAAAAAAGTTGGCCTTAAATAGAAAATTTCGCAACACTATTCACCCGAAAAATTTTCGAACTCCAAACGAAGCGTGCCTCTTGGTGTTTATAATGCTCTACCTGTATTGGAAACACAATGGAATATATATCGGGAGCCTATTCAATCGTATTTGGAGGATAGGTGTGATATCCCTGAATTTTAGGCAAATAATAATGCAGATAATCTTCTTTTATAAATTATTTAAAATTGGCAAATTATTATTTTAAAACAAATAAAATATGTGTTGTTTATGTATGTATATATAAAAGTAGATTTTAATTAGAATTTGAATTTGAATTTGAATTTGAAATTCAAAAGATAAATGTCTTAAAAATAAATTGGATTTAAAAATAATACATATATGATTTTTATTAATATATAGTTAGTTTTATAACATTTTATTTAAAAGATATTATAAAAATAAATAAGGGAAATATATTAAACTAAATAGAAAATAAAATATAAAATTATATAAAAACAAATATAAAATAATTAACACTTGCAAAATAACAAGGTAAGATTAATAGCATGCAATTTTACAAGTGTCACATTATTTATCTTCTTTTATTTTTGAAAATAATTATAAAACCAGGCTATATATATCCATACCATTCTCTTCTCATTTTCATTTTCTATTTTCATTTTCAAACCAAAGAAATCAAAGCCGGTAAACAACTTAAAAACCAGAAACTAAAATCAAACAACAATCTTTTCAAAACAATAACTATCTCAAACCTGCAACAAATTCAACTAGATCAAAGCAAATTCATATCAGTTTAAAGCAAGATTTCAACTCAACAAATTCCCAATTTTCAAAATTTCAAAAAGATATAGCATATCCTATTCAAAACATCTCTATTCAACGTCATATTACAGCGAGTAAACTTTTTCCTAAAATCTTAAAATTGTTAAAGCTTGATTGTATGTGACAAATACTTGATGCATATGGTGAAAGAATGTTGTATAGATGTAAATTTTCCTACATGTCTGTGCATATATATGTAAATTTTTGTGTGCATGTCTGGAACAAGAATGTATCCCCTGTTCTTGTTTTACATGTTTCAAAACTTTTCAAAAATCAAGATCTCATCCCCTAATTCGTTTTAGACTTTGTTGTTCAAACAAAAAATGTTTAAATTTGTAAGATTTTAATTTTAAAAATAGTTCTAAGTATAATTAGTTTAAAGATATCTGGAAAATTAAAATATATAGTAAAAACCCAAAGGTTGTCAAAATTCGATTTCAATAATTTAGTGTTTCATGTATATAATCTGATTTGTCTTTGAAAACTATGATTTTTAAAAGAAAAATTATGATTTTTAAGTATGTAATTTGACAGAACTTGTGGGTTGATCAGAGTTTGTGTTTTGAGCATTTTCTGGTGATCGGAGGGTTCTAGGTGGTTGGGATCACTGCTGGAGGTAGCAGGGAGGTAGGCTATCTCGAGAAAAATGGTAGGTGGTTTAATTGACCACTGTGGCGCCAGTGCATCGACGAAGTAGGGTTTAAGCTCGGGTATTGGTCGAGGTTGGAAATTGGGCTGTTTTATCGTCACCGGAGCACTGGAGTTCATCGGAGGTGGGGGAATAGGTGCGAGGTTAGTCGGCGAAGCTATGGATGAAGCTTCGAAGGTTCTGGTTGTAGGAGGCGTCAGATCGAGGTGGATCTTACATGATGATTTCTGTTCCAGTTAGTTCATGTATGCTCGATTTCAATTTAGTGTTTATATTGAAGATTAGGTGGTTGGAATCGAACTTGGCGGTGGACGTCGATGTGTCGGAGGTAGCATCGGTGGTCGGAGTCACTTCGTTCATCGATGCATATGCACGAGTTTCGGGTGTCAGTTGGATTGGAGGAAAAGAGGTAACCTCGGGGAAGAGCTCGGGGTAGCAGTGCTGTGGCTCGAGTAGGGGATCGGGAAGATGAGTGAGAGTTTAGCAAGTTACAACACTTTAAAATTTTAAACTAAACTAAGTTTAAAAAAAAAAAAAAAGATGGGTTGGGTACCGTGTTGGACTCGGGTATATATTTATAGCAGTTTTAAATTTAAACAATTTTTTTTTTTAAATTTAAAATATATCAAGTTTAAAACTATTTCTTCAATCAATTTCTTTAAATAATAGATGTTTTTAAATATTTGGTTTAAGAAAAGTTGTATAATTTATTTAACTTAAATTTATTAAGTTAATATTTAAGTTTATTTTAAACTTAAATTAAATGTGTAATTAAGTAGTTAATTATAAGGGTATAATGTTTTTAATTTATATGTTAATGATAATTATTTCCAAGATTTATTTTATAAGATTTTAATGATAATTTAGTAATTAATTAAGATAAATGGTTTATCTTAAAAATTAATTAAGGTTTTGGGTAATTAAAGATTTATTAAATTAATGGAAGCAATTAAAGAATAATTAATTAATTAGTAATTAAGCATTAATTAAGTAATAATTAAAGATTAATTAATTTGTAATTTAGGGTTTATTAATTAATAATTAAGGTTTATTAATTAATAATTAAAGGATAATTAATTATTTATTAATTATATGACAATTAATTAATGTAAGTAATTAAGGATGATTAATTAATTTCATTAATTAATTAGATAATAACAAATTGTTTGTAATTAATTAATGTTAATTAACCAAGGTTAGGTGATTAATTCATAAGTAATTAATTTACTTTGAGTTAATTAAGTTAATTATAGTTATGGATTAGTAAGCCTTGCTTATGGATGATTGATTGTATAAAATGTTCGGATTGATTAATATTTATAATACGCTAATTTGTGATGTGCAATACTTTGGATAGTTGTGATAAATGTGAGTTATTTATCCGTGTTGAATGTAGTCTGAATACAAAGTTTTGAATTGAATTAAATTGTTTACTTAAACAACTTGGCCTTTAAGACGGCGTTTGTCGATGAGACCGGGGTTGAATATCAAAATTTGTTATCCGAAAACCACATCGATCCAAGTAAACGATAGGTCGTGAAATCTCAAGTGAAGATCGAGATGAAGTTTCAGAGTGCAAGGGCTATTTGTCATTAACTCTAAGGGTGATTCCAAAACGAGTGTAACGGAGATAGTGCCTTCGATTTTGTTCGAACCCGGAACGAACTTGAGTGGATGAATGCTATTAGACCATCGTCAATGGAGGATGATGACCATTCGAAGATAAATGTTCTAAAAGATAATCGTAGCCTCAAACCTCATCAATCAGGAATGGCTAAAATAGGAAAGGTGCATGCAAGGCTAAGTTGGTAGCGCCCAAGTTGGATAAGATTTTCCCCTTTCTATAGGTCCCTTTACTTGGATGTGTGGGCGGTTGTTGGCCACAACAATGGGGTTGTCTTATTCGAACTATCCAGTAAGGGGTAGCTCCGGTTTTGTGTTGCAGGGGATTAGGGTGGATCCTCGGTACAGTGATCTTGACCACGTACTATGACGGGCGGTACCCTAGTAGCCCTGCCATTGTATGGAATCCAATCTCCAATAAGTGATCTCGGACTTGATTGTATACCTATGTATGCTGTAATTTGATGAATGTAACAATTTCGGCTATGTGAATATTTATTTGAAAACCCTAGACACTATTATAAGATAATCGGATTTCCTATCAAAGGTTTTGGTTATCGTAAGGGAAAAACATGTCCGTGTTTATTTGGGGAGAGTCTTAAAATATTCCTTTTATTTCAAAGATTTTTCAAGTTAAACAACTTAACCGTTTACTTATACCAGACCCATATCTGACCCGGAGTTTATTCTGTTTTTATTAAACTCTTGGGTACTCAAATTTTTATGAGTAGCCAAGTGATCAGGTTGGCTTAACGAATTTAGGGAAAGCTTGGAGCAGGAGTCTTGGCATATCTATATATATCTATTTCCACTGTGTTGGTACCATTTGTCTGTTTGTATTTTTGAATGTAATGGATAGATAGGTCTTCACGACTGTCTACTGTGATGTTGTAACTGTATTGACTCTGATGTGTAATGACTATGTAATAGCTATGTGATGTATTATATTTTTTTCTGATTCCGCCGTGAGATTCTAATATTATTGTTTCTTTCTTTCTATCTGTTCTCTTGTCTAACTATTTCTTTCTTAGTGATGACACATCGTTCTATGGAATGAAAGGCGGGTCGTCATAGTTGGTATCAGAGCGCTAGGTTGAGATAATACCCAGGCTTTGGAGTAGTATCCATCCCGAGAGAGCGTATTTGTAATTTTTATATATATCTATATATCTATCTAATTGTTGGGTTACCTGTCCAGGTTGCCAACATGAGTTCTAAAGAAAGGAGAGGCAGAGTTGTGGGCAGCACGACGACCACTAATGGAAGAGGTCCGAATGCTAGCGAGGCTGTAAATCCAACGCCGCCTCGAGTAAGCTTTGCTGCTTTGTGTAAAGATTTCACCAATCTAGGAAGAAGGCCTTAAAAAGGAACAGAGTCCATCAATGAAGTTCGGGCTTGGTTACGCTCATATGAGCGAATTTTCAAGAGTTTGGATCTGTCAGATGAGCAAAAGAGAGTGATGGCATCATGGCAACTTCAAGAAGGAGCAGCTGGACGTTGGGATGCAGTTACCATGAATATTTCAGAGGATGATACTTCTTGGAGCAAGTTTAAGGAATTGTTTGAGGAACATTTTATGCCTACACCTGGGAAGACTCGTCTGTACGGAGATTTTCTAGATCTGAAGCAAGGAAGTATGTCGGTACCCGAATATGAGACTAAGTTCAATGAATTATCTCTTGCTACGGACCTAGTCTGATTGACACATCCCTCAAGAAGAATGAGATGTTTGTGCTGGGAATGAGGCTAGAGTTCCACGAGAAGATGACAGCACATCTTAAGGGATAATTTATGGAATTGATTGAAATGGCATTGAGGTATGAGGAGCTTATGAATAAGAAATCCCTGGCATCGGTAACAGCACCGTGTGGAACTTCTTCCAATCCAAACAATAGGAAATTCAACCCAAATTGGAAGAAGCAAGGCAAAGGGAAACAGGAAGGCAACAACTGAGCTTGTAAGTGTTATGTATGTCAGCAAGAGGATCATTTGGCTAAGCAATGTCCCAGAGGAAGAACTCAGCAGCAGCGTCAGATTGGACCCGCTTCCGTGATGGTTAAGAAGTCTTTGTGTTTCAACTGTCAACAGCCATGGCACATAGTGAAGGCTTGTCCGCTTCTTCCAAGAGCTCAGCAAACTAAGGTGTTTGCTATCAAAGAAGGACCATCAACTTCTTCGGATAGGAAAGGCAAAGGCATTCTGGAAGGTACTTTGCTTTTAGATGGCATTTTTGTTAGAGTTTTATATGATTCTAGTCCATCGCTTAGTTTTATTTCTTTGGATACGGTAGAGAAGTTTCATCTTACCCCTAGTGTGGTAGACCGCCCTGTTTTTGTATCTAATCCTATAGGGGGAGTGACCAAGTTAGATAAGATCTGTAGAGGGCTAAGAATTTCTTATCTATCCCATAGTTTCTCTTACGACCTATTTGTATTGGATTTCAAAGGGTTTGACCTTATTTTGGAGATGGATTGGTTGGACAAGCATAAGGTTGTTTTGGTTTGTGAGGAGAGAATTGTGTAATTGGAAACTGAGTTGGGAAGGATTGAAAAAGTGACTTGCGATAATTCCGGAGTTCACTTGAGTAGCATTTTGCATGGAATTGAAGCATCTCCAGAAGGCGTAGAATCATCTGAAGTGGTCAGAGATTTTCCAGATGTCTTCTAAGAAGTCAAAGGTTTACCCCCGCATCGGGAAATAGAGTTTCGGATCGACTTGGTTCCGGAAGCAATACCTATTGTTCAACTCAGTAGAAGGATGGAACTGAGAGAGAGAGAAGAGTTGGTGAAGCAGACTTAAGATTTCTTAGAGAGAGGTTCGATCCGGCCCGGTTATTCTAGTTGGAGTTCTGTTGTAGTCTTTGTGACCAAGTTGGATGGGACATTGAGATTCCGTGTGGATTATCGGGAGTTGAATAAGGTGACCATTAGGAGTACATATACTTTGCCCCGTATAGACGATCTTATTGACTAACTCCATGGAGCTTCTGTTTTCTTCCAGTTGGATCTAGCTTCGGATTTTCACCACCAAAGGCTAGCTGAGGATAGTATACCCTTGACTACATTCAGAGGACCCAATTGTTTTTATGAGTGGCTGGTTATGAATTTTGGGCTAACTAATGCTCCAGCCTATTTTGTGGATCTGATGAACCGAGTTTTCCGGGATGTGTTGAACAAGTTCGTGCTCGTGTTCATTAACGACATTCTCGTCTACTCCAAGTCTGAGGAGGAGCATAAGCGACATATGGAGATAGTGTTGGAGACTTTGAGGAGGCATGTCCTGAAGGATAAGTTTTCGAAGTGCGATTTCTGGAAGTCGGACGTTAGATTTTTGGGGCATATTGTATCTGGAGAGGGTATTTTTGTAGATCCGGCCAAGGTAGCGGCTATACAAGAGTGGAAGCATGGAAGTCCATAGTTTTCTTGGTTTGGCAGGGTACTACATTAAATTTATTAAGAAATACTCTGAGATTTCTTCGCACTTAACCAAATTGACTAGAAAAGGAGCAAAGTTTAAATGGACCCCCAAATGTGAAGAGGCATTCCTGCATTTGAAGGCGAGGCTGACCAGTGCACCTGTTCTAGCTATTCCTGATGGTAAGAGTAAGCTCGAAGTCTACAAAAATGCTTGTGGAGTAGAGCTGGGTGTTGTGCTAATGCAGAATGGCAAAGTAATTGCATATGCGAGCAGGCAGTTGAAGCCACATGAGAGAAACTATGACACGCATGATCTGGAATTGCTGACCATCGCCTTTGCTCTGTAGATTTGGAGGTACTATTTGTTGGGAGAGAAGTTCAAGCTTTTCACTGATCATAAACCTTTAAAATACCTTTTCTCTCAGAAGAGATCTGAATTTGAGGCAGCAGAGGTGGGTAGAATTTTTGGCTTCATATGATCTGGATATTCTTTATACTCTTGGGAAAGCGAATGTTATGGCGGATGCTCTAAGTAGGAATGCAGTTCTGTCTATTTTGGAAGTTGTCACGTCTCTACTAGAAAGGATTGCGAGTAAGCAAGGATCAGATAGAAGGTTGAGAGAAATCATTAGAAAAGTCAAGAATGGTCAGTGCTCCAGTTTTGAGATTGATGACCAGGAAACTTTGAGGATCAACGAGAGAATTTGTGTTCTGAATATCAAGGATCTGAGGCAAGAGGTTTTATCGAAGAGTCATCGCTCCAGGCTGAGTATCCATCCAGGGATCTTAAAGATGTATAAGGATATGAAGAGAGTCTTCTGGTGAAAAGGCATGAAGAAGGATGTTGCTACTTTTGTGAATGGATGTGCGATCTGTCAACAGGTAAAGGGTGATCAACAGAAGACCGTGGGATTGTTACAGCCTCTAGAAGCCCCTAAGTGGAAGTGGGAAATGATATTGATAGACTTCATCGATGGATTGCCAAGAAATAAAAAAGGAAATGAAGGAATACGGGTAATCGTAGACTGGCTGACTAGCCCACTTTATTCTTGTTAAGGCAACCAGAACCGCAGCGTCTTTAGCAGAGATTTTCTTGAAGGAGATCATCAGGTTGCATGGAGTTCCTATTAGTATAGTAAGTGACCGTGACCCAATCTTTACCAGTAAATTTTAGGAGGCCTTGCAAACAGTTTTGGGTGCAAGATTGAGCTTGAGTACAGCCTGTCATCCCCAAATCGACATACAAACAGAAAGGCTGAATCGTATTCTAGAGGATATGTTAAGGGCTTGTGTTCTGGATTTCGGTGGATCTTGGGAATACTATCTGCACTTAGTGGAATTCTCGTACAATAATAGTTATCAGGCGAGTATCAAGATGGCACCCTATGAAGCTTTGTACGAGAGACCTGATAGATCACTGTCCTGTTGGGTAGAATCGGAGGATTGTCTTGTTCTTGGTCCAGATTAGATCCGAGAGGCATCTGGAAGGTGGAGATAATCAAGAAGAAAGTGAAAGCAGCCTAGGATCATCATAAGAGTTATGCAGACAAGAGACGAAGGCAATTGGAATTTGAAGTGGGAGATTTAGTTTTTGTCAAGGTTTCCCCGATAAATGGAGCGATCAGATTTGGAAAGACGGGAAAGCATGCCTCGAGATATATTGGACCCTTTCGAGTGCTCGAAAGAATTGGTGCTTTGGCCTACAGGATTGAATTTCCAGACCGGATGGTTGGAATTCACCATGTTTTTCACATATCTCATTTGAGGAAGTACGCGTACGACCCATCTTTAGTTGTGGAACTGGCAGTGCAGGAAGGTATAAAGATCAAACCGGACTTAACTGTGGTTAGGCATCCAGTCCAGATAGTCGATCAAGATGAGAAGCATCTCAGAAACAAAGTGGTGAAGTTGGTCAAGATTCAGTAGAGTGAGGATCGCAGAGATTGTACCTGGGAAACTCTGGATAGTTTTAGGAAAGCCTATCCGGATTTGTGTCGGGATAATTAGGATTGTTGTTTGAATGAATTGTTTGTTTGGTTTTTAGTGTATGGCTAATATGTATGCTTGGATTGTTTGAAATAAAAGCTTTTAATTATCTTTTGCTTTTAAATTTCGAGGACGAAATTCTTTTAGGGGGGAGCAATGTGATATCCCTGAATTTTAGGCAAATAATAATGTGATAATCTTCTTTTATAAATTGTTTAAAATTGAAAAATTATTCTTTTAAAACAAATAAAATATGTATTATTTATGTATGTATGTATAAGTATATTTTAAACAGAATTAGAATTAGAATTGAAATTGAAATTCAAAAGACAAATATCTTATAAATAAATTAGATTAAAAAAATTATATATATATATATATATATGATTTTTATTAGTATATAATTAGTTTTATAACATTTTCTTTAAAAGATTTTATAAAAATAAATAAGGGTAATATATTAAACTAAATAGAAAATAAAATATAAAATTATGTAAAAACATATATAAAATAATTAACACGTGCAAAATAACAAGTATAAGATTAGTAGCATGCAACTGTACAAGTGTCACATTATTTATTTTCTTTTATTTTTAAAAATAATCATAGAACAAGGCAATATATATCTATACCATTCTCTTCTCATTTTCTTTTTCTATCTTCATTTTCAAACCAATGAAATCAAAGCTTGTAAACAACTTAAAAACCAGAAATTAAAATCAAACAACAATCTTTGCAAAGCAACAACTATCTCAAACCTGTAGCAAATTCAACTAGATCAAAGCAAATTCTTCTCAGTTTAAAGCAAGATTTCAACTCAACAAATTCCCTATTTTCAAAAAGATCTAGCATCTCTTTTTCAAAACCTCTATGTTCAACATCATATTATCGTGAGTAAAAATTTTCTTAAAATCTTAAAATTGTTAAAGCTTGATTGCATGGGACAAATACTTGATGTATGTGGTGAAAAAATGTTGTATAACTATAAAATTTGCATGCATGTCTGTGTATATATATGTAAATGTTTGTGTGCATGTCTGGAACAAGAATGTATCCATGTTCTTATTTTACAGGTTTCAAAACTTTTCAAAAATCAAGATCTTATCCACTAATTCTTTTTAAACTTTATTGTTCAAACAAAAACTGTTTAAATTAGTATGATCTTAATTTTAAAAATAGTTCTAAGTATAATTAGTTAAAAGATTTCTAGAAAATTAAAATATACAGTAAAACCCAAAGGTTATCAAAATTCGATTTCAATAATTTAGTGTTTCATGTATATAATCTGATTTTTCTTTGAAAACTATGATTTTTAAAAGAAAAATCATAATTTTTTAGTATGTAATATGAGAGAACTTGCGAGTTGATCAGAGTTTGTGTTTTGGGCATTTTTTCGTGATCGGAGGGTTCTGAGTGGTCGGGATCACTACTGGAGGTAGCCGGGAGGTAGGCGATCTCGGGAAATATGGTAGGTAGTTCTATCGACCACTGTGGCTCCGGTGCATCGACGAAGTAGGGTTTAAGCCTAGTTTTCGTCGAGGTTGGAAATTAGGCAGTTACATCGTCACCGGAGCACCGGAGTTCATCGAAGGTGGGGGATATAAGTGCGAGGTCGGCGAAGCTATGGATGAAGTTTCGGAGGTTATGGTGGTCGGAGGCATCAGGTCGAGGTGGGTCATGGATAATGGTTTCTGTTCCAGTTAGTTCATGTATGCTCGATTTCGATTTAATGTTTATGTCGAAGATTAGGTGGTCGAAATCGAAGGTGGAGGCGGACGACGATGTGCTAGAGGTAGCATCGGTGGTCGGAGTTGCTTTGTTCGTCGGTGCACGTGCACGAGTTTTGGGTGTCAGTGGGATTGGAGGAGAAGAGGTTGCCTCGGGGAAGAGCTCGGGTAGCAGTGTTGTGGCTCCAGTAGGGTATCAGGTAGATGAGTGAGAGTTTAGCATGCCACAACAGTTTAAAATTTTAAACTAAACTAAGTTTTTTTTTAAAAAAATAAGAAGAAAGTTCTCGGGTTGGACTCGGGTTAGGTACCGGGTTGAACTCGGGTATATATCTATAACAGTTTTAAATTTAAACAAAAAGCAAGTTTTTAAAAATTAAAATAAATCAAGTTTAAAACTATTTGTTAAATCAATTTCTTTAAACAATAGACGTTTTTAAATATTTGGTTTAAGAAAAGTTGTATAATTTATTTAACTTAAATTTATTAAGTTAATTCTTAAGTTTATTTTAAATTTAAATTAAATGTATAATTAAGTAATTCATTATATGGGTAAAATATTTTTAATTTATATGTTAATGATAATTATTTCCAAGATTTATTAAATAAAATTTTAATGATAATTTAGTAATTAATTAAGATAAATGGTTTATCTTAAAAATTAATTAAGGTTTTGGGTAATTAAAGATTTATTAAATTAATGGAAGTAATTAAAGAATAATTAATTAATGAGTAATTAAGTATTAATCAAGTGGTAATTAAGGATTAATTAATTAGTAATTTAGGGTTTATTAATTAATAATTAAGATTTATTAATTAATAATTAAAGGATAATTAATTAATAATTAAAGGAATTAATTAATTAATAATTATAAGACAATTAATTAATGTAAGTAATTAAGGACGATTAATTAATTTCAGTAATTAATTAGATAATAACAAATGGTTTGTAATTAATTAATGTTAATTAATCAGGGTTAGGTGATTAATTCATAAGTAATTAATTTACTTTGACTTAATTAAATTAATTATAGTTTTGGATTAATAAGTCTTGCTTATGAATGATTGATTATATAGAATGTTTGGATTGATTAGTGTTTATAGTATGTTAATCTGTGATGTTCTGTGATGTGCAATACTTTGGATAGCTGTGATAAATGTGAGTTTTTTATCTGTGTTGAATGCTATGTGAATACAAAGTTCTGAATTGAATTGAATTGTTTACTAAAATGACTTTGCCTTTAAGATGACATTTGGATTTCGATGAGATTTGGATTGGATACCAAAATTTGTTGTCCGAAAACCACATCGATCCAAGTTAAACGATAGATCGTGAAATCTCAAGTGAACATCGAGATGAAGTTTCAGAGTGCAAGGGATATTTGTCGTTAACTCTGAGGGTGATTCCAAAATGAGTGTAACGGAGATAGTGCCTTCAACCCGAAAAGAACACGAATGGATGAATGCTATCAGGCTATCTTCAATGGAAGATGATGAGGATTCCAAGAAAAATGTTCTAAAAGGTAATCATAGCCTCAAGCCTCATCAACCAGGAATGGCTAAAACAGGGGATACGCACGCAAGGCTAAGTTAGTAGCACCCAAGTAGGATAAGATTTTCACCTGTCTGGAGGTCAATTTATTCGACTGTGAGGGCGGTTGTTGGCCACAACCGTGGGGTTGTCTTATTCGGACGATCCAGTAAGGGGTAACTTCGGTTTTGTGTTGCAGGGGATTAGGGTGGATCCTCGGTACAATGATCTAGACCACGTACTATGACAGACGATACCCCAGTAGCCCTGTCATTGTATGGAATCCAATCTCCAATAAGTGACCTCGGACTTGATTGTATACCAACGTATGCTGGAATTTAATGAATGTAGCAATTTCGGCTATATGAATATTAGTTGAAAACCTTAGACACTACTATGATATAACCAGATTTCCTATTAAAGGTTTTTGTTATCGTAAGTGAAAAACTAGTCCGTGTTTATTTGCAGAGAGTCTTACGAGATGCCTTTTATTACAAAGGTTTTTCAAGTAAACAACTTAACCGTTTATTCATACGAGGCCCACGTCTGACCCGGAGTTTATTCTGTTTTTCTTAAACTCTTGGGTACTCAAATTTTTATGAGTGGCCAAGTGATCAGGTTGGCTTGACGAATTTAGGGAAAAGCTTGGAGCAAGAGTCTTGGCATATCTACATATATCTATTTCCGCTGTATTCGTATCATTTGTCTGTTTGTATTTTGGAATGTAATGGATACACAGGTCTTCATGACTGTCTACTTTGATGTTGCAACTGTATTGACTCTGATGTGTAATGACTACGTAATAGCTATGTGGTGTATTATATATTTTTTCCATTTCCGCTATGAGATTCTGATATGTTGTTTCTTTATTTCTATCTGTTCTCTTTTCTACCTATTTCTTTCTTAATGATGATACGTCTTTCTATGGAATGAATGGCGGGTCTTCACAATTGGATTTCGAATCGAATTATTTAAATTTACCTAAACAAATTTCTACGCGTTTTAGCTTGCCACGACTAAACGGTAAATCCAATTGACATGAAATTTGAAACCCTAGAATGATATAAAATTACGGATCCAATGAAACTGGTTTTATGAAAAATGACTAATTTTACACGTTAATTAAATATTAAAATATTCATTTTCTATAAATTAACTTTTTAATCAATTTTTTAAAAGTTCTCTAACATCATTTGAATTCAAATAGAATTAAATTCCACGTTATAAATCATTTTTATTCACATTAAATTCAATTTCCAATTATTTCAGCAATTTCAAATATTAAATCAATAATTTAATTATCCAATTAAATCACTATATTCGAAATATAATTTAATCAGATTGTAAAATTAACTTGTGAATATTTAAAATCAATTAAATATCCAAATTTCAAATGATTGAAAATCTAGGACGTTATACAACATAAGTTTTGTTAATAGCAGGATAGGCTGGAACTCATATTTACTAGCGTTACGTTAAAAAAATCAGTAAAAATAATGAATAAAATAGCTATTGTTGCACTTAGCTATCTAACGCTACTAATAACTGCTGCGAAAATAGATTTCCTTGTAGTGTTTCCATCCTTTTTCTGATTACACATAGGTGTTTAAACAAAAATTAATATATGGAAAAGTCAAAAAACTTTGAAAATGGTATTTGATGTAAGTTATAGTGCTAGTTAAACTATTTGACTTAACGATTATTGTTCATTATCTTAACATTTAGTACCTAATTTGCCAATATTTACTAACCGTAAAAGTAAAACTAATTTTTTGGAAATTGTCCAAATGAAATAGAAGAGAATTATAGTATTTTTATTAGGTAATGTTCACTTTAGCTTGCACATTACAATTGTGTAATAAGAGTATTTTTGAACAAAATACATATTTAATTGAAATAATCAAAATTTTAAATGTAGTTTTTGGTTGTCTTTAGCTTGGGGAAAAATCCACAATCAAAAATAATTTCATAGCATTAAATTTTAGCTTAAAATAATGTTAAACTACATATATATATACACACATATATACATATACATACATACATATTTGCACATACAAATATACATGTATGAATATATAATTTCAATTTTCTTTTGTACTAATTTTGAATCTTTTAAGTTCGAGGAAAAAAAACGTTATATAAAAGTTTACTTAAGCAAATGAATATATATACATACATATATACATAAATACATAATATATGTACACATGCATATATATGCGTGTGTGTGTGCGCACGTGCGCGCACGTGAGAGATTAAGCAGTATAGTTTTTTATCTTCAAATATTTAGAAGAAAAATATCCTTTTCACAATAGCTAAAATCATAAAAAAATCATAATAAAGATCAACAAGAAATGGGAAATGTAGACAAATTTATTGAGACTTAGGGGATAAATAATTAGAGACAAATGAGAGAAAGAAACAAAAAATATATATGAATGAAGGTAATCATTGAGATTTGAACCTATAAAGTTAATCATATTACAAACTTTACAACCAATACTCAAAATTAAATTTTTTTCCATAAGAGAGAATATTCGAACTCATGACCTTACGGTCCTTATATAAGGGTAAACGAACTTCACTTTTGAATCAAATGTTGTTACCATCACTACTAGAAAAGGATAGTATTCAGACAGCAACTAGCGACGGCTTCCGACGGCATTTTTTCGACGGCTTTCGACGGGCCGTCGGAAGCCCTCGGAAATTCACGAATTAAAGGGGTCAGCCGGGTCTTCTTCTTCCTCATTTCTAGCACAAATTTATTCCCACAAAATCACTCAAATCCCTCCTCTAATTTCAAATCACCACTTTTGAGCTTTCGGATCCTCGATGGCTAGGTAACCAAAGTCTATTGCTCTCAATCTCAGATATAATCTCTTATTTTGGTCAAAAATCAAATTTTTACCCTAAATCTAGATTTTCATAATTTGATAAATTAGGGATAATTAGTGATTGCAATTATTTCCAATAGCGTAATAATGGTTTATAGCTTCCCATGGTATACCTATTTCACATGTTATCATGAAATTTTAAAGAGTATGTATAATTTGTGATTGTCTGTGCATATGTAAACAATTGTATATGTGTTGTGTCTATCATTGTATTGTGTTAATTGAAATAAGACATAAGTCGTATAACATCTTGACTTGTACAACAATAATGAATGCACGGGTCTAAAATAAAATTGACTGTATTGCAAAATGTCAACAATACTAAAGCTGCCTTATTCAATGAAATACGTGGAATAAGTATGGTAAATTAATAATTTTTCAAATGTATAAAATTAGTAAATATGTATTCTTTTTTATAAAAAAAATTCAATGTCGCTTAGAGAGTTTTTGGCCCCGTTCGATGGGTGTTTTACATGATCGTTATATAAATAGTCATTTTTGTCACAAAATGACCATTTAATTAATCTGGTACGACACTTATTGGATTTGTCCCCATGTTGGACAAGTTATATACACAGTAAACAATTACTTTCGCACATTATTTCGTTTCAAATGGTTCATAAAATTTCACCCTCACTTTTCTTTTTTGTTTCCTGAATACATGCATTTGTGTACAATTCAGGAAATAAAAGGAAAGTGCTGCCAAAATTTTGTGAATCATTTAAAACGAAATAATGTATGAAATGTAAGTGTTTATTGTGTTTGTAATGGAAAGTAGGATGACTGACCAGAAAAAAAGATAACCATAAACCAACATTTCAATATTGTATTCTTAAGTGCGGTAAAATTGACGCGTATAAGTTTTTTTATCGATATATTGGAAAATGAAATGTGAATTCCTAATATGACCAATATTTATTCTTGAATTTCTGACATATTTTTTCAAATATAAAAAATGATCAATTATTTTTTGATCGGAGGAGTTGGAAGTATCAAAGAAGGGGTTGAGTGGCTCAATAAAAGAAGATTTTGATAATAGTATAAACGTATTTGTTGAATTTGCTTTAAGTACTAACTAAAACGATGTATAAATTCATTGTCTACGTAGTAGGTGTAAAAAATTAAAGTATTTGTTACCCGATATTATGAAAGTCCATTTGTACAAAAACGGTTTTGTACCGTAGTATTATGTTTGGGATCGTCATGGAGAAGTTGTAGCAAGTACTTCTGTAGAGTTTGAATTAGACAGTGCTGGTAATGAAATTGTTACGACGAACCGTAGAGAAAATATGGTTGATGATGCAGCATGACTAATGTTCCCTATAGTCGAAGTTGACGACAATGATGAAAATGTTGAAGAACCAAATATTGAAGCAATTTTTTTATGATTTACTGGATGCTGCTAAAAAATCTCTTTGGGATGGTTGTAAAAGCGGCACCAGGTAAAAGTAACTATGTAATATATTGCTATGAAGTCAAAATACAACATCAACGAAGCCGGATAAACAGCCGTTGTACAAGCTGCAAAAAGACGTATGTCGCCCGATAGTTTAATGTGCCAAAATCACAATAAAGTTAAAAGTACTTATGTCGGCTTATGGTTTACCTTATCAGAAAATAGATACATGTTTAAATGGTAGCATGGTGTTTTAGAAAGAGGACACACTCTTAGGAAGTGTAGAATATATAACTAGGAAAGGTATAAATCAATAAAAAAGAAGGGAAAGGAAGTTCCAAACAAACGCATGCATTATTTGCATCACTCCTAGGATTCAAAGTTATATGCATCTTCTGTAACTACATCCCATATGAGATAGCATAGTGCGAGAATGGAGGAAGAGAGTACGTTGACATACCCAGCCGATGGAGAAGCATTGAAGTATTTCGACAAAAGTTATCCTAATTTTGCAGTGGAGAGTCATAATGTTAGACTTGGATTATGCACGGATGATTTTTCACCATTTCCTCAACTTGGTGATAAATATTCATCTTGGCGCATTATCATCACACCTTATAATTTACCTTCATGGATATGTATGAAAACGCAATATATGTTTCTTGCTGTTGTCGTTCCTCACCCCGACGATCCGACACAAGGAATCGATGTTTATTTACAACCGTTGATTGAGGAGTTAAAAAACACTATGGAACAAAGGAGATGAAACATGCGATGCTTTAAAGAGGAAAAAATTCGTATGTTTGCTTCTTTGTTGTGGACTATAAGTGATTTTCCTACTTATGCAATGCCTCGGGATGGAGTACATCCGGTCGTCTAGCATGTCCATATTGCATGGAAGAAACATGGGTGTTTTCTGTAACGATGTAGTAATTTTCGATAATTAAATTTAATTAATTTAGTAAGTTTTGGTAATTTAATTCGGAAAGAAAATAAAAAATCTGTAATTTAATAATGAAATCACTAAAATAGAGGTAATAATGTTAATGCAAGTTAATAAATAACTAATTTACCGCAAACCCAATTAATTGAAACAATTGCAAGTTCTTAATTGATTAGAAAGAGGAAATTGGGAAATAAAATTAAAAGTTATATTTTTTTAGAGAAATGTGTGACCCGCTAATAAAAGAAGAGAGCACACATGAAGCTATTTATATAACACATAATAAGGTGCTGCCAACATGTCTGGCAGGTGATAAGTCTAAGTACTAAAACAAATAAATAAAAATAAGTACCTCTATAATGAGCTCCGGCAAAGCCACCGCCCATTACACCCTAATACCGAGCTCCGGCAAGGCCATCACCCAATATTAGGGTGTTAGAAGTACCTAAACTAAACAAGAATCAAAAACCAGAAGTACTGAGAGTCAGCATCATCAAAAGAACCTCTAAGTAGTTGCCTCAGAAGAGAAAAACTAATCTCGAATAAGAAACGATCCATAGAGAAGAACTCCATGAAATGATCCATAAAGAAGTACTCCACTCTGAAGATACGACATATCAGAAAGAAATGCCTGATATATTAGAAATCTACCTAATCCAAACCTGTGAAAAAAACTTGGGAAACATATTAGAAATAGTCGCATATATGTATATAAATATAAGTTATATACATATATGCGAAAATAAAATCAAATGTGAAAAATAAAGCATGGAAACAATAGTACCAATAACTAACAATACTAAAAAGCAAAGGAAATATAAACTAATTTGAAAAAGGAAGACAAATAAAAAACTAGAACAAAAACAAAAATGAAAAACGAAAACATTTCTAAAAGCATCTTTAAGGGCCTATAATAGGAAGAAAATTATTATGCATCATGTGAACATCATTTAAATTAGAAAAGGAATTAATATAATTATTATTAGTGTCAAAAGTATGAATGTTAGGTTTAAATATGTTAATATTATTTCTAACCTTGTTATGATATTCCTTAAAACAATTATTTTTGGCTAATTTATATTTTGGGTTTGAAACCCAATTTAAGCAAAATGATGAAATTAAAAAAATCAAATTAATACCGTGAATATTGTTATTATTAAAAATTCTTTGATTTCTCTCAAACCAAATGTACTAACAAGTTATGGTGAACAAAGAATCAAGCAAGTATCTATTATCCCTATTAAAATTAAATCTAAAAGTGTTCCAATAGAAAAAAACAATTAGTAATTCTAGAACTAATTTTAAACTCAAAAATATTAAGGGTATTCCTAAGAATAAAATGAGTAACCGTGCATTCATTGTAAATGTGATTAATATCTTCAGAAAATGTATTACAAAAATAAAATTTATTATCAATGTTAATATTTTTCCTTTTTAAAAATTCTATAGTATTTAATTTACCATGAATGATAAGCCACATGTGGATTTTAGATTTGGGAGGAGCGTTAGACTTCCAAATAAATTTAAAACAATTATCAGTTACAACCGAGAAGTTAATAAATTTGTAAAAGGAATTCGTAGTATATTTCTTATTGTTATCCCACTCCCAACTAAAATAATCATTATCATTGTTAATATTACAAAGATTTAATCTAGCATAAAGCAAATTAAGCTGTCTAAGGGTTGAGCCTACTAAAATTCTGTTAAAACTGAAAATCCAAGGAGGGTCATTTTCAGAATTTAAAACATCAGATGTAAATGCAAATTTAAAGTTACAAATATTATACAATTCTTTGAAATCATTTTTTAGAGGAGTAGCAGAAATCCAACTATTATGCTAAAAAGATGTATTATTACCGGAGTGAACAATAATATTAACACCTAAGTTAATAATCTCACTACAATTTAAAATTGATTTCCAAAAATAAGATTTATTATGATAAATCGAAGGATTAATTTGATAGAGATTATTACTACCATTATAGTAATATTTAGAAATAATCTCCTTCCAAATGGTATTATCATTAACATCTCTGAATTGCCATAACCATTTAGCAAGAAGAGACAAATTCATATTTCGCAAATTAATAACTCCTAAACCACCATCTTTTTTGGACTTACAGACAGTTTCCCAATCAAGTAAACATTTTATGCAATTGTTTGGGTTTTCACCACTCCAAAGGTAATCTCTTCTAATTTTGTCTATTTTATCTATCACCCAATCTGGAAAAAGATGCATTGACTTCCAATAGATAGGGAGAGCTGATAAAACAGAATTAATTAAAACCAATCTACCAACTCTAGATAGAAATCTCCCATTCCAGTTATTAATCCTATTTTTGATTTTGTCGATGATTATTAACCAATCATCGTGCTTAAGTTTTGTAGGTCTAATAAGAAAATCAAGATAGTCAAATGAAAAATTCATAGTTTTACAATATAATGTGTTAGCAACAAAATTTTCAACTTTTTCAAAATCGTTTAAAACTAAAACAGAACTTTTATCGAAGTTCACTTTTAAACCTGATAAAAGTTCAAAACTATAAAGAATAAACTTAAGAGTAATTATATGCCTAGGAAGATGAGAGAAAAAGAGCAAAGTATCATCTGCAAATTGAAGGACTGATAAACCATAACTTGAAATATTATTACTTATATTGCATAGAGAACTATTATTGACTGCATTTTTAATAATCTTATAAAAAACATCGGCAGCTAAATTAATAGAAGGGGCGATAAAGGGTCCCCTTGCCTTAAACCTCTCTTAGACTGGATTTTATTACCTAAAATACCGTTAACCATAATACTAGAATTACCAGTTTTAAGTAAAATCATGATCCAATTAATCCATCTATTACTAAAGCCTCTAGCATGAAAAATATCTATAAGAAAATTCCAATCAACCGAATCAAAAGCTTTAGCAAAGTCTAACTTTAAAATAACACAAGTAATATTATTCTTACAACAATGATTAATATATTCTTGAACAACTGCCGCACCATCTGTGATATTTCTTCCTTATATGGAAGCAGATTGTGAACAGTCGATTAGGTCATTCATTTTTATACTAAGTCTATTAGCTAAAACTTTATAAATAATTTTAACTGAGCAGTTGATCAGTGAAATTTGTTTAAAATCGTTTAAAGTATTAGCGCCAACGTTTTGTGTAATAAAATAACATTAGCAAAATTAAATCTACCTAATTGAAGATTACCATTATAAAATTCATTAAACATACTAATTAAATCTAATTTAATGACATCCCAAAATGTTGTATAGAAGAAAAAAGAAAATCCATCTGGACCCGGTGATTTATCACCCGGTAAATCAAAGATGGCTTTTCGGATTTCCTCTTCAGTAAAAGGAACATCTAATTCAGAAAGGTTAATATTAGAGACAGTCGGGTAAAGATCGTTTCATCTAACACTAATTCTATGTTTATTTTTATTACCAAAAATATCTTTATAATAACCTGCGAAAGACTTATTAAGGTCTCTTTGATCAACTAATTCCACATTATTAACAAAAATAGAATTAATTGTATTAATACGCTTTCTTGGCAATATTACGAAAAAATTTGGTGTTATTATCACCTTCATTGATCCACTGAATTTTTGATCTTTGTTTCCACATAACTTCCTCTTTTTCAAGAATCGAGTTAAGTTCCTCCTTTAAGTTATTGAGAACATTTCGCTTACCTTGACTTAAATGTCTATTTCTTATAACTTATTAAGCTTAAGCATCTCATTTGGAATATTTCTTTTTTAATTTTAATGTTACCAAAAATGTTTTTATTCTAATTTTTAAGGAAAGTTCTAAGTTCTCTAAGTTTTAGAACAAAAGCTTTAGCTGAATTATCCCTAAATTTAATATTATAAAGACTCATAGACGACCATTTATTGATAATAAGATTTGAGAAACAAGGTTCTAGAAGCCACATTTTCTCAAATTTAAAAGATCTACTAATCACACTATGGTGACCGCAAGCGAGGATAATGGGACAGTGATCTGAGAGAGTGAAAGGCAAACCACACACTCTACAAATTGGAAATTTATCCTCTATTTCATTGCTAATGAAAAACCTATCTAAGAGAGCCATAGAGGGTGATTCCCTATTATTACTCCAAGTAAAATCTCTATTACAGAGAGGAATTTCGATCAAATTATAATTATTAATAAAAAAAGTCAAATTCCTCCATAGCAGCGTAATCTCCCCCTCGAGGAGTACGCTCTCCAATAAAACGAGTAACATTGAAATTTCCTCCCAAAATCCAAGAACCCGGCGCAAAAGATCTAAATTCAAGACATTCATTCCAAAGAGTACATCTTTCAATTTTTGATTTAGGCCCATAAACATTAGAAATGTTTTGAAAAGAGTTATCAGATAGATTAATTAGAATAATGTGTAAAGAATGTTGTTTGTAAATACATTGAAGTAGTTCCAACCAATCATTAAACCCCCAGAAGAACCCATAGAAGGTAAAAAACCATTTTCTAAAATGATAACCACCTAACCTTCTATAGAAATACAAATCAGGATAGTCAATTTTGTTCTCTTGAAGAAGAGCATTATCAATGGAATAGTCTTTAAAAAAAATTCTAACCTTATCACACTTATTTAAGTCATTCAAGCCTCTTATATTCCAACTAAGGATCCTCATATGCTAGCTGACTTAACCCTATCTAGTTCCTTATTTCTAATAAACTCACAATCAACCTCAATATCAGTGAAAATGAATGTTGTATCATTAGCTAATTGACTAAACTCGAAGGAAGATAAACTACCTAAAGCATAAGGTGAACAAAAAATACCCAAACAAGAAAGCATACCTGAGCCAGGATTCGTAGTACCGCTTATGGTTCTCGGATCCGAGAACTCACCTGAAGACCAAGAGTAGCTATCCTGTATCTTGACACTACGACGAATAAAGCCAGAAGAAGACACTACATTCCTACGTCTACCTCTCCTCGAAAAGGAAGAAATAGAATCTGAGGAGCAGCTATAATAGCCTCATTCACTAAAGGATGAGAAGGGCCTATACACAAACCACCAGAAACAGCTTCTACCATATGACCCAGTAGTGACTCGACCAAATTGACAACAGAACCCATCTTATCTTCAGTAATAACTGCCATCATATTACTTTGAGATATGTGAAATTCTTGCGTAGACATAGCAGACAAACTATGCGCAGCATGCACATCAGACACCATATCTATATCAGACAAAGAAAGATGTGAAGAGTCTTTACACAAACCACCAGCAACAGATTTTGTCAATTGACAATTCTGACCAACTACACCCATCTTAGTATCAGAAAAAACTACCATCTTCTTGCTATCATCCAATTGACAATTCTGATCGACCTGCTCCAATATGTTGTATGCATCATGCACATCAGACACCACATCCATACCTGATATAAGTTCGTAAAAAACAATACGATCTTCAATAACAAAAACCAACTCAACACTTAAATGAGAATTTGCAGATAAAATACACTCATGAACAACCCCAGACTGTCGCAGCAATAAGTCATCTTCAACAACAGATTCGCCAATTGAATGAGATACTTCAACCCCTTTCATAAGCTCTTCTGCCCAAAAACAATTATCAAAAAAGTCTATATTGACCAAAGAATCTGCTGCTAAAGGCATATCCATTTCTAAATCTATCAGCCTCCAGTCATAGTCGAAAAACTCTTCAAACTTACAGGAACTCTCAACATCATTTTGAAATTCAAAGTCGCACTCTGGTATAGGGTGTTGATGTTCGAAAGCAAAAGAACTGTCTGAAGCATTGCTATCCATGTTATTGCTATCCGTGTCATCAACTGAGGAACAAACTGCTACCTCATTTAAATGATCGCAACCATCGGAATTCAAGGAGCAAGAAGGAGATATCGCTGATTCAAGGCAAACAAATTTATTGGAGGAAAGTTCACGGTCATCAGAATTCATAGTGCACTCTGAAGTGATCTCTGATTCAAGGCAAGCAAATTTGTTGGAGGTAGAAAGCTTAAAAGGATCCAATTTGCGAGAAAAGATATACCTTTTTTTTATCTTTGGTAGGATAAAACCACCTACTGAATCAATATTCTTATCATTTGTTTCTGATTTGGACATACAGAGAACAACATCTGGATCAAGCAAGATGGGATCCAATATTGAAGATTCTTCTCTTCTAACATTTTCAAGAATAACACTATCATCTAACTTCGAACATACCAAGATTTTCTATGAAATGACAGAAGAATCAAAATTTTCAACAAGATTCTCTGAAACGCCGAAGCTATCTCGATTACCCTTGCCAATGTTTGGCGAATTAATAATATTATAATGATGTAAAAGATCGTCTAAAAACTTCCAACCTTCAGTTCTTTTATGCCTGAGATAATTGATTAAAATCCCTCTTAAATGAATGAACTTTAATACGAATTGGAAACCATGTTCCACTAATAGTTCTAAAGAGATTGAAGAAAACGATGAAGATTCGATTTTACCAAAATAATGTTCAGGATCTCCAAATCTTGCTTTATGGCCCTTACTAATATTCGAGGAATTAACAAAATTAAAGCAGAGAAGCAAATCTTCCAAATACTTAAAACCTTCAACTCGATTCTGCCATAAATGATCGAGCATAATCCCTTTCAAAAGCATGATCTTTAACACGAACCGGAATCCATTTTCAACCAAGATAACAGATGAAACAGAGATACTAGAATTAGTCGAACACTTATTACTCTTATGGCCAAAATTGCGGCAATTAAAGCACCTAATTGGATAACGATATTTAGACGCAAAATGATTGCTGTCGCCACATCTAAAACAATAAATCTTGTAAGATTAAGAATCTGTCCATCTTTTGTTCAATGCTTGAGTCCGCGAATCTCGAAAATTATAAGTTGGCAATCGGTCTTTGACCACTTGAGCATAAGAACGACGACGAATCAATCCTAAAACTCTAGCATTAAAATTTGCTTGCAGATAAGGATGATTTAGAGATGAAAGAGGAAGTTTTTAGAGCGGAGACAAGAAACAGTCGCAGTCGCCATTAATAGACTATAAATCGAAAGTTATATTAATTGATGAAATAATACGTAATAAGCTGTAATTTGGAAAAATCAATATTAGGTAATTAATTGTAATAATTGTTGGTTGATAATAAAGTATGTATAGGATAATGGTTGATTGAATAAAAAGAATGGAAATCAAGATTTATTAATTTAAATTTAATAATTGGATTAGTTGGAATTGAATGAAAATTAATATTTAAATATTACGCAAATAGGGATTAATATGCAATTGGGAGATATTAATGTACTATGTTATAAACCAATTTTAATTATATCCTTATTGTAATAAAAGACTTGAATAATAAGGTTTAAAAATTAATAAATGGATTTTGGAATTTTAAATTTATAAATTTCTGAGTTTAATGAAATTGAAATTAAACATTAAAATTGAGGAATTAATCAATTTTAAATCGACAGCTAATTTTTTTTAAATTATTTGTGAATGGTTAAGAAATCAAAATCGATAGAAGTTGTAAATTATTAAAATTTAAATTGGAAAGTGATTAATTAATTTAATATTAATTTATTTAACTAACTAGAAAATAGCCATTTTGGCCACTGACTCGGATTTCGACGAAACCAATTCATCAGATCTGTAATGGTGAATTATTGTAGTATTTCAAGTGTCGTAGCGATCGGGTTTGTCGTTTGATCGTACGGACTCGAAATGCCTAGAAATCAATTTAATTGAAATCAATTTGAAATAACTTTATTTTAGCATAACTTCTTCATACGATGGAATTTGGACTCGAAACCTGTTCCATTGCATTTAAAATATTTAAAACATATATTTTGATATATGGGTTGACCCAATTTCGTTACGGAGTCAAAACGGGCTTTTCGGGCTATTTATCGTTCAACAGTCCAAACCAATCGTATCTGTTTCTCTATTTCTCAGCTCTACCTACATATATCCTATTATACACCCTGGCAGCCTTTCTATTCCTCGTTCTATATGTACAATTCATGTAGCTCCTCTTTATTTCCAATGGCAAGCAAGACAAAAATTATTGCAATTTCAAATCAAATTCAAAGCCAAAATTTCGAACACCTCAAATACTATCAAATTATATGTCAATCTGAAGCTCTCAACGAGTGCATCTCAATTCTGTGATTCATTTTTCGATTTGATGCACTGTTTGTCTGAAAGTTCAGGGATTTGTTCCGACCATCCATTGGTTAAAGTTTCGATCTAACGGTTGATCGTCGATTTCACGACGATCAGGTGGCAAAGTATCGTAGTTGGAGTCGAGCAGACCTTGTGATGACCTTCGCTCATTGTAGATGGCCACGTATTCGTCGAAATCGGCGTTCAAAGGGGTGACTGTGGCGTTCGTCGATGGTGAACCGGAAGGAGCCGAGTGGGTATAGGCGTGGGCGGCTGGTGTTGTGCAAGCCGATGGAGATGGTCGATCGAGTTCGTATGGCGTGGGTTAGTGGCGAATTTCGATTGAACGTGGCGGCGGGATGGGTCCTGTAGGGTTCGGCTCGAATTTTCTGTAACGCGTGAAGGAGAAAGCACTGTTGACGTGTCTGAATCTGGTAGGTACGTTTCTTTTGTTTATTTATTTATTTTTATATCAAATCGTCCTAACTAGCTTAACTTTCACATACGAGGTCTGTTTCATGCACGATTTTCTCCGATAGGTTCGAATTGAAATTCCAGACATTTTAACGCTAGTTTGGACAGATTCTGAGACTGTTTGAATTTTGGATTTAAATTGGATTTAAATTCAATTTAAATTCAAAAGGTGAGTGTTTTAACGCACTCACAACTTCTAAAATTTCTTACATTTGTTAAATTGATTTATGATGTGATTAGAAATTTAATCATGATTGTTTGGCATATTTTGAATCATCATCTCAGTTTATTTGAATTTATTTGGATAAAATAGTTATTTAATTTATTTTTGAATATTAATTGCCTATTAATACCTATTATTTATTATCTGGTCTATATTGATGTTATTGATTGAATTGGATGATGGTAAATGTTTGGTGATTAATATTGGATGAATGGATGTTGTATTTTATATTTTTGTAAACTGTAAGTCCTTATTATTTTTATTTCATTCGGGACTGCGGTTTGAAATGATATATAACCGTATTATATTTAAAATCAAGGATTGAAATGATAAATATCCGTATCACTTGACCATAGGATAGAAAATTATATACAAACACCGCGGTATATATATATATATATATATAATATTTTGAAATGATTTCTATGGTTTTGTAAAGAAATATATGTCTTTATAGAAATATTGATTTCAGTTATTATATAAACATTACTTTATATGTATAGTTAAATTCTTGATTTTTGGCTATGTATTAATTTGTTTGGTATAAAACAGGTTTGAATATAAAGATTGATTTTATAAAAATGTAATATGGTTAAGTATTTATATAAATTATATTTATATAGAGTTTATAATGATTTTCATTAAATTAAGGTTGAAAGATAAAATGGAAGTTGATTTGAAATTGTATTTAATCGAGAAATTTATTTAATAAAAATCGATTTGGGACTCATTAAATTTGAGATTTTAAAGAATTTGATTTTTAACTTGATTTTTTGTTTAAGGTAATATAGTTGAATATATCAAGTTTGAATAAAGTGAGGGAAATAATCAGTTATTTGAAATTGGAGTTTATTTGAATGATATTGGAATTATTAAGTAAATATTTAAAAACTAAGTAATAGTAAACTGAATTTGATATATATGTAGAGAGAGAGTTAACAAATTTAGTTTTTAAGTGTTGAATATTGAAAGCTTTGAAATTTATAGAAATGGTTTATTTGGAGGTTCGAATCTATATTTGAAATCGATATAAATTGAAATGGTTTATTGAAAACTGAAAGTGAGTTGAAGTTTATGAATTGAGATTTAATTTAAAGTGAATAAAACTATGAAGTTGAGAAAATATATTACTTTATAAAGTAATTTTAAATTCAAACTATTTTATTTTATGATATGTTTGAATATCCAAACCGTTTAAGTGGTGGAAGTTATGGTATAGAAGCTACGAAATTCAAAGTACTATGTTTTGAAAGGTTATATTTCAGTGTTTTGGTTTCGAAGCGTTATAACTTTAGAAGTGCTATTAATTTGGGAAAAGGATATATTTGAAATAAAAAACGATATTATATTGATTTGGGTTTTTATAAAACTGATATCATATTGATTTTGTTTTTGAAACGGAAATGATATTGTATTTATATAGTTTTGAAACAGATATTATATTCTGGTTTCGAAGTATAATTACTTTGAAATGACCGCGGTGTTATAATAAAATTTGGTTGTTAAAGAGACCGGGATCGGAAGTTGTCATACTCTCTGCTAACTCCGGAAACTACTTTAACAACCATATACGCGGTGGAGAATCCATAATGAAGTAGGATGGTGGCGACGTCCTTTAAGGTATGAACATGGAGCCGACTCCCGTGAGTTGGCTTAAGGTGGCTAAAACAGGAGCGATCTCGTGCCAGCGAGGTATCCCCTCTTATTGGACACACTCCTTTGATATTATATTCTGACTTGGTGATGATTTGGTGGCCACTTTTGACATTTGATTTTTGGGGGTGTGACTCGAGGTAGGCGGTAGCTGCGCGCTATGCGTCACCACCAGCCCATGTGCGTAATTGGTGTCTACCCTGGCATTACCTTGTGTGCCGTGTCACCTACCCTAGCACGCCTTGTACGAGTTTGGTTTTCTCCCATAGCCCATGGAGTATTAACGGTAGTCTTCCGATCTGGAGAAGCATTGATACTGGATGGATTACTATGACTATTATTGTGTTAAGGGGGAGATTCGCTAACTCCTTAACGCTATTTAAAAGTAAGTTTATTTTACTATAGACACTATTACAATAGCGAAGTATTATTACATGGTAAATAGTTTAACGGATCCTTAGGGATGGAAATCCCGAACAGCTCTTAAGTTACCGCACTCACGTTGACACTGTATAGGAGATGTCAAATCCCATAAACATCTCTGACACCTCCCACTCATATTACTTACCATTGGTTTAACTTACATAAGATCTTTTAGTTCTGACTTTAGTATTTTGTCTTTCCAATTCGCTCGTGTCAGCCTGAGCATTTCAGGATTTGAAGACTTTATTTCCAGAGGACGAAGATTGTGTTACTATTATCTATTACACTATTCCACTGCATTCATACTGTTCCGCTGCGTTATTTATTTATTCTCTGGTTGTGTAACTCTGATATGTGTTATATAAGTATAATCAAATGTTTTGTAAAACAGCTTCATGAACTGTTATTTGATTATTATATTTTGTCGTTTCGCCGCAAGATTCTATTTTGTTTTATTTCTTTCTCCCTTTTCTTATTTACCCCGATAACATTCCGCCCTTTTTGTATGGTTTGAGTCTGGCATGTGTGCTTTATCGTCGATTTAAAACGTACAAATGGCGGGCTGTTACAACGTGGTATCAGAGCTTTGGTTTAATGATAAACCTTAGCTTTGTGGGGTCTGACTCTTTACTAATATGGTAGTAATACCCAATGATGAGTCGCTGAGCGTATATATGAGAGAGCATATTTGTTAGCGTTATAAAAGGGTTTTGATATTGTGTTAATTTGTTCCGTTTTGTATTTATAAATTCTGGTTGGTGCATAGGACGCTATGACATCAATAGGGATTTCTAAACACTCAATAGGACAGACCCACACAATATTTATTTTGAAATATAGGAAAATGAAATAATTTTGCCTATTATTTTTTCTGTGTATAAAATAAATTTTTTATAAATGATATATATTTGGTTGTAATATATTGGTTGTCGGGTAGTGTAATTTATAAATATTAGTTTAAGGTAGGATTTGAAAATAAGATAAATGAAAATTGGGAATTTACAACTTAAGTCAGGGATTTTGAAATTTTCTTTCAAAAGATTTTGGAATATAATAATATTATTAGAAGTATGTTTTGTGTAACGCCCCACCTCTATACCCACGCTAGCCAAGAACACTACGGAGTAGTGCTGTCAACTAGCACGGAGAATAAGGCTGTTGAGGAGCGACCATCCATGTAATTGCTTATCACACGGTGGCTACAAATAATCTTCGGAAACAAACATAGAAATAAGCATAACGCAAATCAGTCACAGACATCCATATCACAAAGGCGGAAGAAGATATGAATATATAACTAACACATGAAAGTGTACATCAGAGTAGTGGTCAAAAGATCCACAATAATACAAAAGAATAGTAACACGTGTTATACAAAAGAATACAACTATGAGTCTATATCTCAAGTGTATACAACAAAAACTGCTAATCTAAACAGTTAGCCAAAAGTCAGAGTGATGAATCCCTGGGAAGAAGTCAAGCAGAAGCACATGTAACATCTCGGTCTGACCCGAGTATTATTAAAGAAAATAATAAACGGGTCAGTCTAGCTATAAATATCAGATGACATGATATAACATAAAAGATATGGCATAAACATAAAATATCCATAATGACATACCACTATAAGTATGTAAATAATGATCAATAGAAGATCAATCAGTAAGAGATAATCAATATCACAAGAATCTTCTCAAAGATTCGAAAAGGGCATCATCCCCAAACTTGTACTCAAAACAAGTCAATGACACAAATTCTAGAAATCAATGCAAGAAGTCCAGAAATCATAGAAAAAAAGAAAGAGGCCTATCACATGACGGTCCGAAGACCAAGGGGAGCTACCCCACATGTGTGAATGGAATCACACAGATTAAGGTCCAGACTAACCAAAAAGCAAAAAGGGATGTGTGAGTGGAATCACACAAGTGGTGTCTAGTCTAACCTCGCAACAAGAGACATCGCACAGTTGCTAGTCTAAAGCATCAGAATGATCGTCATGATCAACGAGAAGTGTCAATTACACTAAGCTAGTAAATATAGAAGTTTAGCTTCATGTCCCATAACCACTTGCTTAACTTAAATATTTACGAACAAACTGTAAATCTTCACTAATAAAATTGTCACAAGAGGTTCAATCGAACAAGTCCAAGAATTAACCGACGAAGTGAACGCAAGCGTTTCATACCACTTGTTTTACTAAGTCGTTTAATTAGATTTCTCATCCGAGTTAGGTAAAGGTTTGTATATACTAATAGATCGGTTTAAGAAAAGAGCTTTGTTATTAAAAATAGAGTTGAAATTGTTTGTTAAAAGAGTTTTGATATTTACTACTAGTATTGAAACCTTTATATTATAAAATGACAAAACACAGAAGCGATTATATAAACAATCAATCACAAAGATCGCATACGGAGATGTGAATAAGATCCAAGGAAATCAGCTCAATGTTTTTCAGATAAGATCCCCTACGGAGGGGGGGTCCAGGGGGGGTAGCAACCCCCCAAGGTGGGGGTGCGGGGGCAACGCCACCGCTTACGGGGTTCAAGTGAAGACTTCCAGCTAGCAAACTCAAACCAGATTTCAACTTTGTAAATTCAAAAAGGACCCCAACATCAATCTGAAAGCTTCTGGGACTAAGGATGTTAAAGGTGAGTAACAGTTGGTAATGTAAACTTGAGTATATATATCTTGAAAATGTTCTGTATATATACACATATGCCAGTGTTTTTCTCCTCTGTTCAAGTTACAGGTTTTGAATCAAATTCGAAATCCAAAATCTTCTCATTTAATTCTTGTTAGGTCTTAAGATTAAAATGAAATATGTTATATAATTAAGATCCAAATGCCAAAAATATTGTTAAGTTAAATATGAAGACAATTTGGTCAGAAAGGAAGATATACAGTGAAAAACAAAAAACCAAACTATGTCCAAATTCAAGTGTCCTAATTACAAGCTGCGTTTACATCATTGTGTTCAACATTATGAACCATGATTTTTAAAATAGATTTTATGATTTTTAAGTTAGTATATCATGAGAAATTGGGTGTTGAATGAAAACTCTACATTTGACAAATTCCGGTGAACAGCGCGACATGGGGGGTCGGGGTTTGGTCTAGACGTGGAGGAGCGACCAGGGGTTCACGTAAAAATGGTGCGGCGGTGGTTTGATGGCCGTGGAGGCACCGACGAGGGGTTTAAGTTGGTAAACCTAATTTTTTTGAGTGGTTAAGGAAGCGACTTAAGCGGCGTCTCTCGTGCATCGAGTTGCACGCGGCTGTGGGTAATGAGAGAGGGGGAGTTGATGAAGTGGTAGCCGGAATTTTAGCACCTACGATGGTCGGAGCGTGGAGCAGTTCGCGTTGACAGGTTTTGGTCAGGAGACGTCCCAGAGCTTTCCAGGTTTGAGTTTGAAACCTAAATTTTGATTTCGCGTGAGTTTTGGGGTTCTGAGGATTGGAAGTTGGTTTGGGAACGTTCGTCGACATGCTCAACCTTATGGAGATGACCGAAGATGGTCGGCGACCATGTGTGTGATGCCCCACCTCTATACCCACACTAGCCAAGAACACTACGGTGTAGTGCTGTCAACTAGCATGGAGAATAAGGCTGTTGAGGAGCGACCATCCATGTAATTGCTTATCACACGGTGGCTATAAATAATCTTCGAAAGCAAACATAGAAATAATCATAACACAAATCAGTCACAGATATCCATATCGCAAAGGCGGAAGAAGATATGAATATATAACTAACACATGAAAGTGTACATCAGAGTAGTGGTCAGTAAGATCCACGATAATACAAAAGAATAGCAACACGTGCTATACAAAAGAATACAACTATGAGTCTATATCTCAAGTGTATACAACAAAAACTGCTAATCTAAACAGTTAGCCAAAAGTCAGAGTGATGAATCCCTGGGAAGAAGTCAAGCAGAAGCACCTGTAACATCTCGGTCTGACCCGAGTATTATTTAAGAAAATAATAAACGGATCAGTCTAACTGTAAATATCAGATGACATGATATAACATAAAAGATATGGCATAAACATAAAATATCCATAATGACATACCACTATAAGTATGTAAATAATGATCAACAGAAGATCAATCAATAAGAGATAATCAATATCACAAGAATTTTCTCAAAGATTCGAAAAGGGCACCATACCCCAAACTTGTACTCATAACAAGTCAATGACATAAATTCTAGAAATCAATGCAAGAAGTCCAGTAATCATAGAAAAGAGAAAGAGGCCTATCACATGACGGTCCGAAGACCAAGGGGAGCTACCCCACATGTGTGAATGGAATCACACAGATTAAGGTCCAGACTAACCAAAAAGCAAAAAGGTATGTGTGAGTGCAATCACACAAGTGGTGTCTAGTCTAACCTCGCAATAAGAGACATCGCACAGTTGCTAGTCTAAATCATCAGAATGATCGTCGTGATCAACGAGAAGTGTCAATTACACTAAGCTAGTAAATATAGAAGTTTAGCTTCATGTCCCATAACCACTTGCTTAACTTAAATATTTACGAACAAACTGTAAATCTCCACTAGGAAATTGTCACAAGAGGTTCAATCGAACAAGTCCAAGAATTAACCGACGAAGTGAACGCAAGCGTTTCATACCACTTGTTTTACTAAGTCGTTTAATTAGATTTCTCATCCGAGTGAGGTAAAGGTTTGTATATACTAATAGATTGGAAAACGGTTTAAGAAAAGAGCTTTGTTATTAAAAATAGAGTTGAAATTGTTTGTTAAAAGAGTTTTGATATTTACTACTAATATTGAAACCTTTATATTATAAAGTGACAAAACACAGAAGCAATTGTAGAAACAATCAGTCACAAAGATCGCATACGGAGATGCGAATAAAATCCAAGGAAATCAGCTCAATGTTTTTCAGATAAGATCCCCTACGGGAGGGTCCGGGGGGGTGGCAACCCCCCAAGGTGGGGGTGCGGGGGCAACGCCGCCGCTTACGGGGTTCGACCTGCCCGGTCAGGTCGCGGGGGTCCAGGGGGCAGCGCCCCGTCCAAAACGGTACGACCTAGTGAAGACAAAAAGGGGGTCTAACGACCTAAGAGGGATAGGGTCGAGCGACCTAACGGTTGCGACCTAGGGTCTAAGGGGTCAAGCGACTTAGTGGTTGCGAGCTAGAGGTGTTCGCGACCTAACGATGACTCACGACCCAACATGGCCGACTTAACAGAGGTCGCGACCTAACGGGATAACTCGTGACCGACTTAAGAGTTGCGTGACTGAAGGGCTGCACGACTTAAGGGTTGCACGACTTAAGGGTTGCACGACTTAAGGGTTAGGCCAGGAGCGACCTAACGAGATAAGGTCCAACGACCTAATCCAACGACCTATCGGGATAACTCGTAACCGACTTAAGAGTTGCGTGACTGAAGGGTTGCACGACTTAAGGGTTGCACGACTTAAGGGTTGCACGACTTAAGGGTTAGGCCAGGAGCGACCTAACGAGATAAGGTCCAATGACCTACGAGTTAAGGGTCCAACGACCTATCGGAATAACTCGTAACCGACTTAAGAGTTGCGTGACTGAAGGGTTGCACGACTTAAGGGTTGCACGACTTAAGGGTTAGGCCAGGAGCGAGCTAACGAGATAAGGTCCAACGACCTACGAGTTAAGGGTCCAACGACCTATCGATGAACGACTTAACTACGAACGAGCTAAAAATGGCCAGAACGACCTAGGGTTAACTCGTAAACGACTCACGACCTATGGACGAACAACTTAACTCCGAACGAGCTAAAAATGGCCAGAACGACCTAAGTGTAGAAAATTCACCAAAACGCTAAAAATTGGAGTTTTTGGCCAATCCAATCCAAACCAAATGCTAACATGCATGCAAAAATGATAGGGAATCATTCCCAACAGTCCAATATAGTTATAGGCTAGAATTGTGAGATAAAAATCTCACCTTTGCACAAATTCAATGAAGAAGGAGCTTGAAACAATGGAGAAGCAACTACAAGCTAGAATCCAATGTCTTCACTTTGATTTTGGAGTCGAATGATGGATTTAAAGTTGAAACCTAAGCTTGGAGTTTTAATTTCCTCTTCCACTCACCATTAATGCAAAAGCTTGGTTGTTAGGAAATTTATGAAGAGTGAGAAGAAGGAAGGGGGTTTGGGCTTGAGTTATAATGGCAATCTAACCCAAAGTCCAAAGCGGGAAAAGTTAGTGAAATTCCACTAACTCCAAACCTACCAATGTTTATACCTAAAAAAATTGTAAACGGCATTTCGAACTCAATGGAAGGGGTCTCGAGTCGTAATTTGACCGTTTGCAAAAAGTAGCTTTTCGGACCAATATCCGATTAACGATAAAATATTTAAATATAAAATCGATAAATATGCGGGTTGTTACATTTTGATATAAATATTTCAATATAATTTGAAAGAATTCTTTGAAGAAATTTTGGAAAGAAATAAGTTCTGTACTCCCCTCTCTGTCGTCGGAAAATAATTTCGGTGATGAGTGCACGCATCATCGACATTCATTTTCGAGTTTTTAAGCGGGAAGGCCACTGTAGTAGTTCTACTGCAGATTTATATTGATAAACAAGTATAAATTTTAATTTCTTTTAAATATAATTGGATATATATAAGTTGTGAGTATACATATTTATCTATTATTTTTAAAATGATTTGAAATTTAACCCGGTATTTAGTTCTTAAGTTATGTTAATTAATAGTTTCAATTATTGTAGTAAAATGGAATATAACTAATAAACAACTGGAACCTCTAAATGAAATAAGAGATTTAATGCTAGGTTATTAATGGAATTACAAGCAAGTTGAAATTGTAACTATAAGACAAAAGAGAAAACTATTGAACATTGAATTATTTAAAAGAAATGGGATAAACTTATATGATTTTCAATTGCATTCTTAAAAGCATATATATAACTTACAAAATAATATAAGTTACAATGTTTAATAAGAAAATGTAATACGATATTATAAAAGTAAGACTTGAAGTAATGAAAGTATTCAACGAAATTTTTTAATAAATAAAAATTTGATGTGTAGATGAAAGGCTACTGATTAAATACAATAGAAAGGTAAGTATTATAAATAAATGAAATGAAGACTAAATGAATGAATGTAGATATGAAAATTTGCAAGAAATAAATGTAAATTAAAAGATAAATCATTATATGAATGAAAAGGAAATCAAACAACAAATGTATGAAGTGAAATTAATAAGAATGAACTTGATCTATTGTTTGAAATTGTTGTTTGTTTGGTTTATGGTTGTTTGGGCAAGGGTAATTTAAAATTGTTTGGAAGTGTGAATAATCTATTCAGTTTTAACTAAGATTGTTGAGTAAATGGTATAATTAGTAGTTATTTGTCATTCTATACGATTTAAAAGTGTCTAAGCCTGAAATAACTACTTGTTTTGGTTGATGTGGATGAACAAATTGATTTGTGTTGATTGTATGTCATGATTGCATGTTGATTGAAATTGATTGTCGTTGTTTTATATTGACTTGTCTGGTAGAAGTAGAAAACAACCTTAAATATTTCATTTTGTATAATTGTTAACCTCTTTTTGGATTATATAAGTGAAATACAAGTTATGGAAGCAATTACTACTGCTTTTGGTTTCATAATTAAGCGTTAATCACCCAACAAATAGGTACGTTCTCGGACTATGGTTTTATAACGCTATTATATTGTTTCTTCCATGTTGGGATATATTATTTGGAAATTATATGTTATTTATTGTTATATTTGATATTATATTTTCTCTCGATCCTCTCCGTACAAAGGAGACTCTGCCGAAATTTTTCGTAAATTTTGGACTTAGAAAATTTTGAAAAATGTTTTCGAAACTTTATTAATTTCAGTATAAAAAGATTTAATGGTTGTAAATTGGTATATTTTATTCAAGTTAATTAATTTTGTAAATTTATTTGTTTATAAAGTTAATACTTTTGAAAAGGATGTATTGTTTACTCAATTCTTTCTTTTCCCTTCTTTTTCATTTTCAAAGACGAAAAGTTTTGAGTGGGGGAGACTGTAACGATTTGTAATTTTCGATAATTAAATTTTGTTAATTTAATAAGCTTTGGTAATTTAATTCGGAATGAAAATAAAAAAATCTGTAATTTGGGAAATAAATTGAAACAATTGCAAGGTCATAACAAAAATTTCTGTAATATGTAATACGGGATGGGTCCTACAGGGTTGGCTCGAATTTTTTGTAACACTTGAAGGAGAAAGCGCCGCTGACGTGTCTGAATCTGGTAGGTACGTTTCTTTTGTTTATTTATTTATTTATTTTGATTTCAAATCGTTCTAACTAGCATAACTTTTGCATACGATGTTCGTTTCACGCGCGATTTTCTCCGATAGGATCATATTGAAATTCCGGACATTTTGACGCTGTTTGGACAGATTCTAAGACTGTTTGAATTTTGAGTTTAAATTGGATTTAAATTTAATTTAAATTCAAAAGGTGAGTGTTTCGATCCACTCACAACTTCTAAAATTTCTTATGTTTGCTAATTGATTTATGATGTGATTAGAAATTTATTTATGACTGTTTGGCATATTTTGAATCATCATCTCAGTTTATTTGAATTTATTTGGATAAAATAGTTATTTAATTTATTTTTGAATATTAACTGCCAGTTAATACCTGTTATTTATTATCTGGTCCATATTGATGCTATTGATTGAATTAGATGATGATTGTGATAAATGTTTGGTGATTGATATTGGATGAGTGGATGTCGTATTTTACACTGTTATAAACTGCAAGTCGTTATGGATTTTTATTTCATTCGAGATTGTGGTTTGAAATGATATATAACCATATTTATATTTTAAATTGCAGATTGAAATGATAAATATCCGTATCACTTGACCATAGGATAGAAAATTATATATAAACACCACGGTCTATACATATAAAATATTTTGAAATGATTTCAATGGTTTTGATAAGAAATATATCCATTTATAGAAATATTGATTTCAGGTATTATATGAACGTTACTTTATATATATAGTTAAATTCTTGATTTTTAGCTATGTATTAATTTGTTTGGTATAAAACAAGTTTAAAAATAAAGATTGATTTTATAAAAATTTAACATGGTTAAGTATTTATATAAATTATATTTATATAGAGTTTACAATGATTATCATTCAATTAAGGTTGAAAGATAAATTGGAAACTGATTTGAAATTGTATTTAATTGAGAAATTTATTTAATAAATATCGATTAGGGACTCATTGAGTTTGAGATTTTAAAGAATATGATTTTTAACTTGATTTTTTTATTTAATGTTATATAAATGAATATATCAAGTTTGAATAAAGTGAGGGAAATATTCAGTTATTTGAAATTGGAGTTAATTTGAATGATATTGGAATTATTTGGTAAATATTTCAAAACTAAATAATAGTAAACTAAATTTGATATATATATATATAGAGAGAGAGTTAACAAATTTAGTTTTGAAGTGTTGAATATTGAAAGCTTTGAAATCTATTGAAATAGTTTATTTGGAGGTTCGAATCTATATTTGAAATCGATATAAATTGAAATGGTTTATTGAAAACTGAAAGTGAGTTGAAATTTATGAATTGAGATTTAATTTAAAGTTAATAAAATTGTGAAGTCGAGAAAATACACTACACTACAAAGTAATTTAAAATTCAAACTATTTTATTTTATATATCATTTGAATATCCAAACCGTTTAAGTAGTGGAAGTTACGGTTTAGAAGCTATGATATTCAAAGTACTGTGTTTTGAAAGGTTATATTTCAAGTGCTTTGATTTCAAAGCGTTATAACTTTGGAAGTGCTATGATTTTGGAAAAAGGATATATTTGAAATAAAAAATGAAATTATATTGATTTGGGCTTTTATAAAAATGATATCATATTGATTTGGTTTTTGAAACGGAAATGATATCGTATTTACATGGTTTTGAAACGGATATTATATTCTGGTTTTGAAGTATAATTACTTTGAAATGACCGTGGTGTTATAATAACGTTTGGTTGTTAAAGAGACC